>OZ023265.1:106429410-107046910 GCA_964006375.1 Tillus elongatus
AGAGAGAGAGAGAGAGAGAGAGAGAGAGAGAGGGGGGGGGGGGGGGGAGAGAGATTGAAACTGACTCCGGATATAGGTTCTAGGGGTCCTAGTTCGCGCTCACTTGAAAAATGTTTTCAAAATTCAAGTCAGGATCTCATCATCAGTGAATTTTTTCTGAGAAAATTCACTTAAAAAGAAATACAGCTACAAATATGCGTGGGTTGAAAATGGGAAAGAGGATGGTAGTAAAGTAATACTCATACAGGATGAATAAGATTTTAAAAACTAGTGTCGAGAAGTGCACTGACTGAAGACATTTTGAAAATTGGATACATGAATATTAGAAGTTTACGGTATAAACTGGATCACGTCAAATGTTATAATGCACAATACTGATATCTTGATCTTAACTGAACAAGGATTTACAGTGATTAACATAAATACTATAACATTGGAGGATACTTAGCAGTACATGTTTCACAAGGCACACAAGGAGGTGGTGTTTCAGTCTTTATGCAGGAAGGTTTCACATATGGTGTTATTAAGGTGTCCAGTAAAAATGAAAAGTGTGACTTTGTCTGTGTTAATCTAAGCAATATAAACTTAGAAATATGTGTAATATACTATAGACCACCAGATTACAGTGTAAATGAATTTATTCGTGAATTTGAACAATTTTTAGCACCTACAAGGAGAAAGGTTGTGATAGTTGGTAACATGAATGTTAACTTACTCGACGGTGAGGACAAATATGTGAAGGAATATGTAGATTTAGTGCGCCTAAACTATTTTAGAATAGTAAATGTAGTTAATGAAAAAAATACTACCAAAGTGACAGAAAAATCAAAAACCCTAATTGGTCACTATCAGATCACAAGAGTCCCCACATATCTGTTAAAACACATGTAAAGAAACATAAACCAAATGTGACAGTTCGAAAGTATATTTAAGATAAGGATAAATATAGCAGTTTAAGTATCTTGTAAGTTGCTTTCTTTGAGAAGTTGATTGATATT
This sequence comes from Tillus elongatus, assembly GCA_964006375.1. Taxonomy (NCBI): domain Eukaryota; kingdom Metazoa; phylum Arthropoda; class Insecta; order Coleoptera; family Cleridae; genus Tillus; species Tillus elongatus. The sequence continues at coordinate 106,430,409 of OZ023265.1, forward strand.
GTACATAGAAGTAAAATATTTGCCATGAAATATATAAATATTAAATGTGAGGAGGGTAATGAAAGGATAACCGAAGAAACAATTGACTTAATTAATAAACACAATTGGTTTTACAAGATGATCAAAAGAAATTTGGGTAATGTGGTATTATAAGAAGAGTATATGAAACTAAAAAATTTGGTTACCTCTAAAATTCGTATAAATAAGTCTAGATAGTTCAAACATCGATAGGATAGATGTGGTAATAATAAAAAGCAATGGGCTGTAATTAATGATCTAATGGGGGGAAAAGAGTGAAAAAAACAAGGTCAGTAGTACAAAGTACAATAAGACGCTGATAAATGAAGCCAAAGACATTGCAGACGCTTTTAATGAACATTTTGTGAATATAGCACAGCATATTCCAATCCAGCAACCAAGTGGTCAATATGGGGAGTTTAGTGAAATATATTGTGAGAATTTAATTTATGTAGGTGAGATAACTTCAGAAGAAATAGAAAAGGTTGTGAATGGTTTAATATGAATGCTGCAGCTGGATATGAAGAAGTAACTGTCAGAGACCTAAAAATATTGTTTGATTTGATTGTTCTGTTACTGAGAGATTTGATTAGCAATGTATTAAGAACAGGCATATTTCTCAGGGAAATGTTAACAAGGGTATTCTTTTACATAAATCAGGAAACACAGAACTACAGAATCATATGCCTTAACAGTGTATGCTCAAAAATACTGGAGATTATCATGAAAAACAGAATAATGACATTTATTGACAAATATGTGAGAATGGATAAATTCCAGTATGGGTTTTTGCCAGAAAGTAGTACTTTCACTGCTGCTGTTGACCTTATTGTTGCTGTTAGTTTTGGTCTTGACCAGAAAAAGTGCTGTGGCAGTTTATATACATTTGCAAAAAGCTTGGAAAAGCAGGAAACTTGAGCTGATGGGATAAGAGCATCATGTTAGTTACCATTGAGTCGTACCTTTTGCATGGAAGTCAGTTTGTCAGAGAAGACCAATGCTGTAGTTCTTTCTTAGAACTAAAATCAGGAGTTCCTCAAGGAACTCCTGAAGTCCACCTTGTACTCTTTGTACATGGTAAGTTTGAGAAATGTTGGATTAGCAGCACAATATTTCACTTATGTTAATGATGCTGTTCTCCTGAATACTGGTATACACCTGCTGGAGCTGGAAGGAACAATAAACAAGGATTTGAGGAGATACTGCAATTGGCTCACTCAGAAGAAACTAGTAGTAAATATAACTAAAACAGAGTTTATGATATTTAGCTTAAAAAAACATGATAGTACCTTATATAAATATAGAAATTTTTGAACACAGAATTGAAACAGTTGATAGTATAAAATACTTAGGTTTGGTAATAGATGATAAATGATTGTGGGATAAGCACTTGGATCACATTAAAGGCAAACTAATTACCATGGTGGGAGCAGTATATAGGTGCAGGAATTATATGGATACACAGGTAAAATATAACATATATTATGTGTACTTCTGCACCATCATTAAATACCTGAAAAATTTGTCGGGCATGTGGGGTTCGGTGTTATTTAATAAACAACAGAGACTGCAGAATAAAGTAATTAAGATTATATTTAACATTGAATATAACACATCAACTAGCAATGTATATAAAAACACATGAGTTGATACACGTTAAGCAAATCTTAAAAATACAACAATGTAAGTTACAATATAAAATAGAACATTCACTACATAAAACCAACACTATTATACATCACAATAATGAAATACACATGTATAATACAAGGAACAGTAGCAAATTACACATTGATTACCATCGAACCAACATTGGCCTTAGAAATCCTATACGAGATTGTATTGTTACATACAATGAATTGCTGAAAGAAATGAAGGAGATAGATAGATACAATAAATTTAAGAAAGCTATGGAATCATTGTTAAGGGAAGTAAGTACATAAACACATACCTACTGGCTCCGTTACAAGCAGTTTATTGCTGATTAGGAGTGTTAAACCTGAGATACAACAGTCGGTGTTGGTTGTATTAATTTAAGGTTGTTGATATAATAATGGTAAGGTAAATTTGCAGTTTAACTCCCGAACGCTTTTCAAAACTTTTTTTCCAGAAATATGTCTAGCCACAAGACAAATTTCTTGTTCTCACCCCCCAATGAAGTTACGTGACCAGGAGTTAAGGGGGGTGCTGGGCGGATAGGTTGTAAAAAGGAAATATGAACAGAAAATGTGAACGACTTGAAAGCTGTCTTTTTCACATCCTGAAGCCATATCCCCTAAATCCTGCCTACCCCACACAACACCCCTAGTCATGCCAGGACCCGTAACTTCCTTAGGGGGTATGAACAAGACATTTTTCTTGTGGTTTATGCAACGAGGGTGAAACTGGCCTGGGACTGCACAAAATCATTGAAGCGACTGGCTATGAACGACAAAGTAACTTTTGAAGGAAATGGGGAAGCAGACAGCCTTGCAAATGGGGCAGCCACAACACCATTCTATAGTGTAGAGGTAGAGCCTTATTGTGGACTAACAAAAATCCATGTAAGAAATGATATAGAAGACTATAGAATTAATCAATCTGAAATATAAAGCGGTTTGTATTGGCAAAGTTTCACTGAAATTGGATGCAAAAATGAATCGATTTAAATTCGGATTTAAAGCAAGGTGCTTCTAGTCCATGTAGATACTATACTATAAACAAATTCAAATAACTAATGTTTACTTACTCTAAGTATGGATTAGGCCTTTTAGTCAGTTTGTGAAACGACTGCAAACACAAATCGTAAAAATCATTCATTGTGCCTGCAACAAAAAAACCTACACTTTAAAGAAGTCACTTAAACGATACACTTTTCATTAAATATATGAGAAAACGTTAACGTCTTGTGTATAATAAACTAAAAAATAAACAACAGTTCGAGCTTTTAATAACCAGAAACAACAACGAAAACGAAACGAAACGTGTTTTGGGTTTTAGTCTACTTTTAGTTTGGTAAAATATGAGGTTAGAGTTAGAGGTTGAGGTTATTAGGTTATTCTTCTTCTTTGCATATTGGTTTATGGCAATGACGTATATACGTCATTGGTTTATGGCGTCCATTTCTTTTAGCAATTCGGCAGCTCGTTAGGGGTAATAGAAGTAGTAATGGGCGCATCCGAATTAAAAATACTCGACTTCCGATTATTGATATATTCGGTACATTCCGATTATGAAAAAAGTATTCGAATGACACCCCATATTAAGTTCAGACACATATATTTGCGTGTTTGATAAATAGAAGAATGTGCTGTTATGTACTTTATATGCATCTAAAATCATTCAGATGACCACCCAAATTAAATAGTCGTTTTTTGCCTTATAGTCTATAGTAAAAGCTATCTTGTTCGTTTAGTAGGCATGTATGTGAATTTAAACCTTATTATCACTCGGAACGCTATTCAGATTATTTCAGAATATTACTGCCTAGAGCTTAGAATAACGGAAATTTACTTGTATAGTAAGTGGAAGAACATTCAACTGTCGACCTTATAGTACAGGCAATAGAGGAGCCCGTTACTCTTGTCCATAATGCACTAAATTACAGGAGTTTTTTTTTTTTTTTTGATACATAGGTTCAGAATGACGTACTGAATATAAAAACACAAAATCCTTACAAATTAAGCGGCCGGAAGTGCCGCCATTTTGAGAAAAACCGTTTCGGTCTATATCTCCGTAACCGTGCACTTTAGGTCAAAAATGGTAATGACCTTTATTATAGATAATTGCATTTCTCATCTTTTATAATAAATAATTTTTTTGTATCACTCACCGTTTACAACTTATACGACTATTAGCATTCATTTATTGACTTTTTTACCTATATCCTTGTTAATAATTGTTTAAACAATAAAATGCTTATAACTTAACTTTTCAATCGACAAATTTCCTACAATTTTTACCGAAAACTTTTTTTCTAAAATCAATATTTTCAAAGTTATAACGCGTTAAATGTTGCACTTTTCAATCGCCAATTTTTTCTGGAAATATTTTAGTAAAATGAAGGACAATGACGGTTGAAGCTAAGACTTCAGGCTTTGTAAAACATTCTTCTTGAGACATTTTCTTTCCATAGCTGATATTAGTTTCAGGTTCTTTGCGTAAATGTTGCCAATTTTGACGTTTTAATTCGCGACTTTGACGTTTTGAGGAAAACCCCAATTTATTTTTCTTTAAATGACTATAACTTTTTTGTCTTTGAACCTACAGGCCTAAATTTTGGTATGTAATTTACCTATAATTACGTAAAACCGTGTACCAAATTTAGTTGCCCTTACTTTGTTATTTCCGGAGATATGATTTTTTTCCGAAAGAAAACACAAAATTTTCCGGGAAAACCTGGGCCGATTTTCTTGGATAACGAACTTATCCAAGCCACTTACAAGTAGAAGGTATTTACAAATTTAATTAAAACCGGCCCATTCGTTTTTGAGTTATCGGTGTGTGATATATATATATATATATATATATATATATATATATATATATATATATATATATATATATATATATATATATATATATATATATATATATATATAAAACTGACCCCGAGTATGTGTTCTAGGGGGCATAATTAGCGCCTTTTTCAATTTTTTTTTCAAAATTCAAAACTCGGGGTCTCATTAGTGAATTTTTTTAAAGAAAATGAACTAATAATAATTTTAGAAAAAAAAGTTTCAATTAAAAATTGTAGAAAATTTGTCGATTGAAAAGTTAAGTTATAAGCATTTTATTTTTTAAACAATTATTAACAAAGATATAGGTAAAAAAGTCAATAAATGAATGCTAATAGTTGTATAAGTTGTAAACGGTGAGTGATACAAAAAAAAATATTTAACAAAAAACATGAGAAATGCATTTATCTACAATAAAGGTCATTATCATTTTTGGCCTAAAGTGCACAGTTACGGAGATATAGACCAAAATGGTTTTTCTCAAAATGGCGGCACTTCCGGCCTCCTAATTTGTAAGGATTTTGTGTTTTTATATTCAGTACGTCATTCTGAACCTATGTATCAAAAAAAAACTTCTGTAATTTAATGCAGAAACAAATTCTCTATTGCCTGTACTATTAGCCATCGTTTCATTTTATTCGAATGATATCCGCTCATAAAGTTCAGCCACGTAAGTTTGCTTGCTGCTAAATGAAAGACTGTGCTATTATGAACCTTACGTACCTAAAATCATTCTAATGATTATCCGAATATCCAAATTAATATAGGTTTAGAGTACAGTGATAGAAGTGTGGTTGTTTAATAGGTACTTAAATTGTAGAATCTGTAAATTTGAAACTTACCCATGGTTTGTTTTGTCACCCAAATAGTGATATAATTAACCATCTAGTTCTCGAATATACACATAAAGTTGACATTTATTACAAACATTTTCTTTGGGTTTTCAAAGTGCAAAGAAAAAATTGTAAATTGTTGCGTCAAGCATTATAGTTAAGTTAGAATATATTAATTACACACCAGCTGCCGATATTTAAAGCAGCCTTAGTTAAATCAAATGATCTTATAATACAAATAGATGCATCGTAGCGAGAGATATTTGATTAGCGGGTTTAATTAACTGGTTTACCTTGGAAAGGATTTAAAAAATTCATTATTACTTCTGAAATTATAAATTCATAATGCGTCAAATTGGACAGAACGTTCTTCTTTTAAACCACAACCTAGGTTTTTAGCTTTTTTTTATAGTTTACGTATTTTACTGGAGATTGCTCAATTGTTAACATGCAACTAATCACAATTAGTATATTATTTAAATTTATAATACTTAGGTAGGTATGTATTCTTACACATACAAAATAGTAGGTTTATAATTTTTACAATCAATTTTTAAGCAAAAATCAGAGATCTTATATTTAATTTTAAAATAATAGTAAATTGTGCTAGCCCAATAAGTAAATTACAATTTTTTTAGAAATGTGCTTAAGACCCACCCTGGGTGCATAAAAAACAAGAAAAATTTCTTACAATCAACCCTCAAAAAATTACGGGACCAGGAGTGTTGCCGGGGAAGAAGAACCGAAAAATGCGAAAAAACAGCTTAGCCGGATATATATTCCATTATTATTATTATACCATTCTGCAATTACACCTCCTTAAAATCATGTTTATCCCGCTTAGAACCCCTATTCGACTCAGGTCCAGTACCTTTCTTGTGAGTTGTTCCCAAGAAAATTTTCTTGTTGTGTATGCATTGAAGGTGGTTGTATGCCTGCAGTGGTGGAAGGAAAACCCCCTGGACGAAGCACTTACCTCCACCCCCGTCTCCCATGCTGGTTGGCATGGCCCTTCCCCAACACGGAGAGGGGTTTCTTTCCCTTCTGCATGCTTCACCTTCAATGCATAAACCAAAAGAAAGAAATTCTTGGGAACAGCCCCCAAGAAAGTCACGGGACCTGATATGTGTGGAATAAACAAGATTTTAAGGATGTGTAGTTGCAAAATGGGATAAAATCAGCGTATATAGGTACAGCTAGGTTGTTTTTTTCTTCACATTTTTTGCTTATACTTCTTTTTTATATTCTTCCCCACCAAGCACCTCAATCACTCCTGGTACTTGGGGGTTGTTTGCAAAAAATTTTTCTTGTGATTTATATATCCAAGTGGGGTTCTAAGCATATTTCTGATTTTTTTGATAAAAACCCTCCGTGAGCTGCAAATATACCTAATACTTTTGTTTTTACTCCTTTTGGAAAAGAAAAGAAGGAAATTTTATCTCCACTTTTCATTGCCTTTTTAGAATTATTTTTGTACATTAATACACAACAAACAACTCCATCAGACATTTAAACAGATATTTAGGTCTAGTTATTTATTGAGTTCTTATTTTACGTATATATAACCTTTTTTTTTCATTAAACACATATCTACATTTATGACGATTCACGGATTTAATTCTTGAATATAAAAATAATCTTGAATAAATAACGTTCAACTCGTAATACCCTTTATTCCATGTGCAGTTATTTTAACAACAAAACACTTCAAAAAATAAGATATTGTCTTTAAGTCAATAGTTTTGATTTAACTGCTGTTTCGTACAAAATAAACATTAAAATAAATCCCCAACTGATTGTAATTGAAAATGTTTAAGCAAAGTTACACAAATTTCTAAAACACCAAAACGCAATCTGAAAGTATAGGTGTTATTCCCACTTAGAATTCACATGACGTATTACCCTCCTCTCGCGTTTATCCCCCCTCAAAGTTACCAGACAACCTGTCTAATCTATCAACCTTGCTGTTGTACATGATATAATCATGATATAATGACTTAGAAGAGATATGATATTGCGCATATGCCCCGCCCCCTCCTCTGACGTCACGCGGTGAGTAACGTTATAGATGTCCAACTACACACTTAAAACAAAGTCATTCGCAATCAAAAAGTTTCCATACGTCAGTTTAATGCGGTTGAAGTTACGCCTATATTGTCTTTTTCAAATAATATAGATCACAGCACTAATTTTAACCTTTTTTATTTTTATTACTTCCAACTGTATGCACTTAAATATTAGTAAAATACGTAATTTGTTAAGAGGTTGTGATGAAACGTCAAACCTCACTGTACGACAGCATATTATTGTTGCATTGGACTCACCACTTGACACCATGCGCGTGACAGGTCTAAAAATAGGCAGTCGGAATATCATATCTCTCGTTATTTGTATCATGGATATAATGACTTACAAGATATATGATATTGCGCATATGCCCCACCCCCTCATATGTCGTCATGTGGTGAGTAACGTTATAGAAGTCCAACTACACACTTAAAACAAAGTCATTAGCAAACAAAAAGTTTCTATACGTCAGTTTAATGCGGTTGAAGTGACATTCCACTTCGTCGCCTATATTGTCTTTTTCAGATAATATAGAACGCAGCACTAAATTTAATCTTTTTCATTTTTATAACACACACACACACACACACACACACACATATATATATATATATATATATATATATATATATATATATATATATATATATATATATATATATATATATATATATATATATATACGCACAGAAGTATAACATTCATAAACTTTATTTGATCATCCTGTCTCATAATCACAGTATAGTATTCTGATCTTAAACAATTACTTCCAACTGTATGCACTTCAATGTTAGTAAAATACGTAATTTGTTAGGAGGTTGTAATGAAACGTCAAACTCCACTCTACGTCAGCATATTATTGTAGCATTGGACTCACCACATGACGCCATGCGCGTGACATTTCTAAAAATAGGTAGTCTTCAATCAAAATCTATAAAGTAATAGGTTATCGCAAACTATGGCGGGGTATCGACAAGGGGGGAACTGTGGCGTCATCTTTTTCTTAGACAGTCTGTTGATTTCGACTCGTCGTGTCTTTATTTAAGTATTTATGTGCTTTGAGTTCATATTTTCATTCAAACTTTGTTTGATACAGTATTATAGACTATATTTTAAGACTTTTGTTGATATAGTATATTGTGTTGTATGTAGTCTGATTGTTTTAAACTTGGATATTATATATATATATATATATATATATATATATATATATATATATATATATATATATATATATATATATATATATATATATATATATAATAATAATAAATATAGACGTAGTTTTCCGCTTGCGTTGTTATAATACAATAATATTATAACAAAATTGAGAGGGATAAAGTTGTTAGTATTTCCGAAATTGCCTGATTATTCTGTTAGGTTATGTGTTCAGCTACGTCTCATTAATAAATGAAATATAATATTATTTCAGACATCTCAAGGAAAATTACTAAGTTTTAGATAAATAAATATTGTTACGTTCTACGGGTTTCTAGAATTTGTTGACTAACAAAACACAGCCTTTCAAACTACTATCTTCTTATAACCAACTATTTTCCAACAGCAGTATCAACTAAATTAATTCTTCTCTTACTAAATGTCCACAGAATTATATTCCACTATTCGGCTTCTATGATCGCATCCTATACACCAACACTTGCCGACTCGCTTAATACTATATGATCACTTATTTACACCGCACTAAACAATACTGAACTAACTAACTCTGCGCACTGCTCGTCTATTTATACTGTCCATAGAGATTCTAGACCTTCTACACTATTCTAGACCTGTCACTTTTCTGTCAATGCTCCAACGTCTTGATAATGGCTAGAAGTTCTTTCCTCGTTACGTAATAGTTCTTTTCTGCTTTAGACAAGGCTTTGCCGAAATACCCTACAACCTTCTCTTGGCCTCCCTGTTCCTGCGAAAGAACACCTCCAATACCAACATTGCTCGCGTCCGTCTCCACAATAAACCTGTGACCAGGCTAGGGGTATGTCAGAATAGGGGATGAACAGAGAGCCCATTTTAGTGTCTCGAATGCTTTTTCACAATCATTGGTCCAAATGAAGGGTGTCTTTTCTTCCGTCAGTTTATGCAAAGGTTTCGCGATGTCAGCAAAACCCTTTACAAAACGGCGGTAATACGTGCAGAGGCCCAGAAATCTTCACAGTACATTGGTTGGAATGTCCCAGTTCATAATACAGTCTGTCTTCCCTGGGTCGCTTTTGACTCCATCTGGGGTGATAATATGGCCTAAGTACTTGACTGCTTTTTGATAGACAGCATTTCTTCGGATTTAATTTCAGATTGGCTCCCTTTAGTTTCTGAAATACTTGTTCGACATTCTTCATGTGATCTTCGAACGACTTTCCTAAGATAATGACGTCATCTAGGTATACGAGGCATGTTTTCCAGTGTAGCCCTCTCAAAACTGTCTCCATTAGACGCTCAAAAGTGGCTGGAGGATTACATAACCCAAATGGCATGACGTTGAACTGTCACAGTCCACTACCAGTGGTAAACGCAGTCTTTTCTTTGTCTTTGGGTTCAATCTTGACTTGCCAGTAGCCACTTTTTAAGTCTAATTGTCGAAAACCATCTTGCACCTGCCAGTGTATCAAGTGTATCATCAATTTTGGGAAGTGGATAGCTGTCTTTCTTAGTGACATCATTTAACCGGCGGTAATCTACACAAAACCTTGTGGAGCCATCTTTCTTTTTAACTAACACTACTGGAGAGGCCCAAGGGGTTTGCGATGGTTCTATAACTCGTGCCTGCTCCATCTCCCTTAGCATGGTGTCAACTTCGTGCTGTTTTGCCAGTGGTACCCTTCTCGGTGGTTGCTTGATTGGTACAGATGTCCCAGTCTCAATGCGATGGCGTACTAGGTCTGTTCTTCCAAAATCGTTCTTGTCGGTTACGGAAACGTTGCGATATTTGGACAGCAATTTAGCCACTGCTTGCTTCTTTTGTGGAGAAACATTTCCACCAGCTTCTGCTAAGACATCGCGTAGATGTTCTGGAAGTGGTTCATCCGGGATGGACGAGGCTGGGTCTTCTTGGTCGTGGCAACGCGGTATGATGGTTACTGGCGAGAATGTTCCGATTTCGGAACCTTTGGAAATCTTCTGATCAAAGCTCTTAAGGTTGGCTATTCTGACAGCTGCCAGCTCTTTTCCTTGAATAAGGAGTTTTACCGACTAGTAGAGCTCGCTTAAAAAGATCGTTGTCTTCTGGTCCTATAATACCCACCACTTGTCCCGAAATGTCTCCAACTATCTTCACTGGGACAATACTTTCACTCTGGGCTCTCATAACGACATCTTCTTTGGCCGTTACTTTTCAAATCGCAAGGTTATTGACAGTCGGAATGACTACTTCCTCATCGCCAATATTTAAAACATTGTTCTCGAGATCTAACTTGACACCGTGACCTTGTAGAACATCTAGTCCAAGTATAATGGGGTCTGATATGGCTTTCCAAGCTCCAATTTGTAGCTTGACCTCAGTCTCACCAAATACACGAATCTGTTCGCCACCAGCTGCGGTCACTTTGTAGATTCTTTCTGGCTCTCTTACCCGCCATCTTGGTACCATATTACGACGGATAATCGTTCTGGATGCGCCAGTGTCTTCCACCATTTGAGCCGTCTTGTCGTCGATGTATCCGTCTACGATGAGCGTGTTGCCAGAATCGTTGATCAGTGAAATAGTTGTCAACTTCGGGGCATTGTGGTGGCAGCCAACTCTCGCCCTCTAAAGCTAGCTGTATTTAGTTTTCCTGTGCGTTGGTTGAAGATGATCTTGGGGCCCGGCATTCACTCCTTATGTGTCCCACCTTGCCACAGTTCCAACAGCGTATGGCACTTGCACGATGAGCTTGCGGTGACTCCTTATAAGGTGTGGGCTTCATCTGTTCTACTATCTTCTTTAGTAGCTGCATGACTTCGGATGAATTTGTTTTATTTTCTTCTTTAGAGGCTTGCTTGGCAGCTTCAAATTCTAACGAATGTGCCAAAGCATCGTGGAAGTTTTTATGTCTCGCCATCCTCAGCGCCTGTTGAGTGTCGGTATCCTTGCTGCCGTCAATGATGTTTGCAGCGACAGCTGGTTCAAAAATTTCCCCGGAGCTGTGGGGTAAGCTGATCGCGTTAGTCTGGCAACGTCGGCTTCAAATTAATGCAGAGTTTCGCCCGATTTCTGACAGCGACTTTTTAACTGAGTTTGGTACAGCTGCTGTAAATGCTGGTCTCCAAATCTCATTTCTAGGTAATACTGAATGCTATCGAAACTGTTCTGTTCTTCCCTGGGAATTCCTTGAAGCACCTCGAGGGCATCTCCTCTTAGAGCTACTATTAACGAGGTCGCTTTCTCTTTCTCACCCCAACCATTTGCTGTAGCAGCGGCTTCGAACTGGTGTAGATAAATACCCCATGGGACTGAGCCATCAAATGTGGAAACCTTAATTCTTACGTGGCTATCTTCGAGTCTGATGTTTTCCTTGACTAGGGTATCATACTTCTTTTCTAGCGATTGTATTTTTACCTGTACCTCTATTGTACTTCCTACACACTCGTCAGCTTGTCATGTACATCGTCGCTGATACCCCTTACTCGACTTTCTACTTGTTGGAAGATGTTGTTCTTTTACCTGCTTCATACGTTCGTCAACACACGAAGCAATATTCTCGATTCTGCTGGCTTGTTCTTGCAGAATTTTCTTTGTTTCTTCATCTCTTCTTCTGTTTCTTCATCTCGTTTTCTCATTTCTTTAACCAATTCCAATAGCTGGGTGTCCATATTGGCTGTTGCGCTACGTGTCTTAGGCATAGACGTAATTAAAGCTAGTACACAGCTTATTCTGTTTCAAGAACACACCCAGTTATGAATCACTGCTGACACAGATTTTCCAGAGATTCTAGAAGTTTATACGTTGTTCAACGAATATTCTGGAAAATATTTCCGCTAGCAGCTTGAAAATCCCACTTCTGACACCAGTTGTTACGTTCTACGGGGTTCTGGATTTGTTGACGAACAAAACACAGCTTTTCAAACTACTATTTTATTATAAGCAACTATTTTCGAACACCAGTATCAACTAAAATGTTTCTCTCTATTAATAAATGTCCATATAGAATTATATTCCACTATTCGCCTTCTATGATCGCTTACCGTTGACTCGCTTAATACTGTATGATCACTTCTTCATCACACCGACTTAATACTGAACTGACTTAATTCTGCGCACCGCTCGTCTATTTATACTGTCCATAGAGATTCTAGACCTTCTACACTATTCTACACCTGTCACTTCCGGTCCCTTCTAGAAATATAATTCCAGAGTGTTCGCTCTTACCAACACACTTTATAACCGACATCTGACCACAGAATAATAAAGTCCATAAACGTACTTCTCATAGACAAATGTGACAGTATAATTGATTGTAAGTTGAAATTGACATTTAACATTAAGTTTGCTTCATATGCACAGAACACTCCCTATAGAAGTTTAACCTAAATGGACTTTATTAGGGCTCTAGTTCGGACATCGCATATAGTAGATGTCGCTAGTAGTGACACAATTATACCGAACAAGCTGTTCAGTGCGCCATTTTATCATACATTCAAAATTCAAATGTTTTGAATGCAAAAAAGTTTTTGTTCGCTTGTAGTTCTTTCATTGTATAATTATAATACAAGTTTGTTGCTAAACGTTTCTTTTAATTAAGTTTTACCTACATTATCTTTTAATGGATACTTTAGAGTGTTTTCATTGTCCGTCGCTTTTGTGTTTTAAAGGTGCGTTTTTTTGTGAATCAAAATATGATATTTATCATAAGCTTTGTTTTTACACAATCATGTAATTTCAATTCTATTTTCAGTTTTCTTATCAAAAAAGCAAGGTGTGCTTTCATAGTTCAAGGTGTTTTGGTGAAACATAATTACAACTCTTTTAGTTTTCAGGCACGTTTAGAACATTTTAGTAGTTCCTATATTATCAGTAAATAACGTTTTCTTACAGAAGCTTTGTGAATATCAATATGATACCAACCAAGAAAAGGATTTATTGTTGTGTTCCGGGCGGTGCCTGGATTTATTTAGCAAAAGACATAGTTTTTCGTTGAAATCATCAGAAGACCATTATGATGACTGGGTGAAAGCTGTACATAACCCTAAGATGCTTGGAAACCACAAGCCATTTACGATAGATTTTATGTTTGTGATCGTCATTTCGTTGATGAGGATAAAGTACCTGAAATGAGAAGAGGCATGAAAAGAACTGCTATTCCCATATTACACCTTTCTTTGGGTAAGTATCCATATATTTTAAAGTGTAAATAAAAATTTTAATTTCTATTTATACAACATCTCAGAAGTAAACAATGGATTGGGTGGATTCGGAAGGCGACCAGAAAGCCTGATAGTGTACACTGTTGCTAGATAAATATTATCAAGTGTGATTTTAAATAAAAAAGGAAATTAAAGGGTACACAAATGTTTTTCTAATAAATGACAATATGACGTCATTTATACATACCCTAAAAGAAGGAAAAACCAACCTTGCCATACATTGTGGTCATGTGAGCATATAAATGTAAGATTGTACAAGCACCAGACTGCTGTAATATACCTACATATCGATAAGGAATGGCAATATATGCTTCATCTTACTTTCAGAATTAAAATGGTTTTTAAATAAATGTAATAGTAATCATGTTCTAATAAAACACAAGTGTCTTTTATCTTGTTTGATTTTCCATTAATCATATCGATAGTAAAAAGCTGCAAGTTTTGGAAGGTTCAAATTGACAATTAATTTTTCCTATGATTGCAAAGCTTAAAACAGGTGTATGTGTATTATTAAAACATAACTTTGGATTTGCTAAATGAAATGAAATCAAATTTTCCGCGTGTGACTAAAATTCATCGCATCCGCCAGAGGCGCTGGAATATTGTTCAAAACGTCAGCATTGGCGTTTCCCTTCTATAGGGGTGTTCTGTGTTCATATGTTAAATGTCAATTTCAATTGGTTATACGATGAAAAGAAGGGTAATTTCCACAGACACATAAACAGTTAAGGGGGTGTACTAACTATGTGAAAATGAATTAGAATAGTGGAATACACCCTTATTTAGCTTGGTGTAAAACGAACGACCCCCGAAAATGTGTAAAATATGACAAAAACATGTCGCAAAAGTGAGTACAACTTACGTTTTTCCTACAAGAATTTCCTAATAACTCCAAAAATTGACTTCTGCCTTCATTTTTATTGCGATTTTCGTCATCTACACCCTAAAACACGTGTATATACAAAATTTCATAAAAATTGAACACGCGCCCGGAAAGCAAACCTTTTCCCGAAAGGCTCTTATCTAATCAGTTGCTTCAGTGTACCTTAAAGCACTTCGGTAAATTTGTTTTTTCTTTCCAAAAAGCCTTAAGCATCGCTATAGACTTTTTGGTACTGCGTATACTTCTGCACAAATCAAAGATAAAGGAATTAAAAAGAAGAACGAAACTAACCTTAACCTTAACCCTTAACTAAATATTTAGAATAAAATGTTAAATTTTGTCTTTGAATCATTTAATCTAACAAGTTATGTACATAAATATTTACCAATTTTACTTTGTGAGCTTTGTCTGTGAAACTGTAAAACGGATGTAGCTGCAATAATTTTTAATAGGTACGAACTATGAATAACGATGAAGTTACTTAAATAGGACAAGACAAAACTATGCGCGGTCATCAACCCCGAGTCGGCAATAAACATTGATTTGTTCCAAATCTTTTTTAAGGGGTAATCGCCCTCAAAAGTTTGTTTTATCTACGTATACATATCTTACCCTAATGTATAGCCTGTTTATATAAAATTTTAAGTGATAAGATTGAGATTTTGATTGTTATGTTAATGTGCTACAAAGTATGCAAAAAAAGGAGGAGAATTTTGAGCAAAAGAGATTGGAGCTTGAAGCATGGCTCCAAAGGATGGAATCGAGACTTGCCGGAATGGCTCCTGTTGGACATACAGCCGACGTTCTTGAGATTCAGCTTAGAGAACAAAAAGGACTTCATGCCGAACTACACCAATTTAAAGCTCAGGTAGAGGCCTTTCAACAGCTGACCCAGAGATTAATTACTGTCCATCAGCATGAGGATACAACTCGTTATAAGAAGGTAATTTATATACAAACTTGGGTATACACAAACTTGAAGTAAACAATGGTCTTACCTCTTAAACTGGTCACTTTTCTGATGGGTCCCCATGTTTGTATCAGTTCATTTAGGATATCCTGGATTTGTGGATTAGAATTAATACTAAATAAGTACCTACTGATTTATTGAATACACAAGTGAAATTGGGTTGTTGTGCTGCTTTTGTTATGTGGTGAATTTAGTTTTTCGGAATTGTAGGTAATTGTACAGTTTACATTTCTTATGTAAATTATACATTTGTAGTTTCAAAATTGTTATACTATGTTTCCCATTACCTTGTAGTTTACGATACGTACTTATTGTAGGTATCTTGTCACTTGTGATTGGTAAAACTAAAAGACTTAAAATGTTGCCTGACATAATTTTAGATTAATATTAACCTCACACCTCTTAACATAGTGCAGAATTGCATAGAAGGTGTCTCTTTACTAGCTACTTTATTATTTGTACCTATATTGTTACAACTTGAACAAATTTTATAGCCTAATTTCATTTTTATATTCAATTATTATTATAGGTACTTGATATGAATGCTAGATTTTTCTGGACATTATTGAATGGATATAATAAAACAAATGATAACCAACGAAAGAAAAACTAATCTAAATTAATTTCACCCCTGGCATATACATGTACATGGCTAAGGTTTGACTCCAATTTCACATGACATAATGTGAATATTTATAAAGGTTTACTATGTTGTAGCCCTTAACAAGACACTAAAATTTAATATACCATGTGGGTAAATACTAATATCATAGTAAGTTCAGCTTATTCTGCATAAAAAGTAAATCTGTTTTAGTCATATTTAATTAATCACTGATTAAAATGTATGCCATAACTTCCCGAAAATTAAAATCTAGCACACATTAAAATTAAGCATAACAATGGTTTATGTTACATCAACAGTGCGAATCCAAGCTATATTGAATAACATTGAGGTTTATAAAATTATTGGTAATTGTGAAGCTGAGGGGCACATATGATTTTTGACAAAAAATTTCAGAAACATTCTTAAAACCACCATTTGATGCATAAGCAACAAGAAAAGTGTTGTAGAATCAACCCCCTGAAAAGTTACGTGACACAGAGTGAAGGGGGTGCTGGACAGGGAAAGAAATATAGAAGCAACATTGAGAAAAACAGCTTAGTTGGAGTTCTATAAGCAGCCATTTTCACATTTTACATAAACACTTCCTCTTAATAATGTTCTTTCCCCTCCAGCATGCCTATTTGCTACAGGTAACCCAGCTTGTTTGGGGGTTGAAGGGACAACATTTTTCTGGTCGTTTATGCACAAAACACTACCCAGCAGGCCTGAATGACTTAACTTGACCTGACCTGATCTGACCAAAAAACGTAGGAGAAAACCGAAGAAAGTACAAAAAACATGCATTAAAAAAACAATGTTAGTTCAAACTTACTGTATGTGACCAGCAACGAACCAATAATGCCAATAACTCAGCAACAATAAATTACCACAATGTAAAAAAGAATTAATAGTTATAATGAGCTGTATTTAAAAAATTATGTTGAAACCCTCACAAAATTAGAACCACTATTAGAATCACCCAACACCTTGATATGATTAACTGCCTGGATATTACTGTTTGTACCTTTTATCTCACCTACGATTTGCCAAAGACATTTTGATTTATTACTAGATGTAATGATTCTGTTTAGACAACTGTCAGCCTCTGTTGTCCTAAGTGTTCATCATATTCTTTTTTCACCCTACTGTAAGATACATTAAACGTCGAGTCATGTCGTAATATAAACCATATATCTAAAGTATTTTTAATTTTGAAACTATTTCAAACTGAAAATACTTGATTCATTTTCATAACCTAAGAATATGATCCAAGTGCATATAAAGCAGTAAACTCCATCTATCAGCAGTCGATTTATCTAAAACTAGTTGGCTCCTTAGTTTCAGTAAACCAAATGTTTAAATATGTTTGATGTTTTTATGTTTTCAATAAATATTCAGTCAATTTTCTTTGATATATTGCTGCAAATTATCAGCACACACAACGTTTTTATGAATATTTTTAAATATCTGCCTGATAGAATATTGAATGCTTTTTGAGTGATGGTAATATGTATTTCAAATATGAGTTAACATTACATACGCTCGAATGCTAAGGGAGGCAAATTGTTGTAGTAATTACATCCATTAGAAAACAAATAACACGGTCCATTAGTGTTGGCAATATTTGTAATAGTATTTGTTATAGTTAGTTGCCAATGTTGCCTGATACTATAATTTCTATTTTATTGTGTGGAGTACAATATCTGTCTTCTTTGCCGTTGAATTATAAAAATAAAAAGAAACGAACTAAATTTTAAACAAGGAAACAAGGTGCTCTGAAGACTAATGGATATTTCCCTTGTTTCTTAACTCAGTAATTTACTCAATTGTGCTGGTGTAAAAATTGTCTCCAAGATTCTTTCATACTTTTCATTTGCTGACTCTTTAGCTTCGACTGTGGTCAAAAGTTTCCTGTTCTATTTCTCTAACATTTTTATTTTCATTAAAGCTTATTTACTTTTATTTTCCTTTCAATAAAATGAATACCTTTGTTTTTTTAATATGAACCTGAATTTGTTCCTATTCAGCTCTCGATGCCTGTACTGAATCTTGTTCCACACTTACCTCCTGATTTACATTGGTGACTTGGCCACATGGGTTCTCTTCAGATATGGTTACGTAAATTGAGGCTTGTAATTTAAAAATGTTCTGTGACTATGATCTTTTTCTCTTCATTCTATTGTGTTCTTTTCTTTAATGGCATTGACCGCTTCTCATGATTTTGTAATAATAATAATAATAATAATAATAATAATAATAAATAGATTTTATTAACATAATTATAGACAATGGTAGAGTTCAAAAATATTTACTGTTCCTCCACTCAACCAGGAAGACATTTAAATTATACTAAAATAAAATAACAATGATATATACAGCAATGCAGAAAAGTGAAAAGAATTAACTACATAAAACTGTAGACATAAATTTTTTTTTAGAAATTTCTATCACTGATACCATACTTCCACACGTTGTGACGATGTGGAAGTAACAGCTTCAATTATAGAATTTAACAAAAATGCTAGGAACAGAATAAGTATTGGAGCATACAGTAGGTTAGGTTAGGGTATATTGTGAGTAGGCCATTGCTGTCCATCCGCTTCGACCTTAAGGTCAATTGTGGTTCACTCCTGATTGGAGCATTCAGTATGAAAATGATGTTGGGTCAATAATTAAATAAATAAAGACATTTCAATTATAACAATAATTTTTCATAACAGCTTTTGCATCTTTTGTTTAAAGCATACCAGACTTAAACATTTACATTTATCAGTTACCTTATTATACACACAAGCCACATTGTATGAAAATAATATTTCACTTATGTGGAAGTATGGTTTTAAAGTGGACATTAATATTGAGAACATTTGTCTGAAAGACTACCTTATTATAAAGATGAGGGGAAAGCTACTTGATATTATCTTGTTAAAGGGACAAACACTGTAAAAAGGTATTCGCTTCTGTACAGTGAACAACTTTAATTCTTTAAACTTGTAAGAGATGTGCTCTCTACTTGAGTAAACCACAAACAACTCTGTGAAGAGTTTTGTATGTGCTGCAGCCTTGCTGCATCACTTACTGTAAGACAGGAACCATAAATGACATCTTTGTAGTTTATGTGCGATAACACAAGTACCTCATAAAGGTTCATTTATACTCGAAATAGTGTCAAAGTAGCAGGAAATTAATTTTAAACTACTAAATGTAGACGAGTGACTTTTGCTAACATATCAAGTAAATCTAGACAGACTGCCTATTGTTAGTCCCAAATTATCAACAGCATCCACTGCCTTCAAGCATTTATTACATACAGTCATGATAAACTGGCTCTACAGCTGTTTTACCAAAGCACTGTGGCCAAAAAGTATGATCTTAAATTTGGCCATATTTATAGTAGATGGTTCAAATGAAAAATACATCTCTGTGTCCATCAGCATAAAAATGAGTTTCGAATAATTACAAGCAAGAAGGCAGTTTTGAAATACAAATATTATAAACAAATCAATATAAATGGTCTTAAGATAATCTATGAGCTCCGTAAAGATTATTTATATTCACCATCAGCTTTTAAGTTTGAACTGTTTGAAATATAAAGCAGAATCACCTTGAAAACCACAAAAAAAAAGTTTGTGACAGATACCGATGATGACAACTTTGTTGTCAAAATAAGTATCTAGCATATATTTTTGTAGGTTTTGGTGTTATTTGCTTTGTTTTACCGTCATGGTGTCCAACGCTGGTTTTTTCCCTTTTTTTTTTCTTAACTGGTTATTGGAGTGTATTACAATCACCTTTGCTGTAATGTCTAAACAGGTTGATTTAAAATTAATGGAAAACGTACACATGCTATAAATGATCTAATAATAATTAATCGACTTTGTTGGTAAATTATTGTGATACAATAATTACGAGACACTAAGCGAGGCGAATTTTAGTCAAGTGATTACTGGTGCACTTAACCCCCTCCCCCTTATGGCCAAAAGTACAATGACATATATTTTACCAAAGCCAGAAGCAAATTACTTACAAAAAAGGAACAGAAAACAGTTGAAACGAGTGTGTTATTTGAATCAAATATCAAATTTGAATGGTTCCAGTCCCATGTCGCTGCATTTCTTATTCGAATAACAAAATAGAGATCATATTGATAGGATAAATCTCTAGATTAGCACTTAATACATTATCTTGATAAGTATTATATTCTTTTACAGCATTATAAATAAAGCCTCTTTTCAACAAAGCTGGTCTATTGGCATTGTTGCGGACCAATGATGTCCGCTTGAATATCTTGCTGGTTCGTTGAAATTAGTGGACTGTATTTCTTGTTGTTTGATATAATATATTGAACTAATAATTTACAAATGATGCACTTAATACTATGATATAACTGTTCTACACCTAGGCGTGTTGCTCTTTTTGATTCTGATCGTTGAATGTGCTTGGCGTGTTGTTCTCTTGGAATCTGATCGATGAATATGTGCTAGAAAAATCAATACTCTCCGACTCTCATACTAGAGGTTCCTTCTACCTGAGGTACCCCTTGTTCTCTTGGTTAACTCTGCCGTCAGCTGGCGTCTCGAGCGTTAACATCCCGCCGGCCTTGAAAGATGGTGCTTTTAAAGTGTTATTCTGGTTCCTCTGAGTGTATGGGAAGGGCACATATACTTGGAGTGGCTTGCTTAACCTTGGGGGATCGGACTCTAATGCTGACCACCCTAATGACATCATCTTGACCTGGATGTAGCCCTGTGATTCTGCCCGTCGGCCAGGACAGTGGTTGAACGTCGTCTTCCTTTAAAAGGACCAAAGTACCAATCTTCTGTTGTTCTTGGCAATGTTTCTTCCATTTTGTTCTTTTATGTAATTCGGGTACATATTCTCTTTGCCAGCGTTTCCAAAACTGCTGTCAAATGGCTTGTAAATGCTGGTATTTAGATAAACGATTTGTGGGCAGTGAGGATACGTCTTCCTCGGGTATGGCCGTTAATGGTCGTCCAATCAGAAAGTGGCCAGGAGTGAGTGCACTGTCGTCGTTGGAATCGGAAGACCTGGGAAAAAGTGGTCGAGAATTTAATATAGCCTCGATTTGTGCCAGTACAGTATAAAATTGTTCAAACGTTAAATTGATGTTCCCCAGAACCCTGATTAAGTGGTGTTTAGTGGATTTAATACTTGCCTCCCAAAGGCCACCAAATGTAGGCGATCTAGCCGGTATAAAATGCCAGATGATATTTTCCTTATTATGGTAATTAACTAAATCATTATTGCTATTACTATCTAAAAATGGTGATAACGATTGCAAGTTGCCTGTTACGTCAGAATTATTTTGTAATTGTTTAATTTCCGCTAAAAATGTTTGTTCTTGAGATATTTTTCCTAAAATATTTAATGCTACGTTATGTTTATGATGTGAAAATAAACCAATTTTTCTTTGATCCCTTTTAAGTTTTAAATTATTTATAAATCTTAAGCAGAATGCTGCAATGTGCACCAATTTCGAAAAAGATGAATATTTTTTTATTGTAAAGTCTTGTGGAGGGATTTTTTGCACAGTATCAGAATTATTTTGAACATTTACATCAGGTAAGTCCATTATTTGTTCTGTATTTGTACTTAAACAGGTTACAGAATTATTACAGATTGTCATTGGCAATTTACCTGCAATGATCCATCCAAATAACGTAGATTGTAGAACTGGTAAAGAAGGACCTAATTTATATTGATCTTGACATATTATAGACCAAAACGTATCTGTGATTAATGTTAGACGAATATTCATTTGTTTCACACGTACTTTTAATTTCATGATTAGAAGTTACCTCAATCTCATTTACATTTGATACAGAAGCATCTTTAATTTTATAATACTCGGAAATAATAGATTTGGCTTGAGCTAATGTTGTGAAATAATGTTCTTCAAAACCGTCACGTTGATCATCTGATTCAGTTGGATCGATTTCATCAAAAATATCTTGAACTGATTCGAATTTTTGCCATAGTGGCTCAATTTTTGACGTTCTTAACTGAATTTGCATTACGACTTGATCGTCTAATTTGGCAGAATTAAGTTTGGAAAGAAATGTTTTAAAACGCGTAACATTACCTTTAATTGTTGTTCTGATGTTTTTTAATTGTTCTGGACTTTTTTTAATTAGATTATCTGATTTTTGACTTTGACTACTTATTACAGACATTATGTAAATAAAAAACTGTACGTGCACTGACACAAATAGAAACAATATTATACTATAAATGGGTTTTGTTAAATGGTAAATTAATGGAAATGGAAGGGACTTACGATACAGTGAACTTCTGCTGCGCTGATTTCTTGTTTCTTGATCTGATGTGGCTCGATTGACCAAATGTTGTGTTGATTAATCTGGCTCGAATTGATCAAATGTTGTGTTGAATGATGTCCGCTTTAATATCTTGCTGGTTCCTTGAAATTAGTGGACTGTATTTCTTGTTGTTTGATATAATATATTGAACTAATAATTTACAAATGATGCACTTAATACTATGATATAACTGTTCTACACCTAGGCGTGTTGCTCTTTTTGATTCTGATCGTTGAATGTGCTTGGCGTGTTGTTCTCTTGGAATCTGATCGATGAATATGTGCTAGAAAAATCAATACTCTCCGACTCTCATACTAGAGGTTCCTTCTACCTGAGGTACCCCTTGTTCTCTTGGTTAACTCTGCCGTCAGCTGGCGTCTCGAGCGTTAACAGGCATAGTAAGAACTTTTGAATGTCTTATGTTGACATTATGAACATCATGTTGCTAAATCAAATTTTCTCTTAAGTATGTGGGAAAAGAGTGCAGCAAACAATATATAAAGTCGTAGTAGCAATGGTGGGGAGGCCAGCGCCAGGCAAGTAGGCCACACCAGACCCTTTTTTCCAACACAGACATTCAACAACCATGCCCTACCCTTCTTCAGTTTCGTTGACCTTAAAATAAAGCTCATGATGGTCTTCCATGGAACCCAAATTTCTTGATTTCTATGTAAATTATTAGGACCTCGATGATACGGCGAAGTCCAGTACGACTCCTACTAAGAAGCCAGACAGTTTTGTTTCTATCCGGTCTCTCCATGAAGTATTTCGCTTGTCTACAGCCACTGACCGACCTCCAGTGCTTCTTCATGGTCTCAATGCACTTATCTAGGGCGTCGGAGACCACCTTTCTACTCATGCTTATAGCAGGCTCCGGGCCACAGAAAGACTGGTGGAAACCATGCCTTGAGAGTTTATCCGTCACGTCATTCCCCGCCACGCCACAGTGACCGGAACCCACATAAGCGGTACCATCTAACTCACTTCTGAACCGGCATTCATATAATTCTAGGCGCGTACACCGCTCCGAGGATCTCCTGACTCTTTGAGCAAATGTATACACGTTCCTCTAGCTACGTCTTCAAATCCCCTCAAATAGCTACAGACAGGATAGAGTACCTACACTTCCGTTTCAAATGCTGTAGTTTATGCCCCTAGACCGTATATCTCCAATCTATATTCCCGCCCTGGAGGAGTGCTTCTCCTCTAGCCGTGATTAATTAGTAGAATAGACCAGGCTGGAAGGCAACCTCATTATCCCTTTATTGATCTCTACTGCGGTTTCTAAAGGTATATGCCCTAGTCAGCCTAATATACTGCATTTCGTATCTTGATGGCGGATATTGGAATTTCCTTTTCCACCTCCTTGACAACTTTTGCATGTCCTCTGATTACTCCATCGCTGCACCAATTTCCAGTGTAAATGATGTATAAAGACCAATGAGTGCAATTTGACAATGTTCGTCAGCCATTTCAGTTTGTTAAACTTGGTTGAAATATGGTCATGTTTACAGAAGTTAAAAATAATCCTGCAGCAGGTATTCGAAACATACTGAATTACTGTTCTTATCTGTAGGTCGGGACATTTAATACATTATATTAAAGTAATTATAAGTAGATAACACCAAGGATTCACTCAATGTTATACACACTCTTTTATTCAACACCATACGATTTGCATATAACACCTTCAAGCAAATATCAGTAGGTGGTAGTGGACAATAGTCCACTACAAAAAAAAAAAAAAAATCCTATCACGTAAAGGAAAACCTTTACATGATAGGATTTTTTTCACGCCCAAGGAGGTACCACCCCTTACATCAAGGGATCAGTTAAGTCCCAACGGACGTCTCCGGTTCTGGTGTATGAGTCGGTTTCCCTTATAAACAAAAATGATGATGGCTCCTCCTTGTACAAAAGATTCTGGAGATAAAATACCCCTCCATTCGGATCTCCGGGACAGGAGTGTGCAGGGGGCGCTGGCATAAAGATTTAACATATCCTTGTCGAATATATGTGGGCTAAATTCTAACCTGAACTCCGTCCACCATTTCCTCCAGGCTAATAGGCGCCAACTCCTCTTCCTCACCGAAACCCAAATCAGTGCCAAAACAGCCACTAATCACCTTAATTTCCTGGGGTATGAGCTCCTTACTTCCTTTACATTACATGGAGGTGTGTGCACATACGTCCGTAGCAATCTATCCTGCAACAGACTCCCCAATTTAGAAGCTGGAAGAAAAGACATACTTTGGATGAAACTCTCTCTCAGGGCTGCAACTAAATTCATCTGTTGCATTTACCAGTCACCTTCTGACAACAACTTTGTCCAGCTCTTCGACTCCCTTTCTGAAAAAACCGACCATCTGATTTCTGAATATCCTTCCTCCGAGGTCACTATTCTTGGTGACTTCAATGTTCATAATAAGGCATGGCTAGGATCTTCAAAAAATCTTCAAAAAAGAATTGCTGACTGCAAAGGCCTCCGCTTTGCAGTCAGCAATTCTTTAGCCAATATGGTTCAGCAACCTACTTTCCTCGCATCCCAACACACAGCTCAAATCCTTTGGATATCCTTCTTACTACAAAACCTGAATGCTATAAGACATCAGTCACCGACCCCAGCACCCTCTACTCAAATATAAAATATTCTAAGCCTGTCTTTTTAGCCCAATTAGTTGAGGATCGCAGACTCATGGAGGGTTATGTCTCTGTGGATCTCCAAAAAATATTCGACTAGGGAAGTAGAAATCTTGTACAATTCAACTCCACCAAATCTATTAATAAGAGATGCACCAGCCCTAGACCCATCACAATAAACAACCAAGTTATTCAAAGTAATGAGTCCTTTTCACCTGTTGGCATTTCTGTGGATCGAAATCTCAATTGGCACCAACATGTCACATCAATTGTAGAAGCGGCTGCTAAGAAATTAGGTTTCCTCTTCCAGGCTCGCAAATACTTTTCACCAGCTAATCTCTATACCTTATATACTTCACAAATAAGGCCAAACCTCGAATACTGCTCCCACATCTGGGGTGCCGCTGCCGCTCCTACACTCGCTACCCTGGACTCCATTCAGAAGAGAGCTATACGTTTCATCGCTGACCCTACGCTCACCCAAAGGCTGCCATCACTTGCCCAACGACATGCCGTTGGTGACCTCTCTCTATCTTTTATAGATATCTGCACGGGCACTGCTCAGAGGAGCTTTCTTTCATAGTTCCTCCACCTGCTGCCCCCAACAGATCTGCCAGGGGAACAGAGCGAATGCACCCTTTTACTGTCCAGGTCACCAGACATAGAACATCTTGTTATGCCCGCTCTTTTGTCCCGAGGACTTCCAAGTTGTGGAACTCCTTGCCGGCACATGTTTCTCCTTCTCCTCCAAACCTTTTAAGTCCAGAATTAACAAGTTGCCTCTTTCCTCTTTGTCGACACCCATGGTACGATAGTATTTAGGCTGTGAGCCCTCGTGGTGTGTTGTTGAAATTATATATATATATATATATATATATATATATATATATATATATATATATATATATATATATATATATATATATATATATATATATATATATCTTCATAATAGTAATTTAATATGCTCTCCAAATGTCAGTTTTATATTCAATATAACCCCAAAATTTTTTACTTAAAAAACGGTAACTGCTTCTGATTAATGTTAATTTTCACAATTGAAACAAGCGATTTCTTCTTACATTTTGAACAATATAATAATGCCACAGATATTTCAGGTTATATTCTTTAATGATTCTATTAAAAAAGAGAATTAAGATCATTGTTGATTAATTGTAAGGCTTTGTCAGGTTCAGATGGAATAATCGGCCCATTATTACTTCCACATCGTCACGTGTGGAAGTATCGCATTGGCGAGACAAAAATTTCAAAAAGTTTTTTTCACTTAAATGTCGTAAAAAGTTCAAAACATATATAAAACATAATTTGGGACCAAACCTTTTTTTGTCTGTCGGCCTGTATGTCTATCTGTTTGTAGCCACAATAACTTTAGAACGATTTGAGACATCGACTTCAAATTTGGTATACAGTTAGCACTCGACAAACGAATGAAGAGAATAAATGATGACAGCTATCTGGAAGTTATGATTCAATTTGCAGCACTATTTTTTTGAGTTATCGGTGTGATACATGTGTATATATATATATATATATATATATATATATATATATATATATATATATATATATATATATATATTCATATAAACATACAAAAATTTAAACTGACCCCGGATATGTGTTCTCAGGGGCTAGTGCGCGCAAATTTAAAGAATTTTTTCCAGATTCAAAAGTCGCGATCTTCTCATTAGTGAGTTTTTTCTACGAAAATTTACTAAAAGGAGTTACTTAAGATGCATTATAATCTAATAGTTACATGTATTTATTATTTATTTATGCATTATTATTATTATTTCGTTGTGCAACACGTTTGACAGGTGTTTAGTCAGTGAGAAGTGGTTATGAAAGCAGCTATGAAATCCATTAGTTCAAAACAAGATGGTCTGCTTAGTTTGGAGTATTAAAAGTACTGTTCCCGAGTAATCTCCGTACTATACTGCAAGTGTCTAATAGAACTGATTTTTGGAAATTGCCAGTTGAGAAGAAGTGCACTAAGACTGGTTTTAAGGTTCTTTGGTATCTCTCCTGTTGTTCCCAATGCAACAGGCACATTTTTGCAATTTCATCCCGTAGAGTATATTTTTGCATATTTTCTCACAGGAGGTCTTACTTAAATTATTATCAAGAGGCACAGCAATATCTATTGCGTAGGTGGTTTTCGTGAACTTCAGGGTAAGAACGATGTCTGGGATATTGCTCGGTATCGACCTTCTTGTAGAACTTCAGATCTGCCGTTTCACGAATATTCGGGGGTTCATATTGATAGTGTGGAACGATTTCCTGAAGATCCATATACTTGTGACGCAGCTGTTGGGGTACAATTTTTGCAGCTTTGTTAGGCCGATCCAAGTAAATTTTCAGGGCGAGTGTTGAACATCCAGCAGCAATGTGATCTAGGGTCTCCTCTTTGCTATGGCATCATTGACATTACACTTTTTCGATGTTTTGACCCATAATTCGTTTCTGGTGGGCTCTTCTTGGATCACTTGGTCCTGTATAGCAGCGGTGGGCCCCTCAGTCTCCACCAAGATATTTCCAGATCAGAGGTAGCATGTAGATGCTGCTGTGTCCATCGTGTCTCCTTCAATTGTTGCCAGGTATTTTCCGTGGAGTGCCTTTCCTCGCCAGTTCTCCATCAGTTGTTGGAGTGGCGAGATTTCTGAATTGGGATCAAAGTGCTTATCTGGCAGCTTCAATGGAGTTGCTTTCTTATCAGCTTTGGTTACCTACAAGTGTAATTCACTAGCTTCCGCCTTTTTGTAGAAGTATTGTCGCAGATTGATCAGGTGTTTATGATGTCGAACTAGTACATCTCGTATACCCCTGCCTCCAAACTTACGTGGTAGATGAAATCCTTCCACACAAAAGATTTCATGGTGTGCTCTGTTTGATGTAAAAGCGACTCTTGTTTTTGTGTTCAGCTCCCTGAGCTTGGTGTTTTTCCACTTTATAATCCCAAAACTGTATGAGACGGCTGACGTCGCGTATGCGTTGATCGCTTTCGCTTTGTTTCTGGCAGAAAGCTGAGTGTTAGGATCTGGCGTACAGTATGTCTCCTTAGCCTGATGTTTTGCAAAACTGTGATCGATACCTCTAGCTTGTTGATGTCCCGGGTACTTATATAGTTCATGCTCCTGCATTTTCTCAATTCTGTCCAGGTTCTCCACAGCATAATATACTTCATGGCCAACCCAGTTACCTCGCTCCATATTGCTAACTCTACATTTATCCAGGCCGAATTTAATCTGGGTGTCATTTGTGAACCTCTCCACACAAGATAATCGGTTTTTAAGGTAATGCTTCGTCGTGGCATACAGCTTGAGGTCACCCATATTCCAGATGACTAACTTGTCCTTCTGACTGAGGCCAAGTGTACCCTCTCTTGTGGCGGTTCAATAACTGGGTCAAGAGACGAAGTGCCAGACAGAACCAGAAGGGGCTTAAGGCACCACACTGAAAAATTCGTCTTTTTATATTGATTACCCCTGCATCTAATGTTTCCCCAGATGTATTTATTGTAAGCTTAGTTCACCATAACAACATGACAGATCGAAGAAAACTACAGTTACCAGCGTCGAGCTTGTGCAAGCTTAACATTTCTGTCAGCCATGTGGGGTATGCTATCAAAAGCTTTCTGGTAATCAATATATGTTGTATATAAAGAGTCTTCAGTTCGTTTTTATTATTATTATTACTATTATTTCCTATTATTATTCTATGCTAAACATACTATGCTATTATGGAATGAACAGAAAAATATCATCATAGTCTCCAATAATATAGTGATTTTATTCCTTTAAATTTACAAAATCCTACAGAGGTGAACAAATATTCTGCCAGCATTTTTGAAAAGTGCACAAAAGGTATAAACAGTATATTATATTACAAAAACAAAAAATTCCACGAAACAGCAGTCAAGCTTCAAGTTGGTTCATATTGAAACGGTAATACATGCAATAAATTATATAAAGCTGCTGGTAACACCTTTTATGTTGAGGATGTGTTTGTCAGTTAACATTCACATATTACACATATTGTCAACTGTTGCTTGGTTATTTCCCTGAATTGGAGATAATCTAACATTTTACCTAAATCAAAAACAAAACCAAAACTTACTTCTTTCAGTAAACTTTGACCTGTTAGCTTGTCTGTATTGTCCAAAATATTCAAAAGTAGTACACATGCAAATTATTGATTATCTAACTGAACATAATCCTTTTTTCAAAACATGAATCTGGATTTCGTAAAGGACATAGTACAACACCAGAATTGTTAAAGGGACAACATAATGCGGGACCTAGACAAATGTATGGCTATCATATCTGTTTCTTTGGATTATTTGAAGGCTTTTGACGTGATAGATCACGATCTACTATGTGCTAAATTAAATTATTTGGGATTTGTTCAGGTCACTCAGGATTTCTTGCTTGTTATTTAAATGGACGTTGTCACAGGGTGTCCATCAATGGTGACTTCTCCTGCTGAGCTGAATTATCTGTAGTACCAGAAGGCTCAATACTGGGGTCGTTATGGTTTTTGATGTACACCTTTGACATATTAGCCATTCGATATTCTTATTTACAATCACATGCAGATGACATGCAAATATTATTCTCTCTTATTCCATCTGAACCTGACAAAGCCTTACAATTAATCAACAATGATAAAAAATCTCGGGACGCAGCAAGTGCGTTATGGTAGTGAATTTTTATCAAATGCTTCAAATTTGAATAACTTGATTTTCTATAAACTTAGAAAGCTTAATTTTGGTATTAAGGTCTTTCTTAGAGCAAAATATCCACCAAATTTCATTAAAATAACTTTGTAGTTTTCGGAGAAAAAATTTTTTTCGAAAGAAAATTTAAAATTTGAATAACTCAATTTTCTATGAACTTAGAAAGTTGAATTTTGGTACGTAGTAATGTCTCTCCCAAGGCAACATATATAGTAAATTTCATTTAGCAGCTTTGTTATTTTCGGAGAAATTTTTTTTTTTTTTTTAAGAAAACTCAACATTTTGCCGGAAAACCTCGTCCGATTTCCCTGGCTAACGAACTCATCCAAGCCATTAATAAAAGAGAGGCACTTGCCGAGTTTCATTGAAATCAGTTAATTATTTTTTGAGTTATCAGACGGATACACACACACACACACACACACACACACACACACACACACACACACACACAAATATATATATATATATATATATATATATATATATATATATATATATATATATATATATATATATATATATATATATATATATATATATATAAATTTAAACTGACCCCGGATATGGGTTCTAGGGGTCCTAGTTCGCGCTCATTTGAAACAATTTTTGCAAAGTCTCACCATCGATACCTCTCTATTAGTGAATTTTTTAAAATAAAAATTCACTAAAAATAATGCTGCAAATTGAATCGTAACTTCCAGATAGCTGTTATCATTTATTCTCTTCATTCGTTTGTCGAGTGCTAACTGTATACCAAATTTGAAGTCGATGTCTCAAATCGTTCTAAAGTTATCGTGGCTACAAACAGATAGTGATACAGACCGACAGACAAAAAAAGGTTTGGTCCCAAATTATGTTTTATATATGTTTTGAACTTTCTACAACCTTTAAGCAAAAAAAACTTTTTGAAATTTTTGTCTCGCCAATGTGATACTTCCACACGTGACGATGTGGAAGTAATAATGGGTCGATTTTGATCAAATTCCTTTGGAAAGTGGCTTGGATAAGTTTGTTAGCCAGAAAAATGTGACTAGTTTTTCCTGGAGAATTTAGGGTTTTATTTCGGATTTTTTTTAAATCTTCGGAAATAAAAAAGCTATGGCAACCAAATTTGGCAGGTAGGTTTATATAAAGAAAGGAACTACGTACCAAAATGTAGATCTCTAGGTTAAAAGAAAAAATAGTTAGAGGCATTTAAAAAAAAATTGGGTGCCACTGATGACCAGAGAAACACACAAAAACAAAATATTTTGTGCGAATAAAATATATTGTATATTACAGACCAAGAGTCAGTTTTTTGGCTCAAGAAGGTCAAGAAGTACCAGAAAAATTATTTTGAAAATTTTATAGTTAAAAGGTCGCAATTTGAAACGTCAAAATTGACAACTCTTAGGGAAAGAACCTTAAACGAATACGGTTTATGCAGAAAAAATGTGGCAAGAAGTGTGTTTTACAAAACCCTAAGTTTCAGCTTAGCTTGCCCTTCATTTTGCTAAAATATTTGCAAATTCAAATAGATCCTTTCTCTGATGCTTTCGCAATTGTTTTAGTTAGAGTTTATGATTTAATACTGTATATTCTTTAGCGAATTTTCGTAGAAAAAAGTCTCCATTGAGACCGCAACTCTTGAATTTTGAAAATATTTTTTCAAATGAGCACGAACTAGACCCCCCGCCCTAGAACCCATACCCGGGGTTAGTTTCAGTTTTTATTGGTTTACATATATACAGAGTGAAGCATTTCTACGGTAAAGCTCAATATATCAGTTATTATACAAGTTACGAGAAAAATTTGTATATGTTAATTATAGGGTGTCTTGAGCTGCATCTTATAAAATTATTTTTACAGTCACAGC
This sequence comes from Tillus elongatus, assembly GCA_964006375.1. Classification (NCBI taxonomy): domain Eukaryota; kingdom Metazoa; phylum Arthropoda; class Insecta; order Coleoptera; family Cleridae; genus Tillus; species Tillus elongatus. The sequence goes on from OZ023265.1 coordinate 106,462,229, forward strand.
GTGGCCCATAAGTCGTTGGTGATACAAATTTATCTTTTTTTTAATCGCAAACCCCTTATATCCTTGCATTTTTCATCAAAATGCATTGAAATTGCATGTTTGTAAGAAAAAACATTCTGGACGCAGTAAGTGCATTTTGGTAGCGAATTTTCTTTAAACGCTTCATATTTCAATAACTTAATTTGCTATTAGCCTAGGGTTCGTTGGCTAGAAAAACAGTTTTGTTCAGGAACATTTTAAGTTTATTTTCGGAAAAGTTTTGTACATTTTCAAACAATACAGTTATTTGGATGAAGTATGTTACATTATTGTTTCTACTATATATGTTATACGAGTAACCAAATTTGATGCCTGCTTTCAATAAAAAAAGACATATTTGCTATTAATAACATTTTAATGAAAATTCACTTCCATAACGCACTTGCTGCGTCGAGACTTTTTAGGTTTACCTTGTCTTTCAGGAAATCGAAAATATTTTTTGCCAGTTTTTTTGTTCGTATTCACAGAACAGCACCAACAGACATTTTAATCATTGATTAAAAGAATAGGACAAAACGAGGTTTACTGCTTATACAGTTAGTTTTATAGTAGTTCAACATTGAAAGTTTTTGTTCAATATTTAGAGTGTTTTTTTTTCATAGTTCATTATACTTTTTTTAAACATGATATATTTTGTAACATTATATTTTGTAACATAAGATTAAACCCTTGTTAACATGCAGTGTTACATTATTTTCTATTGTTAGATATAGTTTACCAGTTTTTTTTTGTTGTTGGTATTGATATAAAAGTTTTTTAAAATTATTTGTTTAACTTGTTCATATGATTTTTACACTTTTGTGTTATTGCAGGCAGCTGAGTATATTAGTCAGCACTATATCCGTTTAGACGCATGTGTTATCAATCGTGGAAAATTGTTACATTCTGCGATGACATCACTTCAGAATCTGGACAGGTCACTAGATAAATTTCTAGCTTGGTTGAGTGAAACTGAATCAGTGGTTGAAACACTTGAAGGTGATGTGGAGTCCCGTCGGGCAGCTCATCAGCTCAAGGAATTACAAGTTGATGTTGAACGCCAATCACACACACATGATGCTTTACGTTCATCTAGTCTTGCCTTACTTGGTAGCTTGACTCCCGAAGATGCTCTTATGTTGCAGCTGAGAGGTGATGAAATGGAGCGCAGATGGCAAGTAAGTTAAAAGATTTAATTTATTACGAGTATAAATATATTTTTTATTTGCAAATTATTTCAAATAGGCGTTTTTTGAGATAAAAACCTTTGTTCTTATCATTGTATTTTTTCTGATGTGCAAAGACTTGTCGAGTCCCGTGCATTTTTCAGGTATTAAATTTTAGAGTTTTTGCTCGCATAGATAAAAATCTAAAGGATTCAAATCAGGAGAATCTTGGTGGCCATGCTACTGGACTACCATTCCCAATCCATCGCTGACCGTATGTTTCCGAGACATACTCCGTAACATAAACCGCAAAATGCGCCGATGTACCATCCTGTTGGAACCACTTTCTGTTTCTCACTAACACAGGTCATAGTTTGGGCAGATTATTCATCATTCGTCATAAAATTTAAATATGATGCATGATTCAGTCCATGTGGCAGAGTAATTGGACCAATAATATCATGTCTAATAATAACAGCCCAAATATTTACAGAAAAGGGATACTGCAAGTTTGCTACTCTTAGTCATCAGAGATTTTCCTCAGACCAGTTATGCTAGTTGTGTAAATTTATAATTCCCTTTCTTGTAAATGATGTTTCGTATGTAAAAACAACACAACGAGGGAAATGTTGCTCATTTTCCGACTTATTTACATACAAACCACTGACAAAATTCTTGTCTAGGCCCATAATCTCTTGGTAAAAGTGATTTAACATGTGTGTAATCGTATTGTTTTAATTATTGCTCTTGTCAGATTCTGTATACAGACGATGCATCGTTAATTTTCATTTCGTTAGAAATGATTCTGGTACTTGCAGTGGGGTTACGTTTCACTGTATTGATAACTGACTCTTCCACTTGAACAGTTCGTCAGTATCTTCTGCGTCCAGAATTAGATTTTAAAGGTTTTAAGGCTCCAGCTTTTCTTAAAGGTCTGCAGATATGTTCAAAAATATTTCTTCTGGGTGCTATTCATCCGGGAAACCGGTCATGATAAATTTTCAGCTGCTTCTCTTCCATTTTGTCTCGCTTCACCATAAACTAATACCATATCGGTTCATTCAGCCAAGGTATAACTGAAAAAGGGCATTGTAAATCAGTATACAGCATACATCACTTTGACAAGTAAATGACAAATGACAACCTGATTTTTTTATTTAGTCCAGGACATAATCATTACACTGCATAACACAACATATGGAATTGCATTTATGTCATGAAGGAGATCAAAATCGACAAAATATCCAGCGGTAACTTTTAACAGCCACTAAACGACCTACATATAACTGTCTGCATAAAAGAAATAAAGTCAGTGGTGCACAGGTTTTTTTTAGAAAATTATTTCAGTGATGGCACATACACACAGCCCTGATCAAGCTGTCGACACTTTTTTAGCAGTGAAATATGTACTAGTTTGAATAACTTTCACCCCTCAAATTTCATTCAGATTGCTACAGTTGTTTTGGAGAAAATTGAAATAAACAAAAAAAAATTATAATAATCTAGTGTAGCTATGAAATGAAGCAAAATCGGACTATGTTGATAAGAAAAAAAAGTATAATTTTTACGTGAGGAATCTAACCATAAGCGATGTTACATGTTTTTTGAAACGCCCTGTATATTGATTGAAAATGTGTTCCACTTATCAGCTTGCAAGAAACATTTACCATTGAAATTGTCAGCTCCCTTATCGACATCTTTCCACACTTACATATTTACTTACAAAAAAAAGTACATTTAAAAAAATATTACAATCCTTTACAACTTGATAAAAACCTATAATAACATTAATGATTATAAACAATAATAGCACGTAAGTTCAGGAGAACTTGTCTGAGCCGAACCTCTTAAGCTACATCTTACACAGAGCTTATGGAAACACAATCTTCACCCTGTTTCAGGCTATATTATGCTTGGGCGATTCAACTCTCCAATATGATTCCAATCTTTGATCATTAGATACATTTTGCAACAGACCATGATAAGAGTCTCCTCCCCCTCCATCACTATATGAAGAGGCAATATCCGATATTTATAAAATATCATAAAATGCTTATCTTACGTACCTATATTGACAAACAAATTAATACATACACACAGAAAATATTTACCTGCTCTAGCACTCACACGCACGTTCGCTTGCACGCTTAGGCACACATACACACATGCCTGCACACGTCCATGCACACCATTTACCCAAATATACACACTTATTATCAAAACACCTTTTCCTTTTATTCTAAATAATTTGTTCAAATGTCACAGTGTTCTTTATTACATATTCTAGAAGTTTTTTTCTAAATGTAGAATTAACTTTCAATCTTTTTATATCTGCTGGCACAAGATTATAGAGTTTTGGGCCAAGGTATGCTACATAACGCTGTGATATGTTTTTCCTACATGACACAGCGATCAGAAAATCACCCATTTTACACCTTGTCTGGTAATCATGGGACATCAAATTCTGGAGGTTTACAGTAATGTGCATATATTGTATGACTGCCATTATGTACAAACCAGTGATATTAAGTACATTAGTTAACTGGTTATACAGTAAGTTGGTAGAATATGATATTTCTTTATTTAACATTGTCTTAATTATGAAGTTCTGAGTGACACATAGAGGATTCTGGGAGGTTTCATATGCCGATCCCCAGCACGATATTCCTTAACTCAAAATGGACTGAACCAGACTATCATACACCACAAGTAAAATCCTTTGATTTAAGATGCCACACAATATATAGAAAATATGTACGAATTTTCCAAGCCTTGTGCTTAAGGTTTCAAGATGATAATTCCATTTTAAATGTATATCTATTATGATCCAGATATATTTAACGCTAGTTTTGCACATGATGAATTCATTTTTCACCCGAAGACCAGGAGCACTGCATGGGGAAACCACCCTCGTTGGTGAAAAAGTGATCATCTTTGTTTTCTTAACGCTCAAAACTAGATTATTAGAAGCCAGAGATGCAACGAGATCTTCAAACAGTTTAAAACTATACTCGATAGCTTCGCTCCAGGTATTTGCATCGCATATCATCACTATGTCATCTGCTGCATAAGCTATAAGCTCGCAGCGGTTCTCAAAATTCTCTATGATTTTATTTATATAAACCAAAAATAATATGGGACCTAATATAGATCCCTGAGGGACCCCATATTTTACTACCTATGGATTACTTAAGATATTATCTACTTTTACTACCTGCTGCCTGTCATACAAGTAGTTCCTAAATAATGTCTGACTTACACCCCTTACACCCATCCAGTCTAGCTTTTGTAGCAATATGCCATGATTTACCGTATCAAAAGCTTTATGAAGATCTAAAAATACCCCAACTGTTTCAAAATTTTGATCAAAATTAGACAAAACCTTAGAGCACAGTTTGTGCAGCGCCTTTTCAGTAGAATAGTTCTCCATAAATCCAAACTGATTAATAGATATTAAATTATGTTTATTCAGATATTCAGTAAGTCCCACATAAAGAGCTCTCTCAAATATCTGGGCTAATGTGTTAAGTAAGCTTATGGGTCGGTAATTTGTGGGATCGAGTCGACTTCCTGTCCTAAATATAGGCAAAACTACGGATATCTTAAGCTGTCCAGGTACCACACCTGTTTCAAAAATTCTATTAATTATGTGAACAATTGGCTTAACTAAAAAAAGATGACCAACCTGAAAAAGCCTCCCAGTTAGATCATCTATACCCGGTGCAGATCTTGTCTTTAAATAACCGATTATAGTAATAACTTCATTATCAGAAACAGGACGCAAGAAAAAGGCGCAAGCATTTGACCTTTGAGTCGGATAGTGCATATTTTGCGTATCAACACCAGAGCACTTTGCACCTATTTATATATAATACCTGTAGAGAAATTGTGCTATCTGTTTCTTATCTCGTACCACTTCATTGTCACTTATTTTTACAGCATCAATATTCCCCTGATTTATAAATTTGCCCATTGCAACATCTGAAATAACATTCCAGATTTTCTTCATATCTTTTCCTGCATTTACAACCCTACCTTTATAATAATTATTCTTAGTAATTTTAACTAAATTAGATAATTTATTTTATAAGCCTTGTATTCTGTTTCCAGCTAGGTACTATTTCTGTTTTTAAGCCACTTAATTTTCAATTTATCACTGGTTTTAAGATATGCGATAAGACTGTTTGTCATCTACGGGTTTTTCTTCCTTGTTTTATTTATAGTTATTACTACCTTAGATTTCTGAACTACAGTACTTAGTCTATCAACAAAACCATCAACACATTGTACATGTTCATAGTAAATAATATCATTCCACTCTACGTTTCCAAATTTTTTAGGATATTTTTTTTCATCTATTCCTGAGTGTGTACCACTTTCAGCATTTTCTTTAGAATAGTTAGTTTCCTCAGAGTTAAGACCATTATTCCGATTAATTGTTAGAAATACTGGGTAATGATCAGTTACATGCGATTTTATTATTTAAGATTTTGGTGCAGATCTTCCTCTGTTCATATCTTTGGCAAATTGTTATATATATATATATATATATATATATATATATATATATATATATATATATATATATATATATATATATATATATATATATATATATATATAATATAAAAATGAAAAAGATTAAATTTAGTGCTGCCTTCTATATTATCTGGAAAATACAATATAGGCGACAAACTGGAATGTAACTTCAACCGCATTAAACTGACATATAGAAACTTTTTGATTGCAAATTGACTTTGTTTTAAGTGTGTAGTTGGACTTCTATAACGTTATTTACCATGTGACGTTATAGGAGGGGGGAGGGGGGGGAGTCATATACACAATACATCTCTTGTAAGCCAGTATATCATGTATTACTGCTATTAAAGTTGTTTTATGATGAGATTTTCCTTGTTGCAGTCACTTAGAACAAGAACCTCGGATCTTAGAAACCGCTTGGAACATAATGCAGACTACTGGAATGCATTGCTATTATCACTGAGAGAGTTGACAGAGTGGGTGATAAGAAAGGACACTGAATTAGGATTGGCAGCAAGACAAGATGATCATCGTGCTTTCAGACAACAGTTAGAAGATAAACGCCCATTGGTTGAAGCAAGTTTGAGAAGTGCCAGGCAGTTTGTGGCGGGAGATCCATCTGGTGAATTAGCTAGAAACCTTAGAAGAGAGCTTGTCAAACTTTCTGATAAATGGAATGCATTAATTGACAAATCTGATCAGCTGGCTACTAGATTTGAACAAAATTCTTTGGTTAGTATATATCATAATCCAAGGTTTATAGATTAAAGAGGTTGCATCTCTTGACCAATCTGATAGTGGCGCGGGAATACATGACATCTATGCTCAATTTAAATCCAGTGGAATAATAGTGCATTGAATATTGAAATCAGCTGGCATTTTTATGTTTGTCTTTTCAAAGTTATTTTTTGAACTTATAACAAGATTAAACATTTAATAATAAGTTACAATTAAGTTTTGGTTGACAAGTAACAGAAGGTATTGAAGTTTTAGGATATTAATGGATTTCACATTAATGGATTCAATTAATTGGTTTATCTTGAAAGGGATTAAAAAAACAATATTTATGAAATGAGAAATTCATAATGCCTTAAATTGGACAGAATGTTTTCTTCTAAACCTTAATCTAAGTGTTTTTTAATAGTTAACTTATTTTACTGGATATGCATCATTTAATAATATGCAACTAATCACAATAAGTAAATGATTTAAGTTTATACCATTTAGGTAGGTATGTATTTGCACACATACAAAATAGCAGGTTTATAATTTTTGCAAATAATTTCTAACCAAAAAATTTCTAATTATAATGGGATTGGTAAATAGTACAGTGGGCTACAACAATAAGTAAATAATTTTTGGTATACAATATTTAGGTAGGTATTTATTTGTACAAATACAAAATGTGTGTGTTTTTTGTTTCTTTAACGTCGGCCTATTTCCTTGACTATAACCAATCACGCCAGAGAGCAGTTTCACCTCACTATCCTGGAAATTTTGCCAAACCCCTGCCTTTCTGTAAGGAGGGTAGGGATCTTTAACGTGCCTGACGGTTTTACTCCCCCTGCGGAACGTGCAGACATTCAACTTGCTCAAATACAATGCGACAGCCTCGGTTGATGTTAATGTTACAGTTTGTACTGAAAAAGTGAAAGGAGAACCCTGGGGTCGAACCCAATACCTTTCTGTTCAGAGGCACACGTTCTTACCACTGAACCACCGAAAATCTACACATACAAAATAATAGGTTTATAATTTTTAAAATCAATTTCAAAGCAAGAAACCCACATCTTATAATGAGTTGTTAAATAATAATATATGGGGCTACATAATTAGCTATGTAAATAATTTTAGCACATAATATTTAAGTAGGTGCTTATTTGTACACATACAAAATAGTAGGTTTATAATTTTTTTCTTTAAACATAAATTTTCATTTTGCAATTCTTCAAATTTTCTTTTTGAGATACTATACTCTGTTTCTTTGCTAAGGGTCAAGTCTATGCTCAAAATTTCCTCTTGACGCTTAATTTCATCTGTTGGTTTTGTGATGTTCTTCACTTATGCTAATTACACGTTCCACAATATCTTTTCTTTTTTTTTTCGCATCACTCTCTTGGACCTTTCACACTTACTCTGTTTTCCTTGTCCATTAAACAGGTATAATGAAGGAACAGCTAAAAATATAAATTTATTACTACTATAAGTAGGTATAATAGTAAATATGGCGAATTACGGACTTAATTTTTGAGTATAAAAATAATCCTTAATAAATAACATCCAATTCGTAATACCGTTGAGTCCCTGTGCACTTATGTTTACAACACAACACCTGAAAAAAAAAATATATTTTTTAAACTTTAACGTCGGCCTATTTCCGCGACCAAGACCAATCACCGATGACAGGGAGCAGTTTCACCTCACTATCTTGGAAATTTTGCCAAACCCCTGCCTTTCTGTAAGGAGGGTAGGGATCTTTCACATGCCCAACATCGCATGGACACCGGATCGACGGTTTTGCACCCCCTCCGAAGTGCAGAGCGTGTAGACATTCAACTTGCTCAAATACAATGCCAGAACCCCGGTTGATGTTAATGTTACAGTATGTACTAAAGAAGTAAAAGGAAAACCCTAGGAACAAACCCAGTACCCTTCGGTTCAGAACCACACGTTCTTACCATTGGACCACTGAGGCTCTCGCAGGCGAAATAGATAAATAAATAAATTGATGTTAATTTATTACAGTTTGTACTGAAAAGGTGAATCGAATCCAATACCTGTTTGGTTCAGATGCTTATGTTCCCACCTTTGAGGCTTCTTCAAAAAATAAAATATTGTCTTTATGATAATAGTTTCAATTTCACTGCTACTTTGTACAAAATAAACATTAAAATAAATTTGTAACTGAGGGTAATCGAATTTTTTTTTGCAAACATCTTACACGTTACACAAATTTTTAATAAATGTAATTTAAAACACCAAAGTGCAATATGAAACTCTAGGTGTTATTCGCACCTGGCATACACATGATGTAGTGTCCTCTCGTGTCTCCCCTCTGCAAGTTACCAATTACCAGGCAACCTATCTAATCTATAAAACTTGCATATTATAATGAATATTAACTAACTTTTTTTCCTTGTTGGTAATATCAGTTAGTGTGTCGCTAACTATTTAGTGTGACAATTTAATTTGACTCAACATTTAGATATCAAGAATAATGTTATAAAAATTAGTTATAAAAAACTTCTAATATAATGAATAAAGAGGTATTTATTTTGACTAATAAATACAATATTCATGATTAGAAATCTGCAGTTTTTACTACCTTGTCTAGAATGCAAGAAACACATTTAAACATAATTATTTGCATCATTTGTTAAAGCAGACTTATGACACTTGTTTGTTACAAAATTCAGTAAGTCTTATCTCAAAAGTTACAATAATCTTGGTACGTAAGGATATTCAGTCCATTTCATTTAGTTCTTTAAATAGATAAGGTATATTATATGAAAACAAGTTGGAGGCATGTTAGTGAGCGAAAAAACTGTAATTAGAAAATCAAGATAAATACTTTTTGACAGTTTTATTTAGAATGTATCCTTTATAGAAATTGGGCGGGTGTGGTCCCTTAGCCTGGTCATGCTCTGGTCGTTCTTTTGATTGATCGACATGTGACTTAGCTACTGGACTCTTAGAGGCTGGCTCCACGTGCCACCCCTGGCGTGACTGTCGGCAATGGGAATAACGCCCAGGGCTAATGGTCTACTAAAGTCTCGCTCCTTCCCACACACGCCACACACACATACAAACACAGACACGACACACATAGATTGGGTTGGGGCTTCTCGGGCTTCAGCGTGGTCTCCGATGAGGGACTCCGAGCGGAGCCAGCTCTGGACTGGCAGCGCTGTGCAAACCAGGTCCGGCACACCTGGCGCAGTATGGACACTATAGGGGTCCACCCTTGCCTTGGCCGGTGTAGGGGGCTGCCCTATCTTCCATTAGAAAAATGCTCGATCATGACAGCAGTACCGGGTAGCTGCGGAACAGTTTAGCTGCACGCTTCGGGTCGCCACGGCGTGGCCGCAGAGCCGCTCTTAACGGAATCAAGTCTCATCATGGATGAAGCGCCGGGGCGCGGTGGGGTGATCTCCCGTATCTATACGCTCATCAAACCATAAGCACACTCTCACACATAAAACCCAAGAGCAACCATGAGAAGACGACCAATAGAAGATATTAACGTGCCAAAGATCAGCGAGGAGGTAGAAGGTATAGAGATCCCTGTCTCTCCAAGTAGTTCCAGTAGAGAACTGGAGGAAAGACTTCTCCGTTCTCCCGGCGTGGAGTCCGGGGTGGAACCGTAGGGGGCTAATGTGTCCCCACTCCTGCGAGGGGGAGGCGCTGCCGCGACCCCGGCCGCTAGGGCGGGTCCTGGCCCCTCGGGAGCGTCCGGTCCGGCGGGTAGGAGGAATATGCAGGTGGTCATCACCTTCCACCGGGGGGATGGCGTAGTCCTGATGGAAGAGGCCAAGCCAATAAGAAGGAGTCTGGTGGCGGGGATGTTGGACGCTATGTCAGTATCCGATCTGGCGTTGCAGCTCCGCTTCCGAAACTCGGGGATAGTTGATCCAGGGTGGTTCTTGGTGACCGCCGAGGATGGCGAGTCCCTGAGTTGGCTTCACAACGGCTGGCCCGGGACGGCGGTGGGGGTAATCGCCTTCAGTGTCGTAAGAGCAGGGGGCGCCCCATGTCCGATCCGGATCGGCTTTTGGCTCAGGAGTCAAGAGGTGGATCTAGAGGATGTAGTCGGGATGCTGGCGCTGCAGAACCGCTCGCTCATGGTTGGGCAATGGCGGCACCTGGAGACGGCAGGAGGACCTGGGACATGACGTCTGGGGTGGCTCACAAGCTGGACGAGCAAGGCTGGCGGCTGTACTTCGAGTTGGTGACTCTGAACATAACCAGATTTCCCACATGGAGTGCGGTCGCTTCCGCTGTCCCGGGACGGCCTCTGACCAGAGGGAGTCTCCGCTCGGTCAGGTCAGGTCAGGTCAGGTCACCTGGACGTGATGGTGCTGCCGCATCTCGGGTCCAGGGATGCCACACCAGTCATCCTAGAGTATAAGGTGAGTAATATTAGCCTTAAGGTTATGATGTGCAGCCTTTATGTTCCCTACGATCGCAGGGGGCTGCCTCCGTCGGAGGAATTGGTGCGTATCGTCGATTTCGCGAGGGAGCATGGGTTAGAACTTATAGGCTGCGATGCCAATTCTCACCACAGATTGTGGGGCAGCAGAAACACCAACCCACACGGGGAGGCTCTACTAGAGTATTTGGCTACAACGAACCTAGAGGTATTAAACAGAGGTACAGCTCCAACGTTTGTCAATCGTATCCGGCAGGAGGTGATCGATCTCACTTTAGCGAGCAGAGGAATAACGGAGGTTATATCTATTTGGAGGGTGACGGAACACATATTAATGTCTGATCATCGTATGATCAGCTTTGAATTGGATGTGGACCGTGAGAGTCCTCCCCCCCGGTAGAAATCCCAGGAAGACAGACTGGAATGCCTATGTAATAGGCCTTGGTGGGTCGGAAGGAGCCCAGAGGGGAGAAGACTATAGAGGCATTAGATAGCGAGGTCAAGGCCCTAGAAGGTAAAATAATGGCAGCCTACGAGGCTGTCCATCAAAGTCAGATGGTGGAACAGGAATCTCGCCGTACTACGCGCCGGCCCTGCTCCAGAGGGGCCTGGATATACTGCTTCCCAACATAAGGTAGCTTTTTCGGGCCAGCCTGGCGTGGGGTTACGTCCCAAAGGCCTGGCGCCGGGTTAGGGGGGATCTTCATTCCCAAACCGGGAAGGGAGGACTACATGCTGGCCAAGGCATACAGGCTAATCAGCTTAACATCCTCCCTGCTTAAAGCATTGGAAAAGATAGTTGATAGGTTTATGTGGGGCGGGGTGGGGTGGGGACGGGGGGGGGGGGGGGGGTGATCCTCAAGGATCACCCCTTCCATAAAGGTCAGCACGCGTACTAGCGGGGGAAATCGACGAAGACGGCGCTCAAAGCTGTGACGCAGAAGGTGGAAAGGGCCCTACACCACGGGGAGAGCACATTAGCTGTGTTCTTCGATGTGGAGGGGGCCTTTGATAAGGCAACAAGGACGGATACGGTCTGTGCCACTCTACAGGATAGGGGAACGCCGAGGTCCCTAATAAGCTGGGTGGCGAGCATGCTAGAGGACAGGAGAGTCTCGCTGACCTTGAACGGCCGGGGGGATGGACATTGGGGTGACGGGCGGCTGCCTTTCGCCTAATCTATGGTGTCTGGTCATGGACAGCCTCTTGGAGCGGCTCTCCGAGAGTGGCTTCTACACACAGGCGTACGCTGATGATGGGCTGGTCCTAGTCACCGGCAAATTCCTCTGTCGTCTGTGAGTGCATGCAAGCTGCCTGTAGCATGAAAGGTGGTGTGGAGGCTGTTGCATTTTGAATCGTTCTCCTATTTTCGATTCCTATTGAGATATATAATTTTTTCAATAAATTTTGACAGATGGAGTGACTAACTAAAAATTCATTATTACCATTAATTGTAAAATTGCAAAGTTTATCCTTGGTAAATACGTTAACAAAGGAGTGTCCTATCAGGAGCCATTAATAATATTCTAAAATGTTATACAGGATGTCTGGTATTCTTGTTCACTTTTTTGTCTCTTCAAATGCCAATAACTTTCTTATTTGAACTCGAATGACCATAATATTTTCATACTATTCGACTTGGAATTTTATTCTCTATTGACATGTTATAGCATATCCTATAGCTAAAGTGAATATTTAGTGAGATGTTAAAAAATGTGAATAAACTCTTATTCAACTCGTGAGTATTTTCGCAAGTGTGCTTTGGATGTTTTAAATTTCATATTTGGCAAATACTGTAAATGTAAACTGACAGATAGTTAATTGTCCTATCTTGGTTGATAATAATACTTACCCTAATTGTGATATTCTCGATATGTTTTATACAGATGGCGAGTGTGGCAAAATTTTGGAAAGAACTGGGAGAAATTTTATTGATAGGTATCCTCATTTAACTCCTCGTATGAAACTTAAGTTTTGAAAAATAGATAAGACATTTATTAATCACACCAAGGTTGAAGTTGAGAGAAACAGGGAGAAACCAGTGACAGGTAATGAAGAAAAGAAAATTAACGTTTTCGGGTATTTCAATGCAAATCCTCAAGGGTCTATCAGAGGAGTAGGAGCTGCAAGTAGAATTTCATATACATCACTGCAGTGGATACTCAACAAAGCCGGTATGCACATCTATAAATTTCAAAATGTGCAAGCCCTCGTAAATGACGATTTGCAAAGAGAACTGTTTTATAAGCACTTAACGGACATACTTGATGATGATAACTCTTTTCTTGAAAGAATTATTTGGACAAACGAAGCCTAATTTTAAAGGGGTGGCATAGTCAGACTGGGATTTTGGTCAGACCAAAATCCTAGTCTAGTTCGGGAAACTAATCATCAACATAAATTTAATTTTAACGTTTTTTGTTTATTAATGAACAATAAATTATTCTGTATTTACAACGACAACGACAACTTGTCTTCAGAAAAATATCTAGGCATACCGACTTCAAAGGAAAGTGATTTTTTTTTTTTTGATGAACTGCCCCTGAACAAGAAATTTTCTTGCTGGTACCAATTGGATGGTGCTCGAGCACATTGTGCTGGAATTATAACTGAAAAATTGAGCCTGTTGTTTGATGACAGATGGATTCGGAGAGGTGGACACCTTTTTATATCCATGTTTGGGGTGTTATAAAGAGTAAAGTGTACCAAACACCATGTAGCTCAAGAGAATCTCTTGAGCAGAAAGTACGACTAGCATTTTCACAATTGTCACAGGAAGAAATTCGAAAGTCAACGACTGAAGGTGTTAGAAGAAGAATTATTATGTGTCGTAGACAACATAGGCGACATTTTGAACAGTTACTTTAGTTTTATTTTTCAATCTATTTTTACTTCCACATCGTCACATGGAATTTCAAAAGTTTATGGGTACAGGAATACAAATGTTTTCTTTGTGGTCAAGTCAATGGCCCTAAATTCATGAGCATATCTCTGAAGAGAATAAATTATCACAGCTATGTGGAAGTTATGATTCAATTTGCAGCACTATTTTTAATTTGATATTGTTTATTTTTGTTATGTAGATGTTTGCATAAAAATGTCCAGAAATTGAATGTAAATATTCATTTTAGCTATAGGTTATGCCATAACATATCAATAGAGAAGAAAATTCCACGTCAAATGTTGTCAAAATATGATGATCATTCGATTTGAAATAAGAAAGTTATGGGCATTTAAAGTGACAAAATTGTAGAATACTATTAATGGCTCCTGATATGACACTCCTTTGTTAACGTATTTATCAAGAATAAACTTTTCAACGTCACAATTATTGGTAATATTGACATTTTAGTTAGTCACTCAATCTGTCAAATTTTTTTGAAAAAAAATGAATATCTTCAAAACAATTAAAAATAGGGAAACGATTCAAAATGCAACAGCTTCAGAATTTTACGTGGAACTTTATAATGCGATAATATTTACTTTGCATTTGAAAAAAGCTTATGTCACTTCCAGTTCAACCGGAGGTTACAGTTAATTTAAAATATTGTAAAAAAAAGTAGATCGCATTGTATAATAGCCACAACTAAAATTTTAGATTGATGTCTCTTCTATTGTCCTCCTATAAACCTCTAATGAATCAGTTAGACGAATCACCCTGTATATGCAGTAATCATATGTATCAGTTCCTTAAAACGTTTTCTTAATATTTAGTGTAGCCTTTGTTTTGTTTAGTGTTGCATTTAAAATGTCTAAAATATCAACAGAGTTTAAAGATTTGGAAGTGGAAAATGTCGGGGCTTTCAGATACAAGCGTTCGCCGCATCCTCCACGAACATTAAGGCATGAATAAAGTTAGTGCAAGGTGGGTGCCCAAACAACTTTCAGCAGTTCAGCGCCAGTGTTGTGTTGAATGTGCCTGATCCTTTTTGGACCTCTGTCGAGAAAACCGGGGATGAAACTATGGTTGTCTACTGTGATCCTTTGTGCAAAAGGGAGTCAATGGAATGGAGGCTTAAAGGCATAGCACTGCGAAGAAAGTTTAAGGTCTGTCAGTCGATAAAAAAACTGATGGCTACAATTTTTTTGGATTGTGAGGGTATTCTTCTCCTAGACTTCAAATAATGAAACACCACAGTCAACGGGGCATATTGTGCCACACTCCTACATAAACTATGACAAAATATTCCGGAGAGAAGACATGGGAAACGGGATAGAGGCGTGCGTTTGCTCCATGAAAATCCACGTGTGCGCACTGCTGGAAGTGCACAAGCTGCAATTCATGACGGTTTCGAACAAATTGATGATGCTCTGTATAGTCCAGGTATGTTCTACAGTTATAGTCCAGGTATATTCTACAGTGATTTCTACCTATTTGGAAATTTGAAAGAGGACCTTTCCGGGCGCGTTTTCAGTGGTGACAAAGAGGTGAAAGCTGCAATTTGGGCACATTTTGAGGACAAACGAATATTTTTTTAGGGGTTGCTGAAATGATGTAATAGGTGCATTGATGTTAGGGGGGACTATATTAAAAAGTAAAATTTAATTATGAGTCTACGCTGTTTCTTTTATCACCAGGCTGGGAAATTTTAGCACTTACCTCGTACAGTATTTTTCACCTCCTCAAGTGACTCAAAAAATTATTTCCAGCTTGTATCTGGCCTTGACTTTGAAAAATGTTTTAGCTGTTCATATGCTCATCCAATGCAGTCAGGTCAAGTAGATGTGGTAGTAGAATGATTGCTGTAGGATTTCAAAGCAAACATTCTAGTAATTTGTGATGATGAAAGTATATTTTTTGGGATGCTCAAACCTGGATTTCAAACTCCAGTTTGTAAGAAAATGAGTGTAGTATTAGTTGTATTGAATTTTCATTAAAAAATTATCACAACTGTTCCTACTTTTCAAAAGCTTTTATATAACTTCAGCTGTTAATATATTTGTTTGTTTGTTTGTTAGTTTGTTGGTATGTTTATGTCAAATCTTGCAAGTCAATTTTAAACCAGTTGACAATGCAGCATAGGCTATATAATATGGCGCAAAATGGCGGAATATATTTTTCTTCACCACCCCCTTGACATGGATATCAAAAGAAAGGGCTTCCAGAGTAAAATACAATAGGTGAGGTGGAGCTTTCATAAATTAAAAATGGCGGTTGATGTATATTGTTTAAGGAGTCGTATAGGCCTTTCATCTCTCAGCACTGTGACCGAAATGAGTCTTTTGTGCATGACTCTTTTTTTCTAATAGTTGTCCAAAAAGTTCAGACTTTTAATGTAACCTGTTATCTTTTTGGGAGCTATTTTACCTAGTTCCTGGGGTGTTAAGTTCACCCCTCCAAGGTATTTGAGCCTTTGCAAGAACTGAGCCATGCAGTCACATAGCAAATTTTCTGTTGTTTCTGCTGCTCCAGTGCAGTATCTACAGTTTTCACTGTCCGCCTTACCCATTTTCATAAGATGATACCTTACTGGGGAGTGTCCCGTAAAAAGTCCTATTCAGTTCAACAAACAGTTCGACTTCTCTGTTGATGAACCATTTTGCCTGCCTTAAGCCTGGTGTTTTCCTCCAGTATTATAGCATTTGGTTCCTCTCCCAAGTTCATTTCTTACATGGCTTTTTGTTAATCCACAGCTGGGCTCTGTACCATATAATGGCCTTGCTGCTGCCCTTTTTACAAGGATATCTGCTTCCTCATTTCCTTCAGTGCCTTGACGCCCTGGTACCCACATCAAAGTTACTTTGTTGTTTACAGCCAGTTGCTTCAAGGATTTTTTGGAGTCCTGGGTCAATTTAGGCTTGGTTTTAAATGATTTTATAGTCTGCAGTACTGACTGATTGCCTGAAAGGATATATATCTCTGTATTTTTGAGTCTTCTTTATATGCACTGTTGCACACAGAGTTTTAGAGCAATCATTCCTGCTTGGAAGATGGTGGAAGTTTTCCTAGGGACTTAGTGAATCTGAAACTAGGTCCTCTTATTCCCAATTCTGCTCCCTGCATTTGTTTAGACTCTGTATACCATACAGATAAGTTGTTTGTCAGTCTTTCACTGCCTCTGTCCCATGCCTGGTGATCACTTATAACCACATCAAATGGAACTATGAAGTCCAGTTTAGCTGGCATTTGATCTGTTGGTTTGGCGAGTAACTCCAATGGAATAATTTCCAGGATCCTTAAGTGGCCAACTAAGTACCCTGGTTTGAATTTCTGTGCTTGAAATAGTCTTTAAGCACTTAGTGCTGCTTCTTTGTTCACGCATATCTGCCATGGAGTTAAATTCAGCATTGTGGGCAGCCAATGACAGAATATTTCTTTATCAACAACCTACTTGATATGGGTATCAATTCACGAGTGATATGCATTAGGCTAGATGCGGCGCTTTCTTAAATTCAATATGACTATTTTTTTCGCTTGAGTACACCTAAATAATAAAAGCTTGTTTTTAAAATAATTTTTAACTCCTGACTTATTTTAATGAACAGAATTTCTTTCAATTCTATTTTGGGAAAGATTGCTAAATCTGATCAATTGTTTTGGTTGTCTTTTTAATCTCAATTTTCTTAAAAATCACCACAGATCAGAGACAATTACTTTAAAAAATATTGTAGAGCAGGAAAGTCAAAATCGACTTGTGACCTTGACATTGACCTTGAACATTGAAAACATTTTACTTACACAACAAATATATATATATATATATATATATATATATATATATATATATATATATATATATATATATATATATATATATATATATATATATATATTTAAATAGAAACATATGCTTTTAAAATATGTAATGGATAGTATTTGGAAAAAATATTTTGTATTTGCACATTTTTTTAGATATTGATAGAATTATGTCCAAGATTTGATAACTTATGGCTGATATAAGTAATTCTACATTTCGTAGCACAAAGTTAAATTATTAGCCTTGTTTAAATATCACTTTATAACTTAATTTAAGTGACGTGACCTTGCATTCCTAAGTTCTATTTTTTATCCGGACATTATATTTGTTTTTTAGTTTCTGCAAAATGTTATATTTCATCGAAGATGCCAGCATAAAACAGAGAATATAGAACTTAGTCATGGTGTAACGTCACGTTGAATAAGTTTCCATGGTGATATCTGCACAAAGCTTATTATTCTACTTACAGTGACTGTATAAAGGCAGTGTGGTCAGACGTTCGTCATAGTGTTGATTGGTCAATGATCACGTGAAAACAGCAACGCCATGTTTCCACCATATTTGGACAGAGCCTTATGGGAGAAATAGGGAAATCGAAGCATTTCTATGTTAATCAATGTATCTGTGAGAAAAGCTGGACAGGGGTCACAAGTAATAATGATGAAGAAAGGACTCATGTGATATTGCATTGCTGAAGTGTCTTTTTTTTAATTGAAAAATGTTGATTAAAATTTCGTTTTCGATTCCTGCTCAATTTTAAATTGACTGTTATGTCATTTGTCATATTAGTAATACTCAAGCAACAAGCAACTCATACTGATTGTACCTAAAAGAATAAATAAAACCCCATGGTCTTGCATATCTGACAAGGGCATAGCTTTATTCGAAGACTGTGATCAAATTAAGGCAACGTTAATTAACGTTTCTGTAGATAAAGACTTAATTAGCCTAAGTACACTGTGATGCAAATGGGTTATATAATTTTATTTGTAAGATAGAAACAGGAATGTATACAATATTTTGCATACAACTAATGTTACAAGCCATGTGGTTCAAAACCCAAAACTTGATCTTAAATTTGCAGTTACCGCAATGAAGTTTTTAGAATTATTTATACTATTAAGTGTAATCATTTTTCAGCATATGAAATATTTAGTGCAAATGAGTCGGGAGCAATTGAATACACCATTCATTGTAAGTGACAGAGTAACATGCATCTTATTCCATTAGATTGTGTTCAAGCCCCAGAAGTTGTATTTGCTGTAATATTTTAATTTTTATCCTTATTTATTAATAAATATGTATTATAACAAAACAAAATTGGTGGTCTACTACACCTACCCAAGGCAAAAGTAGTTCTAAAACTGTGTGTGCAGAATGCATATAACATTAAATAATTAGTAATCTACTGCAATAATTATTCTCATTATTAACAAGTATTGTATGCTTTTTCTAATATTGCTTAACAGAGTATCCCCACAATAACTGATAAAAGTGAAAGTAGCATTCAGTAGACAATAGTTGAAAATTCATAGTTCCAGAAAACTCATGTACCTATGCATCATGCTTGTAATGAGTAGTGATAATTATTCAATCACAAATATTAGGTAATAATAATGTAATGTGACTTTCCTTATTCCAGCAGATAAAATTAGCTCCTTTATACTTCCTATAATTGAATAGGTTTTCAATTTTGAGAAGGGAATCTATCAAACTAACTGATCTCAATATGGAGCAGTGATGAACGATTAAAAATCTTATAAACTATCACAACAAAACTTCAAACAGTCAGCCTTCTCTGAAATATTCGCAATTGTATACATTTTTTCATGAAATTTGCAAGAATTCTGCCAAAGAATCCTTTTACTGGTTATATGATCACGATGTAAAATGTGAACGTACACAATATCTTTACTTATGTCAGACTAACATTGGAATTAACATTTCAGCAACACTATTTGACCCTTAGGCATCTTAACTTTATAGTTTTTTAAAGTTTCAAAATGGTTTAAATGATTCCTTGAAATACTTATGTTATAAAAAATAAGTTAATCAGAAGATCACATAAACTTTATTGGTGTTACTATTTTCTCTCAAAATAGAAGAATTTTATAACTGCTTAGAGCTTAGTATGCTCCATACTTAAAAACATGCAGCGTTTCTGCCTTTTCTATATTCAAGCCTAATTTCATGAACTTTAAAATATTTATTTATATTATTAGTTATCACGAAAGTAATATTGCAGTAGTCTTGTTTCTTTTTAGAAATTAAAGCAATTGACAACGAATTTAGAAGAGGCCTCAGCGGCAGTAGCAAGACTTGAAAGAGCAACACTAAGCTGGAGCGGACCTCGAAGTGCAGCAGAGGCTCGCGAATTATTATCGAGTTTACGTATACACGACCAACAACTACCACCATTACAAAGGACACTAGAAGATGCAAGAATACAGGCTGCTACGTTAGGTCCAGCTTTACCCGCAAATGCTGCAGCACAGTTAGAGGATTGCAGTGCCAGGTACAGAGCTCTTCAAGCAGCTATTAGAGAAAGACGAGAGCAACTTACTAGCAGTACACAAGGTAAGAATTCTTAAAATTTGGTTTTGTTTTTTATTAATAATAATTAGTTAATTAAATAATTAGTAAAAGTAAAAAAAAATCCTATAGTTCCAAGTTGGTTTTAACACCTGTAAAAATGTCATTCAATTATGACAAAGCAAAATGACCAAAGATTTGCCTATTCGTTACATTACCACTATTTGTCGTATCTCAACTATTCTAGACTTGGGAATAACCTTTGATTGTCAGCTTAGGTTCAGTCAGCATGTAAGGAATATTTTGTCATCATCCGTGAAATGGCTGGGTTTTGTTATCCTAAACAGTAAATTCTTTTCTGATGATGCTACTTTAATCATCCTGTATAACTCCTTTGTCCATTCAAGATTAGAATATACTAGTCTATGCCGGCCTTTCTACTTTATAAAACTCTCTTGGAGTCAGTACAACATAAATGGAAGAAAGGGGTTTTCCCAACAGTTCGTTATTGGACAGATTTCAGTTCAACTCTCTAGCAAAAAGACAAATAATAGAAGCAATGTCTTTTTTGCATAAGCTCATCCATGGTAGAATTGACTGTCCTCAACTTCTTTCTCAGATATCCTTCCGTACAAGATCCTCACACTATCATACTCAAAATGCAAATACATTTGCTCTTCCTGTTCCAAGAACGAACTTCTTACTCAAATTCCCTGTTTATTTTATGTGTCATCTTTATAATAACTCTCTAACAGACATATTCAGAACTTCTAATTTACACTGCTTTCTTCTAAGCTTCAGAGATTCTCTAGCTAACACTTAGGTCACTTGTGCTTTTTGTTATTTTAGTTTTAGACTTTCATTCGTTCAATTTTGTTTACATTAGTATTGGGTTTATATACCTGTTAATGTATTTAAATAAATAAATTACAGTATAGCATTTTTCGTTTTAGCGAACAAAATAAATTTGTAATAATTTGGCACTTTTCGGCCCCTTAAAGTGGACTAACTTTTTGTTGGTATATGAAATTACCTAAATTCTATTTTTTATACAAATACTTTTAGTCAGGCATTTTTTGTAGATTCCAATGGTACAATTTTTGTTAAATACCTATAACTCAATTTTCGATTGATTGAAAATTTGGAAGTTTTATAGAATAGTAAGTATATTCTATGTTAAAGCAATTATCCTACCAAATTTCATTGAAGTAACTTTACTATTTTTTTAAAGAAAATTTTCATTTTCTATGGGAAAACTGGTCAGATGGCTGGCTTACGAATTACAATTACAAAAGAGAGAGTGCCAAATTTAATCAAACGTGAGAGATAATTTTTTGAGTTCTAGTGGTATATACATTGACGGTTGTCTTAAAAAATGTCTATGATGTAATCTCTCAAACAAAGAAGGGTGGAAAAATGAATTTTATACAGAGATGTGTATTTAAAAAATACATAATCCACCGATCAGAAATATGTACCAAAATGCATCCAGTCACTGTATTACATTTTGAATATGGTATCTTAATTTGATTTCTTCTCGTCGATTTGCCATTTGCCACTTAATAAAGGTGAGGTTATTTAATTTTGAAAATTCTGCCCCACACGTTTTAGCACCTATTTTATTATGCTCGCACAAAAAGTCCATCAGATGTGATCAGACTTTATCATACCTGCCTTCGGCTCCACTTGATATGATTTAACATAACCTGCGCTGACAACAGTCTATGCATCTATTATTAGAATAAATTGTTTAGTTAATTTTTTGTGGATTGAATGGGTTATTTTGGTGCCATCGACACTATATGGCAAATGTCTTCTTGGGTAGTTTTATTGATTTTAAAGTTTGGAATGTACTGTTTACTTTTTTGTATCTTTTTACCCTTCCATCGACTACTATGGTTATCAGAGAAAGGGTTTGAATACTGTGAACTTCACTAGACCCTAACCAGTTTCCAAACCGATCACCCATCCAGGAACTGGTCGTGTCTGATGTTGTTTACAATATAAAGCCATGTGGGCACGTATCCGAACTGAACATTGGCAATGCATCAAAACAACATAAAATAAAGATGTAACAACAATGCATAAATGCAAACAAATCGAGATTAATTAATTACAAAAAAAAATGCATGACCCAGTAGATTCACCTTTACATTTTGTCTTTACAGTAAAGGTTACAAAGTATCAAATTTTTGTGAAGACACTGGTAAGAAAAAATTCTATTTGTGGCTTTGCGGCAATATATATGCAGGCTAGTCAGTACACGTTTTATATTAATCTTCGTGTAAGAGGTAATGGGAGATAAAGTGCAACCGGATAATGTGTCCAAGAAGGCTGTATATCAGCAACCAACCTCTGTGCCATTAATGGACAGTTAATGTTGCTGTTGATCATCTTATGCAGAAATACAACTGAACGGAACTGCCGTTGGCGCTCAAGAGATGACACAGCAAATTCCTCAAGAAAAAGATTATGTGGCTACACAATAGCGGATATGAGCCATCGAGTTTAAATGACAGATATTTAAGAAGTATTCTTTGAATTTTTTCTAGTTCTTGTTCATGATTCTCATACAAGGGTGACCAAATAACAGAAGCATATTCAAGAATCTTAGCAAAACTGCATATAAAAAGTTCCGACCCTTATGAATGGTATACCCAAGCATTCTACAACAACTGCATTTATTTACAGGATACAATTTGAAGTTTTTACACAAGTACAGCTTAAGAGTTATATTTTCTAATCCTTTTTCTTGTGGTCTTCTCTGTTATCCCAAGAAGGCAGTGATGGTTTATTCAAATTTATATACACATTGTTTTATTCTAAAAACTCAAATGTAATCTATGTTGTCGATTATTTTCCTAAACGGAGCCTCAGCGGTCCAGGGGTAAGAACATGTGCCACTGAACAAAAGGGTATTGGGTTTCCCTTTCACTTTTTCAGTACATACTGTAATAAATTAACATTACCGAGGTTCTGGCATTGTATTTGAGCAAGTTAAGTCTCTGCACATTCTGCCCTTCGGAGGGGGCATAAAGCCGTCAGTCCCATGCGATGTTGAGTACGTTAAAGACCTCTACCCTCCTTACAGAAAGGCAGGGGTTCAGCAAAATTTCCCAGCTAATGAGGTGAATATGCTCCCTGGCGTCGGTGATTGGCTATAGTCGCGGAGATAGGCTGACATTAAAAAAAAAACTAAACCACAATCACAAAATAAAGGTAATGCCAAACAGAACATGATTTTGTTCTTGTAGCTTTGCTCCAAAATATCAAGTAGATAATCATGATTCAGTAAAGTCAAATGCAACCCAGTTCTTTTATTTAACAGCCTAACGATAATGTAGATGACTGAGAGACTGGGTTAGCATATCTATAACTGCTATTTTAACTGTAAATTTTAACTGATCGATCAGTGAACTGGTTTTTGTTTACAACTTTAAAGTTTGAATAACTTACCAGTGGACCGCTTTTTAAAAACAATCTATGCTCTAAATGACTAGTCGACTGGTCTTTGTGTATCTGTAACTGAAGTTGTGACATTAAATTGGCTGATCGATTAGTTACCTACTTTTGGTTCCCAGCACTAGCTATTATTCTTTGGCTTATTAAATTAGTATATTGTGATTTTTTAGGTGAAATATCACCGGGTCCTTCAAGTGTACAACCACCATGGGAAAGAGCAATCACTCCCAATAAGGTTCCATATTATATTAACCATAGTACAGAGACAACACACTGGGATCATCCAGAAATGTTGGAGTTAGCTGTCCATTTACTTACACTAAATGAAGTCAGATTTTCAGCTTACCGAACAGCTCTAAAATTAAGGTCAATACAAAAAAAGCTTAGTCTAGATTTAGTCACACTTGGTGCTGCATCTGAAGCATTTGATTTACATGGCCTAAGAGGCCAAAATGATAAACTTTTAGACGTGGCCGATATGGTTTTAGTGTTGAGAGCACTTTATGGGTCCGCTGCTGTCCAACATCCAGGTTTAATTGATGTGCCATTATGTGTAGATTTAGCACTGAATTGGTTGTTAAATGTTTATGATAGTCAGAGGACAGGCCAGTTAAGAGTGTTAAGTTTTAAGGTGCGTATGATCTTGCTGCTTTATGTATGCTTTGTAGGTTTTTTATTTTAAATAAATACCTTTGTAGGAAGTGATATTTTTTAGATTCTAATTTGAAATAATGCATCAGTTTGCATTAATTAGGGATATAGTGTGTTTTTTAGAGGTATAGAACTTTAAAATGAAATAAAACACACAAAAATCGTGGTAATGGCCATGGTATTGGCTTTATTGGAAAGATAAGTTTATGTCATTATTGTTTGAATAAGATTTCGCGCATATAGGCGCCACGGCGTTCACGAAAGGTTTCCTGTAATTCATTGATTGTGGCATGCGCAGTATAGTATCTTGTGCCGTCTTGTTGAAACCAAAGCTCTTACACATTAATGGCATTCAATCAAGGAACGAAAAAGTCAGAAGTCATAGAACTGTAGCACTCTCCATTGACTGTAACGTTTTTTTTTCAATATTGTATTGGATTTGAAACGTGTTCGTTTTTTTTCGATGTTATATTGGCTTTGAACGTATTCGTTTAGCCACAGTCTATTTAGCAACAATACCTTATCAGATTGTAGCGTTTCGCCCGGCGTCATTTTTGAAGAAATATGGACCAATGATTCCACCAGCCCCTAGAGCATACCACCAAACAATGACTTTTTGTGGATGTAAAGATGTCTCTTGTGGATTTTCTCCACTCCAAATTTGGCAGTTTTGTTTATTAACGTGGTCACCCAACCAAAAATGAACCTCATCACTGTACAAAATTTTGTGGTTAAATGAGGATCAACAGCAATCTCGTTTTCAGCCCATTCACCGAACATACGTCCTACACTATTGTCCAGCGACTTCAATTCCTGCATGAGCTGGATCTTGTAAGCTTGCAAATAAACATCTTTCAGCAAAATCTTCCATAGAGTGGATGGGCGTGACGATGACTAATTGACTCATTCGGGTCTTCTTCAATACTACGTGTCTCCACAGCAGCAACAACTTCTTCGGTGCGCACTATACGACGTTTCTGCGGATCGCGTTATCAATTAGATTATGCTTGGTGCGAAAACAATTCATGGTTATATGAATTACTGGCTCAGATGGACGATTATGTCAAACGTAAAATGGACGCAGCGCCTGGTAAGGTTCTAGAACTGAACCACGATTTTCGAACTTCTTCGATGCTCACTATACGACGTCTCTGCGGATGTTCATTATCAATTAGTGTCATTCACATTACTTGCTCGGATGGACGATTATGTCGACCGTAAAATGGACATGGTGGCCGGTAAGTTTTGCTAACTGAACGACGATTTTTTAAATAGATATGCAAGCGTCCTTCTGGCATAAGTCTATTCATGGTGAAATGGCAAACTAAACTGAGCACAAATCAGCTGTCAGCTGTTAAATTGGTTGTCACTGGAAAAAGTGTTGCCAAGTCAAAAAACAATCATAAAAAAAAACATCTTTTACAAGTACTAATTGAGCTAAACTGATATTTTGACTTAGTAGTAGTAGTAGCAGTGGTGGGGAGGCCAACGCCAAGCAAGTAGGCCACAATGGGCCCTTTTTGCCAACCCCAGCAACCATGCTCTACTCTTCCTCGGTTCCGTCGCCAAACCGCCTCGACCTCGAGATGAAGGCCATGACGGTCTTCAATTGGACGGTACTTACCTGATTCCTCTGCAGAGTCCTTGATCCGAACAATTCTGCTCGAAGACTCCCAAAAGCCTCGCATTCACACAGGTAGTGGTAGGACGTTTCTTCATCCTCGCCACATTCCTGGCAAATGGGATCCCTCTCTACGTCTATCAATGTGAGGTGTCTTCTAAGGGCGCAGTGGCCTGTCAGCACCCCGAGGATGCGGCGAAGCGTAGGTCGACTCCTTCCGAGTAGCCAGACAGCTTTATCTCTGTCCGGCCCCTCCACGAAGTCCCTCGCCTACCTGCAGCCACCAACCGACCCCCAGTGCCTCTCCAATGCTTCCTCGGTCCACCTGTCTAAGACGACACAGACTGTCTTCCTACTTATGCCTATCACAGGCTCCGGGCCACAGAAGGGCCGCCGGGAACCGTGTTTTGCGAGATTATTCGCCACCTCATTTCCCGCTATGCCACAGTGTCCCGGAACCCACACCAGTTGCACCTCCTTCGTCCTGGCTAGCCCTCTGAGGGCGTCAGCGCACTCCTAAACCAGGGGTGACCTGATTCTGGCCCCGCAGACTGCCTGGAGGACCGCCTGGCTATCCGAGCAAATGCACACACATTTCTCGGGACTCATCTTCACATCCTGTCTATTGACCACAGACAGGATAGCATACGCCTCTGTTTCGAATGCCGTGGTGTATGCGCCAAGAGCATAGCTCTCGCGCACCCCCAGGCCCTCGATGTATATTCCTGCCCCGGAGGATTGCTGGTCCTCCAGCCGCGATCCGTCGGTGAAACAGACCAGGCTTGCGGGCTGGAATGCAACCTCATTTTCCCTCCACTGATCCCTACTGGGGATCCTGAGGGTGTATGGCCTAGTCAACCTAATATCGTCCTCGGCATCCCTCACCTTTATGGCGGAAATCGGAATTTCCTTTTCCACCTCCTTGGCGACTCTTGCATGCCCTATTACTGCTCCCTCTCCGCACCAGTTACCTGAGTCCCGGATTCTAAGATGCGACGCCATAGCCTCCCTTTTGATACAGATGGGAAGCGGTGGCAGCATCAACAGGACCTCTAGCGCGGCTGAGGGTGTCTTCCTCATAGCGCCTGTGATATCCAGGATAGCCAGCCTTTGGAGTTTGGCCAGCTTCCTGCTGGTTGTTTGGTTCACACCGCACCACCAGACCAACGCCCCATAGAGGATTCTCGGCCTGACGATCGCAGTGTAGATCCAATGAAGGATCCGGGGATTAACTCCCCAGGTCCTCCCTATCACACGACGCAGGTGCCAGAGGGTCGCTACTCCCTTCCTCACAACTCGTTCTATTTGCAACCCCCATGTTAGATATTTTGACTTAGGCTTACATCTAAGGGAGGACCTGCCGTTCGACATTTGTCATCGTGACATTTAAGATCTATTAAGATGCTCCCATGTGATTCTCTAGATTACCCTGTCCAACTTTGTCACCCTTATCAGATTCCGCAGGCTTCACATGGATTTCCACATGTAATTTTCAGCCTTCGGTTTTTCATCTCAAGTGACTGGAATCTCAACCTCATTAGGAATTTGGATTGGCATAGCACCTGAAATGAGGTTTTGTCTTCCACTTGGTAAAATCTACTTGGTATTTTTTCCAGACTCTATGGAGGCACACTGTATCAGATTTAATATTTATACTCATGTTACTTTGTTTTAACTTCCCAGCTCTATTAGTATTGTCAGACAGTCCGATACTACATTTGAATTGCTATCCATGGAATCGAATGCCTTAAACAGTGCTTGTCAATTGACTGTTTTGTTGTTCTGTAATTCCTGTTCCAACACCTAATTCTCTCTTGGGTCCGTCAGTGCACCAGATCATTTATGCTGCTACAATATACTTGTTTTTCCCATCTTTTCCCTCCTACTAGTTCTCTGTTGAAAATTGAATCGAAGCTGTACTTAGGAACCCCACTGGGTATTTCCATGAAAGTTTCCATGACATTAGAAACCAAGCTAAGGGAAGTGTGGTGAAAAATTATCCATCACAACATTTCTCCCACTATTTTTATAATGAATGCATAAATATTTTACCACACGCTCACCTTGATTTTGTTCACGACCTTGCGATGATTTTCCTGTATAAATTTGCCCCACAAGAGGGTAAGAATCAGCTGCATCGCACACCCACCAAATTTTTATACCATATTTGGCAGGTTTGGCTGGCATATACTGCGTGACCCTGGTCCTGGCTCTATACGGAAATAGTTGTTCGTCTACCGTTAGGCATTCAGACGGTGTATAATTTAATTTCAAATTTTGCATGAATAGAGCAAAAGTTCTGAGTTAGCAGTTGCTTTATCAGTTTTCAATCGTATCGGTTCTGGTATTTATATTGTCAAAACGTACAAATCTTTGGATGGAATAAAATCTGTTGACTGACATTGTCACATGGTACCGTGGGTAAGCATCACTTATCCACAAGTCTCTCAGATCTTCTTTCTTAGAGTGTCGCACTCCAGCAGTAATCAGTATCCCGAGATAACCATCAAATTCTTCTTGTGTGAGAGGTTTCCAAATTTTTGGTGATTTGTTGGAGTGCTGTTTATTCAACTCCGCGTGGATGGTTTTGGCTTTGCGGTTTGTTTCTTGAATTATAATGTTGCACATTTCTGGAGTAAAAATGCGTGCGAAAGTTTCCCGAACTGAGAGGGATTTTGTTGTCTTCAAAGGTCCAGATTTCTTTCGCAAAATATTTTTAGACAGCATTTGACGAGCAGACATTGGGGGACTGGATTGCCAGATAGTTCCGTTTTTAGAACGCAAAACTAGGTCATCACAATTATCAACCTCAACCTCTAGCTGCTCATCTTCAGAATTGTCTTCCTCGATAATTTCAATTTTATTCTCAGTGTGAAGCAAAACATCTTCTATGTCTGATTCTTCTGCTTGGTTATTTGTTGATGACAACAAATGCGGTAAATATTCTGAATCAGATTCCATAGCATTTAATTCCTGAAGATAACTTACTTGCCGTTCATAAATCGTTCTGTAAATAATCAGGTATATAGGAAAAATGTCAAAAATTACAACAAAAATGTAGTTTATTATCATTTATCACTTTTATAATCTTCGTACCGTTTGAATTCGGAACTGGAAACTTTCCTAAATTTTTCTGCCATTCCGAAAATTCACTAATCACAGTAGAATTTCCAATCGAAAATAGTGTTGTTTAGTCAGCGGTAGACAACAGACTAAATAAATGCTCTAGCATCCACACAAATATCGGATAACGAAAACAATTCTCCGAAATGCAGAATACGTTGTTGTCAACAAAACACTGAGCGGAAGTATGTAAGCCGAAACGGATCATAAAACTTTTCTTGGAACACTAGATGTGACATTATAACTATAACTATTTATAAGAATTAGAAAACTAATGATTTCTAGAATGGTAGGACAATAATTATTGCAGGTACCCAGGTACCCTTGTCGTGTATTATGCATTAAAATTTTATTCGTGAAGGCGACGGTTAGCTATTTTTTAAGGAAAATCATTTATGATAAAATTTACTTTGATAACGGATTTGCTATGTCCAGACTTTTTAACTCGAGTTACTTTTTTTTAATATTGGCTATTTCTTATAGGTTGGTTTGACAATACTGGCTAAAGGGCATTTAGAAGATAAGTACCGTTATTTATTCAGATTAATAGCTGACCCACAGCAGAAAGCTGATCAGAGAAAGCTTGGCTTGTTGCTGCATGATATCTTGCAAGTTCCCAGACAATTAGGAGAAGTAGCTGCTTTTGGTGGTTCAAATATAGAACCGAGTGTTCGCAGTTGCTTAGGAGATCGTGAAGACTTAGAAGCAACCCATTTTCTTGCATGGCTGAAGCAAGAACCACAGTCACTAGTGTGGTTACCTGTCTTACATCGATTAGCTGCTGCCGAATTAGCAAAGCATCAAGCAAAGTGTAACTCTTGTAAACAGTATCCAATAATTGGATTGCGTTATCGTTGTTTGAAATGTTTTAATTTTGATATGTGTCAGACATGCTTTTTTGCTGGAAGATTAACAAAAAGTCATAAACTGTCACACCCCATGCACGAGTATTGTGCAGCAACTACCTCAGTAGAAGATATGAGAGATTTTACCAAAGCATTAAAGAATAAATTTAAAAGTAAGAGATATTTTGTAAAACATCCTCGAGTTGGGTATTTACCAGTAAGATCCGTCTTAGAGGGTGATGAACTTGAAAGTCCAGTAGCTTCTCCCCAACACAATGATATGCATTCAAGATTAGAGATATATGCAAGTCGATTAGCAGAGGTGGAACTACGTGCAGCTTCACCTGAAGATGAGCATCGTTTAATTGCTGATTACTGTCAGTCACTTGAAGGAGCTCCTGCTAGTCCAGGACAACTAATGTTGGTCATAGATGAAGAACAGAGAGCTGAGTTGCAAGAGATGATAAGAGAATTAGAAGCTGAAAATGCTGCACTGAGACAAGAATTTGAACAACTTCAACATGGTGCAACTCCACATCAAATACAATCACAACATGATGTCTTAGCTGAAGCAAGATTGTTAAGACAACATAAAGGAAGATTAGAAGCACGGATGCAAATCCTTGAAGATCACAATCGTCAATTAGAAGCACAATTACAGAGGTATGTTTTGCTTAAATTTTAGATTGTTTTCAAAAGTGTTTTAGTTTCCAGTAAAAAATCTATGGAAGAAATTAAAATGTTCTGCAGTTTGAACTGGTGTCAAATGCACAGATTCTTTGAAAGCAACCCAACACCCCCCCCCCCCCTGTGAAAAAAGTCGCATTTATTCAAGTCTGGTGATCATGCTGGTCAATGATGAGGGCAAATAATTCTACGACCTATTCATCGATTTGGGAAGGGTTGGTTTAAAAAGCCACGAACATTTGTAGTGAAGTGTGGTGAAGCCCCATCATGCATAAATCACATTTCACTGCACAGTTGTAAAGGCAGCTCTAAAAATCTCAATTTTCTCAAAAATGGGTGGTTTGTCGAAAAATTGACAGGAGAAGAAAAAGATAGAGAGTTTAATTTGCTATAAAATTGATGGACCTTAACTTTTAATTAGGATAGGGTTGAAAGAAAATCAAATCATTAAAAGGGTGACCGACCCCTAATTCACCCCTTTTTGAGCTCACATCTGCTTCAAATTTTCGTCAAATAACGATGCTGATAAAAGAAAACCATCTACCAAATTTGGTTGTTCTATGTTAGGACTCTGCTGCAATACAGCTGTTTCTTGTAATTATTAAACAATCTTCAGAGGTCAATATGTCACCAACTATGGGCGCCAGAGAAAAATTTTATATAAAAAATCCACATGTTTTGGGGTCCTTTACACACATACATTCTGTGTCCATTGTGTTGTGAATTACTCTGTATATATATATATATATATATATATATATATATATATATATATATATATATATATATATATATATATATACATATATATATATACATACATATATACATATATACATATACATATATATATATATATATATATATATATATATATATATATATATATATATATATCTGTGCGTGCGTGCGTGTGTGTGTGTGTGTGTGTGTGTGTGTGTGTGGAGTTGGCTCATAAAACAAACACCTGGTGGTTTCAACTTTAACACAAATTATATTCACCTATTTGTTTACCTTGCTATGACTAAACGATTATTACATTTATATACAAAGGAACTTCAACAATAACAATACATTTGCTATTGTTACTGTACAGATAATACTTTCGGCTCTGTTGCACGTCTATCTTATGCTACCCTCCAGCTTTCGTCCTTACCCCCCTAAGTGATTCTTGAGCGCTGTTGCCATACGTTATAAACTAGTGATAGAACTGAATAAGAAATTAAAACCTAATTGCTGCCAATGGTAAATCCCACAACTCGGTTATCCTACACTTCATCCGACCTGAATAAATCAGAATCATATATCCATGACTTCATATAGTCTGCGCTGGTTGACGTAGTTCCAGGGCCTTCTCCTTTGCCTATCCGTTCCACATAGTAGCGGTCGTTACGCTTGTCTTTTTTTATTTTGTAAGGTCCTAAAAATTGTGTGTTCAGTTTGGTCTGAGTGCCAAACTGGGTTCTTTTAATAGCGACAATTTGGTTCAGAGTATATGTGGTTGCTTTTTTTCGATTCTTGTTAAAAGTATTGGCGTTCTCTCTTTGCACGTTTTGAATTTGTGATTTTGCCCTTTCTCTGCATTCTTCCCTCTCTTTGTCAAACAACTCTTGGCTCGCTTCTTCAAGTGCTTGCAGAATATCCAAGTTTTCCCTCTTTCGCATCTGGGTTCCAAACATAAGTCGGAAGGGTGCATAGTTTGTACTTCTAAGCTTCAAATAAATACAAATCAGCTTATTTACTATGTCTTCCGTCTCAAAAGTCGTCAATGAAATTAAAATTCAATTGATTTATTAATTAATTTCGTCTTAATAAAAATAAAATTATCAAGCTAAAACTCGTCTAGTACCCGTTACTGATATCTTTCGTCGTATTATTCGTCAGCGTCAATTTACAAAATAAAATAAACATCAAAAAGCTGAAATAAAACGTTCTACATCCACAAAATAATTATTTAAATGCACACAATAAAATATCAAATCAATTACTTCTACAATGAAAAAAAAAAGAGATCACTTGAAATTTTAAAAAATCATAAAAAAAAAATCAAAACATTTCTTAAAAACACGTCTGCAATTATATTGTTCAGAAAAAAGTCAGCTTTCTAAATTTATAGAACAGAACTTATAAAGATTGTCTCAAACTGACAACGGTGGGCGTCTAACACTTGATGCAACAGGAAGCACGGTGCTGGTGAA
The DNA here is from genome assembly GCA_964006375.1 of Tillus elongatus. Classification (NCBI taxonomy): domain Eukaryota; kingdom Metazoa; phylum Arthropoda; class Insecta; order Coleoptera; family Cleridae; genus Tillus; species Tillus elongatus. The sequence goes on from OZ023265.1 coordinate 106,494,918, forward strand.
ACATTATCGGCCTGGAATTCTTAGCAATTTAACATCTGTAAATTTGTAAAGGCCTTAACTATCGTCTGCTGTTTGGATACAGATATTACAGATAGAGAAATACACAAAACATCTGTTTTAGCTTCAGGCTGCCAAACAAACGAGTGTCACTACTCACGTTTTTATGGTCTTGAATATTCAATAGCTGCTCCACCAAATGTAAACTCACGTACGCTGAATTTCTTGATCGAGAGTCGTCTGCTAAAATATTTAAGCGTACTTACAGTATTTGTTGGCTTGGCTATATTGTTTGTCTAGGTCATATCCCGGCAGAACTCCCAAAAATATGTAGAGTTGGCTCATAAAAGAAACGCTGGGTGTTTTCAACTTTAACACAAGTTATATTCACCTATTTATTTACACCTATTTGTTTACCTTACTATGACTAAAGGATTATTACATTTATATACAAAGGAACTTCAACAATAACAATACATTTGCTATCGTTATTGAGGCTGACAGATAATACTTTCGTCTTTCGGCTCTGTTGCCCGTCTATCTTATGCTACCCTCTAGCTTTTGTCCTTACCACCCTAAGTGATTCTTGAGCGCTGTTGCCATATGTTACAAACTAATGATATAACTAAATAAGAAATTAAAACCTAAAACCTAATTGTTGCCAATGGTAAATCACACACACACACACACACACACACACACACACACACACACACACACACACACACATATATATGCATATATATATATATATATATATATATATATATATATATATATATATATATATATATATATATATATATATATATATATATATATATATATATTTGTATTTGTTTGTATCTGTATGTTTTTCTATGTGAAATCACCCTGTATATTAAGTTTTTTAGTAGTGTATGTATCTATCTTTATTTGTCGATATTTTAATTTTTATTTTATGTATATAAGTTCTGTTTTAACGTTCAAAATGTATCCTTAGTGCAGCTGTAGTGGTTTTTAAATAAATGAAAATTGTTTAGTAATGTGTGTTAAACTGTATTTTAATTATGATATTGTGGAAGCCGATACTTGATGTAAATTCATTGTCAACTTAGGTAAATGAATAAATTGATTTACACTATTTTATAGAATGTATATGTATAACTGCTGCAGTTTCGCCGAAGTCCCCGACTTTCTCAAATACAGAATGAATTTGAGAAAGCCGAGCACTTCGGCGAAACTGCGGCAGTTATACATATACATTCTATAAAATAGTGTAAATCAATTTGTTCATTTATCTGTGTTTGACTTGTAACCAGCGACATTTATCATTCTTGACTATGATAAAGTATGGTGCAATATCTTCTTACTGGTTCCAATTTGGTTATTAAATAATCTGGTATAAATTTTCTGCCCAGCAACTGGAATCGCTCGTATCTATGCTGTTTTGGTCTCCATAGCAACCATGAGGTATGTTCTTTCCATTTAGTTCTTATATTTATATTTTTACATAAACTTCATTCAATATATTTCTTATAACGCTTATTGACCTTTAGCACACATTTTGCTGTTAGTTTATACCTAATTACCCAAAAAGTGTATTATTTTTGGGGAGTGACGCTGTCCAGCGCCTGTACTTTATGGACGCTAAATTTGAAGAGACTACTCAATTATTTTGCGTCTTACACGTCAAATAATTGATATCAAAGCATTCTGTTTGTTAAATACCTTGTTTTTTTTTTTTGAATGTCAAAGACTGCTTCGAGTCAAAGCTCCGGCACTTACGCCCAGCTCAATCTGTTACATTGCGACTCTTATGTCATATTTTATAAATATATTACGAATTTTAACATTTATATGCAAATTTGAAGCTTTAGCATATTATACATTCAAACTACAACTGTTGTTTCAAACTACAACTCTTTATGAGCTGTTTGATACTAATAACATATGTATTAGAGTTGGATTAGATTTTATCTGACTGTTTAAAACTTTAGTACACTTAAATATACTTATTACATTTTATAAATTGTGAATAAACTATTTATTTTATTGGGTATAAATGCCTGAAAGTACATAGAAAATTAATTTAGCTTGCTTTTAGAAGTTGTTTCATAGCTATCACTCCTTTTAAAAGCTGTTGTGTGATAGATTTGTGTTACATTAAAATTTTGTTTACATTTGACATCCTAAAAACTATTAACAGAAACTTAAATTAGAATTTAATTATAAAATACTCTGATTACTTTTGCAGTTCAAACACTGTCTATTGATATTAACACTTCACTTGTGATAAAAATTATGCAAGGCCTTAACCTTTGGACTTGGAAAGTTTATATATATATATATATATATATATATATATATATATATATATATATATATATATATATATATATATACTATTGTCATTTGCACTTTCACTTCACTGTTCAGATCAGATTAGATGCTTATAGCTTACTTATATTTATGACAACAAAACAATGTTAATCATTATTATTTATTTGAGAAACCCTTTTTCATATTTAAATGACAGTTGAACATTAAACTGTTCTCTTATAAAGCTGTGCTTAGCATTTTAAATTGATATTTCCTTTTTTAGGCTTTATGTCTACAATACTTTGTTTTTAAATTATCTTTTTCTTTTGTGTTCACAGATCTCCATCTATTTGGATTAAAAAAAAACTAAAACATTTATGTGAATGATACGAGAAACTCAGAGATTCTTCTGGATACCAGATCGCCTCAACGTTCGGTAAGATCTTTTATATTATTTCTACTTTTACATTTCTTTTGAATGTTAGCTTGGGTATTTTGGATGGATGTATGTGTATTGTGAGTGTATACATATCATTTTACTCCTTTTAACTTTTCCCAATATAAAAAACATCCTTTGAATATTGATTCAAACATGGTGTTTTAGATTTCTTTTTACTTCGGTTGCCTTAATTTTTATTTGTACTTCTCAGGTTTTTCAAGATTCCATTTTCAATGCTCGTTCTCAAACTGTTCTGTGGAGCTCATCTTTGCACTACCATAATTGCTTTAGATACTTCTCAGATTTTTCTGCCTTTGGCATTTACTAGAGGTATTCTTGGAATGTTATATATATATATATATATATATATATATATATATATATATATATATATATATATATATATATATATATATATATATATATATATATAATTATTTAGTTTAAATTTTTCCACTATTTATTGGTTTATCAACGAGGCTTCAGAAGCAGTATCAATTAAAATCTTGACTTTGTTATTATTACTGTTAATATTTGCTTCTATAAAAACTAAATTAACTTCGTTTGCTTGTAAATTTGGTTCTGATAAAACTTATAAGTTCTCTTGGGGGCTATAGTTTTTATATTATTAATGTTGCAACATGCGCTTTTTTCTAAAAAATTTTGTTGAGGATTATTTTCCTGTGTGTCATTAAATCTTGTTTTTCTTGATGGATCTTCTTGTCGTCCACATCCAATTTGGTTAAATTTCTGCCCCAGGTTTGTATTTGGTTCATTATTTTTTAGGGTACCTGCTACTTCCCACAGGTTAATCAGTTGGGTATTTCTGGACTGTGCATTTTGGTAATATGTTGTTCTATTTTGATTATAATTCTCACTTCTATTTGGCGTATTATTGTTTTGGTTATTATAATTATTTCTGTGGTACATATTATTATTATTTGGGTAATTACAATTCTTATTTGCGTTCTTAGGATTATTTCTTTCATTTTGTTTATTGTAGTTATTTTGTTGATATTTATGGTAATTTATATTTTGATTATAATTTTGATAGTTATTCCTATTTCTTTTATGGTATTCGTTATCATAACTTGGATTTCTGTATCGTTGTCCTACATTTTTGTTATAATTTTGGTTGTCAGCACTTCCTTTTACTTTAAAATTATAGGTATTTTGTGCAGGCACCATTGTTCTTTCGATATGTGTAAGGTAATTTAAAACTTTATCCATATTATTTATATTTTGAATATCAATCGTTTCTGCTACATTTAGAGAGAAATGTTGGGAAATATATAATACTATTTCTTCAACTTGCATCTCTGGTTAAAGAAATTGAGCTTTATTATATATAATTAATGCGTAGTTAGACATAGAAACATTTCTACATGGTTCATATTTCCCAAAATAGAGTCTTTCTTTCAACTGAGCTTGTACACTAATGATTTATTAATTTTAACTCAAAATCCCCTGTCTTCTAACTTTGCCTCTTTACTAAGATTCCATAGCAATGCTTTTTCCATTAATATTGGCCCTAATAATTTCCTTTATTTCTTCAAAGACAGTAATATATTTTATGTTATTTTTTAGTGATTTTATAAATACACGAGGACATATTTTACTTGCTCTCTGACAAAATCTTACATTTATGTTAATATTTGGACATCTCTACCCTGTATGTTTTAAAAATAATTTTGCATCTCTTTGATGCTATTAATTTTTATAGCGGACATATTTTAGCTGATTTAATCCATTTTATTATTTTGTAGGTAAACCACTTCCCTCATTTCTTGTATTATCCTATCATACCTTATTTTAGCTTCAGTGTGTACATATTTGATGTTTGTTTGGATTACGTCTTGTTCCGGTTTCCTAGCTTCTTTTTCGATTTGCAATTTTAAATCCACCTCGAGCATTACTTCTTCCTTGGTGTCTTGGATTCATATGACTCTCTTCTCCATATCAATGTTGTGATTATTTTTAATGTCTTCAATTTTTTGAGCAACCTCTCTTCTGTTTCTGTTATTCTTTTATTTAGTTTTTCTTTAATCATAACCATCTCTTGTGACGTTTTTTCAATTTTGTTTTCTATTTTCTCAATATTTTTGGTGATATTTACATTCAACTCTTCATAATTTGTCTTATTTTTTCATTCGTCTTCTAAAATTTTCTTAGCTTTTTCATTATTTTCTATTTTGTTTTGTTCTATGTTTTTCGTTAAATTTGCAATACCTGCCATCAACATTTTCTCCTGTTCTGTCTTTTGTTTTTCTGGTCCTTGTACCATTTCTTGTATTATTTCTACCAGTTCTTCCGTCTTACCTCTTTTTCTGTATCCTGTTCTGTCATTTCTTCTTGCGAAACTTTTTCTCCAGGTTCTATGATTTCTTTGGTAGTTCTGTCCTCACTGAGCTGTTTTTCTGGAGAAGTATCACGACTCTTTTCCTCCCTGTTTTATACTTTGTTCACATTTATTACCTGTGTAGGCATGTTTATTTTTCGTTATTAGCTTATATATATATATATATATATATATATATATATATATATATATATATATATATATATATATATATATATATATATATATATATATATTCATTTTTAATTTAATTTAACAAGCACCCACGTTTGGTCTTTGGCTACAATTGTAGTAGTAATTTTTAAATAATAATATTATTTGTGGTCGACCTTCACACAGCCTCCACGTTTAGGCGACAAATTACCATGTTAACCTAACCTGGTGTATTATTTTTGTGTTATATTCTATTACTATGGTTGTTTTTATGTTTATGAACATCCGGTATATTAATTTCTATGTAATATTATGTATGTGTATATAATTTAATTTAATATTTTAGTGTATATGTTTGTATTAATATTTTAAAAGGTAGTAATAGTGCAGCTGTTATTATAAGTGGTTTTTAAATAAATGAAAATTGTTTAGTTGTGTGTGTTAACCTGTGTGAATATTTTTAATTTCCCAGGGTTATTCAGATATACAATACTATTGTAAACCTTTATACCAATTTTATTCAAAAACAAATTATCAACACTCTTAACAGAAAAATACCAAATGAATATAATAATCACTTTCTTTGAAGGTTATTAAATTAATTATAACAATTTGAATTACATAAATTTTAAATACTTGACATTTTTCATAAACTGTTTATTACTATAATGTTTAGATACCTGATTTCACTCAAGTTGTCACTTCTGATGATGTGTAACAACTGGCATTTATCGTTCTTAACTATGATAAAGTGTGGTGCAATATTTTCTTACTGGTTCCAATTTGGCTATTAAATAATCTGGTATAAATTTTCTACCTAGCAACTGGATTCCCTCGTTTCGATGTTGGGTTGGTCTCTATAGCAACCATCACGTATGTTCGTTCCATTTAGTTCTTATATTTATATTTTTACATCAAATTTACATAAACTCATTTGATATATTTCTTATAACGGTCATTGACCTTCATCACACATTTTGCTGTTAGTTTATACCTAATTACCCAAAAAGTGTATTATTTTTGGGGAGTGACGCTGTCCAGCGCCTGTACTTTATGGACGCTAAATTTGAAGAGACTACTCAATTATTTTGCGTCTTACACGTCAAATAATTGATCAAAGCATTCTGTTTGTTAAATACCTTGTTTTTTTGAATCCCAGAGACCGCTTCGAGTCAAAGCTCTGGCATTTACGGCCGGTCCGATCTGTTACATTGTGACTCTTATGTCATACTTTATAAATATTTTAGAAAGTTTAACATTTATATGCAAATTCGAAGCTTTTAGTATATTACACGTTCAAATTACAACTGTTGTTTCAAACTACAACTCTTTATGAGCTATTCGATACTAATTACATATGTGTTAGAGTTGGATTAGATTTTATCTGACTGTTTCAAAACTTCACTACACTTAAATGCTTTGATATACTTATTATATTTTTATACATTTTGAAAAAACTATTCATTTTATTGGGTTTCAATGCCTGAAAGTACATAGAACATTAATTTGGCTTGCTTTTAGTAGTTGTTTCATAGCTATCATTCCTTTTATAAGCTTTTGTGTGATTTCTCATTAAAATTTTGTTTACATTTGACACCCTAAAAACTATTAACAGAAACTTAAATTAGAACTTACTTATAAAATACTCTAGTTACTTTTGCAGTTCAAACATTGTCAATTGATATTAACACTTCATTTGTGATAAAAATTATGCAATGTCTTAACTTTTGGACTTGAAAAGTTTATATATTTGACCTTGACCTAGTTCTTTTACTATTGTCATTTGCACTTTCACGCACTGTTCAAATCAGATTAAATGCTTTTAGCTTACTTATATTTACGACTACAAAACAGTGTTAATCATTATTATTTATTTGAGAAACCCTTTTTGTATTTAAATGACAGTCGAACATTAAAGTGTTGTTTTATAAAGCTGCGCTCAGCATTTTTAATTGATATTTCCTTTTTAGGCGTTATCTTTCCAATTCTTCGTGTCAGTTATCTTTTTCTTTTGTGTTCACAGATCTCCATCTATGTGGATTAAAAAAAACTAGAACATTTATGACAATGATACAAAAAACTCTGAATTCTTTTGGATACCAGATCTCCTCAAAGTTCGATAAGATCTTTTATATTATTTCTACTTTTACATTTCTTGTGAATGTTAGCTTGTGTATTTTAGATGGACGTATGTGTATTGTGCGTGTATATGTATCATTTTACTCATTTTAACTTTCCCCAATATAAATAACATCATTTGAATATTGATTAAAACCATGGTGTTTTAGATTTCTTTTTACTACTGTTGCCTTAATTTTTATTTCTACTTTTCAGGTTTTTCAAGATTCCATTTTCAATACTCGGACTCAAACTGTTCTGTGGAGCTTTCTTTTCACTGGAAATAATATCACCCAAGCTACTACCTGCTTACTTACAGTGCTTGTACCTCAGTTGTACAATGCTTTATTGGATTCAAATTATGTTGCCAATTTCCCCTCAGACTGGACCTATATGGATATGTCAATGCTGTGTGCCACACTGCACTCAAAACTCTTTAGCTTATTAGCTTATTAATAATATTAATACTATATATATATATATATATATATATATATATATATATATATATATATATATATATATATATATATATATATATATATATATATATATATATATATAAGCGGAGGTCCTACAGCCTGTGCCGCATTTCGCATATCGATCGCCATTTCTTCCTATTCTCCGAGTCGTCGGCCTCGATTGCTCATATTTTCTCAATTCCTTTTATCCATTGTGTTGTCAGTCTTCCTCTTCTTCTCCTTCCATGTGGTGTATACTCCAGAACTCTCTTTGGCCATCGTGTCTCCTCCATCCTCATTACATGCCCATTGCTGGCAGCTTTCAGAGAAATGCTGTGAATGCTCACTGCCGTGGGTTAAAATAGGCCCCACTATAGTTGTGTGGATTGTTGTTTTGGTTTGGAGTTTTATTTTGCTTGACCAGAATAACAAGTTCAGTAAATGAACAGCCTTCTTTCCTTGTTGTGTCCTATTTTTGGTATAATTTCTTGTTGTTCCAGCTTCTGAAATAATGCTTCTTAAGTATTTAAATAAGCTACATTTTTTTAGTCTATGCAGTTGTAGATCTGGGTCTTCTTCATGCGCATCTACTATCTTCAGATATTCTGTTTTAGTGATGTTTATATTTAGACCCCATCTCTCATATTCCGCTTAATTTTCTAAACATATATCCTGTGTTGTTCTCATAATTCGCTATAATTATCTGGTCGTCAGCGAATAAGAGAGTTGTTAAGCATTGTTCCTCCATCTCTATTCCCGTTCCTGATGATTTTCTTCTCCAGTTTTTGATGGCTTATTGGATATATATCCTAAACAAGGTAGGTGACAAACCGCACCATTGCTTAAGCACCTTTGTGGTGGAAAAAAACTTTCGGAAATGATGTTTCCGACTCTCACCAGACTCCTCGATTCCTTATATATGTTCCATATAGGGTTAACGTAAGTCTTACTTAACGTAAGTCTTACTTGTCACAGTTTCAAAAATTTTCTTTAAGGGTACTGTGTTGTATGCTTTTCCTAGATCGACAAATACGAGGTGGGTAGACAAGTTACAGCCGTTTGTTTTTCTACTATTTGTTGTAATACAAATATATTGTGTACATGATCGCCCTGTGCAGAATCCTGACTGCTCTTCTATATCTTCTATGATCTTTTCAATTCTTTGTTTCAATATTCTGCCATACAATCTCTCCATTGCACTTGTCCCACTTCCTTTTTATCGCCCTTTTTATGATGGAGCTTATATATGCTCTATTCCAGTCTTCCGGAATGTTATCACCGTTTATTAAGCATTTATTAAATAAGTTCGCCAGATTTTCAAGTAGTATATCTGGTCCGTATAACTAACTCAATGGAGATGTTTATGGGCACTGTAGCTTTTCCGTGTCTTATTTTTCCAAGGCTTTCTTTATTTCTTCCACAGTTATTTTGATTACTTCTTGGTTTCTGGCTCTTTTGTTGTTATGTTGGTTATTTTGAATTTTTTTCTATCTTCAATAAGCTGTCTTTTTTAATGGTCTATCAATTCTTTTAAACTTATCAGGTTTAACTTGCCATTCTGTCTGCCTTTCTCAAGTTCCTTATAGTTTTCCATGCTTCAGCCACTTTTGTTCCCCCATACATCTGTCCACTTCCTCGCATTTCGGCTCCCACACTTCATTCTTACTCTTTGTTACTTCTTTCTTTACTTCTCTATTCCAGCGGGTGTACGTTCTTCTGTCTTCTCCTTTACCTGTGTTTAGCCAGATGTTATAAGCTTTCTTTTTTTTTTTCTACTAGGTCACCTATTTTTTCCGAGTTCCACTCTGGGTTTTCTTTCCTCTGTTCTCCTCTATAACCTAACGCTTCTTTTGCCGCTTGATGCATGTAATCTTTAATCTGTCTATATAACTGCTCTGCATTTGTGCTCATAGTCCTTATTGTTTGTAACTTGTTAGCCAATCGTAGTTTGTACAAAAACTGAGTTGAGTCTTGTCTGAGGCTTTCTAAATTATATTTACATTTATTCATATCGTTCTGCTGTTGTCGATTATTCTGGAGTATGGTATTTGTCTTTCTGTAGTTCACTATTATGTTGGCTACAACTAGATGGTGATCTGATCCGCATTCTGGTCCACGGTGTACCCGTTGTCTTCAGCTTTGAATACTGTTTTTGGATTACATAATCAATTATAGAACGCAACCCTCTAGTTGCTTGTATCCAAGTAAATATATGGATATCTTTATGAGGGAAATATCCATTGATAATTTTTAGAGACATGGACTCACAAATTTTCTAAGGCGCATTCCAGTATCATTGGTGGCAGATACTTCATACCTTTCTACCACATCACTGTCATTTTCTATTCCAATTCTTCTGTGTCCTCGTATAACTACCTCTTTATTGGCTTTAATGTTGGTCAGTGCAGTTGCAAGTTTTCCATAGAATGTATCTTTGAAGGTCATATCAGCATCATCGCTGGGTGCATATATCACAACTAGTACAATTAGGTGGCTGTTTTTATTTAATTACACAGTTATTATCTGTTCATCTGCTTCCTCCCAGCTTTTGATTTACCTTTTAACCTTTCGTGGATGGCCACTGAGACTCCTCTCTTAGCTCTAGCATCTTTTGGTACATCACTATACAGATGTGTATATTCCCCGATGACTTCATTTCCTCTGCCTTTCTTTTTGGTTTCATTGAGAACGCATATATCGATTTTCATCTTTTTTAATTCTTGGCAGACTTCTGCTTGTTTCGTTCTCAAACCTTGTACATTCCATGTTGCCAATTTCATAGTTCTTTTTCTTAGCATATGTCATAATCGTTCAAATCCATCCTTACACCGAGGCGATTTATCGAAATTGTTAGTGTTTTATGTTATTTTTACGAATCACGAGTTGCTGGCACGTCGATTCAACCTCCAGACTTGTAGGGCCAGGATTTCCTGTCGGGGTTTTCTCCCTTAGCTGATATGCTCCAGTTCTTTTATAGGGCGCCAGATACTTGCCCTCCACCTTCTCTCTTTTGCTACATGTCACACTCCATTGTATGCAATGTACCCAGCAGCTGCATGAGATATGAGTATCGCTACGAGGACATGAGAGTAGGATTTGTTGGCAGAGCTCGATTTGATCTCTCGAGTCACCAACTCTTTCGTTGGAACACAGGAGACATTTCTCAGGGTTTTGTTACTGCATAGGCATCAGCATTCTATGCAGCCCTAAGACGCTTCATCAACCTTTAGCTGCCATTAATTTATTATTTTATTTTTAATATCTTGCTGAATTATTGTCTATCCTAACCTTATAAGTAAGTAATTGGAGTGTAAATTTGTAGGTTATTCAGCAAATTGTTAGCTTTTAGACTAGTTTTCTAAAAACTAACGTATTTATTGAAAAGTGGTTTATCATGTTTTAAGAAACTCCACCTTTCCACACTTCATTATTTGTCCAAACTACTGTTTAAAAAAACAGATAGTCAGTTCTCTAAATATTTTCTAAAATTAAGAATCTATCTTGCATTAAAAAATTAATTTTCCTATTTAAAATTTATAAAATTTTGTAAATAAAAATAATGTAGGCAAAAGATCTGGACTGTAGAGCCTCAGTGGTTCAGTAGTAAGAACATGTGGCTCTGAACCGAATGGTACTGGGTTCGATTCCTAGGATTCCCCGTTCATTTTTTCGGTACATACTGTAAATTAACATCAACCAAGGTTGTGACATTGTATTTCAGCAAGTTGAGAGTGTAAAGCCGTCGGTCCCGTGTCCATGCGATGTTGACACGTTAAAGAAAGGCAGGACTTCGGCAAAAATTTCCAGGATAGTGAGGTGAAACTGCTCCCTGGCGTTGGTAATTGGCCATAGTCGCGGAAATAGACTGACGTTAAGGTACAGAATAAAATCATATGAATTATTTTCCAACTTTCTAATGGTTAAATCTGGGAAATGTTGAGAGTGTAAAGCCATTGGTCCCGTGTCAATGTGATGTTGAGCACATTAAAGATCGCTACCCTTCTTACAGAAAGGCAGGGATTCAGCAAAAATTTCCAGGATAGTGAGGTGAAACTGCTCCCTGGCGTCGGTGATTGGCCATAGTCGCGGAAACAGACTGACGTTAAAGTACAGAAAAAAATTATATGAATTATTTTCTAACTTTCTAATGGTTAAATCTGGGAAATGTATATTATTGATAGCTCCTTCTAAAGTAAATTTGATATGAAGTTTTTAATAAAATCTAAAAACTCATTTAATTCTGTAGTGCTTCCTTGAAAAAAAAACATGCTAAAATACATATTTGTACACAAACACAATATTGTTTGAAATTCTGATGTTAAAATTTGTTTTTCTAAGTTTTCCATAAATATCTGTCTGCTTTATACTAATAGCGTGATCACAAGCTACACGGTGACCAGGTTAAATAGAGAGGTACTGCTTCCGCTTCGCTGCTGTCCACAGTTTTCTCAATGGATATCTGAATCCTTGGTAAACTCACTGCTACACTCTTTCTAGGTCTACTTTTTGTTTTGTGAATTTTCCAGTCCCCGTTAGGTGCCAAATGTAACGTCCACGTCTTATAGGCTGTACTAGCGTATAGAAGGTGGTACTCAGGGGCGGGTTAACTAAAAGAAACAGTTGCAAAGTTCAACTCTGAAGGTTTTTAATTGTATAACAGTAAAATAACTTGCTATAATTTTAATGTTAATATTAATGTTAACTACAGCTGGCACACAGATACTATTAGCAATAAATATATAAAAGCGAATCCGTGGTATCTCAGCGAGTGTTGTATGTCACCTCTCAAGACCGTAGTTCGAGGGCGACCGTCTCTTCCTTGCATCCCGGCAGTCTCCTCCTTGCATTCCGGCAGTCTCCTCCTTGCATCCCGACACCTCTGCCTGTAATCATACCTCCGGCACCAACTGCTCAACTCCACTCACGTACACTGTACCACTCAACTTTTCTCCCAATTTTTTTCTTAGTAACAAAACATTTTCAGATACATGTTCATATGGAATTATTAATGGATCAAGAAACACAGTAATATTCTCCTTCAGAAATCTTAAATACATGACTGTTTCCATACCTGACAGCCTGTGCTGTCATTTATTGAATTGAAAGGCATTTCATATTCGGCTTGTTTAAAATATGAGAATCATACTCATAACTTTCTGTTGTTTTAGATTACGACAACTTTTGGATGAGCCAGCAACATCAACATTGCAAACACGCAGTGTAACTGCCTCTCAATTGAACCAGGACACCCCTGGCAGGGTAAATCAACCACCACCACCATCTGAACTACGCTAATCATATCATTCACCATATCATTATGTGTAACTGCTTCGATATATCATGTAACTTATCATCATTCCCGAATATACATAGTGATATTTTTACCATTTGAAGATAACATAGAGTTTACTAAAGTTTGTTTTTTAAATACATAGGAGAGGTAACAGGATTTTAGAAAGCTTTTACAATTTGTGCACTTTATACAGATTAATCTATTTAGTAAATGACACTAATTAGTGCTTTTATTGTCAGTTTTTCATCTTGAATTCACATATATAGTGTAGTAATAATAAATTAGTAAAAATAACCCTAGATACGGGTTCTGGGAGCTCTAATTCACGCTTGTTTAAAGAAGTGGGTCAAAAGTCCTGACCTCTTCAGAGGCGATGTGCTAAAAGGAAACAATAAAAAGGAGGAATTATGTTAATCCTCCAGTTATCACGCTTAGTCTGACCGACCCCTCTTAAATTTTGTGTTGTTTAAAGTTGACTTAGTTTAAAGATCATCTCCATTTCTGACCAGTACCGGGTGTGTCCCATAAATATTTTCCAAAATGTATGGTGTGGAGGAGTCTGTCAGATTAAGCATGACCATTCCTGCACCTAGTGTTAAGCATTTGTTCAGAAGTCAAATCTGCTCTTTTGTGTTGTTTTTCTCCAGTTTTAGTGATCGTAGTGAGAACGTTATGAACAGATTGGAAATGTATTATGATAAGAGTGAGCCCGTTTGTTACAATTCTTTGAAGAAGCAGGTACTGATTGTGATGATAAATTTGAGGACGATGAGTTGAATGGTGAACAAGATGGAATTATTGAGATGAGTGGGGAGGATTTTGAGACGAAACAAAAAGTTTCTGCAAGTGATACTGAAAAACTGTGTTACTTCTGTGCATCATAAAAAAACTCCTTTTTTCTTTGAAACTTGTAAGAAATTCCTTTGCTTAAAACATGCACATATAACCATTGTCAGATCATTATGCAGAAGCACTATCAATCAGAGTATCACAAAGACTGGTACAATGGAATAAAATAGAAATGTGAGTCCTGCATCCGACTAAAAATGTATGAATTTGGACAGAAATTGTTGAAAACAGATTTAATTGTGTGTTCTTGGGAAATATGTAAATTAGGATTGTAATTTATTAGGTGATATTCCGTGTAGAATGCTAGATGATGTATGTCCAAAGTTAACATACACAATAACATCAAAATAGCAAGAATGTAAGAGACTGCTTACTAAAGAGTTGAAAGAAAAATGCAGGATGAAAAGGATAATGTATGAGGATAAGCGCATGGGAAGCCAACTGAGAACTCAACTCAGGGATGCAAAGATATCCACGAATTCCAGTTACATACAATTGTCTAAAAACAAAATAAAAACTACATAGTCCATTGTAAATAACCTAACAAAGTATAGGAAAACATTTTGAAGCTTGAGCACATATTTGAGGATGTCTTAAACCCCACTAAATGATATAAATGAATATCTAATAAATATTTCTGAGGCAACAGGAAATTCAGGTGATGTGAACTACAGTCATGTAAAGAGAGTAAAATATACTCTGTTTGTCACCCCAACAGATTTTTCAGAGGTATTTAATATCAACCAATCACTTACAACATCAGCACAATAGGATATGATGAAATGCATACTGCTGTTTTGAAATCCTGTGCGGTAAACTAGCAGAGCATATTGTCAATAAATGCTTTGAAACAGGAATTTACCGCAATCAACTGGTGACGAGTCAATTCTCTCTAATAACCGCCTGATTGCACTTTTAAAAATTACTGAAAAGTTAATACTTACTGAAAAGAATAAGGAAATTCATAGAAAAAAGTAGAATTCTGGCTATTGTGCAGAGTGCATACATAGAGTGAGGCTCTATGCACAGATAATTTTATCAGGCTGTTAAAAAAATTATTCTAGGACTAAACAACAACGAAAAGGTAACAGGCCTCTTTCTTGATTTGTCAAGGGCGTTGGATAGTGTAAATTATGATATACTATATAGAAAGCTGGAGATTTAGAGGCAGCTCCCATGATCCTATAACATCTTACCTGCCTGCACAAAAGCAATGTGTTATGACAAGAGATAGTATATCCGGAAAATCTTTGACATCAGACTGGATAGAAGTTCAATGGTATATCTTTTATACACAAATGACCTACCATCATTGCTACATCATCAAACAGTGATTTTTGCAGATGACACATCTTTGATATTGAGGAGCAAAGAAGAGATATCTGGTTGTATTTGTGAAGCACTTAATATCTTGGAGAAATGGTTGAGTACAAATGGGTTAAAATTGAATTTCACAAAAACACTTTGATATACTTTGTTTATAAGGAGTCCCTGAGTGCGCCACTTAATATAAATTACAAAGATAACAGAAATTACCTCAAGTAAAAATACAAAGTTTCTAGCCTGGATAGATTCTTCTTAATTGGAAATCCCATGTGTGTTGCCTGGCTGGTTTCATTGTATCATTTGCGTTGCATACATTGACCTTGCTCACAACCATTATGGGGAAATTCTGCAGAAACATGAAGTTACGCATGGTAACCAAACATTTGGGTTGCTTAATCACTTTGTTATTCCACCCAGGGCACATCTGTCTAAAGTGAGAAAAACATACAGGAGCAGATCATAAAGATGCATAATCATCTGCCAAGTACTGTCAAAGAGCTGCCATCTTCTGAATTCAAATACACTGTGAAGACACATTTTCTGGAAAAAGCCTAATGTGAAGCACAAACTTTACTCAAGTGCTAATTCTAACATGATTTCTGTTGTCGGACTTAGTTTGTTGTTTTATGTAACTTGTTTATTTTATATTTTTGTCGTAGCATCTTGATGTTTTGTTCATATTATGAATTGTCATAAGCATTATGTACAATTTGGCAAAATAAATATTATAAGTGCCAAAAATTGCTTGTGATTATACAATATTATATATGAGGAATTATATTTAAGTTTATATATTTTTGTTTCCCTAACACTCTAACTTTTATGTAAAATTTAATGTTAGGTTGAGATATTCATATGTTGATTTGTAAATATAATTATTAGAAGTAATAGTCTCTATGTCTATATAATTATCATCATTTAAAAGTGAATTACTTGAGTATCTCTTGAAAAACAAAACTAGTATGATTTTTCAAATATAAGTAAATACAAAAAGTAAAACTGACCAAATATTTCTTAGTTTTATAGAGTAAAATGTAAAATAAAAGAGGTGGGGTCTGAGAAACTGAGCTCGACCACTGCAGGTTTAGGGAATGGATTACAAAGAGAATCCAGTTTAGGGCGTTTTCTCTGTTTGAACTAAAATATCATCCATCACTAAGTGAGATGTAAGACACGAAGCATGTGCTGCCACCTCGTTGCAGAACCAAGTAGTATGTTGTCACAGCAGCTCCAAATAACACAGAATGTTAAAAAATAGAGACTGTATACAACCAACTAACAATTTAGTAAATTGTTAGCCCTGGCCCATTTATACCCTAATATAAGGACAAAGTATGTAAGGCTAGATGTATTCTCACCACAATTAGAACTGTAGACCGGTTTCACTCTAATTAGAGCTCGTCAGTATTGCATACTAATTGCAGCGAAAATACACCTATAAAGTAATATGGCTGTGGTAGCCAGCCTTCCAACACTAAGTGAGATGTAAGCACGTGCCGCCACCTCGATGCGGAACCAAGTAGTATGTTGTCATGGCAGCTGCAAATAACACAGAATGTTAAAAAAAATAGAGACTGTATACAACCAACTAACAATTTAGTAAATTGTTAGCCCTGGCCCATTTCTACCGTAATATAAGGACAAAGTATGTAAGGCTAGATGTATTCTCACCACAATTAGAACCGTAGATCGGTTTTGCTTTAATTAGAGCTCGTCAGTATGGCATACTAATTGCAGCAAAAATACACCTATAAAGTAATACGGCTGTGGTAGCCAGCCTTCCAACACTAAGTGAGATGTAAGACAGTAAGCACGTGCCGCCACCTCGTTGCGGAACCAAGTAGTATGTTGTCACGGCAGCTCCAAATAACACAGAATGTTAAAAAGCAGAGACTGTATACTAACAATTTAGTAAATTGTTAGCTCTGTTCCATTTCTACCCTAATATAAGGACTTCTTGACGGCCATGTGTCCCGTTATGTTTTTGAGCTGTATTCTGCTAAGATTTAGCAGCTCCACAGCTCTCTTTGAACTGGGTTCATCAATTATTGACTTCCCATGTCTGAGCCCTGGACAGTCTGCCCAGTACACCTTGTGTTGGTTTCTGACCCAGGACTTAATGGCTCCCCTGGCAGTGCTCTTTGTCACGCCCAGAGCCGGTTCTGGTCCCATAAATGACTCTGCTGACCCTCCCTTCACGAGACTGTCAGCTTCTTCATTGACTTTGACCCCCGAGTGTCCCGGCATCCAGACCTGACCTGACCTCATTACGCTAGATGCATTCTCACTACAAATGGAAGCGTAGGCTGGTTTCGCTCTAATTAGAGCTTGTCAGTACGGCATACTAATTGCAGCAAAAATACACCTATAAAGTAATACGGCCATGCATCCAGCCTTATATCATCCATGTTATAAAAATGTTGGTACAAGTGCTTCTGATGTTGAAATTATTAAGAAAAATAACACCAACTAATACTCATTTATCAATAAAAAGTGGAATTTTCACCCCTACTCTAGCAGAAAATTTCCTGTTTGTCAGTACATATAACTTGACATTTGTGTCCACTGAAATTTCCTCAGGAAATAGACCGGCCAGAGCAGTGTAGACTGAGTATCGGCATTGAGGAAGTAAGATGTGTTTAACTTACGCAAGTTTACAGGAGCGAAAGTAGTGTCAGGGTAATGTCGCGAGATGGCTTATTGGTATCAGCGACATTGCTGTAAACTCGCCGACACTTGTTCTAGACACAACAGTATTTCCATGTATCTGTAGCATTATTTTGGTCTTTTAACATACTAGACATTCTACCTCTAATAACTGATATTTGCAATAATGATCTAATAAAAATGACATCATTTCTAGTGCACTTAATTAAGTACATTAGTCTGTATAACAAAACAAAAATTACAAAATTAGTCATTTCCTAATTTTGCTGTAGTTATGTTACTTCTCCTATATTTGTATTAAATATATATATAGTGCTTTATATTATTGTTTTAATCAAAGATTACCCTGATGATTTATTTTAGAAGACTGCTTTTGTTTTTCACCAATTATAGTTGTAAATAACTTCCATTAAATGTTTAACAACAAAATCTCTTTTATTTTTGATTCAACTAATGGACTATAAAAGTTTTGAAGGTGTATGCTTTTGAAGTGTAGAACGATAGTGATTGCTGATATAGGTGTTCCACTAGTCAATACAGAAAACTTGGGGAGAGATTCCCTGATAAGTTTTAGGTGGGGGTTTTGTAACATATTTTGATTGAAGCCTCCCCTAAGAAGTTTAACACTCAAATAAGGTGAAAAACTCCCATTCAATTATTTTTCTCAAAAATAGCTCAAAATTAAAACATGCAAATTTTCATGCAGAGACAACCACTGAAAAGCTCACGTAAATACCTAGTTTTATTCAACCCAGTTTTCTTTAAGGGGGTGAATCGCACTACCACTTCCAGCGTTTTTACCAGGTTTTTTTTCTTCTAATGATTGTTTTTACTTTAAAATTTATATTTAGTAGCCCCAACATATTGCACATTTTTCAGTTCCTGAGTAAAAAAAAAATAATTTAAAAACATACATAAATTGTCATTTGAAATAATTAAGAGGGATGCAAATTATTTTGCTGTCTGAACATTTCTAACATTAGCAGCAGTTGTATTTATTTAAGTTTCACACTGTTGTCTATATATTTTAGTAGTTTGTTTAAGTGCATAAATGCAATATTTAAAAAATATATACTGACATACATATGGTACTGTATTCTAAATTGAAAATAAATTTTAAAATGAAAATTTGCAAATGTACAAAATTCAATAACCTGACCTGACCTTGGGTAAAAAAGATTCAGAGAGAGGCTTTTTTGCATTCCTATTTTTACTGAATGCTTATTTAATTGAAATGACAATTTGAGCAAGTCGTTGATCTTTATTTTTTTAAGGGAAACTGAAACATTCGGAAAGGATTTATAAGAGACACAATTTTTTTTGTTTATGTTAGGCTACTAACAGGGTTCCGATAGTGGTGGTGCAATTTTCTCAGCGTATCACAAAAATTACCCACTAAAGATAAAAAATACAGTCGAGGATCATCTTGGTGGAACAAAAATCTCAAAAAATTACAAAGAAGTGCGATGTGTCTTCAATCATGCTGAGACTACAGGCTACTGGGAACAATATACATCCATTGTATCACACTATAATAAGGAGATAAGGAATGCAAAGAGGGGGTCCTGGATGGGGTTCTGCGATGGTATTGCTTATTTACCCAGCAGCACCAGGATCCACAGGATTCTCTCGCAGGACCGTGTCCAGGTGCTGAGATCAATAAAAACAACCCGATGGCTCCTTTACCGAGACACGAAAAGGAACGTTAGAGCTCTTAGCACATACTCATTTTCCAGATTATCTGATTCTGAGTAATGAAGATAAGCGGCCGTGGTCGGGGGTCAATATAACCGCTCCCACAATGTAAATTACTACAGCTTAGATGGTAGAGTGTGCTGTTGGACATTTCCAGCCATTTAAGGCACCAGGGTAAGATGGCGTGATTCCGGTTCTACTACAGACTTGAGGCACTCCTCCAATTCATCATTATATAGAGCCAGTCTGGCTTGGAATTATATTCCATCCAGCGGGATTGTGACCAGGGGAATCTATATTTCCAAATTGGGCTGTAATGATCTTCTACCTAAATCGCTGATACCTCTCAGCATAACTGCATTCCTCGTTAAGGGATTAGAAAAATTATTGGACGGATGGGTAAACAAAATTTGATGATGGTTTATTACTCTTTAGTAGAGTCTATGCTCAGATATGGAATTGTATCCTGGGGGTCTGCATATGATAGTGTTATTTATGATATCAAGCACATGATAAATTTGTTGTAATGAATGGGTTATAGGCTCATATGCAAATTTATACTTTGGAATGACTACTAATTTCTATTTCAAATGGATTTTTTGCAAATATTTAATCAATAGATGAAGAGTAACACCTGAAACAGAAATCTAGAAGTTTGCTAAAAACATATAATTTATTACACTCCATGGATAATGCCTAGAACCTTTGTTAGAAATCATCAGTTGTAATATTTTAAAACGTCACTTTGTCATTTTCAAAAGAAAAAGTATAAGACTATCAGAGTAATTTGTTTCATTTTTTTTTTACCTTTTTAAGCCAAGAAAAGACATCATTAGAACCACAGACCGGTTTCGCTCTAATTAGAGCTCATCAGTACAGTATAGTAATTATTATTTGGAGCTGTCATGACAACATACTGCCTGTTTCCGCACCGAGCTGTCGACCATGTGGTACATCTCACAATGTTCTAGGAGGCTGGCTACGATAGCCGTATTACTTTATAGGTGTGTTCTTGCTGTAATTAGTATACTGTACTGATCAGCCCTAATTAGAGTGAAACCGGTCGGCGGTTTTAATTATGGTGAGAATACATCCAGCCTTATATACATTGTCCCTAAATTAGGGAAGAAATAGGGCAGGGCTGACAATTTACAAAATTGTTAGTTGGTTGTACACAGTCTCTATTTTATAACATTTTGTGTTATTTGCAGCTGTCTTTACAACATACTACCTGTTTCCGCCCCGAGATGGCGACCCTGTCGTACATCTTGCAATGTTCTAGGAGGCTGGATATCATAGACATATTACTTTATAGGTGTGTTCTCGCTGTAAATAGTATACTGTACTGACGAGCTCTAATTAGAGCGAAACCGGTCTGCGGTTCTAATTATGATGAGAACACATCCAGCCTTATATACATTGTCCCTATATTAGAGAAGAAATGAGGCAGGGCTGACAATTTACAAAATTGTTAGTTGGTTGTACACAGTCTTCTATTTTATAACATTTTGTGTTACTTGGAGCCGTCGTTACAACATACTACCTGGTTCCGCACCAAAGCGCCGACCCTGTCGTACATCTCACAATGTTCTAGGAGGCTGGCTACCATAGCCATATTACTTTATAAGTGTGTTCTCGGTGTAATTAGTATACTGTACTGACGAGCTCTAATTCGAGCGAAACCGGTCTGCGATTCTAATTATTGTGAGAATACATCCAGCCTGACATATAAGGGAGGCCAACATTTACTTGCATACTCTAATTTAGGCACTAATGCATTGTAGAGTGCACATATTATTAACCATATTATCAGAAAATCCAAAGAGTGAAAGTTTTATCATTAATAATCTATGCAATACACAATTAAAAGCTTTCATCATGTCCAAGTATACAGAGTCCACAAGTCCACCGCGATCCAGAGCTTCAGCAACATAAAGGACATAGATTTAAAGTAGTAGATCTTCCCAGAAAAAGTCATCGTGATTTTCGGAGATGTATAGGCGTAAATATGCAGATATATAGTTGACAAGGACATGTTCCAACAGCTTAGTAAAATTAGGCATCAACACAATCTATAATCTTCAACAACTGAGGTTTCATCTTTTTTATGTAATAGTCAAACCTTTGATATTTTCTAGATATCTGGATAAGTGGATGTACTAATAGCAAGATTAAAAATATGATGCAGCCCAATCCTTAATTAGAAAACTGGGAATACTATCAGGTCCACCTGGCAATTTAGATTTAAGTGCTTTAATACATTTAAGAACATCAAAAGTGACGTGACTGCAGTAGTACCTAGCTGAATCGCTAAAGAAATCCGCAAAGCGTTAACAATTTGTTCAGAAGACACACATGTATTGCCTTTGTAAGTTATCAAGCCGGGAATACTTCTCTGTTTGGTTTTACATCTTATAAAGGATTAGGAAGAGGAAGGATCTGACTGAATATTAATTTTAATACTAGAAATGTGGGTAATTATGAAAAGCATTTCCAATTAATGTTTTCATCTTAGCTCTACATCTAAGAGTACCGTATAGTCTTCACCAGCCAGAGTATTTCTATACTTTCTATGAGTTTAAGTTAAGATATAATATCACTGGTGAACCAAAAAGGGTACCTAGACTGATGAATTTGATGTTTTGGTACAAGTATATCAATTACTGTGTATAACCTGTTATAGAAAATGGCACAGGCCTGGTTGACACTGTGAGGACTGCCGATCCAGTCAACCCCAGATAATGCTCTATTCAATCCTAAAAAGTCTGCTTTCTTAA
The DNA here is from genome assembly GCA_964006375.1 of Tillus elongatus. Classification (NCBI taxonomy): domain Eukaryota; kingdom Metazoa; phylum Arthropoda; class Insecta; order Coleoptera; family Cleridae; genus Tillus; species Tillus elongatus. Next base: position 106,517,353 of record OZ023265.1, read on the forward strand.
AGTTATATGATGGTGGTGAATTGTCAAACCATAAGTTACAATTAGGTTGACCAGATTTCTCAAAAAGGATTTCTAAGGCTGGATGATACGAATCTTCCATGAGAAGTGGTGAACTGGCGCCAACATTATTACAGTTGTTCAGATTTGAAATTACAAACTCAAGAATTTTTCCATGACTATTATAATTACCTGATTAAGTTGATTTGCAGACAGATAACTCAACATATTTATTAAATGATTCAACCAAGGTGCAAGGTTGGTTTCATTTGCTAGTCAGTTGATGTATTCTGGCAAATTGAAATCACCAATTAACAGTAAAGGATACCGTAGAAAATCAAGTGATTCAAGGAAATCAAGTAATAGGGAATGCCCTGAAGCTGATACAGGAACAATATTAGAAGAGGACAATATGTAGATACAAATGACATATAAAGTTAATTTGGGAAAAAGGATCTTACAGTGTACATGATCTATTGCTGGAAGCATGCAACCAATTCTATCAGATATCCTAACTTTAGTGATAGCAACTGTGTTCTTTAGTGCAATGAGAGTGACACCTCCACGGGAAGCAACACTATAGTGTCACGATCACATCTGAATACACAATACCTAGTGCAGAAAAGTTCCTCATTTAGAATGTTGCTAGAATGATATATGAAATTCAACGATAAAGTTATCTATATCACTTGAATGTGAATTTTAAAATTTAAAAAAATCGCATGTAAAAGGTTGGAAGGGATAGTGCGATTCACGCAGTTTGGACAAAACTCGAACCTTATGTAAGCTTTTCAGTGGTAGTATCCGTCTAGAAGATTTAATGTTTTAATATTGAGCAGTTAAAAAAAAAGGAACTGGATGGGAATTTTCTACCCCTTTGTAGCTGCAACTGATCAGAGAGGGCTTAAGGGCTTAAATTAAAATACTCCATATGAGCCCCCCCCTCCCCCCAACATTATCAGGGACTCTTTCCTTAAGTCCTCTGTACTGATTAAGGAAACACTTATATAACCTAGCAATGCCGGCATCAAGACCGGAAAAAGAGGAGGATCTCTTCTTCTAAGAATGCCTTTATTTCAACTAGTCTGCAGGCATGTTCTTTTTAATTTCTCCTATACGGTCACTATTTCTATCAATGTACTATTGGAAAACTTGTTTTTTTTCATCTTTTTAAAAACGCAAGCTAAAGTGTAAGAAAATATACCAAGAGCTATAGGGTTATAAGCGTCAGCGAACGTTTCCCTGGGAGCACCAGGCATATCCCCGTATATGTGCCTTATTTGGACACATATGGGTCTCCGTCGGAGTGGACCCTTTATTCACATGCGACTCAAGCAAAAATAGAACCAGTAACAGAACAGAAATACGAGCGATCAGGTGGAGAAGGCTAAAGGGCTTAATAATGGCATCAGAACAATTTCCTAAAGGAAATTAAACAACATTACTAACTAGGATGTGCACAGCATCAGAATGTAGCGGTAGGAAAAGCTCCAGTTGACAGGGAACAACTGTAGACTTTCCATGGAGTAACTAGAGAAGTTACAATTATGTCCTTTCTCCGCAGGCTAAAAGCTCTACTGATCTGAGTGGTTTTAGCTTTGTTACCTGTAGTAAGATCCATTACATTGTTTTAAATCAGTTTTATAAATAGTAAAAATAGATTTATATTAGTTATATATCACAATATAAATCGATTGTGATGTTTACTCTGTAAGAAATCAGGACATACAACAAGGAAGTTATAGGAATCTCAACTAACAGTGGCTTATAAAGTAACTTAAATACTTTACATAAATTATCTAGAAATTTCCTGATTATTTTGTGAGAATGTTGTGTGTATGCGCTATCATGTTGTATGGCCAGAGCATAATAAAGTTATCGAGGATATAAGACAAATTAATTAGTAAAACATACTGATGATCTATGTGTGTGTGTTTTGTTTCTTTAACGTCGGCCTATTTCGGCGACTGTGGCCAATCACCGACGCCAGGGAGCAGTTTCACCTCATCATCCTCGAAATTTTGCCAAATCCCTGCCTTTCTGTATTGAGGGTAGAGATCTTTAACGTGCCCAACATCGCATGGACACGGGACCGACGGCTTTACGCCCCCTCTGAAGGGCGGAACGTGCAGACATTAAACTTGCTCAAATACAATGCCAGAACCTCGGTTGCTGTTAATGTTACAGCTTGTACTGGAAAAGTGAAAGGAGAACCTTGAGATCGAACCCAGCACCCTTCAGTTAGAGGCACACGTTCTTACCTCTGAACCACTGAGGCTCAATACTGATGATCTATATATTGTTTAGTGGATAAACTGTGGTAAGTATAATTAAGAGTTTGATTATAACAACATATAAGGATTAGATTTAAGAAATATACCGGCATGTTACGTCTTTAATTTTTTAATTTTTTAATTTTTGAAAGCTCCACCTAGTTTACTGTATTTTACTCATGGTCATGAAGCCCCTTTCTTTTGATGCCCATGTCAAGATGGCTGTAAATAATGTTATATATGTATATTTCGCCATCTTGCGTCGGCCGCCATATTAAAATTATAGAAGCGTTACCTAGCTTATTGCATTTTACCGGTGAAGCCCCTTTATTTGATAACCATATCAACGGGGTCATTGAGAAAGAAATATTCCAATATCTTGTGTCGGGCTCCATTTTGAATTTATATAAGCGTTACCTAGTCTACTGTATTTTACTCGTAGAGCCCTTCAATTTGATACCCACGTCCAGGGCGATTGTGAGAAAAGAAAAATTTCGTCATCTTGGAAAAGAGTTCGCCATATTGGATTATTGAAATTTAATGACATATAGCCTATGTTGAATTGCCACCTGACTTGTACAAGCGTGTCAAATTTCAGGCCAAACCAATCAGAGAACATTTTTAGAAAAAAAAACCCTCAAATATGTCCCAAACATGTTAACTGTAAAACTGCCGTTTTAAAATAGTGCTGCAAATTAAATCATAACTTCCACATAGCTGTGATAATTTACTCCCATCAGAAAGACATTCTCGTGAAATGAATTGAGGATCCATGACTTGGCCACAAAGAAAACCTTCGTATTCCTGTACCCGTAAACTTCGGAAACGATATATTGCCCGATTTTTAATGTTTTGCGACTTTTCACGCCATTTTAGGAAAACAAAATCGAAATTTCTGCCACCGATATTCCACCCCTCACATTCTAACACTAATTTAATTTCAGCACAGAATACCAGAAGTTTCATGATACTGAAAGTTTTCTAAAAAACAGTTTTCACCAAATAACCCCCCATTCATCCCCTACCTCACCCAAATCTCAAATCATGTTTTATGTATGTTTTGACACTTTTTTGACGTTTAAGCAAAAATGTTTTATTTATGTCACTGATACTATACTTCCACACGTATGTTATGACGATCCGTGAAATAATTCTTTTTATAATAACTTTGGTACTACCCTAGATATTTTAGTGAAATTTGGTACACACCTTCTATGCATTAAGAGGCATTTTGTGATGTACAAAGAATTTTAATTTCTGCCAGTGCCGTATGTGCGTTCTGGCAGAATTATGGTTCTTGAGAGTGTAGAGATTGTAGGGTTCCTTTGAGGGTGGAGTCGACCTGGCAGTGTAGGAGGATACCATGGTCTAAAATCTTCAGACGGAAAGGCAGAGGCTTCTGCCCCAAGATCGTAAACTGTATATTTATGGGAAAAATTGTACGCCACTGCTTTTTCTTGAAACATTTTTTTAATCCACATTAATTTCTGATCAAATTTGATCGCTTGATCTTCTTTCATCTGATGTAAGGTTTTTGCATAAAAAATAACAATCATATGTTCAGACACCTGGTGGTTTTAAGCACAAGCTGGATTTTGAGAGAAGCTGGATTTATGAAAATAGCCTGTTTACAGTTAAATCTTCTTTAATAGATAACATATGGATGAAACAATACGAAATAATAAAAGACGTTGAAAATGATCGATCACCTCCGACCATGATGCATGACTCCAATCTCCACCTCATTGGCCCTCAAATGTTCCAGGCGTAGTCGTTCTGATAGTTTTGCAAGACGCGATAATGATTTGATTGCTCAGGTCTTCGAGATCTACAGCAGGGGTAGTATAAACCAAAGACTTGAGGTGGCCACAAATACATTCAAATCTGGAGACCGGGGAGGCCAAGATTGGGGTCCTCCTTACTTTATCCAGTGATCGGGATACTTCACAACGCCCAGTGCTGACGAGCGACTATGCGAAAATGTCCAGGAGCATCGTCATGCACAACCCAAATTCTTCTTCCTAATTAAATTGCTACATTTTCATGTAATTCTGGAAGCACTTCTTTTAAAAAATGGAATCCGGTAAAAAATCATAACTATTCGATTGTTGACAGCAGAGCGACGACATTCAAGATCATGTTAGGAATGATAAACTAATAAGTTATTACAATATTAAAGTTATTGAATAAAAAAATTACGAAGACAGCTTGGAATATAATTAATTCCACAAATAATCTAAGTAATCAGAGGAAGTGGTGTCTGATCGAGTATAGATTGATAGGAGCATCCTGGGACATGCATTTTATTTGCAATGACTTGTGCAATATGTTCTGTGAGATTGTGAATCTTATTGTTGACAGTAAGAAGAAATCTGCTAATGGGTCGAAACACAAATAAAATTTTCTCTCTTTTATAAACTTGTGATGTATGTAAGTTTAATCTAGATTATATGGTGACGAACAAACACGAACAACTCCATTTGCTAGTTCTAGCTGAAACAAACATTTTCCCTCCGCAGTGTCGCCCATATCTTATGAATGAATTCCATGAGATTCTGCGGTTCAAGAGTGGCATTTACATAATATACCCCCGAAATGATGTCTCACTTCAAAGACAGAAGTTCTGAGAAGCCATTTCTTATGATGTCATGTGGCTTAAAATTTCATTATCGAACTCCATAAAGATTCTAGATTGGGTTTATCGTTCGCCCAATGACGATTTGTTCAACGAAGTTTTTTACTACCTCTCCGAATTTTTGCTTGTCGATTTTAAGGTCCGTAACCCTAAATGACTGGTCTTCAAATTCTGGAAATTGCGCAAGACGAGCTGCAGAACTATTTGCTATCAGTCGAAATCTGACCCAGTTAGTAGAGGTTCTGACTCTCATTGTGACCATACAGCATATACTCTTGATCTTCCCCGAAAGATCCAAAACAGTGACGCTGGCTCTAGCTCCCCCAGACAAATCCGACCAAATTAGAACAAATTAAGACAGGTCAGCTCCTCGTTTCCCTGGACAGATGTGTGTTTTCAAAATAATAATTCCACAGAATGCGCCACCTCCATTACTGAAATTGTCTTATTAGGATTAGGTATAGAAACCTACATAAACATGTCAATTACAAATCAAAACCCTGGTTCAATAAAGCTCACCAAAAATCAATAGCTAATAAAATTCTACCTACATTTTTTGGCGCCAAAACCGTAGCAGAGAAACTCACGCCGCCTTTGTATCAGCCGCCAAAACCCTAGCAGAGAAGAAACTCCGCCGCCTTTGTATCAGTAAGGGATAGGTACAAGCAGATAATAATTAAGCCAAAAATGACTTTCACCAATCGGTAAGGGACAAAGTCATCTTATGTCCAAATCATTTTCGACGTTTTTAAGTGGTCTCTTTTCGACGTCCTATAAGTTAGGGGTATTTGCAGCTTTCTGGAAGCAAGCCGGAGTTCAGCCTGTCTCTAAAAATAGACCAGTTCAATGTGGAGAACTACCGTCCCATTTTAATTCTATCACTTTTATTTAAAGTTATAGAGAAGTTATCAATACAGTGTGCCCCAGATTGCTGTCGCATGTATTGCTATCTCGGTTATTATAAGAGCTACAAAGTCGGTTAAGTGGCTAATGTTTCTCGGGATTCTATTACCATTTCAGAACTGCCATGACGTTTTATTATTTGTTTTTTGTTTTTGAAATAATCGCGAAAACCCAAAATGGTTCGTTTTTGACAAACCCCTGTATCTCGGCTATCTGAGAACATACGGTACTTTGGTTTAGACATTGTATCAGCAATTTTTTAAGGTCTGTACAATAAAAAATAAAACAAAATATATAGTTTACTGTTTTCGAGATAATGATTATGACTTTGTTTTTCTTATAGACACCATATTAGATTTTTATTGCATTAAATATAATTTTTTTTCTCCTTTTAAAAAATGTACTATAACATGCTATTTTCTTTGGAATAACTACTGAAAAAAAACAAATCAAATGCTGTTCCCGATACGGTGTAGTAGGTGAGCCAATAATTTGTTTATCTTATAACTGTCAAGTTCGGTTTAATTTAAAGTGTGTTTTGCATTGTTTTTATTGCATTTCTTTCTTTCAATTTGAATTCGTTAATTGCTTCTCTTTGGTTTAATTTAATTTCCATTACGTTGATATTATTTTCAAATACCCGACCATTAGACATGCCTCTTAGTTATACCAATGAAGAAAAATTAAACATGTTAGAAACTTACTTCGTAGCCCACAGAAACTACAGCAGCTGCCGAAATATTTACGAAAATATATTTCCTGAACGGCATCAACCAAACGCAAGACATTTTAGGGATCTGGTACTAAATTTGCGTAATTATGAGAGTTTTGCAAAGCCCACAAATCGTAAATACGCTGTGGAAAATGAGGAGAGAATTGGTGGTGTGTTACAATATACTGATAATAACCCCACATCATCGCTTAGAAATATTGGTTATGAAACGGATACCCCTAAGTCATCCGCCCATCGAATACTGGACGTTAATAAATACAATCTATTTAAGCCTAGGTAGTACAAGATTTATCAGCATATAATTTTCTGCCAAGAGTAAAATTTTGTAAATATTCGAGAAAATCCCAAATTTCCCATGAAAATATTATGAACTGACGAAACTAGATTTACCAGTTGCGGAGTTTTCCATAGGCATAATACGCATCACTGGGCTATAGAAAACCCACAGCTCACCTCATCAAGACGATTTCATACAAAATTTGGATTCAACGTTGGATGCGGTATAATAGGTGACTATAAAATGCATTCTGAATTTAAACATGAGATTTGAATGTAGCACGATGTCTTCAGCTCTTGCAAGAGCAAAGAATTACATCTGTGAGGGCAGCTGTGGGGAACTTGGATCAAAGTTGGTTTATGCACGATGGTTGTCCAGCTCATAAAGCCGCCGTCGCAAAGACTTATTTAGAAGAAAACTGGCCCAATGGATTAATTGCGAACAATGGCGATATTTTGTGGCCTGCTAGATCCCATGATACAAATCCCTCTGACTTCTTTTTCTGGGGACCCATTGAGAACGAAACTTACGCACTTGATGCTCCCGAAAATGTTGCCATTTCGCAATTTGCAATCCAAAACGCTATGTGTGCACTGAATAGAAACACATTATTTAGAGTTCGCGCAATAAACTCTTTGCAAAATATTTGTCAAATGTGTATCGATCAACGTGGTGGCCACATAGAATAATTAATTTAAATTGAGCAATTCATATCTAAACTTCGTTTGTATAAGCTTGTATTGTAAATTGTCCCCAAATTACCGCAAAACGCCGGTTTTTACATTCGTTCAATAAATATAATCGATTAATAATTCAATAAAATAACAATCCAATATGACGCCAATAGAGAAAAAACACAGTTACAATCACTACCTCAAAAACGGTGAAAGCTATTCTTTGTTTTATTTTTTATTACAAAGACCTTAAAAATTTGTCCATAAAATGTCTAAAAATACCGTATGTTCTCAGATAACCGAAATAGGAGGGTTTGTCAAAAGTGCACCATTTTGTTTTTTCGCTATTATTTTAAAAACAAAAAACAAATAATAAAATGTGATGGCAGTTCTGAAATGGTAGTAGAATCCCAAGAAACATTACCCATTAACCGACTTTGTAGCTCTTATAATAACCGAGATAACAATACATGCTTAAAAAATCTGGGACATAGTGTGATAATCTGAGCTATAAAATGCCTTGAAAAGGCAAACACCCTCTAAGTAATCGGCAATACCACTCTCGTCGAAACAGATCTACTGATGATAATCTAACATACGTCACTCACTTGTGGAGTTTTGCTCTCGAAAAATTTGGAAAAGGTCATGCAATTTAATTGGATATTTCGATATGGTCTGGCATGCGGCACTCCTCAATAAACTTTCATCATATGGCTTGCGATCGAAACTATAACTATTCTTATTATTATTATAATTATTATTATTATTATTATTATAATTATATTTGGTAAAATTCTACATTACGTCTTACACATTAAGGAGAGTAGGTAATGCTGTATATTGACATAATTTAATAAGGTTGTATTGACATTCTAAATTTAATTAACTTTAAATTTTGTTGAACTAAACCAGATTTTCTGTTCCACCTTTTTTTACTCCAACTAAGATTTCTATCTCTGCCTCCATTTTACACAAACTTTAAACTTTCTATAATTACATTCCAGCAACAGTTCGCTATTTTCAATCTATATCTGCCTGAAAAACGGTAAATTTTGGATATCTAGTTTACTGAGGGATCACTCCCTGCATGTTGTTGTCGATGGTGTTTCATCAGATAAATTATAAATGTATGCTGGCTTTACACAGGGTTCAGTTTTGGCTCCTACACTTTTTCTTTTGCATAAAAATGTCCTTCTGTTAACAACCAACAAACCGATTAATAGCTTCGCTGATAGGACTTTTTGTACGTTCTCTTCGATTCGCCAAATATCTGCTTCTAGCTTTTTATGAATGAGATTGGAAGTAACCAACTTCCTAAATGATTCAACTTCTTAGCTGGGGCTCTGCAAATCGGCTTATGTTTAATTTCTCAAAAACACAGAACCGCATCTTACATTGAAAACAAAAATGATCTACAAGCCCAGAAGCTTCTTACGCTTATAAAGAGCAGATACGTTTATAGTTTGAATATTGTTCTCATATCTGGAGTGCTGCCTCAAAGACAACATTGTCCCCCACAGATTATATTTATAAGCAAGCTGTTTGGCTTGTAGGAGATACACTTATCACTGTCAATCTTACTTCTCTAGACCACAGGATAAATATTGGCGATCTCTGCCGTTTCTATGAATACTGTCATCGACATTGTTCCTCAGAAATTGCTGTTTTTCGTACCCCCACTAACCGTATTTTAATCGACAAACAAGTTATAGTAGAAAAAAGCGCGCGCTTTAATGTCCCATTATCCACTTGTCGAGCAAGGATCCTCGTTCTTTTTAGAGCTTCCAAGCTTTACCCCACGGAATGCACGCCCATCTTGTGGCACAACAATCAAATTCGTTGTGTCTTAGATACATAGGTATATCACATTTATTATTAATATTAATTAAATATTGCAAATGTCAGAAACAAGTTATAAACTTGTATGGTTGTGTTGAGATGCGATTTTGATAGGCTAATTCCGAAAAATAACATCTAAACCCACTGAATGATAAACACCTTGAATTTTGACACACCGAATGATTAATTTAATTAATCTTATTAATTATTCTCATAAGACAGAAAATATTAAAACTTGAAAATTCTTTTCCCTTTTCAAATGTAGGTTTTTTTTTGTAACCCAGTAATCGACGTTTCATCTAGTATTATAAATACATTACCTGGAAATTTTCCGGTGGAACCGGAAGTGACAATAACGTGAATCTATTTTAGAAAGATATAATACAATTACTCCAGTCAAATAAAACATTAACCAGGACATTTGAAATTAAGAGCTAAAAAGTGCCACAGATGTTGAAGATGATGTCCTAATTAAAATCCTAAAAGTCCCAAACAATCCCACTTGCAGAAAATCCGCCATCTCGAGAAAACCGCTGCCATCTTGGATTTTTTTAGTTTTGAGTACAGCTTCGGAACCAAGCGTCCGATTTTGTTCGTCTTTGCGTCAAATTATGTAGTTTACTGTTCTTTTTCTTTTAAAACACTAAAAATATAAGATATTGTTCATTTTTTACAAATTAAATTAAACATTTTTATCTAAAAAAAAAAGTAAATTTGTGTCCAAATGTTTGCATTTTTAGCCATAGTAGTAGTTGCGCAGTAACCGCACACATATGTACAACTGTGACAACTTGTCCTGCATTAGCATTTCTTTTCGCAGCCGAATTTACAGTTGCAGGATATTAATGCGAAATACCTGCTCCGGTGCTGTATCCTCTCTAGTCGGGGTGGGCTTTAGCTAACCTGCATACACCATCCAATTTCAATAATTTTTTTCGGCAGGCGATTTTCCATCCATACTTGAACGTAAATTTAATGGTAAATTTGGTACAATTGTTGTTTAGCCGCTGCGAATGTAGGTGGAAGTGAAGCAAAGCTAAATTCTGCCTTGGCGAACTGCTTAGCAACTTTCATTCGATACAGCTAATGCATGGCCTTGTTTAAGCTCTCTTTAACACCACAGCCGTACGGCGCGAGAAGAAAATATTCTCCCGATTCTGCGATTTCCCCGTGTGCAGCGTTCGTTTGATTGAAGATAGACATTTCCCTTATAAACAAGCGTCATTTTGGATCTTCTTGACGGAACCGTTTTTATCTTTTCTGAAGGGGACAGAAGTGGTATCACATCCTGTTGCTGCATGGAGAAACAGGAGGTTGTCACGGAGATCGACAAGGGCGGCGATCAACTTCTCACTGCTGAAGAGCCGTGCTTCTACATCGTTTTTTCCTGGTATCGACATTTACACATTACTTTCATGGTTGGATGTCGTAGCCATTAGAACGAGAAGGTCGGTGTCCTCGCCAACTATTACTGATTGCGCGTCGTTGTTGACAGCTCGCACAGCTGTCTTCACTATCTCAGTATCAGCGTCATCGTGGGCTTGTATGACTTTGACTACAGCTTCGGTGAGGTGCATGGATGGCAGCGTGATAAAACGCACCTTGTTTTTGACATTTGCCAAGAACGCTCCTCGAGGCGACGTTGAAAGTGTGGCATCGTCAATTACAGCCTCCGCCGCTGCTCCACCGACCACTCTTCTGGAATGTTGTTCATCCTTAGTGTTCGGATAGTTGTAACCGTCAAAGACTACAGTGAGATCCTGACCGAAGTGAGTATTCATGTACTGGAGACAGATTTGGTGGACGTTGAAGTTGGTTGGACGCGATCACACGACCCGATGTGGTAGGAAATAACCCTCAACTGTGAATGCAGCGTTGGCTGGAAAGGTTAGCTTGGGGGTACATTCTCATCAACAACGTCGATCTCTACGAGTTTTTTGCCTTTACGCAACAAGGTTCCATCGAAAACCGCAGGAGGCCTTGCGGCAAGTGCGTATGCCGGGTAGTCTCCGAGACCATTATCGTCAAGTACAGCACACATAATTAAATGGAAAAATTGGTTGAACTTGGACAATGTTATCATTTCTTTCCTGACTAATCCGGCGTAGGGTGTAGAGTTCCCGTTTCACAACAATAAGTTCACCACTTTCAATGTTTAAACAACGGAAGTCGCAAAAATTAAGAACTTGCACCCAAAAACGACCAATCCTTGCACCGAACGTAGTTTCCAGTCCTAAAATCCACCACGACACCTTCCTTGCAGACGATATTTCAAAAGTGATCAGAACATATAACAATGCCAACCTTTAACTTGAAGTGATACACTTCAAACTACTACTGTCACCATAGCCACGTTTTCATAACCCTATCAGTAATTTAGAGCACAACACACTGCGTACGTTGCCTTGAGACGGCGAATTTTAATCCCTTGCATTTGTGTTTTGTGTTATTTTTTTTGTCAGAAAAATGCACTGGGTATTTGTAAATAACAAAGACGTTTTAAATGCTTATTTCCTATTTTCATTGTGGAAAAACGAACTAGATGAATAGCATTCAATGTCAGTCAAAACAAACAGCTCACACTGCTCGACCTTTTTTTCGATTTTTTTCAACTACATTTTAATCTAGTGTATTTTATTACTATCGCTGTTTTTAAATACTGTAAGTTGTTAATATGATAATATAGGTCAGAAAAAAACAATTTGACGCAAAGATGAACACAATCGGCCGTTTGGTTCGGTCGCTAAGCTCAGAACTCGAAACATCCAAGATGGCGGCTTTTCCCCAAATGTTATTGGGACTTTTGGTATTCAAACAAGCACACCATTCTCAACGTTTGTACCAATTTACAGCTTCTTGTTTCAAATGTTCAGGTGAAGGTGATTTTTAGTGAATTTTCGTAGAAAAAATTCACTAATGGGGAGATCCCGACTTTTGAATTTTGAAAACATTTTTGCAAATGAGCGCGAACTAGGACCCCTAGAACCCATATCCGGGGTCAGTTTCAATTTTTATATGTTTATATATATATATATATATATATATATATATATATATATATATATATATATATATATATATATATATATATATATATATATATATATATATATATATATATATATATATATATATATATGTATGTATATGTATGTATGTATCGCACCGTTAACTCAAAAAATAATGGGCCGATTTTGATAAAATTGGACACATACCTTCCTTTTGTAAATGGCTTGGATAAGTTCGTTAGTGAGGAAAATCGGACGAGGTTTTTCGAGAAAATTTTAAGTTTTCATTCGAAAAAAAATTATATCTCCGGAATTAACAAAGTAAGGGCAACCAAATTTGGTACGCGTATATCATCCTAGGCAAGCCAGCTACCAAAACTTAGCTCTGTAGCTTAAAGAACAAAACAGTTACAGGCATTTAAAGAAAAATAAATTTGGGTTTTCCTCAAAACGTCAAAGTTGCGATTTAAAATGTCAAAATTTGTAATATTTAGGCAATGAACCTGAAATTAATATGAGCTATGAAAGGAAAATGTCTCAAGAATAATGTTTTACAAAGCCTGAGCTCTTAGTTTCAATTGTCATTGTCCTTCATTATACCAAAATATTCTCAGCAAATTCATTTCAAATAGACCCTTTGTCTGATGCTTTAGCAGTAGTGTTGGCTATAGAGTTTATCGTTTAATGGTATATCATTTTTGTCAAATTTTCGTAAAAAATCATTAAAGCCCAATATATCCGTTATTATGGAAGTTAGGAAAAAAATTGTATACATTAATTATAAGGTGTCTTGAGCTACATCTTAAAAATATTTCCACAATTACAGGCTAGCCTATAAGTCGTTGGTGATTCAAATGTTCTTTTTTTAAATCGAACTCGCCCTATGTTATTGCGTTTTTTGCATTTTCCATCGAAATATAATACATCTTTGTAAGAAAAGAAATTCGGGACGCAGCAAGTGCGTTATGGTAGCAAATTTTCATTAAATGCTTCAAATTTGAATAGCTCAATTTGCTATTAATCTATAAGGTTGACCAGGAAACCAGTTTTTTCGGGAACAATTTAAGCTTACTTTCGAAAATTTTTGTAAATTTTTAAACAATAAAGTTATTTTGATGAAACATTGCACATTGTTTCTACTATATAGATTGATGCCTGCTTTCTTAAAAAAACACGTTTGCTATTAAAAACATTTTAATGAAAATTCACTACCATAACGCACTTGCTGCGCCCAGAAGTTTTTTGTCTAATTTGACTGGACTAAATGCTTCATATATAACAAACATTTCAGATTGATACCCTTAACTTCCAATAGGCGGTCACTGTGAATCACTCTGTATAGATCAGTGACGGAGCATAGAAATACGCTCTTGCATTTCAATTCTGATTTGTACGTAATAGCCGGTAATAGCATATTTAAGATAGGATTTTTGTAATAAAATCTATACTATCATTTTTCTTTTTTTGCGCTTTTTTGAAAAGATCAACGTTTTAAAAAGTACAGTAAGTAATTATAAAGGTAAACAATCCGTCAGTAATATTAGAATAATAATTATTGGCGCCCTATAAAATACTCTTGTCAAGTTATTTGATTTGTCACTTTGATAGATTTTTCACTGTCTAAATCAATATAGGATGTCTGTTTGGACCAAAAATTTCTCATTGCTTCAAGAAATAGCATTTACTTAATCTTATCTATTTAACATTATACGTAACATAATAAGTAATTTTCGAAATACCGACATCATTATTTATAAATCATTATCGTCAACAGACAAGCTAGATGTAAGGTTGTTCCTATTTCCTGAAATATTCCGGAGTTACTGCTACTGCACGTAATCCTGCAACGTAACACATATGCGCAAGCGCCATTTCCAACTATGGATTTTCCGAAGAAGTATAGGGATGCTGTTTAAAGAATGGCAGGCGGTGGTAATTATGCCGGTGGTGTTCACCCTTTTTAACAGGTAAGATCTGGATTGTATTTAGTATAATAATTAAATTGGGTGTGGAGATTTTTCACTGCAGAGTAATATATATTTTATGAATTCCAAAGGCACAGTTTTGCCTATCATTTACTTTTTATATCTAATAGAGAAAAAAGAAAACATGGAAATAATGAGTGTGCTTTTATGTGCATGTGTCTGTATTTCCACATTGCATAATATATTAGGCATACTGTTTCTTGTAGACATACTTGATACGCTATTGCAAGAAAGAATGAATAAACATAATGTCACCTAAATATCGTTTTCATTAATATTTTTGATTATATGACTTATTTATTCTAGTTTTTTTTTCTGAAGAAGTAAGAAAAACTTCTACCAAAATTATAAGCTTATAGCTTTATGATCGATATATTTTCAATCGGCTAAGTGAAAATCAAAATAAAATTTTAACTGTTTTATATTGATTGCTATTTTTTTTGCCCTTTACATATGTAGAAACTCCGATTCATGGAAACAACTTTGGAAACTTGTCTGATATATTGGAATTTTTTTTATAAACATGCTTGTCAAAAAACATTTCGTTTTCTTGCCAGATTATTTTCGTGCTCTTACAGTTTTAAAGAGTATTGTTTTGAACTTCCAGACCTACAAGCTTCAGTATGTATCTAGCCCTATAAACATTTTGTATGCAGTTGTTAAGATATAGGTATATGTAGGCTAAAACAAATTGTATTCAACTATATTATCTGTAGAATATTTCAGATAAGCTTGTTTGCGAGGCAACTAAGTTTTCCTCTCTAAGCACGCTTTCTAAATGTTGAAAATGTGAAAATGTGATTCTGTATTCATTCAGTAGTTTTCTTTAAAATGTTGTAACAAAAAAGTTATGTGTCATTATCAAGTCAAGTTTCGACACTTTGTTTTTAAGGGTTTCACGTCAAATTTGATACAAAAATACAAAATTACATTATTTAAGTTTTGAGGTCGGGGTTTTGATTTCCGCCTATATCTCATTTATTTGACCTCGTATAAAGAAACAAGCACGTTCTCACAGACATTTTCAGTTTTCTATCTGATAGCGGACTCAAAATTTTTCTACAACGTTTCGCCTTCCTTGGGCCATCATCAACTTTCGTATTTCTTATGAGCGCCATATTGGATTTTGACATAGGATTTCTGATTTTTTTTCTGAATTTAACAATGTAGAACATGTTGAAAAATAATTTTTAAAAATTCGGTTTAGCGGTCAAAAATTACAAAAATGCCAAAATTTGTCTCTTGAACTTGGCTATGGGATTTCAAAACGCCAAAAAACATTTCTCTCATCGGTGAAAACAATGGCTGTGTTCACCAGACAACAGCTGAGTTTAAGCGCTTACATCCCTGGGGTTGGAGACTTTAAACGCTATTAGTCTGTCATCCCGCTTTGACAATTTGGCAACAGTTGAGTTACAACAGGAACTCCGCGGGACTGGTGAACGCATCGTTGGCACAACTATTTAATTGTTGGCAACTAGTGCGCCTGGTGAATTCTACCATTGTAATAGAAGATGCTATTCAATAATGAAGAAAGGCGTGATATGTTGTATATTTTTATGCATCCAATCGAAATACCTGAATATCCGGCATGATATATTTAGAAACGTATTCGGAACAACAACCATATCGTACTATTTTTCAACAGCTTGATAAAAATTTAGGTGAGTCTGGATGGTTTATCCAAATATGGGAACCAAAACATGGTATACGTTGAATATAGGGTACAGGCAAACTGCGCATGTCGCAAATGACGTCACATAACGATAAATGTGACGCTGTGTTGCCAGATCCAAAAATTTAACTCTAAATTAGATTACAAAATAAAAAATCTAATGTACCATAATACAAATTTGTATCATGGTAATGTACTATTTAGGATTTATATTGAATATTAACGTCTTTTTAATTAAATGAATATATCAGTAAGTAATAATAATAATAATCATAAGAGAGAACGGAATATAGAAAGTGGATATAATGCCAAAATTGATAATTGGGAGTTAATAATAATATTAATAATTGAAAAATTGAACGAGTGTCTCGCCGCAGGAAATGGACTCGAACACAAGTTTGATTAAATCGTTATAAACAAGACCTGGGTAAAGGTCAAAGGCGCAGTTTAAGTAGAACCCTTCCCCCAACCTCCTCACCTGCCCTGACCATCAGTTTGTCTAATTAAAACGCTGGGGGAAGGACAACCATGAGGTAATGTACATATTAGCTATTGCGCTGGCATGACCTTGATGTATGCCAGGATTAATTAGCTCAGAGTTTTCCTGTCCCCAAAGTTTTAATTAGTCAAACTGATAGTCAGGGCAGGTCAAGAGGTTGGGGGAAAGGTTCTGCTTAAACTGCACCTTTCACCTTTACCCAGGCCTTGTTCATAACGATTTAATAAAACCTATGTGCTTGAGTCCATTTCCTACGGCGTGACACTCGTTCAGTTTTCCATTTCCTACGGCGTGACACTCGTTCAGTTTTCAAATTTTTGATATTATTAACACTCATGATACAAATAACGAGAGATATGATATTCAGACTACCAATTTTTAGACCTGTCACGCGCATGGTGTCAAGTGGTGAGTCCAATACAACAATAATATGCTGTCGTGCAGTGGGGTTTGACGTTTCATCACAACCTCTTAACAAATTACGTATTTTACTAATATTTAAGTGCATACAGTTGGAAGTAGTAAAAATCAAAAAGATTAAATTTAGTGCTGCGATCTATATTATCTGAAAAAGACAATATAGGCGTAACTTCAACCGCATTAAACTGACGTATTAAAACTTTTTGATTGCCAATGACTTTGTTTTAAGTGTGTAGTTGGACTTCTATAACGTTACTCACCACGTGACGTCATAGGAGGGGGCGGGGCATATGCGCAATATCATATCTCTTCTAAGTCATTATATCATGATTAACACTCACATTAATTTTGGCATTATATCTACTCTCTATTTTCCGTTCTCTGTTGTAATTATTATTATTACTATTATTATTATTACTTACTGATATTTTCCAAGGTTTTATAAGCGAGAGAAACAAATGCGAATAGCAAGAAACAAAAATAATTTCTAGTAAATGAATGTGGCAACCACGCAAGCAATTTAACTGTTGAAATTTGGATTTCGTAACTGTCACTATTCTCTGTACCTTATATAAAATACTATATAATGACAATACAGGACAATCCGGCTGATTTCGTGTTTCAAGAATATCAGCGCCCATAGCGGATAGTACTGATGTTACGTCGTTTGAGAACGTGTAACACTAGCAATTGCTGGTGTTTAACTGTGTATAATTAAGTTTGAGCTGTGTTTTTACAATCAATGTTAGTGGTTGGGTGTGTGCAATCTATAATTGTTCGAATTATAACGTGCTAAATCTATCAAAGACATTTCATAGGTTTCCAAAGGATGGCGAAACGTGAATATGATTTGAAGCAGAAGACAAATTCAGAATCACTTTTATGCCAATATGTACAGTTCGCAGAAGATAATTTATTGTGTAATATTTACCATCATGTACCTATTTATAGATAAACTTCGTAAACGGATGGTTGAAAGGCTTCAATCATAACTTGTCTTCCAGTGCATCAAAAAAAAAAAGAAATATGAAGGCAAAACAAGTTTTAAATTAATAATATAAGATGGTATAAGAAAACCTGTTTTTCTATATTCTTCTGTGTCCTTTTTTATTTTAGTATGGCATAAATTGTCACATTTTTTCACATTTAAAACTATTTTACTTGGTAAAGGCTTTTAATTATCTTCCCAAAACAAGTTTTTCCTTTATTGCTCATTCATTAACATGCAACTAATCACAATAAGTGAATTATTTAAGTTTATAATATTTAGGTAGCTATGTATTTTTACACATACAAAATAGTAGGTTTATAATTTATACACAATTTCTAAGTAAAAAACTCAGACATCTTATATTTAATTTTGAAATAATAGTAAATTGTGCTAGCCCAATAGTTAAATTAATAATATATAATAATACTTGTTCAGTTTTCAGATGAGCTCACGGAAGGCTTTTAGAATTTTTTCAGAAATGTGCTTAAAACTCACCTTGGTTGCATAAACCACTAGAACAATTTCTTGCGAACAACCCCCAAAAAAAATTACGACACCAGGAGTGAATATCAGCTCGATAAATGTATAGGGTTTTTATGTTTTATTTTGACATTTGGGGAAACAATGGTGCACAGATTTCATACGTTTTGAACATCTCATTTTTGTTTAAAACGCGTCTAAAAAAGTTTGTTTCCTTTGAGTCTGAAATTATAATTTTGTTATTGTTGATATTGAAAAATTCTGTTTGATTAGGTTGACTAAAACGAAATACTGGCGATTAATAAGGGAAATAACTGCTACGTTTATAATTTTGTAGATACCCAACTTTTCTAAATCTGAATTAAGTTTCCTTCTGGAAATTTTCTGTATAACTTAAATGAAATTTGTAATACAAGTTTCTTTTAAAGAGACTTAGACTATCTACAGATATAGCAAAATTTAGTTCATTAGCTACATAGAAAATTAAGTTTTGGGCCTTTTTCTCAAATAGAGTTATAGAACCCGATACTTTTTTGATAATAGAGAGATATCCATAGTAACACTTTCGAAAGAATTCTTCAAATGCGCGGGTACTTGGACCTCTAAAATCGATCTTCAAGGTCTGTGTAAGTGTAAGTTAAAATAATAACTTTACTAATATGCCGTATAATAATAGTATACAATTGTTATAAAAATTCGCTACTATAACGTACTTGCTGCGTCCCGAATTTTTTTACTTTTGGAAAGGAAAAGAAGGAAAATGTATCTCCAGTTTATATTACCCTTTTAGAATTATTTTTGCACATTAAAACACAGCAAATAACTCCACCAGACATCTAAACAAATATTTTGGTCAAATTATTTATTGAGTTCTTGTTTTAAGTATATATATATATATATATATATATATATATATATATATATATATATATATATATATATATATATATATATATATATATATATATAACCTATTTTTGGTTCACTAAACACATCTACATTTAGAGGATTCACCGATTTAATTGTTGAATAAATAACGTCCAATTCGTCCTACCGTTGATTCACTGCGCACTTGTGTTTACAACACAACACCCTAAAAATAAGATATTGTCTTGAAGACAATACTTTGGATTTAACTGCTATTTTGTACAATTAAAAATTAATATAAATCTGTAACTGATGGTGTTCGAAAAATTTGGAGCAAAGTTACACAAATTTCTAATAAATGTTATTTAAAACACCAAAACGCAATCTGAAGCTATAGGTGTTATCTGCATTTGGAATACAGATGACGTATTTCCCTCCTCTCGCGTCTCTCCCCCTCAGAGTTACAAGACAACCTATCTAATCTATGAACCTTGATCACCAATGACATACATATTTTTTACGTTTTGAAATTCCACAGCCAACGTCGGGAGACAAATTAAGGTCATTTTGCACTGTTTGACGGTTTCAGCCGAATTGTTAAAAAATATTTCTCAATATGTTTAATCATTGTTGAATTCAGAAAAAAATCAGGAATCCTATTATGTCAAAATCCAATATGGCGCCCATTAGAAATAATAAAGTTGATGATGTCCCAAAGATGACGAAACTGTGTAGAAAATGTTGAGTACACTATCAGATAGAAAACTGAAAATTGCTGTGAGAATGTGCTTTTCGTTTGTTTATATGAGTTCAAATAAATGAGATAAGAGGCGAAAATCGAAATTTGCTTTTTTCAGTTTTTTGACAATTTCCTGAACGACAGTTGCAGGAAATTGGTTTTCACTGCGGCATAGTAAAGATCACAAAATTTTGCAACTTTTTATTTAATTTAAACCTACCCTCTATCTTCGATAATAAGCGATATCCCCATGGTGGGGCTCGAATTTGAATTACCTGTATATTATATTATATATGGTTACTAAGTATGCGCTTTTTAAAATTATTTTGAACTGTACCGAGTGCGCCAAAAAAGTAGGGCAGTACAAAGTTGGTAATTTTATGGAACACCTGTGAATTGATTGATTTTTGAATTCTACGTGTAATTGTAAAACTTTCATATTTTCGGTTTGAAATCGTTATTGAGAAGACCGCCACTTTATTTTTTTTTAATATTTCATTAAAGGGGTCGTAGGCGCGCCCGGGGTCATCTTCAGTTTTTACATGATGACATAGATATATACAGGGTGGTGCATTTTTACTGTAAAGCTCGATATATCGGTTATTATACAAGATACAGGAAAATATTATAAAAGTTATTTATAGGGTGTTTTGAGCTGCATCTTACAAAATTATATTGACAATCACAGGTGGCCCATAAGTCATTGGTCATACAAGTTTTCTTTTTGTTAATGGATCAGCTTATTTATTGTATCAGTATTGCATTTTCCATCCAATTTTAATGCATGCTTGTAAGGAGAAAACATTTATATCGCCCATCGTTTTAGAGTTTTCAATTGTTTTCACAACTTTTTACATTTTGGAACATATCAAAAATTGCGATATGGCGTTTTTCCCAATAGAAATCGCAGTCCCAGGAAAATGACGCGTTTAGGGAGGTTTTCAATTATCTTTACCAATAGATAGCAGAGTTATGAAAATGACGCATTCAGAGAGGTTTTCGTTTAATATTGGTTATCGAAAAAATCGAGATGCCGTATGGAGAGCGCTCTCAAATAGTGACTGAATTTGGAAAAATTCTAACTGTCGTAACTCAATTTTCATTAAGAAAATTCACTAAAAATAGAGAGGTATCGATGGTGACACTTTCGGAAAATTTCTTTGAATGAGCACGAATTATTTTATGCATGTTCACCGATATTTTTGTGAATTGTGGACCAATGTAAAAAAATATTTTTTGTTTGAAAGGGTATACTGAGGTGGTCCTATTTTCACCAAGTTAGGATCTGATTTTGGGATCTGAGGGAAATCGAGGGAAATCCTCAAAAAAAAATTTCTAATGTATGTTCACCGATATTTTCGTCAATTGTGAATCAATTTTTAAAAAAATATTTTTTTGTTTGAAAGGGTATACTTACATCTGAGGTGGTTCCATTTTCACCAAGTCAGGATCTGTTGATGGGAGATCTCATGGAAATCGAGGAAAATCCTCTTATAATCTACGTAACTTAAAGTTATACGGTAATACGGCAGTTGGATTATATTATAGCAGTTTTCTAATACTAATAATTCACTAAAAATGGAAAAATAAGCAAACTTAAAAAAATTAAACCGACTTCAAAATAGGCACTAAAAACCGAAAAATAACTGGATTACAGGTATAATTTAAAAGACAAAAATTAATTTAAATGAAATATTATTATATGTGCTACCTACTTATCTGTTTGAAGTCAGTGCCAAGCCCGAAACACAATAATACAATTCTAATGAAATACCTAAATATGTTGTTAATCATCAAAGATCAACCCACTCCCATGCAGTCCGTCGCGTGCGCGGAGACACTTGTATGTGGCGGGAGTGAACCTAGCTTATCTTTCTACTACCTAGTTGACTTGGCACCGACTTCAAACAGATAAATAGGTAGCGCATTCATTTAGATTAATAATTTAGATTTTGTATTTTGAATTAAACCTGTAATCCAGTTATTTTACACTTTTTGGTGTCCATTTTGAAGTCGGTTTAATTTTTTTAAGTTTCTTTATCTGGTGGTTAGATTGGCAGTTCATTGTGGCACCTAATATTGCTATCTGACGACTGTTGATTTGCGGGTTATCCTCAATATAAATGAGACTCTCCCTTTTCTGAATTAGTGATATTTGTATTTACCACTTTGCGTTTTAGTTAGTTAACAATCCGAATAGAATAGAATCGCTTCATACATTTTTCAAAAATGAGGCGAGGGGGGTCGATAAGGATATTTCATCAATATCACCTTTGAGAAAGAGTAAATTTTTTTGGGCCTCTCTCAATACTTAAACAATATGAACATCTTTAGGGTAATTCATTATTTAATTAATAAACATTCAAAACTTTTTATAAAACTTAGGTAGGTAACGAAGCACCACAATAGTTATCACTTATATTGACAGTTCATAAATTTTTTAAGTGGACAATTGTTTTCATGGCTACTACGAATAACAACAAGAAATATTCTTAAGATGTTAAATAAAACAATAATATGTTCGTTTATTTTTTAGCAATTTCCTATTATATATAACGTGTATTTTCTGTTGCGGTTGTAATTTGTATCCTTGTCAGTGTTTGATTACATTTAGTATTTGTTACAAACTTTTGTCTTGCTTAGTAGCAAAGGGGTATGGTCATTTTGGGATGATCACTTTTTTTAGCGGCCACGAATAAAACTAGCATGCTTTGATAGTACCTCATACAACATATGTAACAGTGGTAAAAAAGTTTCAAAAGTACATCGGAGCCGAGATATACAGGGTGGTTCATTAGGTAAGCGACATTCATATCTCGGTAACTATGGCAACCAGACCTTCGCAAAAAATATCCGAAAAATTATTTCAAATATAATTCAGGAAATATTTAATTATTTTCTTATTCTTGCCACCAGATGGCGCTTTTTCATATGAAACTTTTCGAAGGCTGTTATCTCAAAATATTCCTGTTACAATGTTATCTTCTTTTTACTTTTCCTGAAACCCCACTAATTATGTTCAATATTTTTGGTCTGTGTTACGACCCTATCATACAGGGTGTTCACGGCAATCGTTTAGAATAGCTATCTCCGTTATTATTGGAGCTATAATGTTGTCCAAATGGGGACAGTCAACTCTTCACAAGCATCTCGATTCAGACGCCAAAAAAAACAATTGCGCATCGAAATGTTGATATTCACATATCGAGTGAAATTTTCTTAGTGAACGCTAGGTATTTTCCCGGCTAGTTAAACTGCAAATTCGATTATCCATCTTATAAACGTAACACGTTCTAGTCAATGCTGCATAGTTCCAAAGATATCTAGATCTAGACATGCTTGTTCACGGGAATTGTTAACAACAGTCATCTCCGTTATTATTGAAGATACAATGTAATTCAAATGGGGAAAGTTGTTTAACTTTTCACGAGCATCTCGATTCTGACGTCAAAAAAAACATTCGCGCAGAGAAATCTCGAAAGACGTGTGGTCTTTTACATTGGGTTTTGGGATGATAACTTTTTTTTAGCGGCCACAAATAAAACTAGCATACCTTGATAGTACGGCATACAACATATGTAATAGCAGTAAAAACATATTTTAAGTGCATCGGAGCTGAGATATACAGAGTGATCCATTAGGTGAGCGACATTCACATCTCCGTAACTATGACAACTGGAGCTTGGGGGAAAACATTCGAAAGGTTTTTTTAAGTACAATTTAGGTAATGTTTTTATTTTCTTACTCTTGCCACCAGAAGGCGCTTTTTTGGATGAAAAATTTTGCATACCGTTATCTAAAAATATTTGTATTGCAATGTTATCTTCTTGTTCTATATTTTTGTCTGAGTTTAGACCCACTTATATTCAGGGTGATAAAAGGGTTGAGTTTAATCAAAAGCTGATGTAAATTGGTTATTTAGACCCAGCATGTGATACATCAGTGAAATTGTTTCGCGAAGTCCAACATAATGGCTCCCATTTGAATAATCAAAATTTATGATGATTCTCAAAAAACGAAACGTCGGAACTCGGTTTTGATAACATTTTCAAATACTACTCATAAAAGTTCTTTAAGAAAGTAAGGACCGAATTTGAATATTTTCAGAAATGAAGAGGTTGGTGGAAACATAAGAAACTCTAAATAAGTGATTTGTTATGTATATAATACTAAATTAGAGCTTTTATGAATTACTTAAAGTGAGTTTAAACTGAGATATTGGGATAGTGTGTATATTTTGCACGCGAAAAGGACGATATCGTCTACTGCATTTTTTTTTATTCTAGGCCTCGATGACACTCCTTCATTAGGAACTAACTGAGCAACAATCTTCAGTCGGTAACCGATCCATAGTAAAGTATTATTATTATTACCCTTTTGTACTTAGTTATATAAGAGCTCTGTCTACTTTTTAGTGTGATTTTGGACTAGACAATTCCACTGATGTATCTCATAACTTACATCAACTTTTGATTAAATTCAACTCTCTTATCGCCCTCTAATAAAACAGGGTCGAAACTCAGACAAAAATAGAGAGAAGATGTGGGATTTCAGAAAAAAATTAAAGAAGATAACATTGTAATAGAAATACTTTGAGATAACAGTCTTCAAAAAGCTTCAAAGAAGCGCCATCTGGTGGCAAGAGTAACAAAAGAAAAAACATTACCTTAATTGTACTTGAAAAAACTTTTCGAATGTTTTTCTCCAAGCTTCCGTAGCCATAGTTACCGAAATATGAATGTCGCTCACCTAATGAATCACCCTGTATATCTCAGCCCTGATGTACTGCTGAAACATGTTTTTACCGCTATTACATATGTTGTATGAGGTACTATCAAGGCATGCTAGTTTCATTTGTGGCCGCTAAAAGAAGTGATCTTCCCAAAACCCAATGTAAAATCTCTTTGGAGATTTCTCTGCGCAAATGTTTTTTTGCGTCAGAATCGAGATGCTCGTAAAAAGTTAAACGACTTTCCCCATTTGAACCACATTGTAGCTCCAATAATAACGGAGATGACTACTGTCAACAATTGCCGTGAACAAGCATATCCAGACGTAGATATCTCTGGAACTATACAGAATCGACTAGAACGCGTTAGCTTCATAAGATGGACAATCAAATTTGCAGTTAAACTAGCCGAGAAAAGACCTAGCGTTTTTTTTTTCATCGAAGATTCGTTTACAAAACAAATATCTTAACAATTATATTATAATTCATTATGTTATTAAAATTGGATGAAAAACTAAAGCAGATAACTTTCCAAGGAGCATTTAGGTCATCCCCAACATCTGCAATGTTGGCAGATGCTCAAGAACGTCTGCTTAAACTTAGAAGGCACTTTAAGACATGCAAGACATTGTGAAAAATCAGGTTCTTCCGTTTTGAAGACACATTAAGCAATATATGATCACTGTGTGTCGAAAATTTAACTAATAAAACCTGGACAAAAAAAAATAGTTCACCTCTAGTAGCACTTGCAAAGACTATCCAACATGATACACACATCTTATTAGATAGCCTTGCTTTGAATTAGAAGTTAATGAAATATATTTTAGGGCTGATATCGTTTTCCCCGCGTTCACTGAATTATCATCTCTTAATAAGATCATACTGAAAACCATATTGAATGAACATAAAATAATTTTTACAGACGGTTCAAAAAGTAGCAACGCCACTGGAAGTGCATTTTATTTTTAATCTACTGGTTATTGCTGGAAAGCAAGAATTTGGCACCAATGTTCAAGTTTCACGGCAGAGGCTTTTCCCATAGAAAATGCCTTGCTTTTGGCAAAGAATAATGCGCCAGGAGAGTGGTTATCTTACCGCACTCAAAATCTTTCTTCACTCCCTTGATTCTTTAAAACTTAAGACTTTTTGCAATAACAAAACATTTTGCCACATCAAAACGCCTGTGTATGGCCTGGCATATGCACAATAAAGCAGTAACTTTTGTTTGTGTAAAAGGTCATTGCGGGATAAACAGAAACAATATTGCCTAGCCCAGCAAAAGATGCCACAAACATCACAAATTGGTGAAATAAGGGAGTATGAGTTTAACAGTTAACATATATAAACGTAATTTTCGCATGGGATGGGGACTATTTAGGAACATTTTGTACCTAACTCTAAAAATCAGGACACATTTATCCACCCGGTTTTACCGAAAAATTCGCCACATATTTTCGACTTTAAGGTTTCTAAATTAAATGCCACATGTATCACAAGCTAAAAATGAACCCCCGTGGTTTTCCTGCACATTTGTATAAAATTGGTATGAATGATTCACCAAAATGTCCATGCGATAACTCTGATACAGATTTAAATCATATATTCTTTAACTGTCACAACCATCACAACATTATTTCCAATTATATCATCTGTCTACTCAATGCCCAGCAAAAGTTACCACATAATATGACAATGTATAAACTCGTAAGGACAATAGGTGTCTTAAATCTTGTTAAAATAGCTAGAACTCAATTTTCGATGAGGCTAAAATCTAGTCCATAAATTCAACTGGTGTACCAAATTTCATTATAATAGCACATCGTCACAACGTGTGGAAGTCTGGCATCGGTGACAATTTTTTTTTTGTCAAAACAGCGTAAAAAATCTCAAAACATATAGAAAACATAATTTCGGAACGAATTTTTTTTTTTTTGGTTTGTCTGTCTATACGTTTTTCTGTTAGTAGGCACGATACATTTCGTTAAACGAACTGAGATATGATCTTCAAATTTGGTATGCAATTAGCATCCGACAAACGAACAGTTCGGATTGTTTTTAGGTGAAATTACTCCAGGGGGTAGGGGATAAATTAGGGGCGTTTTGATGAAAATTTACATTTTTTCGTTAAAGCTCAGGTAATATAACTTTTTAGGGCATGTTTATTAGAAAATTTTCAATTTCATCACTTATCTGGTATTATGTGATCATACTGAATTCGTGGTTGAATGCGAGGGGGTGGAATATGAATTTAGATTTAAAAGAAAATGATATTAGATTATTAATAGTACGTACGGTTTGTAGATTGTTTAATGAGTAGTATAGGCCTTTGGCCTCTCAGCGCTGCGACCCCAATGAGTCTTTTGTGCATGACTCTTTTTCCTAATAGTTGCCCAAAATGTTAAGATTTTTATGTAGTCCCGTATATTCTTGGGTGCTATTTTACTTATTTCGTGTGGTTTTATGGTCACCCCTCCAAGGTATTTGAGCCTTTTGCAGAACTGAGCCATGCAGCCGCATAGCAAGTGTTCTGCTGTTTCTGCTGCTTCAGTGCACTATCTGCAGTTTTCACTGTCCACCTTACCTGTCTCCATAAGGTTATATCTTACTGGGGAGTGTCCTGTGAAAAGTCCTGTGATTATTCTCAAGTCGTTTTGACTGTCTTAAGCCTGGAGTTTCCTCTAGTATGACAGCATTTGGTTCCTTTCCCAAGTATCAAGTTTGTTTCTTACTTGGGGTTTTGTTAGTCCACAATGGGGCTCTGGACCATGGAATTGTGTTGTTACTGCCCTTTTTGCAAGGCTATCTGATTCCTCATTTCCTTTGATGCGTTAATGCCCTGTTACCCACATCAAAGTTACTTTGTTGTTTGCCGCCAGTTGCTTCAAGAATTGTTTGCCTTCTCAGGTCGGTTTAGACTCCCTTTTAAAAGTTTTCAGAGTCTTTAGTACTGTCTGACTGTCTGACAGGATGTAGGTATCTCTATTTATGAGTCATCTTTTTATGCACCCCTGTAGACAAATATTTATAGCAAGCATTTCCGCTTGGAAGATGGGGAAGTTTTTCCTAGGGACTTGTGTATTTTTATTTCTTTAACGTCGATCTATTTCCGCGACTATGGCAAATCGCCAATGCCAGGGAGCATTTCAACTCATTATCCTGGAACTTTTGCCGAACCTCTGCCTTTCCGTAAGGAGGGTAGGAATCTTTACCGAGCCCAACATCGCATGGACACGGGACCGACGGCTTTACGCCCCCTCCGAATGGCGGAACGTGCAGACATTCAACTTGCTCAAATAAAATGCCACAACCTCGGTTGATGTTAATTTTACAGTATGTACTAAAAAGGTGAAAGGAGAACCCTGGGATCGAACCCAGTACCCTTCGGTTCAGAAGCCCACGTTCTCACCACTAAACCAGCGAGGCTCTTCCTAGGGACTTAGCGAGTCTAAAGTTGGGTCCTCTTATTCCCAGCCCTGCTCCCTCTATTTATGTTTAGACCCATCTGTATATCATACAGATGAGTTGTTTGTCAGCCTTGCGCTGTCTCTGTCCCATGTTTGGCGATCATTTATGAACAAGTCAAATGCCATTATGAAGTGCAGTTTGGCTGGAATTTGGTCTATTGGTTTAACGAGTGACTCCAGTGGAATAAATTCCAGGATTTTCAAGTGACTAACCAAGTCTGCTGGTTTGAATTTGTCCGTTTGAAATATTCTTGAGGCACTTAGTGCACTTAGTGCTGCTTCCTTCTTCATGCATATTTGCAGTGGAGGGAGATTCAGCATTGCCCCTATTGCAGCTGTGGATCATGATTATGCCATGTATCCCGTTATTCCAAGACAGATCAGTCTATGTAATTTTTGCAATTTGCTTTGTATTGGGGCTTGTTCCGTTTTTGGCCACAATACTATAGATGCGCATGTGACCATGGGTTTGACCACAGTTTGGTATAGCCAGTATATCATCCTGAGATTCAGTCCCATGTCTTTTCTACGCGTCTACGGCATGTCCAAACTGTCATTATGGCTCTCAAAAGAGTTCATTCCAAGTGTGTGTTCCATTTCAGTTATTGGTCTAAGAAGATTCCTAAGTATTTTACTTCATTGAAAAATTGTATCAGTGTTCCATTCTGACTGGGAGCTTTTAAATTCAGTTTCCTTCTGTTCGTGAATGAGACAAGAACTGTCTTATGAGGACGATATTAGGTCCGTCCGTTTCACACCAGTTATTTACTATATTTAGGGTTGTTTGCATTAGACTGGATATTACAGCGTCGTGATTTCTTTTTACTGTTATGATAATATAGTCTCCGTATCCTTGAACTGTATATCCAGCTTCACTCAATATAGTCATAAGTTTATCAACACCGAATGACCACAGCACAGGCGATAGCACTCCTCCTTGAGGACAACCTTTTGTCGTCGTCACTGTTGTGTTGGTTTCATTTGTGGTGGCTGTGATAACACGGCTTTTTAGCATTGACTCAATCCACCTTACAATGGGGAATTCCACTTCCCTTTCTTGTAAAAGTCGTTTGATGAATTGATATGAGGTATTGTCTAAGACACCCTCTATGTGAATGAGGGCTACTGCTTTGGTCATAAAAGTTTGTCATATCACCCTCATTAGACAGTGTAGCGCGTCTAACGTGAATTTGCCTGCCTGATAGGCTAATTGTTGTACATTTGACTTTCACTATGACCTTCAAGGTCACAGATTTGTAATCAACTCATCGAACCCAAATTAATTTCGTGAAAGTCTTTAATGTTTTCAAGAACGGAACTCCAAACATAAGTAACGTTTGTGATGATATTACTTGTGGATCGATTTTGACGAAAGTCGTGGTTAGGTATTACTTAGGATGGTTTCTCACCGCGTTATTTGATGAGCCCCATAATGATAATGAAATTATTTGTTTATCTCATCTGTGTGTAAAATACATCTTCAGATTACTTAGAGTTAGTATACTATTGTAATTATCACAAACCTCAGAAAAATTTCAAATATTGTAATTAATTGTAGAACTTGTTACCAGTACAAAGTAATGCGCTGAGTTCATAAACTATTCAAAAAACTCTTTCCATGAAGCTATGAAATATCTTGAAAAATTAAACATCCTAAGTGATCGCTAATATACCGGCTTGCGTCAAAATATTATACATACAAGACATAATTTCACTAACTAAAGTTGCTGTAAACCATAATTTGATAACGGATCGTTTAACTGTGGCGTACCTATTCCTGTGGGGAAAGCAGATAACTAGTGATATAAAACCACTATGTTCAAACGCCTCACACAATCAACAAAAGAAAACATTTAATATAGTAGAGTTTCAGTTTACATAGTCCCATTCTGTTTACCATGTAGACCTAAGTCTTTTGCAAAACTATGTGTTTTCTGTAGTAGATTAATTAATGAAGATAAAAATCACATATAAAAACTAGTCGACACGATAGTACGGTTATTGCCAAAGGAATAAGTTACAGTGAAAAATATTCTTTATAACAAACATCAGTGAGTTACTTTTAAAAGTGAAAATGTCTGTTCCGAAAAGAATTGCCACAGGTATTAATAATTTCAACGAAATTTCTAGGAGATTCAAATCATGCCAAGTAAAATAATGGAATTAGTAAGGTGACGTTTGTTTTTATATATGAAAACTGAGTAACTTATAATAGCCTATATACCTAAAGGATGACACTTTAGTATAACGAGGCACGATATATTCGTTATTATGTAAGATATCAAAAATGTTACATACAAAATTATAAATAATCTTAAACTATATGTTTTCAAATTATTTTTAACTATACAGAGGGTTCCATAAGTTCAGGGTAAACCTACCATACCTGTATTGATTCACATGTAGATATGTAGATTCATCTAAATTTTCAAAAACCACAAATTTAGGTTTCACCACGTTATACAGGCTATTTCAAAATTTATGAAATGAATTTATCTGTATTGAAATTGTTATGAAGAACACACAGTACCTTAACAAACAGAAAAATTTAATAATTTATGGTCAATGTAAATTAAAAAATATCACCTAATTCTGATTACGACTGTGACCTAACTGGTCGTTAATTTATACAGGGTAAGTCAAAATTAAATCTGATGATTTTATAATTTTTTAGCGAATTTTCGCAGGACTCCTAGAACCCATATCCGGGGACAGCATCAATTTTATATGTGTATGTATTATATATATATATATATATATATATATATATATATATATATATATATATATATATATATATATATATATATATATATATATATATATATATATATATATATATATATATACTACCAGTCACGCTATTTCCATAAAGGCGTAGGCACACCACAAGGTCTATGCTATTTATTAACAATGTTTCTCCATGCACTTCTTTTCTGCCAAGCCATTTTCGCTTCTTCTACATTCTACATCTCCGCATACACACTCTCCTGTTACATAAACTTCGGACCTCTTTCTTCTTCAATATGCCGCCCACAGTATCCGACTAAGCTTTCCTGGGTCTTCCAAGGCCACTTTTCAACAACACCTAGATATACTCGGTGTTAACGCACTTTTACCATTTACATCCTCTCTATAAATTGTACTTGCCATTCTATCATTATTCATTCGTTCTATGTGTCCAAACAATCTAAAGACACTGCGCTCCTACTTGAGTACTTTCAATATACTATTCTATATATATATATATATATATATATATATATATATATATATATATATATATATATATATATATATATATCACCCATGCCAGCAGATCTAGTATATTGTCTCACTTCTCCCCATAATGCTTATATGGGTGACTGCAAAATATATGAATGCCCTCTATTGACTAATAACTGCCTTCAGACGGATATAAACACGGTAGTGTCTTGGTGTTCGGTGTGGAATATACCACTTAACTACCATAAGTGTAGTGTTGTTCACCTCGATCACAAAAACACTCGCAAAGTTTATTTTCTCGTAAATAAACAGATTGCATCTGTAGGGTGTCAGGCTGACCTTTGAGTCATTGTAACACCAGATTTGTCGAGGTCAGCCCAAGCTCTGTCGGCGGCCGAGAGGGCCAATATGATCAAGGTTTATAGATTAAAGAGGTTGCATGGTAACTCTCGACCAACCAAAGATTGGAGCGGGAATTCGTCACATGTATCCTCAATTCAAATCAAGTGGAATAATAGTGCATTGAATGTTGAAATCAGACGGAATTTTGATGTTAGTCTTTTCAAAGGGATGCCTTTTTGAACTTATAACAAGATTTAATATTTAATAATAACGTAAAAATAAGATGTTCACATGGTAACAGAAAGTATTGAAGTTTTAGTGTATTAATTGATTTCAAATTAATGAATTCAATTAATTGATTGATCTTGAAAAGGATTGAAAAAGGTAATGAATATTTATGAAATTATAAATTCATAATGCCTCAAATTGTAGAGAATGTTTTTCTTCTAAACCGCAACCTAGGTATTTGTTTTTTTTTAATGGTTTACTTCTTTACTTATAGTACTGTATATGCCCGATTTAACACGCAACTAATCAGAATAAGTAAATCGTTTAAGTTTATATATAAAAATACATAGTGGGTTTATAATTTTCACAATCTATTTATAAGGAAACAACTCGTACATCTTATACTTATTTAATTTTAAAATAATAGTAAATTTTGCCAGCGCAATATGCAAATCAAATTTTGCAGACGAGCTCACGGAAACGCACTTGCTGCGTCCAAACTTTTTACTTTTTATCCACTTCCAAAACAATATAATGTCTTTAATATTGCAAAAAATTTCAACAAGCGATTCCTTGTCAAAAACTAAAGGGTGTTTTTCATATAAAATTATTTTCAAAAACGTCTCCATTCGGTTTTACACCCCTTCAAAATAGTAAGATAAAATGAGGTTTTTATTTAATTTTACAGATTTGAAGAAACATGAAAGAATACAGTTTTCCATATAACTTTACCTTATCAAAGTCTTTTCTACTCCAATACTTTTATTCGTCTCTCATCCTCAGAAGGGGTTGAAAATTGAAACCCCTATAGGGTTTGTATTGTCCATTTTTCTGGAGTTTCAAAATTGCAATTTGAAAAATACCGTTTTACAGCCTCCCACATTGAACCATTTTAGTGTCCCTCATTTTTTTCGTGAAATGTACCCTTTTTGAGCAAAAAATACAATACACTTTATGGAATGAACAAAATAATAACAAATGTCAGTGTCAAATTAGTTTTCACCGTCTTCTTTGCAACAATATTTTTTAAAAGATAATATCTTATCAAGAATTGTAGCTGATAATCCTTGCATGCATATTCACTGTATATCGGTGAAGCCAATTGACACGGGTATTATCGTACAACTTATACGGCCTTTAAAATGTATAACTACACAAATAGTGAAATGTGCAATATGCACCTCGTTTATAGCCTTTCTAACGGTAACGCATTAGCAGCCAAGCGCCTTTATGAAGAACGTTGTCCTGATTGCTGATCGCGTTATTCCCCATCATACTTTGTTTAGTCGTTTACATCCACGTCTGGGTGAAAGTGGTAGTTTTGAAAAGAATACTGCTGGAAACGGACACCCTCAAACAGTTACTCTTCAAATTGAAGAACGGGTGCTTAATGATAATTATAGAAGATAACCCTACAACAAGCACCAGAAAGATTGCTGATACATTAAATATTAGCCACTCAACAGTTTGGAGAATCCTAAATAAGCAGGTTTTGTACCCTTATCATATTCAGCGCGTGCAGGCACTCTTACCCGATGATTTTCCGAGAAGAGTGGCTTTTTGTCGATGGTTGCTAGCAAGTATGCAGCACAGTGCTCAATTCTCAACGAAAATTATCTTTACCGACGAGGCTAACTTTTCTAAGGATGCATTAATTATTTTTCATAACAACCACATATGGACCGATGAGAATCCATATGCATTGACAGAAAGTCGTCATCAACACCAGTTTTCTGTTAATCTATAGGTGGGAATTATTGGAGACTTTCTTGGCCCATTCTTTCTACCTAGCAGACTGACTGGAAAAATTTATCGCAGAATAATCTTGAAGAAGATTTACCAACAATGCTTGAAGAAGTTCCTATTCGGGTAAGACAACAAATATGGTTTCTTCACGACGGTGCTTCAGCACATTCCAGTTAGCGTCATCAGAGGGATTAATAAACTTTGTTAGCGAAACGATTGTCAGGTCTAGAAACTGTATGGTGATGGATGGTGTTCTCCAAATTGTACTTAATATTGGAGTAGGAAAGGCTTTCATAAGGTAAAGTTATATGAAAAATTTTATTCTTTTATGTTTCTTCAAATCTGAGAAACTAAATAAAAACCACATTTTATCCTACACTTTTGGAGGGGTGTAACACCGAATCGAGACGTTTTTGGATATAATTTTATATGAAAAACCCCCTTTAGTTTTTGACGAGGAATGGCTCCCTGACATTTTTCGCAATATAAAAAAATCCCTGTATATTAATGTATATATATATATGTATATATATATATATATATATATATATATATATATATATATATATATATATATATATATATATATATATATATATATATATATATATATATATATATAGTGCGGCCCATTTACAATGAAAACACCCCTGTAACTGTAGTATTTATACTTCGATTTTGATTAACAAAAGATCAAAAGATATAAGATGAAAAACTCTATAAATGCTGTGAAAATTGGTCTCTATGTCACCTGACCAAAGCCTACGAATGCAGTTTTTCTATGTCAAAAAATGGTAAAAAGGGTTAGGGCCGTTTTCGGGTTGAAAATAAGTACGTCACTGCATTCGGCATTGATCTAAATAGATATATACCAAATTTCATCAAACCCTTCTAATATTGAAATACCCCTGTAACTTTTGTATTTATAACGCGATTTTTTTAACGAGATCTTAAAAGATAGAAAATGAATAAGTCTATAGATCCTGTAAAAAGTGTTTTCTATGCCGTTCGATCACGGCCTACCAAAACTATTTTGATATGTCAAAAATTATTAAAAAGTTTGAGGGTTGGTTTTAGGAAAAAATACGTACGCCATTCGTGAAAACTGTTAGCTACCAAATTTCATCACTAAATAACTATTATGACGAACTATAAAATTCGATAACAACATTTCAAAAGTTTATGAAAAGTTTATTAATGCTGTGACATATCAAAATAGTTTTACCAGGCCCTGATCGAATGGCATAAGAAACAATGTTCACAGGATCTATATACTTCTCTCTTTTCTATCTTTTGAGGTATGGCTAAAAATCGCGTTATAAATACAAACGTTACAGGGGTGTTTCAATATTAGTAGGGTCACACAAAAAAATTCTCTGAAATGTTTAATAATTCTTCTTTTTTGATGAAATTTGGTATATCTCTCTTTTGAGATATGGCGAATACAGTGGCTTATTTTCTTCCTGGAAATGACCCTAACCATTTTCCATTTTTTTGACTTAGAAAAACTGCATTAGTAAGCCTTGGTCAGGTGACCTAGAGAACAATTTTCACAGCATTTATAGAGTTTTTCATCTTATATCCTTTCATCATCTTTTGTATATCAAAATCGATTTATACAGTGGTGTTTCCATCTTAAATAAGCCACACTGTATATATATATATATATATATATATATATATATATATATATATATATAAGCATAAGAAATACGATAAGCATGAGAGAGATCTGCTCGAAGGTTGAACACACTGAGACCTTAGAGAGAGAGAGAGAGAGAGAGAGAGAGAGAGAGAGAGAGAGAGAGAGAGAGAGAGAGAGATTACCTTCAGTGAGATTTGGAGCACTACGCAGATTGAGGCCTCATAATCGAACTATCGAACTACAATAACCCCACCTACCCCTATCCGCAGCTCTTGAAAATGGCTCTAAAGCAGGAGCCGAAACGTCGAGTTTTAATAAATTTTAAACACGGTTTAACCCGGAAACCGAGCATTTATCACGTCTTACTTTTGTTAGTCGCTTAGATGAGTTCGTTGGCCAGTCCAATCGGTCCAGTGGGAAATGTTATTTAAGTTTTCCTTCGTAAATTTTTTGCATCTCTGAAAATTACAAAATTATTTTAATGGAATTCGGTAAATACGTTGCCTTTGTAGAGAATCTGGTACCAAATTTAAAATTTCTAACTTTATGAAAACTGGGGCTATAGGCATTTAAATATTTAAATGTATGATAACAGAATTTATGTAATTTTATAGACAAAAGAAAAACGATTTTGGTTTAAGGGTCACAAAAATACCAAAACATTAAAATTAAGTTTTGTACCTAAAAAAGCTGAAATTGTAAGGCGTAATAGACTTACTCTATGGCAATATTACTGCCATACATAAGTGACATGTTATTTTAATAAATATCAGATCTAACGTCGTGACACATTTTATAACTTATAAATATCTTTTCTGGCATGTGAAATGCAAAAATATAAATATGATTTTCTTTTTATATTTATCACTTTTTGGCCACCATAATTTCCCTTATACAGCTAGACACAATTTTGTATTTATTTTTATGGAAAATAATTTTGTAATTTATTAGCGATTTTTCCCAGTATTTTTTAATACAAATCTGTTTAGCAATTTTTAGTAAATAACAATTTTTTGCGAATTTTCTTAAAACATTTTCTAGGTAAATGTTGTTAAAAAATAGCGGATTTTCGTAAAAAAGGTTTTTTATTGAATTTTATAGAAAAATTACGCTCATGGGAAGATCACAACTTTAACTCTCAAAAAATTTCTTCAAATTAGCACGAACTGGGATCTCGTAGCCCATATCTGGGGTAATTTTATATCTTAGAAAATAATAAAGTAACTTATTTTGATGAATTTTGGTACAAAGGTTTATACTATAAAGAGTATATTATCTACAAAGCCTAATGTTTCTTAGTTGCGTTACTTCTTGGCTGATAACAAATAAATTATATTTTGTGGCAAATAGGCAATGACTCTAAAGCCAATAACTCCTACGCGCACTCGCCCATACACACGCACCCACACGCACACACCCACACGCACGCACCCACACGCACACAAACACACACAGCCACACACTAGCTCTTCCTGCGCTATTTATATAATTTTAAAACTGAAGCTGGTGAGAGTTATGGATTAATAGTTGGCATGTCAATCTTAAGTATTCAAAGAATTATACAAATAAGTTGGCAAATAGTAATTGCTATGCTTCCTAAGTCACTTAATACCATCATTCTACGTTTTATTTTTTGCTTTACACACAGTATAAGTATTACTCACAGAACAATACTAAGATATTTATAAAATGTAAATTTCGTCACACGGATTGCTATAAAATATTTATTTTATGGCAATGAAAAATCTGCAAGTAGGCAATAATTTTAATAAGTAACTACTGCAACAATTGAAACTTTTGGCTTCACATATTATGATTTTAATTGAAACATTAAGCACTTTTGCTCATATATGTAAGTATTGATAAGAAATGAAAAATACCAATAAAATTTTACACATTACTAACAACCAGTCAAAAGTTATGAAACACAAGTTTATTCGTGAAGGAAACATGACTAGTTTGTTATATTTGTATGAATTATTGAAGAGTTTAAAGTGTTTAAAATACCTAGAAATAAAGAATATACGCTGTAAATTTTTATGTGCTTAGGCAATAAAAGATAGTTTAAAAATTATGCTTGTTGGCAAAGTTAAAAACTGTAGTAATTAATGATGACAATCTTTGTTAAGTGGCTTTGTAAAAAACTCAAGTTCTAAGTTACCGTACAATACAGAAGCGATAGAATATGGGATAATTTGAAAGAATTTAGGCAAGTTAAACATCACTTTTAACATTAATTAAACCTAACTATTAACATTAATTTATTTATTACTAAATTTTGCCAATAAAATCGCGGCATATGAACAACTTTCTTTATATACTAACTTTCAAATAAATCTGAACACCCAGTACGAGTTAAACAATTTTAC
Organism: Tillus elongatus; assembly: GCA_964006375.1. NCBI lineage: Eukaryota > Metazoa > Arthropoda > Insecta > Coleoptera > Cleridae > Tillus > Tillus elongatus. The sequence continues at coordinate 106,555,096 of OZ023265.1, forward strand.
TAAAATTTATGCATAATGTGTATTTAATCAAACTTAAAAAAATGATAACATTTTCAAACTAAAGTATTAAAATAATTTTGTTTAATGAGTGAGACAGCCGCGGTTTCTTATGGGTTTGATAACTCATCTAGGCATGATTGAAATTAAATGATATATGGTAACCTGAGGAGCGTCGTCTCAGGCTTCTTGAATTCGGGGACGAAGATAACCGGGTTATTTGATGCTTGGGGTGAATTACCCAGTCGATTTCTAATCATATCTCACACATGTTCCATTGATGGCAAGTCTGGGGAGCGAGAAGGCTACGGAAGCAGGGTCACGTTATTTTATTGTAAGAACCTTGTAGTAACCCTTTCTGTATGAGGACGTACGTGCTGAAAATGGGGTTGGTAAGTATGACAGTGCACCAGGTTGCAGTACGTGTCGTATGTAATCATTTGCATTCAAATGTCTGTCAATAAACACTAGAGGTGACCTGCTATCACGTGTTATTAAGAAAGAGCTACCATGTGACGATGAAATGGTAAAGCTTATAAATATTATGTTAAAAGACTGTAAACCACCATTCCGAGTTTGTATGGTAGAGTGCTTACACTTTGCAAAGAAGCAAGTACTTGATCGTTTCAAAGAAATACACGCGATATACAATGGTTCCTCTTAAAGCAACTTTTATCATCCTGACGGCACTATCTCAAAATGTGTTTCATATTTACAAACCACCAAATGTAGAAGAAGTTCGAATCTGTTTCGATGAAGATGACGGTATGAAATGGTCCGGTCTTCCAACAACACATCTGCACAACGATGAGTTTATCGAACTTTCAATGTACAACATGTCCGAAAGCAAATCTAAAGTGGTGGGTTATAAAATTATGATCCTGTTTGAGGATGGTACCCGTGGTGAGACATCTGATTGGAGGACTCTCGTATTAACTGATTCTTATCTGTTCGCATCAAATTATATATATATATATATATATATATATATATATATATATATATATATATATATATATATTGTTACGTTTTCTCCGGGTTCTGGATAAGTGAGACTTTTAATTTTAACAAAACAACTTTATTTACACTCTAAATATGGATACAATAAAATTTCTAGAATGTCTCTCTCACAAAACACTTAATTTACTGTCTACAATTACTAATCTGCACACAAGTCTCTACACTGGTACTACAGTAGCTACTCTCTTAACACTTTACACTGCTTCTTCGAGTTCCTTCAACATTCTCTAACTGAACTGAACTAACTCGGGCTGGCTTGCTTTCGCTTTTATGTACTCGCCGTACCTTCCCCTCCTTTCTAGAGCGTTCCATTCCAGAACGTTCCAGGACCTTCTTTTACTAGAAGGTTCTGTGAATACAGATCGGTCCCGTGTGTGTACAGGGGGATGTATATACAGGATGATCCAAATGTGGTCACCACTCCTATGTTACACAAGAGGTGTTTCTCGAACTATAAGATCTCTCTGCCTATACAGGGTGTAAGGGTTCTCTGCGTATACAGGGTGTATATACAGGGTGTTCGGAATGTGCAGACCTCAGTTATCCGTTCCAACGGGGTACAAGTTGGTAACTTCGTTATTTCTGGTCCTAGAGGGTTGAGACTTTGCCTGAGGGGGGTCACCCCAGGCACCCCCAGGGGGGTGGGGAGGCGGTGTTGCCAGATTGTGCAAAAATTCCCAGATGTTGGGGAAATTCTGGAGATGTGGCAACACCGCACCTACGTCTATTTAAGTGCTTTGTAACACTGCCCCCTCCTTAGGACTGTTCGTCCCGAACAGTATTTACCGGCCGCCAACTTGGGGGTTCGTTGCCCCGATAGGGACTCAACCTCTCTATGTGAACAACTTTGGGTTTAGTTCTTGGAGACAGCTGGATTCTGTAGACTAGGTCGTTAATTTTCTTAGTCACCAAGTATGGCCCTTCCCATGGTTTCTGAAGTTTGGGACTGAGGCCCTTTCTCCTTGTTGGTTGGTACAGCCACACTGCATCACCTTCCTTGAATGTATGGGGTGTTGCTCTGCGATCCAAGCGCATCTTCATCCGGTCACTGCTTAAGAGGAGCCTATCTCTGACACATCTGTGTATAGTGCGCAGTTTTCCTTCTAGGTCGGCGACATACTCAGGTAACGTAGCTAGGTCCGCTATGTCCTCGTTCGGTGGTGGTCTCGTCATGTCGATTGGTAACCGCATCTCTCTGCCGGTCAACATCATGGATGGAGTGTAGCCGGTAGATTCATGCTGAGAGCTTCTGTAAGCTAGGAGGAACAGAGGTATCAGCTTGTCCCAGGTTCTCTGATTCTCGTCGACAAACATAGCAAGATACTGATTGATGGTCCTGTTATGCCGTTCTACCATGCCGTCTGATTGAGGGTGGAGTGGCGTTGTTCTCGTTTTCTTTATGCCTAGCAAGTCCATTAGGCTCTTCCAGACCTCTGATTCGAAATTCCGGCCCTGGTCGGTGTGAATCTCCAAGGGTACGCCATGCCGTGATATGACATTTTCCATCAGGGCTTCTGCTACGGTCGTTGCCTCTTGGTTGGGGATCGGCGCAACTTCAGGCCATTTCGAGAAGTAGTCCATCGCCACCATTATGTATCTGTTCCCAGACTCCGTGATGGGAAAAGGTCCTGCGATGTCTACGGCAACTCTCTCCCACGGTGTACCTGAGATGTACTGCATCATTTTTCCTCTGGATCGGGTCTTTGGTCCTTTCTTTGAAGCACATTGGTCACACCTTTTGCACCATTCTTCCACGCTTCTTCGGCAGTTTATCCAATAGAAGCGGTCTCTCACTCTGGCAAGAGTCCTGTTGACCCCAAAGTGGCCTCCACTTCTACTATTGTGTAACTCTTGAAGAACACTGTCTATGCACTCACTTGGCACAACGGTCTGGTATATACAGTCTCTACCATCGGCAGTTTCCCATTTTCGAGTGACCATGTCATTCTTTAGACACAATGAGTCCCATTGTAGCCAGTAGCCTTTAACCTCCGCCCCAAACCGGGACACATCGTGCCACTCAGGTCTTTTCCCCTTTTGTAGCCATTCTCTAATATTTTTCAAGTCTGGATCTGTCTTCTGTGCGTCTCTGATGTATTCAAGATTTACGTATAGATCGGTGTTATTCTCCTGTCCTGCCACCAGTTGTTTGATCTGATGAGTTACTTTGTCGATCTCTTTGTTCTCTTGTCGCTCGCAAAATTTACATTCATGCACTGAACATGGTCTTCTTGACAGGCTGTCTGCATTGGCGTGACTTCTTCCTCTTCGATGTTCAATCCGGAAGTCGTAGCTCTGCAGTTTCTCTATCCATCGGGCTATCTGTCCTTCGGGATTTCTAAAGTTCAGAAGCCATTGCAGAGCAGAGTGATCTGACCTCACGCGGAATGTTCTTCCGTACAGGAAGCTGTGCAAATGTTCGATGGATCTTACAACTGCCAGCAGTTCTTTCCGGGTTACACAGTAATTTCTTTCTGCTTTTCCGAACGTTTTGCTGAAGTAGCCTATCACAACTTCTTCTCCGGCTTGGAGCTGCGAGAGTACTGCCCCAATGCCATACTGGGAAGCATCGGTGCCCAGTATGAACAGTCCTTCGTCCTGAGGATAAGCCAGTATAGGAGCAGTGAGAAGACGATGTTTGAGTTCTCTAAAAGACTCTTGACAATCTGGTGACCAGATGAACTCGGCCTTATTTTCAGTCAGGCTATGCAGAGGTTTCGCAATGCTGCTGAAGTACTTCACAAAGCGTCGGTAGTAGCTGCAAAGTCCCAGAAAACTTCTGACCTCATGTTTGTTCTTCGGCACAGGCCAGTCTCTTACTGCCTTTATTTTCTCTGGATCAGTTTCTATCCCTTTCTCAGAAACGACATGTTCGAGGAAACTCACTTTCTTCTGGAAGAGGACGCATTTCTTGGGATTGAGTTGCAGATTGGCACCTCTCAGCCTGGAGAAAACCTGCTTCAGATTCGACAGGTGTTCATCGAAAGTCCTTCCAATCACCATGACATCGTCGAGATACACCAGGCATGTTTCCCATGTAAGTCCTCTCAGCACTAACTCCATTAGTCGCTCGAAGGTGGCAGGAGCATTACATAAGCCGAATGGCATGACCTTGAATTGGTACAACCCATTCCCGGTGGAAAAAGCAGTCTTCTCCTTATCGTCTTTATGGAGTTCTACTTGCCAGTAGCCACTTTTCAGGTCTAATGTAGAGAACCACTTTGATCCGGCCAAAGTGTTCAAAGTGTCGTCGATCCGGGGCAGGGGATAACTGTCTTTCTTGGTGACATCATTCAGCTTCCTATAGTCCACGCAAAATCTCATAGTGCCGTCTTTCTTGGTGACCAAAACTACTGGGGACGACCAAGGACTATTAGACTCCTCAATCACACCATCTTCCAGCATTTCGTTAACCATCGCCTTGATTTCTGATTGCTTGGCAAAAGGCAGTCTTCTCGGCGGCTGTCTAATTGGTCTTGCGTCGCCAGTATTAATTCTGTGTTGCACTAGACTCGTACGACCTGTGATTTTATCTTGAGCGAAAATATCGGCCTCCTCCAATACGAACTTCAGGGCCATTTCCATCTCCATGTCGTTCAATTGGCCCCAAGAATTCTTGAACCGCTCTACCATTTCTACTGGCAGTCTTCTGTCTAATGCAGTGGGTGTCACATTTCTTGATAACGTCACTCGGTCAATGGGCACGCAAGTGGCGATAACCTCACCTTTCTTCAATGTGACCCTGTTAGTTTGCACGTTAGCCACTCTTATGGGTATTGTCCTCTTCGGGTCTACTAAGCATCGTGCGACGAGGGCACCATCATGTCTATCTTTTAGGGGCTCCGCTATGAGAGCAGACATACCATCAAGTTTCTTCTCTAGTCTGGCTCTGACAATCTTCTCACTGTTACCAGGAATCCGTGTATCCTCGTCGACAATAAGTCTCACCCTGGGATTAGCTTCGCCTGCTGTTGGAGATAAATACAACTCTTCGTTACCGATTTTCAAGATCTTATTCTGGAAGTCTACTGACAGGACATCGAAATCTTCCATTAAATCCAGGCCCAGAATAAATTCGTCGACGATTTCTGCGACGACAGCCCTTACATGTAGCTCAGTACTGCCCAGCCTAATGTAAACAGTGGCCTCTCCATGCACGGGTATCCTATCTCCTTTTGCCGTCTCCAACACAGGCTGTTTGTTGGTCGTGAGTGCCGACCTGTTTGGCAACATGTCTGGACGTACAACGGATCTAGTGGCACCAGTATCGATGGTGAAACTACATTGTCTTCCGTCTATGCTGCCAGGTATAACGAGGCTCTCGCGGTAGCGTCGGATAGTGGAGACCCTGACCTTGGGGCCTTGGGTCTCGCATGCCACGTGTCGCCCACCTACACTGGCGCCAGGTCGTTTTCCTTGATGGCGCTCCCTGTTGGCGTATTCTTGTCTTCTGCGAGCCACCTGTTGGGTTTGTGAGCACTGTCTACTTATGTGCCGTTTCCTACCACACTTGTAACATTCTATGTCTGACCAATCTGCTTTCGTCCTACGTGCCCCAACCGGTACAGTGAGCTTGCTTATGGCTTCTTTTATCAACTTCATTTCTTGCCTTAGTTCCGCTGTCGTGTCTGCAAAGTCCTCTATCTCCTTCACTTCGCGCAGCCTGTTGCGGCGAGGTTGAGATGCATTCTTCGCTGCTTCAAATTCCAAGCCATAAATTACGCAGTCTGTAAGTGTTTTGAACCTTCCGAGTCTTAAAGCTTGTTGCATTTCATTGTCAAGTACCCCATCGATGAAGGTCTGGACGGTGATCTGGTTGACAAATTCTTCTGGGGCTTGGGGATATGCCAGTCGCACAAGTTTCTCCACTTCGGCACTAAATTCTTGCAGAGTCTCATTTGGCTTCTGGACCCTTGTCTTTAGTTGTGTCTGGTAGACCTGGCTCATGTACTTGTTACCATATCTCAAATCTAGGGCCTGTATCACTGTTAAGTAGTTTTGCTGTTTCGACTCCGGGATGTTCTGGAGGATTTCTAGGGCTTTACCTCGAAGCGAGAGAATTAGAGCAGTGGCTGCCTGTTGTTCGCTCCACCCATTGCTGAGAGCTGCCGCCTCAAACTGCCTCCTGTACATGGGCCACGATGTTTCTCCGTTAAAAGTCGGCGGCTTTAGGGTTCCATGAAGCTGCTGCACGGCTGGCATATATTCTTCCGGACGATTTTGAACTGGAGACATTTCAGTAACTCCTCTTGGCTGAGTTCTATCAGTCTGACCCATCACCTGTTCTGTCAGTTCTTTATGTCTGATGTCTGTGCCTTTCATCATCATCTTCATTTGTTCTTTCAACCCTTCAACTTCTTCCCATCGTTTATTCAAATCCTCTGTTACATTATCTACTTTCCTGTCCACATTTTCTATTTGTTCGTTGATCTGTTCAATTTCTTCTTTTACATCGACTCTCATATCATGGAACATACTTCGGATGTCTTCTTTGTCTTCAAGACGCCTCTGTTCCTCCTCTTGTCGTCTTCTCTCTTCTTCTTCGCGCCGCCTTCTTTCATCTTCTTGTCGCCGTTGTTCGTCTTCTTCACGTTGCCTCTTGAGGTCTTCTTTATCTTCTTGTCGCCGTTTTTCGTCTTCTTCGCGTTGCTTCTTGAGTTCTTCTTTATCTTCAAGGCGCCTCTGTTCTTCCTCTTGTCGTCTTCTCTCGTCTTCTTCGCGCCGTCTTCTTTCATCTTCTTGTCGCCGTTGTTCGTCTTCTTCGCGTTGTTTTTTCAGGAAGTCCATCAACTCTTTGATTTCAGCCATCTTGTCGTAGTCAGTCGATCTAGTGTTTACCATTTACAGCTAGCTCAGTTGTCCACTTCTTCACTCACTTATCCCACACTTCTGACACCAAATTGTTACGTTTTCTCCGGGTTCTGGATAAGTGAGACTTTTAATTTTAACAAAACAACTTTATTTACACTCTAAATATGGATACAATAAAATTTCTAGAATGTCTCTCTCACAAAACACTTAATTTACTGTCTACAATTACTAATCTGCACACAAGTCTCTACACTGGTACTACAGTAGCTACTCTCTTAACACTTTACACTGCTTCTTCGAGTTCCTTCAACATTCTCTAACTGAACTGAACTAACTCGGGCTGGCTTGCTTTCGCTTTTATATACTCGCCGTACCTTCCCCTCCTTTCTAGAGCGTTCCATTCCAGAACGTTCCAGGACCTTCTTTTACTAGAAGGTTCTGTGAATACAGATCGGTCCCGTGTGTATACAGGGGGATGTATATACAGGATGATCCAAATGTGGTCACCACTCCTATGTTACACAAGAGGTGTTTCTCGAACTATAAGATCTCTCTGCGTATACAGGGTGTAAGGGTTCTCTGCGTATACAGGGTGTATATACAGGGTGTTCGGAATGTGCAGACCTCAGTTATCCGTTCCAACGGGGTACAAGTTGGTAACTTCGTTATTTCTGGTCCTAGAGGGTTGAGACTTTGCCTGAGGGGGGTCACCCCAGGCACCCCCAGGGGGGTGGGGAGGCGGTGTTGCCAGATTGTGCAAAAATTCCCAGATGTTGGGGAAATTCTGGAGATGTGGCAACACCGCACCTACGTCTATTTAAGTGCTTTGTAACTATATATATATATATATATATATATATATATATATATATATATATATATATATATATATATATATATATATATATATATATATATATATATATATATATATATCAACTGGTTTTCTCATATGTCTAACTGTATTTTTGTTAATATACTTTTATGTTAAACGTAACACATCATTGAAAGCCATGTATCGCAAATATGTGTGTTAATAAATATAATAAGGTGGCGCATTGAAAACGAAACAGACCGATTTGCGTCCAGAGAATATTTTTTTAAGAAACGCTGAAACATGTCAATTTTAATATGGAGGGGGACATATTTTGACATAAAACTCAACTTTGTCACATCAACCCCTTAAGGGTGGTGATAACAACTCTTATATTTTAAATAGGGAACATGGGTCGAGTGTTACATCATTTGAAATCCCTTTTTTTCTGAATTCAGCACACTAATTTTTTTTTGAAGTTTTATGAACTCGTTTAAAAATTTCGATAAGAAATGTGCTGATCGTCAATGTTTTGTAAACAAAAAATTGACTATCAGAATATTTCTTATCGGAATGAGAGAAATGCGGTTTATTATTTCAGTTTATCGGTCGGTTTGATACTTGATAGTACCAGCGAAAATTAATTTCACATTGGTGTATTCTGTAGAAAAAAGAGTTGAAATAATTACATTTTTTTTTCAAGAACGATGACTGTGAAAACCGTACCGCAGATTTGTTTAATGAACGACATCCGAACAGACATGTTAACAGAAAATACATTTTGGAGTTAGTTGCAAAGTTTCGACAAAGTGGTTCAGTAGCCAACAAAAAACGGGATCCTGAACGTGAATTTCCAGTTAGAAATGAGACTACTGAGATTGAAGTTTTAGGACAAATTGCTGCAGACCCAACTTTGAGCACGAGAAAATTGGCCACTGTTTCAAACATCAAAAGAAGAACTATTCAGCGAATATTGAAGCATCATAAATTTCACCCGTATAAAATTCATCTTGTACAATAACCGAATGAAGATGATTTTCATCGGCGGCTGGAGTTTTGTGAAGTTATGACTGCACGAATAGCTGATACCGGGAACTTTCTGTTCCATATCTGTTTTTCAGACGAGTGTACGTTTTTATCAAATTCTACAGTTAATCGCCATAATTGTCGTTATTGGGCAGATAATAACCCAAGAAATTTTCACGAAGTCCACACTTAAACTCCACAGAAATTGAATGTCTGGACTGGCATTTTTAAAGACCGTTTAATCGGACCAATTTTTCTTGATGAGAATTTGAGTGGCGAAACGTATTTGGAGTTACTAGAAGATATCGTTTACCCTCTACTAATTGACATTGTTGAAAATGATTATCGCTATCAAGAAAATCAATTAGTGTTTCAACCAGATGGAGCTCTTCCGCATTTTTTACAACGTGTTATGGAGTTTTTGAACAGAGAGTTTCCAGGACAATGGATTGGGCGTAGAGGTGCTATTGAGTGGCCCCCTAGATCACCGGATTTAACTCCTTTAGACTTCTTTCTATGGGGCTATTTAAAGAGTAGAATTTACGCAACAGAACCGGAGTCTCTGGAAGAATTACGACGACGCATTGTTGAAGAATGCCGTCTAATAACTCCACAAATGCTCCAGAATATCAGAACTCGTTTTGAACAAAATGTGTACTTTTGTATGGAAGCTGGTGGTTAACAATTTGACCACTTACTTAACTGAATAAACATTTTTGAACGTTTGGTTTTGTTTTTTTTTTTAACGAAAAATTGACCAATTAGTGCATTTCTTATCACAATGAATTAAATACGTTCTTGCAACTCCAACTGTGAATAATTTTTAAACGAGTTGATAAAACTTTTAAAAAAATTAGTGTGCTGAATTCAGGAAAGAAAGAGCTTTCAAATGATGTACCACTAGACCCATGTTCCCTAAATATAAGATTTGTTATCACCACCCTTAAGGGGAAGATGTGACTAAGTTGAGTTTTATGTCAAAACATGTCCCCCTCAATATTAAAATTGACGTGTTTCAGAGTTTCTTAAAAAAATTCTCTAGGCGAAAATCGGTCTGTTTCGTTTTCAATGCGCCACCCTGAATAAACTAAGTATATGTTTTATTAATTAGTTAAGCACCTGTAGTTAAGGTGAGATACCGCGAGTCATGCTCGTTACAAGTGAAAAAGGGTGCATTTTCTGGACATCTGCGTAGTGAAACCCAGAAATCGAAAGTGTGTGAGCCATGGCAAGTTGAACAAGTGCATATGTTAACTAAAGCTGTTAGAAGCAGAATGGCTACTTATCGTATATACGAAAAGGGTATTGATATTAAACAGTTTATGGAAGCAGTAAGACATAAAGTATTTCATCTGAAGCTGCTTTAGCTAAACATGATAAAATTAAAATGAATCTGGAATTGTTTGGCTTATATGTACTCCAAAACCGAAATAGAAAAGCAATTAAATCATTCAATACTAAAAAACAAAAATGTTACAGTTTCAACTAACTTTGAAAATAAATATCAAGCATTCGCTGAGGAAATTTACGCTAAAGCTTTGGAGTTTGCAGAAGCCGAAAGCGGATGGATGTTGGAGAGTTTGATGTGGTTGGAAATAAATATTAATAAATATAGTTTTAGGTCGGAGCGGTCCCAACATATATGAATTGTCGGCCACACACTATCGAGCTCATTAAACACTCAGTCGTCTTAGAAGTAAGACGTGCTTCAGCTAGTTCTTGAGTACTTAAGTGTTCAGTAGTGTGTTTAACATGACCACATTAAGTGATTTATGTTACCAGAAAATTAAAGACAACTTCTGGTATGGTTTATTTGGAGACTTTCAATTAATTATCGATAAGAATACTGGTTACTTCAATGCAACAAAATTGTGTAAAAGTGGTGAGAAAAGATTAAGACATTGGTTGGAAAATAAGAAAACTAAAGAGTTAATTGCTTATTACAACAATAACTTAAAGTCACATTTAAAATCACATCTCAAGTAACACCAACAACCGCTACATACTTGGTGGACTTTGGTGGAACACAGACTGAAAACAACTCGATATCTGGTACATATGTGTGCAAAGATTTTATATTAAATTTAGCCTGTTGAAAATCTAATCATTTCTATGAAAAGTGCAACCAAATTATTTTTCATTTTTTCGTAAGCGAATTTAATCAAAAATACAGGGAAAACCTCAAGGATATTGAAACGAAGTTAATGGCGATAGATGATGAAGTGCAGCACATGCGAGAAATAAATGCTAAAGTCACAGAACATCTTGAAGATATATCCCCAAAACCAAGTAACCCAGGAAAAATATGTGTTTTTGGTTAACTTTTAAGAAATGAGAAAGACGCTACCTATCTATATCATGCTGTAAGAACTCAGAAGAAAGGTTTTAGAAGAGCTGTTAAGAACTTTAAAAATAAACATCCCGATTCCGAAGTGGTTCTACATATGTTGTATGATCCAAATTCTGTAAATATCTTTAACAGAATAAAGACCGAAGTAAAATAACTGAAGGCGAAGAGAAACGATCTATATATATAGCAGATGTACCGCAGGAGAAGTTTATTCGGGATATTATTGACTTACGTCCTAATTTTTAATTGTATTAGTCTATGTATATATGTCATATTGAAAAATAAAAGCACATTAATTTTAACAAGGACTTTTATTTTATTCTAAGTACATTAATACATTAAATATAAGCTTATTTAACATCGTCTGAATTTATCCAAGAATTATGAGATTTATAAAAACCGAACCATTTTACATAGAGTTTCTTGCCTTTCTTCCTCAAGATGCGTTCAACCAGATATATGTCTGTTTGTTTAGTCTTTTGTAGTTCTCCCTCGTAAAACCCTCCACTGATGAGTTTTCCCTGCATGTCTTCAAGAAAGTCTGTTACTGGATTTGTGAAATGGACACTAACAATCTTGAATAACTCTGTTGACCAACGAGGTGTATACCCGTTTTTAAATTGAGCTTTTGCTTTACTTATACGTACAAAATCACCCACTTTGAATTTATTCTGATCAAACAATTTAATATTTGAGTAGACTTGTTCACGAATGGCTGCTTCATTTTCCTTTAGGTATTACACTAGTTGTTCGATTAGTGGTTGAGTTGTAGGCATCTGTAACATCAGGTAGTGTATTAAACCATTTCTAAGAGCCAAACAAGTTAAAATTTTTATATATTTTCTCTTTCATCTTTAGGTTTTACACCAGTTGTTCGATAAGTGGTTGAGTTGTAGGCATCTGTAACATCAGATAGTGTATTAAACCATTTGTAGGAGCCAAACAAGTTAATTTTTTAATATATTTTCTCTTTTAAGGTACGTATGACTCTTTCCACTATTGCAGCCCTCTTCACACTATAAGTGCTGTAGTGATTGATGTTGTCTTTTTTCAATAAAGCGTTAAATTTGAAGTTGTAAAACTCCTTACCAAGATCAGACTGGATGTTGGTAGGAGGTGTACTATTAGCTAAAATATCAGCCATAGCTTTAGTCACCTCTTCAGAATTTTTTGATTTAAGTGGGCGAGCCCACACACACTTTGAAAAACAATTGATAATCACTAAAATGTACTTGTAACCAGAGTTTTCTCGATGATAGTCTGTAAACTCAGCTAAATCAATCTGACACAAGTCATCCAAACCTTTGATTATGGTACGTCTGCGTTTAAAATTGATTCTTGCTGGTGTGTGCAACTCATTTATTACTTGTTTTTTAGCATCAGATGGTTCAACTGTTTTGCGTTTCATGGTGATGTTGGATTAATAAATATCCACTTGTTATGCAAATCCTTAAGTTTGTTATCTATTTCACCCAGCTTCTTCTTCAACTTGTTATTCTTTGATAGGTCAATATCTGTTAAAACTTGAGCAGTTATGTTCTTGGTTAAAATTTTCAATTTCTTTTTAAATTCGTTTTTCAAATCTTCCAACTCTGGCTTGTGCACAGCTTCAAGTAGTATGGCAATTATTCTTTGTTACCTCATCTTTGTTCTTCTGATAGTCATCTATCCATGTATCAACAAATTTTTTATTTACACTATCTGTTGAATCGACTGGATCAGCGATAATTTTAAACTTAAAACGTTTATTGGACTGTGAACGTCCGAACTTATCGATATACATTTTTATACTAATAAATAGTCAGGCATGTATGGTATATATGTAGGTTTACTACCAGCTTCCTTCAGTTCTTCAACGATTGACTGAATTTCGTTGTTATGAGCATTATTACCAGCAACTTGAGAAGCCACTAAAAGTCTAAGTCTATCAACCAACTGATTTATGTCAACCCAATACACATATTCTATTTGCTTGTTATTTTGCATCATACAGTTGTTAGTGCTGCTTTTTCTATCAATGACAATCTGAGCTTTAGGTTCGGTCTTTTGTTTTTCGTTAAGATGTGTGTCGTAACCAAAACCGTGAGGAGTTGAGGATCTTCGCCCTCGTGGATTTATAATTGGTTTTATTAGAGTCTTATACTTTTTCGAGGTATAACCTTTGGTTCGTGCATTAGGATCGTAGTTAATTTTATGAGGACTAGTTGATTCCAGAATATTTCTATAGTGTTGAAGATCGTCATAAGTATACCCCCTAGGTCTTTTCATAAATATCAATTCTAGAAGACCTTGTGACTCCAGCTACCAGTATCTTTAGTGTAGAGAGCATCATACGTTTGATCAATGGTAGCAAGTCTCGGTGGTTCAGTAAAATACTTGTCTGCATAATATCGAACTCGTTCAGGATATTACTCCAAAAATTCTTGATATGCTGGTGCGGTTGTGATAGTTTGTAGATCTGCCTCAAGCTTTTTAAATGTTGGGGTATCCTCATCGGAACTTGTCTCGACCCCTGGTTCGGCTTAAAAAACTTCATGGTCTTTAAGGAACTCGACTTTGGGTTTGGTTTCTAGTACCGCTTCTTCTTTGATTTGTTGAGTTGTTGGCTGAAGTTTAAGTGTTGATGTGTTTTTATATATTTCAGTGAGTTGTTCAATAATTGGTTTATATAAACGTTGCAGAGCTTTATCATTCTCAGCTCTGCCAAGCTTAAGCATCAAATGTTTTTTTCGAATGTTTTCAGCAAGTTGTAAAATATTTTTCTTGATTTTTCTCTCTTGTTTATCCATCACCTCAATCTCGCTAAATTTAGTTAAATATCGTGTGAAGAGATACACACAGTTTGGTGGTTTATAATATAGTAGCTTTAAGTTGATTGTCTGCCTCCTTATCTTTCGTTAGTTGCCTAACACGAACGCTGTTGGAGAGACAGAACAGACAGGACAGACAGCTGTCTATCAGGACAGACAGCTGTCTATCAGGACAGACAGCTGTCTAGCAGGACAGACAGCTATCTACCAGGAGAGACATCTGTATGACAGCTGTTAGACAGCTGTATGACAGCTGTTGTAGTTGGTTGTAACCAATTAGATTAATATATAGCTATCGAATCATTTTCTATATCTGCCTTTGTGTACATCATTTTCCTTTACAATGACCAACATAACATACTTATTGTCTTTCCAGCAGTGACAGCATATATTTTTAAATTGTTTAAAGTCCATATCAGTGGTCACATGATCGTCGTACACATGTTTTAAATTGGTTTCATCTTATTTGAAGAGGATCAAAACGTTAGCGTTATCACGTATCAGATGTTTGGGTATTCGAGTATATGTTTGACAGAGATAGAATGAATCAATATTCTTATGTCTTTCCATGCTAAAGTATGCTCTCATTTTATCTTGTTTGTCACAAGCTACATCATCGAATATAAACACAAAGTTGTCCAAGGCATCTGCCCGATCAAATATTTCATCGTTTTCACTATATGGATAATAACCAACGCCTTCTGCAGCATCCAGCACCTTTTGTAACATCTTGTATTTGGGTTGGTATAAAGACTTTGAATACACATACACGTTATCAAACTTTAAACCGTTCTGTTCAAACAATAAACTTAACATAACATTTGTTTTACCACTCTCACTAGGACCACATATGATACATCTAACGCTGTTTGTAAAGAGAGGACCATGCCTTCGTTGTTGCTCTGAAGATGTATCAACAACATCATCTATATTTGTAATAGGTAAGGTAGATGCGTGTTTGATGGTACGCATCTTGACTTAAACTAAACTATATTTTTTCGTTAAGTATAAATATATAGAGAGATGCATGTGAGTCGTACAGTCAGTATCTATGTTGATGTCACAGGGTGAAGGTCTGGTAAACACAGCTATTAGTAAGCTACCTGTTGAGTTACACATACCTGGTTATCAGTTTTGTGGTCCTGGTACTAAACTTAAAGAACGTCTGGCTAGAGGTGATCAAGGTATCAATCCTCAAGATCGTGCTTGTCGAGAGCACGACATCGGTTACTCTCAATCAAAAGAGTTAAGTGATAGACATCGAGCCGACGAGGTGTTGGAAAACCGAGCTTGGGAGATAATCAAGTAGAAGGACGCAAGTTTTGGTGAACAGTTAGCTGCTTGGAGCGTTAAAAACACCATGAAGGTTAAAAGAAAGCTTGGTATGGGTCTTGATGTAATCAACTCAAAACCAAAGAAGAAAGTTCCCTTTAAAAACATAATAAGTCTGATTGGAGAAGTTGTAAAATATAGAAACCTTATCCCAACAGAGAAAGCTGTGTTCGCTTATGCAATCGTTAGAAAAATTGGTGGGCGTAAGAATGTACAGA
The DNA here is from genome assembly GCA_964006375.1 of Tillus elongatus. Taxonomy (NCBI): domain Eukaryota; kingdom Metazoa; phylum Arthropoda; class Insecta; order Coleoptera; family Cleridae; genus Tillus; species Tillus elongatus. Next base: position 106,570,474 of record OZ023265.1, read on the forward strand.
AACCTCGAGTTATTCCAATACCTAAGAGCGGAGGCTTCCTTCCACTGTTACCGTTGATTTTTGGTGGCCTGTCTGCACTAGAGTGCTCTGGGTGGTGATGCTCCTCGTATTGCTAAAGTAGTTAACGATTCTAAGGCAGCCAAATACAAACTGGAAGAAGAAGAACGTCACAACAAAACAATGGAGGCTATCACTATGGGTAAAAGAGGCAGTGGTTTAAAACTAAAACCAAAATGCAAGAGACTCGGTAAAGGTCTTTATATGAAAAAGCAGCGTAGCGGCTATGGGTTGTATCTGCAAAAGCCAAAAAACGAATAAGATGTTTACCAGCAAGACCTCTAACAAATGTAGATCTTGTGAAATTTGCTGCTAAAATAAAAATCCCATATTTTAGAGGTGTATACATGCGAGATGCTCTACCATCAAATGGTCCACGTAAGAATGAGTCATTCATCATTAATTTACAAACCAAGGAGCCTGGTAGTCATTGGGTTAATAAACGTGGTGACACCGCCGAGTACTTTGATTCGTATGGAAACTTGAAGCCACCAGTCGAGTTGTAACGTTACCTTCGAGACTGTTCTATATTATATAATCATGATGTGTATCGGAAATATAATACTTATAATTGTGGTCAGTTAGGTTTAGAATTTTTAAATAAGAGATTCAAACAGTAGCCTCTGTGTTTCAGTCATGTCGCAAACCTTCACGTTGAAAGATCGCAGCTCCCATCTGTCAACAGACTACGATCCACCAATTGAATTGGATCCGGATGGTAGTTATGCTGTTGTTTTGATAGGCTTTTACACATACAACAACATACCTAACATATATTAAGGTAAAAACAAATTTTATGTAAAAAAGGGGCTACTTGGAGAACTATCACAATACCCACTGGTGCATATGAAATAACACATTGATCTACGTTTACTTTCTGTATTTTTGGGTGTTTAAGTTGAGCGGGAAGCTATATACAATTTTCGTATTTGTGGAAAAATTGCAGAAGTTGAATTTCACAAGGGCTGTCTTTGATTACTTCTTGGGTACTTTGTGGCAGACATAGATATTCTGCGGCACCAATTTCTTTGCATGGGCTACTTGATAAACTGTAGTATCTCTCGTTTAGGATAAGGTATTTTTGATGTGGAATGATAGTATGGAAGGTTAAATTAGATTTTATAGGTATAGAATAAAGGTGGAAATAATCGTAGGGTACTAACTCCGTTAAAAGTATTTCAATAACAAAAACTAATTGCATCAACTTATAATAAGATTTCATATTAGCGATACTTTCGTATACTCGAATAGTGTGTTCGGAAATTACATACGGCAAATGTGGTTTATTTTGTTAAGTAAATCCTGTGATTCTATAATAGAGGGATGAACAACATTTAGTTTGGCAAATGTTATAGCATCTACTAATATTTCGCACTAGTGCCGCTAATCATTTGCATAAGCAACATTTGAATGGTTATGACAGTCTCTATATTTTCAGTTTTTAGGTTGAGTCTATTTTTGTTTTCAGTAGCAAAATTGAGTTGAGATTTAAGCTGAATTTGATTACTAGTTATTATTTTTATAGTGTTAGTGAAGTTTTCTGTTACCTCTTGATTTAAGGAAATTTGCTCTTTTAACATAAACCTAACGTTATCTTGATTAAGTGATAATTGTTCAATAGCTTTGTCGTTCCGCTCGGCATCTTCTTGATCTAGATTACCCGTTATTGATTTCCAAACTGTTCCTATGCCGTTGATTAGGCCTCTGCGTTTTCTGTTCGTGTCCGAGAGTAACAGCTGTTTTTTTAAGTTTTTCTGCTTCTGCTATATGATAAAATAGTAGGATTTGATAATTATTTATTTCGTATGTATAGTTGTTTCTATAAGAACCGTTTAGGCTGCTCTCGCGTTTCTGTTGATTTTCTTTTATATACTTCAATCCGTTTTCTAAAGGTAGCATATCAAAGGTTATAATTATGCTCCAATAATTCTTTACATTTTGAGCATTGCCAAGTTTGATGGGTAACAGGCCAGGGTTGTTTGTGATCTTTGTTATGACTATGTCTTCCGTGTTGATGTTTTTTTTTTGAATTTTAACAACACACCACGAGGGCTTACAGCCTAAATACTATCGTACCTTGGGTGTTGACAAGGAGGAAAGAGGCAACTTGTTAATTCTGGACTTGAAGGTTTGGAGGTTCGGAGCAGAAGGAAAAACATGTGCCGGCAAGGAATTCCACAACTTGGAAGTCCTCGGGACAAAAGAGCGGGCATAACAAGATGTTCTGTGTCTGATGACCTGGACAGTAAAAGGGTGCATTCGCTCTGTTCCCCGGGTAGATCTGTTGGGAGCAGCAGGTGGGGGAACTATGGAGGAAAGCTCCTCTGAGCAGTGCCCGTGCAGATATCTATAAAAGAGAGAGAGATCACCAACGGCACGTCGGTGGGCAAGGGATGGCAGCCTTTGGGTGAGGGTAGGGTCACCGATGAGACGTATAGCTCTCTTTTGAATGGAGTCCAGGATAGCGAGTGTAGAAGCGGCAGCTGCACCCCAGATGTGGGAGCAGTATTCGAGGTTTGGCCTTATTTGTGAAGTATATAAGGTATAGAGATTAGCTGGTGAGAAGTATTTGCGAGCCCGGAAGAGGAAACCTAATTTCTTAGCAGCCGCTTCTGCAATTGATGTGACATGTTGGTGCCAGTTAAGATTTCGATCCACAGAAATGCCAACAAGAGAAAAGGACTCATTACTTTGAATAACTTGGTTGTTCATTGTGATGGGTCTAGGGCTGGTGTATCTCTTATGAGAAAGAAAGCAAGACTGAGATTTGGTGGGGTTGAATTGTACAAGATTTCTACTTCCCCAGTCTAATATTTTTTGGAGATCCACGGAGACAGAACCCTCCATGAGTCTGCGATCCTCATCTAATTGGGCTAAAGAGACAGGCTTAGAATATTGTATATTTGAGTGGAGGGTGCTGTCGTCCGCGTAACTGTGAACTGGGTTGGATGTGCTAGAGAGGAGGTCATTGATGTAGAGAAGAAACAAAGTAGGGGCTAAAGCTGAACCTTGAGGAACTCCTGCATTAATTGGATACAGTTTAGAGGAATAACCATCCACAACAACAGAAATGTTCCTGTTGGAGAGGAAATTTGCTGTCCAGGTACAAAGTTTTGGTGGTAGGCCATGGGGCCGAAAGTTTATTAAGCAGCGCTGCGTGCCAGACCTGGTCGAATGCTTTGGATATGTCTAGGGCAACAATCTGAGATTCACCGTGTAGTTCCATAGACTTGTTCCAAGAATGGGTGACAAAGGAAAGGAGGTCGGCAGTCGATCTGCGCTGACGGAATCCATACTGCCTGTCGTGGATTAGACTGTGTTTTTCAAGAAATTTTAATAATTCGCTGTTTATATACCTTTCCATCACTTTAGAGACGACTGAAAGGAGAGAGATAGGCCTGTAGTTGCAAGGAAGCGCTTTGGATCCTTTCTTGGGGATAGGTTGTACTCGAGCAGTTTTCCAGTTACTAGGGAATATGCCTTTATTGTAAGATATCTGAAACAGACGAGTCAGGACAGGAGCAAGTTCTGGTGCGCAATTTTTGAGAACAATTGCTGTTAAGGGTGGTAAAATATTGACTTTTCCCTAATTTGTCTAAAATATCCGATATATTAGGAATTGGGTATTTGTCTTCTACAGTACGTTCATTTATTCTTCTGTAGTCAACCACCATTCTTCATTTTTTACGTCCGCTAGCGTCTACCTTTTTTGGTACAATAAGGACAGGTGAATTCCAAGGTGATATAGAGTTATGTCTGATGCCTTGTTGTATAAGAGTATCTACTTGCCTTTTTACTTCTTGTTTATGTACTTCCGGCAGGCGATAATACTTAACAAAAATTGGATCTTCGTTGTTAAGACGAATTTTGTGTTTTACAGTATTAGTAAAAGATAAAGACTCTCCCTCAACATAAAATATATCTCTATATTCTTCACACAGTTGTCCAATGGCATTTTGTTCTTCGACATTTAAATGACCTACACGCACATTTTTTAAATTTGATTTTCGTTTCTCATCCCAATCGATATCAGAATCAATATCCATTTGTTCACTGTCACGATATAAATTATTGCACTCAATTCCTCCGCAGGCAATGGTTTCGTAAATTTTATACTGATAGGTTTTTCACTAACATTTATGACAGTGGTTGTAGCAAAACCATTTTGAATTTTTACTACGGCACCAGGTGAATATTTTTGCTTAGTTGCGTTGCATTAATAATACCAAATTTACTGCTTATATTCACAGGTAATTTTACAAGTTTTTGACAACGAGGTTAAATAAATATTTCGTGTAATGTAATTATGACTTATTTTTTAATGTTATTATTTCTTTGTTTAAAGTGTCTGAAATAAATACAGGAATATCTGTATTTTTTGTTTTTAAAATTAGTCTCAAAAAATTAATGCTTGCTCCTAAAATTTGTAGTTAATATAAACCTATTAAACCATGATACTCTGGATGCACATCGTAAACATAAAATTTATGTAGTAATGGACCAACTTTAAAGGTCCTTGGCAACGGAATAATGGCTATTTTATCGTGAAAACTAGACGAATGGGTTGATTTTATATGAAAAGGTTCTGTACTTGTAAATGTAGAGTAATATTTCTCTACTATAGAGTTACTTAAAAGTGATTTAGTTGAACCTGTGTCTACCTTTAGTTTAAAATTAACATCCGGTATAATTACGTATGGGAGTTTACAACTATTTTCTGTATTAATTGATATTAAATTTGGCTTATGTCTGGGGCTTCGATTGGAAAATTTACTGTATTGTTAAAATCTGGTTCAAATGAGTAATTGTTATACCCATTATATGTTTCAAGATTTACAGCAGAATAAGGATTTTCAACGTGACCTTCGTTTTCTGAATAATAATTAATATCATTGCCACTATTCTCTAAACAGTGGCTGTCATATGCATTACTGTCTGAGTAATGATAATAATAGTCGACCTCTGCATTTTCTAAATGATCTGGTCTCTCTATTTCATTGTGAAAAGTTCGCCTGAACTAAAATTTCTACGAGGCTGATTTCGTGCAAAATTTTACTGTTGTCTCGTATTAGCATTGCTAAATATGCGAGTCGAATTTTTGGTGGCGGTCTCCATAGGCGTCGGCCTATATTCTCGGATATTTTGAGGCACAATCTGCCTTCTGAAAGAGTTACTAGGACCTGGTAAGGGTGTTCGTAGCTGATTAAACGAATTATGAGGTCGTACTGACATATTAAACGGATTGGGAGGACGTTGAGGTATTTCAAAATTAATCGGCTGCCGATATGACATTTGCTGCCGTGGAGCATTAAATACATTCGGTTTTAAATTAGTAATATAATTGGAATTAGATGGGGTATACTATTGGTAAATTTATTTTGATTAGCGTTATTAATATTTTTATAATGTTTCTCTGCATAATTGAAAATTTCTTCTTCTATAACTAAACTCATTGCATGTTCTAAATTAACTGGATGCTGCAACCTTATAGCTAACCCTAACTGCCCTTGGAATCGATGCAAGTAAGTTTGCAATGCTAAATTGTCATATATTGTTGTTTTAACTGATCGCGCATTTTCGTCGCCTATTGTTAAGTCTAATTTTAGTTTGTAATAAACTTTTAACGCATGTATACGCATACCAAACTGATAAGGTTGTTCACTCGGTCTTGGTTTTAAATTCGTTAGGTCTCTAACCAATGAATCCTCGTTTTGTTGGCCAGAAAAATACTGTAGGAAAAGTTGCCTCATTCTTGGCCAGTTTGTTGAATCTTTGCGACTTCCGATTAAATTTCTTGCCCTACCTTCTAATTTACTTTATATAGTTCTTATTAACCATTCATTATAAGAGTCATTAGCATCAGCTCTATTAGTAAAGGTAGTAAGGAAGCTATCTCATACCGACATAAATACTGCTAATGTGGCTTGATCGCAGGTATAGCATTTAAATGAAATGTTTGTGGTAAATTTGTCATATTAAAATTATTATAATTATTATTTAAACTAGAACTGTTTGAAATATTATTACTTTCCCTTATTGGGCTCCTATCTCTATAACTTACTATGTTATGTAATTAATCGATATTAGAATCAGTAACACTCATGAATAATAAAAAATAAAAGGAATAAAAAATATAGGAAATAACGAGAGCACTTACAGAAATATAATTCTATTATGCATCTCTGTCTGTGGAGCTACGGCGATGTCGTCCAAGTCTCCAGGCTACTGGTGGGTTGTGGCGATGATGTCCAGGTGAACCCAGTGATATAAACTGTTGCTGAACCTTTGTCAATGTTGTCCAGTTGATTCAGAGGATTGATGACTGGTCGGGCCTATGGCGATGCTGTCCAAGTGGCTGAGCAGTTGAAGATGCTGTCGTGGTTCACCGCTAGTGAACTCTGTCCAGGTAGTTGACGATGTTGTTTAGGATACCCAGCGATGCTTTTTCTTACGGCAAACTTGGAGTAATTGATGGTTCGTTCAATAAATAGCTAAAACTAAAGTGTCACTTTTTCGCGATTTTTGGCGTCAAAACAGCACTTTGAACATCCACGAGATCTGCGCCAAATAAATTGTAACTCTGGTTTACGGCTTTAAAATTAAATTTATATATTTTTTCAAAGCTTGTTGAGTTACAATTCATTAAAAATATGAGAACTACAAAGACACAAGGCCAGGTGTAATACAGAACTGGTTAAAATTATAGATGCAACAACCATTTAATAGATCATTGATGTGTAAATTATGATAAAAGCACTTCATTGCATATTTAGAGTTCACAAAGTTAACGGTATAAACAAGATTTGCTAAATTAGATATTTCATAATTAAAAGAAACATTTACTGATGCTGAAATTGCAGAGTTTGCATAAACTATACTTTCATGTAAATTAACAATTAGATTTATAATATTCTTATATACTAATACACAGGGCGATCACATAATTAGCGGTATTCTTAACGAATCCTGGTGACGCGTCTCATAATAATGATAGGAGGGGTTACAGGTAAACAGTTCCAAATTATTCCCTGCAAAACAGACAAATTTTAAACTGTAAATACATGGAACCGCAAGCAGGCTGTGATCTCGAAATACTTTTCTACATGTTTCTGTTGGCCTTAGATTAAACATTAATCTCAGTAATCGCTTTTGAGATACAAAAACTCTGCTCACAGTCACCGCGTTACCCCAGAATAGAATACCATAAATTATGTAAGGGTACGCCAAAGAGTAATACATGTTTATTATGCTCTCTAAGTTAACAGTGTTTTTCATCTGTAGTATTGCAAAATATGCTTTGTTTAGGTTCTTGCAAACTATATCAATCTAATTCCGCCATGATAGACTGGCATCTAAATACTTTACAATGTCTACCAGAGTACTGCCGATATTATTCAAGGACTTACTGTTTATGAACTCTACATATGCAGTTTTCCCAGTAATCACGATAAGTCTGTTTCTATCACACCAAGCCCGGAACTGGTCTATAACAGTGCCAACATCATGAAGAATCCGCTCTCTAGTATCAGCGTAGACAGTAACACAAGTGTCATCAGCAAACACAGTCACCAGACCACACCCCCCACCCAGCACATGCAATGGCATATCATTGATAAATAGTACGAATGACAGTGGGCTCAGCAGTTAACCTTGTGGAACACCTAAGCCTATGTCATACTCATCAGATATTTTATTTTTAAAGTTTACTTCCAGCAACCTGCCACTCATAAATGACTTAATTCATTCCAAGAATGTTCCACGAATTCCCAATGTAAGCAATTTCTTACTCAATATGTTGAGATCCACAGTGTCAAAAACCTGGTGAGGTCAAAGAACACAGTGACCACAAAGTTTCCCCGATCGATGTTTTTATACACGCAATTCACCATTCTAAAACAAGCAGTTTCTGTAGACCTTTTCTCCTGAAAACAATACTGACAGGTTGTTAACAGGTTATTTGCCTTGACAAAATTCATTATTCTGCTGTGTGCCATATTTTCTAACATTTTCTAGAATACACTCAGTAGGTGGATTTGACGATAATTAGTTAGATCACTTTCATCTCCCTGCTTAAGTAGACCAATAACACTAGATACATTTAGATGCTCTGGAAAGCAACCACTCCCAAATGACAAATTAACTATATGAAGCAAGGGTGACAGTAAACAATCAGTTAGTTGTTTCACCAGAGAGGACCGATTGAGGGCTTATTGTTCAAAGAGCTAACCACATCAAGGAGTTCTGCCTTAGTCACTGGATGAAAATATAAAGAGTTGGAAGAATATTTCGAACATGTTGCTAGAAGTGAAAGGTTCTCGCCAAAATAATCGGAAACAGCCACTGAGCAGCATTCGATAAGTAACCACCAAACTCATTGGCTATTTTTAAAGGACAGCTTACAGTTGTTCCCTTAATTTTAAGGTGGGAAGCTTCACTCTTTTTGGTGTGCCTGTTGAGCTTTGAGTTTATTATCGTCCAGAGCTTCCTCGGTTTATTCAATGAATTGTTAACCCTGTTGTGATAATAGGCAGTTTTTGCATCTTTAATTTTCAACATATAACTTAATCTTTCTTCCTTATAAATATTTCTCAAGTCACTGTCATTATATCTCGAACTTAACCAAAAAGTGCTCTTAATCGCCTGCTCTGAACAACAAGCATCTCATTTACCCACTCCCTCCTGATTATTATACACACAAAACTTTTATTAACGGGCAAGATTTATCAATATGCCAAGTTAAAATAAGATGAAGTTGTCAAAACTTTTAAGTAAGGTGCACTTGTGTGTCTTTTAAAAGGTTATTTAATTTTCTTCTGGTGAAAATAGTTCAGTTTACAAACAGTGAAATGGCAGATATGCAATTCAGGTATAGAATGGCTTATGGCAACGCTCGCGCCACACGACGGGTTTTATCAAGAAAGATGTCCTCACCGCCCGCTACCCAACAGACAATTTTTTGTTAATATTCACTCCGGACTTTGTGAAACTGGTAGTTTTTAGAGGTCTACTGCGCTTATAGGGAGACCAAGAACAGTAAGAACGATTCAGATAGAGGAAAATGTTCGAAATGCAATTGAAGAAAACCTAGAAACTAGCACGCGAAAAATTGCGACCGAATTAAACGTTACTCATGTATTAGTATGGCAAATCAATCAATTAAAGGATCAATAAGTTTACCCATATCATTTGCAACAAGTCCAAGCTCATTTCCCAAGGGATTTCTCGCTAAGAGTGGCATTTTGTGCATAGATACAAAATAAGTTAGTGCAAAATCCAAGGTTTTTATGTCAGGTGTTGTATACTGACGAGGCATGTTTTTCTCGTAACTCAATAATAAACTTTCATAACAATCATGTGTGAGTCGATGGTAATCCTCAAGCCAGAATTGAAAACCATTTCCAAGAGCAGTTTTCTGTAAATGTTTGGATTGGAGTTGTAGGGGATTTCCTTATCGGGCCTCACTTTCTGCCTCGCAGCCTTACTGGTGAGCAGTACAGACATTTCTTGGAGCATGTTTTACCAGAACTTCTGGAAGATGTTCCACTAAGGCAAAGACGTTCTATGTGGTTAATGCATGACGATGCTCCACCGTACTTCACCCTAGATGAAAATTATACGATCGCTGGATTGGGCATGCTAGACGAACAATTTTGGTCACCCAGGTCACCTGATATAAATCCCAACGATTTATTTTGCTGGGGACACCTAAAAACCTTAGTGTACACAACAACAGTTCAAAGCGAACAAGATCTACAAGATCGGATAGAAGAGTCCTGCATAATTATTAGCAACAATCCTAGTAGTTTCTAAAGGATTTGCGTACGCCTTATTATCGACCTGCGCGTCGCTAACAAGGCGTACAAACGCATGTATTGAAGTCGGGGGAAGCCATTTCCAGTAGTTTCGTTAAATTTATTGTTTCTGTGAGAGTATTATTTGTAAGATTTGTTAAGTCATCTTTAGTTTGCAGTTATTTTAGTTTATTGTTTTAATAATAAACGTCTCCCTGTTTGTAGTTTAGTTTATTTTTTTTTAATTTTTATTTTTTTACGTGAAAACCGTGCGTCGTACAAAAGTAAGCCCATGGAGCAAATTTGTTCCAAATTAAATGGGGACTTCTACAATAATTGCTTTTTCGGAAAAAGCAGTGGCGTCCCATTTTTTAATACCCTATATCTCGAAAACGAACCAGTTTCAGGGAAAATTGTAATTAAAATTGTTCTTTGTCTTGATAATTTCTACGTCTCCAGAAAAGTGTAGTTCAAAATAGCGAACTTTTTCTTTTCCAGTAGCGTACACACATAGGGAGATGAATTTACATTTCATCATTTATCTCTGAAACAAGCCGTCTAATCACAAAATTACGGGTGATATTAATTGTAGAGGTTGAGTTGCCAAATATAAAAATGGAGTCAGAATTCGAGCACATCCTGTAGCGTAGAAGTTAACCGTATAAAACCCCATTGATAGGCCCGTATCTCCACCACTGTATCGAATGAGTGAGTGTTGCCACTACCAGTATATGACCCGTGTATAGCATTAATGATGTGTAAAATTTTAGGTCTCTGTCGTGTACACTTTATAAGAAATGATAGGAGACCGTAATTATTATTTTTTTTCGAAACTTCAACACCCTGTATCTTGAAAATTATGAATTTCCGGACTTATGTTTATATGAACTTCTCTCCGTAAAATCATGCAAGGACTCGCCCCTTAAAGTTTGGCAGCGTACTTTTTTAACACCCCGTATATTAGGTTTCCCCCGGGACGGCACTGGAATTAATAATTAGGCATAATTACGTTTAAAGTTACTAGGAACAAATTTTCCAAAATCGGCGAAGGCGTCTTAGCAATGAACAAAAAACAATTTTTTAAATAAAAACACCTTGTACCTCGAAAACCAAGCTAATTGGGGGACACATGTTTTTAGCCTTCAGGTCTAAAATAAGCCAAGGAATTACCTCCATCAATATGGACATATCATTTAAAAACAACCTTTATATTACTTGATAGTCAAAAATGTTCACACTTTCTAGCTTTTATAACAATTTTCAATATTTTAATTTCTCGTCAAATAAAAATTGACTTACTAAATACGTCCTTTTTTATTTAAAGCACAAACTTAGTAATTTTTTGAAAAAATCGTAAACAAAACTTGTTTTCATATGGTGCAAACTCTACGATGGCACAGTAGGTTCAAAATTGGAATATTATTCCCAGGTCTGCGGTACTGTCTTAAAAATCAGAATTTCACTTTAGATTCCGTTAAACAAGCTGTTCCTTTTATAGTATGTTCATAGATCACAGTCAATTGTTCCTCCTCCAGAGGAAAGGTGGAATCTTTGCTTCTTCTCTTGAAAATCTAATCGGCATAACTGCTCATCAAAAATTGTTTGGTTAGTCCTTACAATGATGACATTTAATCGAAAAAGCAACAGCGCACGCCTTTTGGGTCAAATTACCCACATGTCTAACTTTAGAGTATACTCTCGAAGTACCTACATACATGCAGAAAAATATAGTCTCCACCTACTTAAGAAACGAAAAAACAGACATTATAGAACCATCCGTTAACAAATCGGCTTTACATTGACTTATTCACACGTCTGCCCTGATCCGCGTTCGCGTTTCTGAAAAAGCAAAGTGAATTTGATCTGTTTGAAAATTACTTAAACTATAGCAGTTCAAGCGGTATATCAAATTAAAAATAAATTAAAAAGACATGCATTTTGTAATAAAACAATAAGGCCTATTAAGACAAGTTATAAAGCAAGAAGTCCTGTGTTCGAGGTTTGGTGAATAGAACTTAAAATAAATGTAAATAGATCAATGAAACTGTACCAAAGGTTTAAAATACCACAGTTATTAAAAAATAAAGAACAACATGGGTAAAGTTTATGTTGTTTTCAGAGCGCTTCAATAATCATGAACCTCCTCATCAAAAGTAATGTTTTATTAACAATTCTTGGCGACAACAATTTAATATGTTACACCATGTACCCTTTCTTCATCTAAAATGGCAACTTTTTTGTATTTCAGGTAATGGAGCCTCGATGAAAATGCCTCCGCGACTATCAGCGCGAAGGTTATGTCTAATAATTATATTTTGGGTAGGAGTCACACTTCTGGTAACATTACATCGCCGATTACCATGGCCAACGAAGAAAAGTGATCATTCGAGTGGTGAAATTGATAATGATGGTTTCCCAATATCTACCCACTCTTCAGAGGCACAGTCTATACAGCCTCAGATGCTAAAATCGGATGATACTGAAAATGAGGATATTGCTGAAGTGACAGAAGCTGAAAGAAAGGCGTGGTTTTTTTCAGGAGGTACACAATATCCTTCTGCAAGGAGAGGTAGACCAAGGCTATTTCCTGATGAATCCGATGGGGACAGAATTGTGGAACAGCTGATGTATGTACCAGAAAATTATCAAGGTAAGTTGGGCACAAATGTTTTCTAAGTTTTTCTCATGTAAAACGTATAGTTTTCATAGTTTTATGATTATAACGTTGCGTAAAAGCAATACAATGTGTTTCTAGGGTGAAGGCATTAAGTAAAACAAACGCACGCTATTGGGGTTCTGCAAAACATTAATGCTGCATAGCTTGCTGCGCGTCCGTGTAATATCGTCACAGAAATTTTTTTGTCTAAAATTGTACATTCTGTTTTTGACTGCTTTAAATTTACGGTAACATTAGGATTAGGTTTAAGTTTATGAGGGAACTGGATATTCGACCTCTGTGACCGCAACGTCTAGATTTATGGTGACTCTCCCCTGCGGATCTCTAGAGCACTATGCCCAGCTTTATCTGCTTTATTAGAGTTCAGTCTAAACAGAGGCTGCCTTGTATAGCTTTCAGCCGTTGGAGAAGTGACACCATTGTGCCTTCCATAGTTCCCCAATGATTTTTTTTCATGGGGAAACCACAGTTGTTTCCTGTCAGCCAAAGCTTTCCCTACTGCTGTCCAAAGAGTTTTATGTGGAGCTTTGTTCCACGACCTTAGTTTGGTTAGCAATCTATTGGTCTACAACCCTCTCCCGTCTTCATTCGGGACGTAGACGGTGCATGTATGGAGTCCCGGTACCTGATACCCGTCCAGTGAACTGAGGCTTACGCCCTACCATGACCGAAGAAGGGAAATTGTCCTCCCATGGCCAAAGCCGGAGAATGGCCTCCGGAACACCATTCTATGGTCCAGAGCCCTATTGTGGACTAACAAAAGCCATGTAAGAAAAGAATTTGGTACGTGGGACAAAAACCAATTGATGTCATACTGGAGGAATACGCCAGGCTTAAGGCAGGCAAAACGGTTTAACACCATATCAATAGAGAAGTATGCACTGTTTATTGAATTGAATAGGAACGACTTGAGAATAATCACAGGACTTTTCACGGGGCATTTCCCAGTAAGGTATCACCTTATGAATATGGGTAAGGTGGACAGTGAAAATGCAGATACTGCACTGAAGCAGCGGAAACAATAGAACATTTGCTATGCAACTGCATGGCTCAGCTCTGCAACAGGCTCAAATGCCTTGGAGGGGTGACTGAAACACCGCAGAAAATAGACAAAATAGCCACCAAAAAGATAGTGGACTATATGAAAGAATCAAGCACAAAAGACCTATCGTAGTCACAGAGCTGAGAGACCTAAACACTGAAGTGGTCGAAAAACCTCGATAGAAACAGGACAAAGGATTCATGAAAGAAGTTTTGCTAAAATCACAACAAAAATTGTTAATCAGGAAGGAAAATTCTAAATAGTAGTAGTTATATGAATAAATAAATAAATAAATATCGCCTTTATTAACTAAATTATATTTACCCCACCAACCACCATCAGGAAAGGGCGAAGTCTAACAGAGCTATACACACCCAACTACAACCGTCAGTGGAAACAGGCCACATTATGAACAACTGTGAATTTTCAGCAAAGGAAAACAAAAAATTTAATTAATAGGTATATCTGAAGACAAATCTAAATTTAAAAATCTCTAAATTTCTGAGGAGTTGCAACTAAAGGCCAATACTTGAACTAAGAATGGAACCACCCAGAACACCCCAGCATCGATGCCTACCACATGGAAACCAACCTCTACCTATTGATTGTTGAGCAAAAACAATTTTAATTTATACTTCAATTTGTTAATATTGAACAATTTGAATTCTTGAGGTAGTCGCTTATACAAAGAAATACATTTATACATAAAGCTACGTGTAAACATGGCTGTCCGAATGGGTAAAACAAAATTTTTGTTAAATCTAGTTGATTTCGAGTGAACACGTTTATGAGGTGTAAACTTCTGTCTGTGACATGAAGATGCTGCAGGGTCATTATCTCCTAACTGTAGTAGTCTTCATGTAAAGACATCAGTCCTCTTGTATTTTGTGTGTAATTGGATCATGCTTTCGGTCCCCATATATTAAACGGTAGCAGCTTTGTTGTACTTCCTGCACTATATCCTTATTAAATTGGGTTAGACAAGAACCATAAATGAAATCAAAAAGTTGAAGAGTGACACGACAAGAGACTTACATAACCACTTCATCGCTTTCTGGTCTAGTAAGAATATGTTATCTAGCCTCAGGCTAGAGCACGCTCTCCCAAGTATGAGCTTTATATGATTTTCAAACCTTAAGTCACTATCAAAATTAAATCTTAGTTTCCTAGCCTCAGGCTAGAGCATGCTCTTCCAAGTATGAGCTTTATATGATTTTCAAACCTTAAGTCACTATCAAGATTAAATCTTAGTTTCCTAGCCTTGTTCGTGAAACGAATTAGAACATTAGCAATATGAATTTTAAAATTTTGGATAATAAATTGTTTATTGTTTTTATTTGCAAAATACATGCAATGAAATTTACTCGGATTTACCCTCAAATTATGTTACAAGGACTGATCTCGGCAGATCTTCAATAATGTATCGATAAGCCTGTAAGTAGTTTTTTTTTTTTTTTTGAAAGTGATAGATAATATACCTGAATATTGTCCGCCTAGGTCTGTATCTTGCATCCACTTACTGAACATAATATTTCAGAAGTATATATTATTAAAAGCAAAGGATCCAAATGGATCACTGAGGTATTCCAGAGAGGACATCTGCATAGGTGGAAAAACTATTATTAACCACAATTTGCATTTTCCTATCAACCAAATATGATTCGACCAGTAACGTTGATAACTCATCAAAACCATAACATCCAAGTTTGACACAGAGTAATTGGTAATTTATGGTATCAAAGGCCTTAGAGTAGTCAAGTAAAACGAGCATACTAATCAGTCAAGCACCATTAGCCTCCATAATGTCACTAATGGCATTAGGCAAAGCAGTACTCACACCATATCCCCTTCTGAATCCAGATTGTACATCGGGAAGCAAATTTTCACCATTAAAATAACCAATTATTTGGGTATACATAACTCTCTCAAAAGTGTTAAGACAAAATTGGCAAAATACTTATGATTCTGAGAATTCTTTAAGGTCATTCTGCTTAGGCATTGGCATTCAGTTAGCAATCTTCCACAGCAGAGGAAAGTACTTCCTTTCTATACAAAAATGATTAGTAACAATATTATGATTGTTACTAAATTAACATTTCTGAGTTCTATAACACGTTTTTATTGAACTAATAACTATAGTTTTGAAAATACAACTCCAAAAACAATGACAACCTCAAAAGTCCTATAATGTCATCTCCCTAGTCACCAATGCAACTTTTCCTTATTGTTCCAGTTCAATGGTTTCTGGTGAGTAGATAGTCCGGCACCTGGGACCATACCCTCCACTTTTTTCTGCGCATGTGTGATGACGTCACGCGCATGCGTGCGAGGTTGACAGTTGACATCTGACCTGTCAGCTGTCAATGTCAGTTGTCAACTGTCATTGGCCTGTCAATTGTCAGTTGACTTGTCAGTTGTCACTTGGCAGCTGTCACTTGTCCGATGACATCAAATGTTCCAAGATGGCGGCAATCAGGTTAGGTCTCCATGTGTTTGTTGTCATCAGTCAGGGCTGTCACTTGTCAGAGAGATGACGTCAAATGTCCCAAGATGGCCGCAATCAGTTTTGGTCTCCATGTGTTTATCGATTCCCAGCTATCTGATTGTTTCTTGAGGTTATGTTGGCACACACATGTTACATGCCGATTCCCGGTATCTGACTGTTTGTTTGTTGAGGTTGTGTTCGTACACACGTGTTGTATGTTATGTTACATACCGATTCCCGCTATCTGACTGTTGAGGTTAAGTGTGTTGTTTATTAAGGTTAAGTCTCCATCTGTGGTTATGTTCCATGTCGATTCCAGCTATCTGATTGTTTGTTAAGGTTATGTTGTTATGATATGTACCGTTTTTTAGCCTGATGTTTTGTTGACATATAAGTCTCCATGAGATCTGTGTGTGGTTATGTGACATGCTGATTCCCAAGCTGACTGTTTGTTGAGGTTAAGTCTGTATGTGTGTTTAGGTTATATCGGCTACCGGCTAGCCGAATGTTTGTTTGTTACGAGCTTGTCAACGTTTCTTAGGTTATGTTTGTACACACACACACACACACACACACACACACACACACACACACACACACACACACACACACACACACACACACACACACACACACACACACACACACACACACACACACACACACACACACACACACACACACACACACACACACACACACACACACACACACACACACACACACACACACACACACACACACACACACACACACACACACACACACACACACACACACACACACACACACACACACACACACACACACACACACACACACACACACACACACACACACACACACACACACACACACACACACACACACACACACACTTAGCTGTCATCTAAGCTCACCCATGTGTTTATTCTTTGTTGAGGTTAAGTGTGTTGTTTGTTGTATTGGGGTTGCTAGGATATTTAGTTTTGGCGGATAATTTGAATTTTATTGAAAATTTGCGTCTCTTGTCCAAAGCTTGGGCTCCATCGAAGAAGGGAATATTCCATTGAAAATTGGTAAGGTGAGGGAATATCCCCTTCTTCGAGGAGTCAAGCTTTGGACACATATACATACAGGTAAGCGATACATACAGATATGAGAGAGATAGACAGACAATTTAAAATCGTTTTTGATTTTAAAGAAAAGCGTTCGCCTGTAATTAGATTTGAACCCCAGAACTTGAATTGACTGTATAATTCAACATAAATGCATTTATGACTAAACACAGTGTTCCACCAGACACTTGAGATAAAGTTTGTTTGATGCTTTGTATATATAAAACAAAACCAGTTGTTGTCAAGTTACGTGGGCGTTCATTCTATTACAGTGAATATAGATCATAAGAGGAACTTTGGTTTAAAAATTCTGGTAAATATGTATACAGTAAATAGGTCAAACACACTTCATATAATACTAAATCTAAAACAAAACGTATTTGCATATGCAAATTAACCTGTTTCCAAAATGGTAAGATAAATGTAAATCAGTTTTTACGTGTGCGTTTCTTTCAGTGAATCCAAAGTATATTGTGGGCGTGTATATGGGGAGTGATTAAAAATACAATTAACAAACTTAATTTACAAACAAATTAACTATGATATACGAGGGTTGTTTGATATGTGTTGTTGTTTGAATGCTAACAGACTCTTGATATATGAATATATACGAGGGTTAATCAAAATGCAACAAAAGAAAAATAAAAACAATTGATTTACATACAATAAAAAAATATTAGGAATAATTAGGCTGTACATATTGATACATAAATGACATACTATTATTACATAATGGCTCTAACGATGCCTCTTAGAGGTTTATATTTCAATACACTGTCGTGAATAACTAAACAGTAAGCTCGTGTGTTGTTAGGGAAATTCGCTCGTCTCATAAATTCCACCTTAATGTCCCCCGTTGAAGACTTGATTGACTCGTTCTGGTGCTGACAGTCAATCACAAATAGAGCTCGGTCTTTAAACGCGTCATTATTCAAGATAAGCTCCGACATGTTTTTATAACAGAAGCTTTTTTGAAAATATGTATACATCTGATAGGCTTCAGCAAATTTGGATTTCTCGAAATCCATATTCATAGATTCATAAGGGTAGCATTCTGAATTTAGAAACACTCGGAGATCCAGCATACCAATGTTATCGAAAAAGTCTGGCCTTTTGATTACGTTATCTTTACGATCTGTTTAAAATCCTATAATCACATATCGAGGTCTTTCCAAGTTGGTTGCAGTTTTAACAGCCCACACATTTCTGTTGATATCTCTCAGTGATGATAGCTCATATATGTCCCATTTGCGACATGTTTTACCTTTTAAAAACATATTGGTTACGGTAATTTTTGCTCGTGCCGTACCTGTGCTGTAATAGCCGTTGGAATCATTTCGAACTCTTGTAAAGCGAAAAGTATGTTTGCCACAGAGAACTCCTTTGAAATGATGGAAGAAACTGAAGAAGAACCTAATAGGTATGAGCATGTGAAACTTGTTATCGTTTAAGGTGATGTGCTCCAACGACACATTCAGTCCGGCATTGCTAAGAGATTTGGCCTCAGTCTTACTGAAGGATAGCAGACTTTTGATGGTTGTTGTGGTGTATGGGTCTCGCACTCGTTTCACTCCCTTGTTATTTAACTCATAGCTCATCGATTCAAACAGAGCTGCTCCTCCATTATTTGACAGATAACATGCACCATTGGCATTTTGTACTGCTAAAGGTTCCAGAGCACCTTCGATTATTAGAACTGACTCGGCCAGACATATGAACGCATCTTGTTGATTGATGGCTATTTCAATTGCATCGCTGTTACCAAACGATTTAGTTGGTGAATAGTAAGAGCGCAGTTCTTCTCGGTCGATGGCATCATCAAGCACGGGGTCTTTGAATATTTCTAGTTTTGACGACATGATAACCAAGGCTTTTCAGGAACTCAATATTATCGAGACGAAGTGTACCCTTTGAAGTGTCTGACTCAACTGAATTTGTTTTGGTAGATGCACTTGCTTTTATATCTTTAAAGACCAACATACTGAGCAACCTTTATGAGTTTCAAGCGAACAGACACTTCTTCACCTTGAAAGTTGACAGGAACTGAATCTTGATCGACGATGTCGATGCTTATATTGGAAATCTCTTGCTTGTTCACCGCTAGGTAAATTAAATTTTTTGGTTCTATGTCGATTGCGTAGCCAGGATCTCATACAGTGTATGTGAGGGTTGTCCGTTATAATAGGAACCAGACACAATATTAGTTTCTATGCGAATTTGTGTAACATCCACTATTTCAACAGGTAAATCAGACTCATAAAAGATGTCCGGTTGAAGAACTTGTTTTGAAAAGCCCAACATTCTCCCAATTGAACCATCAAATTCAAAACATTTGTATAACACTTTAGTTTACATTTGATGGTATTCGGATTAGGTCTCAGAATCAGAGCCTGCTGCTTTTGTTCGTGTGTTGCTGTAGCACCAACAAGTTCATTTTGAAGTAACTCTTCCAAATGTGTTATTTCATAAGCACCAGAGGTTATCTTGATGGTCCGCCAACCGGTTCCTTCTTTTACATGAATTGGTTTTTACCTTCATAGATGTTAGGTATGTTGTTGTATGTGTGAAAGCCTATCAAATCAACAGCATAACTACCATCCAAAGCAATGGGTGGATGGTAGTCTGACGACAGATGGGAGCTGCGGTCTTTCCACACGAAGGTGTGCGCCATGACTAATACACACAGGCTACTGTTTGAGTCTTTTATTGCAAAAATTGTAAACACAAGTGACCACAATTAAATGTGTTATATGTTTGATACACATCATGATTATACAATATGGAATAATCTTTAAGGTAACGTTGCAGCTCCACAGGAGGCTTCAAATTTCCATACGAGTCAAAGTACTCAACGATGTCACCACGTTTCCTCACAGCAACCCAATGAGTGCCTGGCTCCTTGTGTTCTTGCAAATTCATGATGAACGATTCATTTTTATAGGGTCCATTGCGAGCTAGCTCATCTCGCATGTATACACCTCTAAAATATGGGATTTTCATTTTACCAGCAAACTTGACACGATCTACATTTGTCAGAGGTCTTGCTGGTAACCACTTTAGTTTTTTTGGTTTTTGCAAATACAATCCATAACCGGAGCGTTGTTTCTTGAGATACAGACCTTTGCCCAGTCTCTTGCATTTTGGCTTAAATTTCAAGCCACTGCCTCTCCTGCCCATCGCGATGGCTTTTATTGTTTTGTTGTGACGTTCTTCTTCCTCCAGTTTCTGTTTTGCAGACTTGGCATCGTTCACGGATTTGGCAATACCTGCAGCACCGCCACCTAGAGCTCCTAGTACTGACAGCCCACCAAATATCAGAGGCAACAACGCAAGGAAGCCTCCGCTTTTAGGTATTGGAATAACTCGAGGTTTCTGCACATTCTTACGCCCACCAATGATTCTAACGATTGCATGAGCTATATCAAACACAGCGTTCTCTGTTGGAATAAGGGTTCTATCTTTTATAACTTCCTCAATCAGACTTATTTTGTTTTTAAAGGGAACTTTCTTCTTTGGCTTCGAGCTGATTACAGCAAGCCCATCGCTAAGTTTTCTGTTAACTTTCATGGTGTTTGTAACGCTCCCAACGTTTCAGCAAAACTTGTGTCTTTCTTTGTTAATAACAACCCTCACTCTGTGACACCAACATTCATACTGACTGTGCGTCTCACTTGTATCTATACACACACACACACACACACACACACACACACACACACATACCAAAAATATAGTTTAGTTCAAGTCAAGATGCGTACCATCAAACACGCTTCTGCCTTACCCATTACAAATATAGACGATGTTGTTACGGATACAGCAGAACAACAACTGAGGCATGGTCCTCTCTTTCCAAACACAGTTCGATGTATCATATGTGGTCCTAGTGGATGTGGTAAAACAAATGTCATGCTGAGTGTATTGTTTGAAGCAAACGGTTTAAAGTTTGATAACGTGTATGTGTATTCAAAGTCACTGTATTAACCGAAATACAAGATATTACAACAGGTGTTGAATGCAGCAAAAGGTGTTGGTTACTATCCGTATAGTGAAAACGATGAAATATTAGATCCGGGAGATGACTTGGACAACTCTGTGTTTATATTTGATGATGTAGCTTGTGACAAACAAGATAAAATAAGAGCATATTTTAGTATGGGCAGACATAAGAATATTGATTCATTATATCTCTGCCAAACATATACTCGAATACCCAAACATCCGGTACGTGACAACGCAAATGTTATTGTGTTATTCAAGCAAGATGATACCAATTGTAAACATTCGTACGACGATCATGTGACCACCGATATGGACTTTAAACAATTTAAAACTGTAAGCTACCAATGCTGGAAAGACAATAAGTATGGTGTGTTGGTGATTGTGAAAGAAAACGATGTACACAAAGGCATATATAGAAAAGGATTCGATAGATATATATTAATCTAACTGATTACAAACAATGATAGACAGGACAGACAGCTGTCTAACACAGCTGTCTATCTTGTGAATTAATCCTAATAAATTAACTGTATTTAAATCAGTTGTTTTATATGTGGTATTCAACATGTCTGGTATTCGCATATTCTAAATTTCTATTCCGAGGGTGCTCAGACTTGCAAACCGCAAACATCCGGTGTTTGATTACTTCGATTCAAGACAGGCATCGTGTTGTCAAATTTGGCTTCTACTCGTTGAGACGATAACATGATACCAAAACACTATACCTCTACACCGCTTAATAACAAAGTTAGATTGCGCATGCGCAAACTGCCATCTTTGCGTACATCATTTTTATAAAAATAAAAATGATACGTCTTATTATTTAGACAGGTTAGATCAAATCTCGATTGAGATTCCAGAAATCCAATTCTGACCGGAGGCTCCCATGACGTCACTCCGGCGCTTCGCGCTGGCGCAATAGCCAAGTGGAGGAAGTGGAGGTTCCAGAACATACCATCTATACCTCCTGGCAACTTCTTTATTTAGGAGATGTACCACGTCATTTCCTAGGTGTATACTTCCCAAAATGCACTGCTCGGTAATGTCTCTCACGAAGCACTTATTTCTTGTTCGAAAGTCTCCAAGTTTGAATTCTACTTCTATTTGTCCTTGCACTGGCACACTGTCTCCAGAAACACTCCTTATAATTACAGGCGTATCTAGTTCTTGTACAGCTGTTTCACTGTTCCTAGCTAACCTTCTGTTTACAATAGTGGCATTTGCACCAGTATCGATGAGCACGTGACACTACTGGCCTTCCACATAAGGACTGTTACTTGCTTGATGTGACGCCCAGGGGCGGATTATTCGTGGAGCTTTGGAGAGTGTGCTAGCCAGGTTCTGCCCCTTGAACCTGGCTAATTCTCATTTCCCGAACTAGAGCTTCCTTTAATTGACAGTGGGATGGTACTACGGTTGGTAGCAGCAACTCTTTCTCTGCAGAATATCTGGATGTGCCCTGGCTTATTACACCTCCAGCAAATAAGGCGAATCTTGGGTCTGTTCTTGACAGTCCTTGTCTGGTTACACAAAATCTCAGGCTTTTCCACTGAGTCACTCACTGTTACAGCTCTCACTCTAGTGTCCCTCCGGAAAGTCTTGATAAATTCGATTTCCATAGCCTTAGTCAGGGCTTCTCGCGGTGTCTTAGGATTGGTCACTATCACGGCTTCTTGCGTTCGGTCACTGTGTAATCCTTCAATGAATTGCGGTACCGCTACCAATTCCTGCGTCTCCAGTGGGTTGCTTTTAAAGGTCAGCCTTGTAAAGTATTGGATGTCGAAAACACACTGTGCCAGGTCTTGTTTAGCCCCTTGTTGTCTGGCATGCAGCTTGTGATAGTTGAGAGCCATCAAGCCATCGACTCCGTAGCGACTCTTCAGTTGGGCAATTAGGCAATATAATTGCATCTCTCGTGCTCAGGTAAAGTGCACAGGATACTGACCGCATCACCTCTCAAGTGAGCAACAAGCATGCCGGCTTTATCTACATCACTCCACTAATTTCTTTTTGAGACCGTTTCAAACTGACACAGATACCCACGGAGCTTTTCCATTGAACGTATCTGCTTTGACGGATCTCGCACAGCCCTGACCATCTGTCGTTGCAGGTCTTCCTTTCAGTGCCAGACGCAGATGCAGTTCCATTTCCAAACTCTGGAGGCGTTCGAAAATGTCTGATTCATGGATTTATGCATTTCCATATTCAGTGTATGTATGTCCATATCTACAAATGAGTCATCTGCCTTCTCTCAGCACTAGTAACCAGCTTTTCTAGCCGTATATGTGTACTTTTGTCCCCACCCTGTATCTTCGACTCAATCTGCTCTTCCAATCAGCCCACTTCCTATTGCATTTTGTCTTCAAATATTTGAAGTCCTGTTCTCAGCTCTTCGAAATGCTTTTGGTTATTTTATCTGACCCTGTCGAGACCGCCTGCAGTTTGCTTTTGGCTCTGGGCAATGGCTTCGAAATTTTCTTTTTGGCACTTCACAATTTCTTCTGCAGTTTTTTCTGGCTGGGAGCAATAACATTGTCTAGACTTTCTGCAGTTTGCTTTTGCCAGTGTGCAATTTCAACTATCAATTCTTTTAAATGGTCTATTTCTTTAATACCGATATCCACTTCTCCACACTGGGATATGATTTATCTTGGTATATTTAAATCCCACTTCTAGATACCAAATGTTACTAAATTAACATTTTTGAGTTCTATTACACGTTTTTATTGAACCAATAACTACAATTTTGAAAATACAACTCCAAAAACAATGAAAACCTCAAAATAATAAATAATGTCATCTCCCTAGTCACCAATTAAACTTTTCCTTATTGTTGAATTTCCATGGTTTCTAGTGCTTTCTTGGATATGACTAGACACACGAGGTCACGCATCAGGCGCGAAATTCGCATACTGGTAACAATATAAACAAAAAAATTATTGATGAAAGGACTGCAATACTTAAGCATCGGCACAAGAAATGTTATCAGCACCAGTATCATTAGTTTTGATACTGTTAAAAATCCTGCCAATCTCTTCTTCACTAGTAAGTTGAACCGATCTGACAAAAAGATTTTTAGGTAACCGTAGCGTGCCGTAGTAGTAGTTGTAGTAAGATGTTATGCCTACCTTGATTATTTAGAGATAATCCAGCAACCATATCAATCTAAGCTTTAAATTTATTATTAACCTGCCAGAGATTAAACAATTTTAGTGAATTTTCTTTACAAAAATTCACTAATGAGGAGATCCCGACTTTTGAATTTTGAAAAAATTTCTTCAAATGAGCGCTAATTAGGCCCCCCAGAAAACATATCCGGGGTCAGTTGCAATTTTTATATGTTTATATATATATATATATATATATATATATATATATATATATATATATATATATATATATATATATATATATATATATATATATATATATATATATATATATATATATATATATATATATATATGTATCACACCGATAACTCAAAAAATAATGGGCCGATTTTGATTAAATTTGGTGAAAAAATTCCTTTTTCAAATGGCTTGGATGAGTTCGTTAGCCAGGAAAATCTGCCCAGGTTTTCCCGGAAAATTTTGTGTTTTCTTTCGAAAAAAAATTATATCTTCGGAATTAACAAAGTAAGGGCAACCAAATTTGGTACGCAAGTATATATCGTTATATGTAAGTTACCTACCAAAATTTAGCTATGTAGCTCAGAAGACAAAAAAGTTATAGTAATTTAAAGAAAAATAAATTGGGGTTTTCCTCAAAACGTCAAAGTGGCGATTTAAAATGTCAAAATTGGCAACATTTAGGCAAGTAACTTGAATCTAATACGGGCTATAGAAATAAAATGTCTTAAGAAGGATGTTTTACAAACCCTAAAGTCTTAGTTTCAACCGTCATTGTCCTTCATTTTACTAAAATATTTGCAGAAAATTCATTTCAAATAGACCCTTTCTCTGATGCTTGGCAGTAGCCTTAGCTATAGAGTTTATCGTTTAATGGTTAATAATTTTTGTCGAATTTTCGTAAAAAATCAATAAAGCTCAATATATCCGTTATTATACAAGATATGAAAAAAAATTGTATATATTAATTATAGGGTGTCTTGAGCTACATCTTAAAATAATATTTCTACAATCACAGGGTGGCCAATAAGTCGTTGGTGATACAAATTTCCTTTTTTTTTAAATTAAACACGCCTTATGTTATTGCATTTTTGCATTTTCCATCGAAATATAATGCATGTTTGTAAGAAAAGAAATTCTGGACGCAGCAAGTGCGTTATGGTAGCGAATTTTGATCAAATGTTTCATATTTGAACAGCTCAATTTGCTATTAAGCTATAAGGTTGACCAAGAAACGTGTTTTTTCGGGAACACTTTAAGTTTACTTTTGGAAATTTTTGTACATTTTCACACAATAAAGTTATTTTGATGAAACATGGCACATTGTTTTTACTATATAGGTTATACTGGTAACCAAATTTGATGCCTGCTTTCTTTTTATATAAATTATTCACTAAAGACAAGGTTACTCTTGATAGCTATGCAAAGATAAAATTTGTTAATCACTGCGTTGGTCACAAATATATCATACTACATACTTGCGGTGGTATTGGTCTTAACCAAAAATCTCATATTTCTAAGACTTCCAGTAGAAGACTCTGGCTCTTCGATAAAAGTTCTTTAAGAAAGGTATCTAGATAAGCTCAAAATTCTTTTCTCTGAAATACGGAAATTTCACTTATGGGAACTTATTTGAGGAACTGATGTTAAATCAAAAACAGAAGTAAAATACAAATATACAATTTTTATTAATCATGGATGAAGTTGGCATGGCATTGTATGCATTGTTTTATGAAAGTTCAAAAAAATATATAAAAAATGGACAAGTGAGAGCCAATATTGTTAAATCAAAAATGCTCTTAAATCTAAATAAACATGTATTGTTCTATTTAATTATTTTCTCTGGACAGATAGAATTGTAAAATTTGTTTGAGTGGCGTGCCTGTTTGCAAAACGATTTTTGTTTATCTGAGCCTAATACTGAAATTTGTACATATATGTGAATATTTGTGTTGTGAAATTTAATGTATGCATTGACAACAAGTAAGAACAAAAGGTTAAAAGTCAGCAACTCTAAGATCAATCATATATATGCTTAATTTTACGTCATTAATTATTTAGGTTTAATATGTAAGCTACAGCATGTAATTCATATGGAGAAACGGCCCTAATAACAACGTCACTGTTTAATAGGAATTTTGAATAAACTGACTGCTTTAAATGAATTTCATGGAATGTTCTTTATATCATAATAAAAAACTGTCTATAAGCATGTAAAATAAAGTTTTGACTCACTCGCATAAGTTATGCTTCCAGACAGCATGACCACCCAACAATCTTGTGCTATGAAAGACACACTGAATTAAGGCCTATCAAAGCCCTAAACTGGACCTGGGCTAGATGAAGGGCCCATCTGAAGCTAAAGTGTTGTTAGCCTCGGAGGGCTGAGATGAATCTGGGCCCCCTATGGATACTAGACAGCAGAGCTACATACCAGCCATAAACTTTACCTCTCAAGTACACAATTTGATTTTGAGGTTATTAGTGGTCCGACACAAAGGTTATGACAAAAAAAAACTCATCACAACGTTAGTGAAATTTATTACGAAAGCGAAACTTATCAGATCGAAACTAAACTTTG
This sequence comes from Tillus elongatus, assembly GCA_964006375.1. Classification (NCBI taxonomy): domain Eukaryota; kingdom Metazoa; phylum Arthropoda; class Insecta; order Coleoptera; family Cleridae; genus Tillus; species Tillus elongatus. Next base: position 106,597,334 of record OZ023265.1, read on the forward strand.
CATTGACAAGGAAAAACTGTTACTTCGGCACTAAAATTTTTTACATAGAGAGTATTTCTTCTGCACCAGCTATACCACATACCGATCTGTTACCTAACGTAAAAGTTATTTTAGGTAATTACTTGCTGTTGACCAGCACCGAAAACCTGAGATAGTGCGATAGTTGGTTGTTGTCTCTTCTAGACCACCGATAATCTGAAGGTAACGCGGTACTAATGTCGCAGTCAGCTGCAGTTGTTGCCTCTTGACAGGCACCAAAAAACGGAGCGTAACTCGCCCGGTCTGCTAGCAGAGTCAACGTTCCCGTTGACGATATTCTCTGTCCTTTAGTTACCCATTTTCCTTTATATGTATGAGAGAGATGCAGAGATGCATCTTTTCGCGCCAGCTTCTGCAGAGACTCAGTTGAAGCATCACACTGCCCACGGTTCTGTTCGAGCAGTATCTGTCAAGTATATTTTATTGCTTAACGACATAATCAGCTATGTTTGTGGGTAAGAAAGGTGAGATGGCAATTGCTTAAAAGAGCCATGAACGTTTAAATCTTTCAGTGCCTGCCAAGATTTACGTGGATTATTCCGCAACTCCACTGGCCGTAGATTTCCCCTCTTTTCATTTCTAACCATCATGAGGGTATTATTACGAAGGTCTCTATAGGCTGCCCAGTCTGCATTTCTACGAGTTAATATAAATGTTTGTAAAGCATCATTCCTCTGCTTCATTAACAGCTTGAGATTATCTGTCAGCCATGGAGCAGAGGGCGTCGTTACTCTTCTCTCCAAAATTGGTGCATGTTTGTGAAATGAGCTCAAAATTAATGCATTAAGAACGTACAGCTTGTTATCAATGTCAATCTCTCGTACCAAATTATGCCAAGGTAATTGATACATGTCACGTAAGAAAATATTTAAATTGACATTTTTAAAGCTACGGAATTAAACATTTGTAAAGCATAATTTCTTTGCTTCATTAACAGCTTGAGATTATCTGTCAGCCAAGGAGCAGGGGGCTTCGTTACTTTTCTCTCCAAAATTGGCGCATGTTTGTCAAACAGACTCAAAATTAATGCATTAAGAACATACAGCTTGTTATTAATGTCAATCTCTCGTACCAAATTATACCAGAGGTAACTGATACATGTCACGTAAAAAGATATTTAAATTAACATTTTTACAGCTACGGAAGTAAACGAGTTTTGGTTTCATTTGCTTGACTTTTATTTTCAGTGTGACAAAAACACATAATGATCTGAAATACTGTCTGCATTTAATATTGCAATATGCTGTACAAAGTCAGCATTAGTAGATAATATGGGATCTCAAAGTGTACAGGTCGTTTTTGTCACCCTTGTACAATAATTTTAGCATTAACTCGATCATATAACCATGCTTCAGATAAAGCAACAATATCCAATTTATTGTCTATTACACAATTTTTAAAATCGTGAAATCCTGTAACCATTGAGTGTATATTTATAGATGAAAAATTTTCATATATAAATGAAAAATATATATTTCCCCGTTGTACAGCACAAATTGCAAGGTGAATGGGCGGTTCAATGTACAAACCTACTATTGTCAAATCTCAAGCACACAATCATAAACATATCAAAAATTTCAATGAGACAAAAAGCAATACAGTCATAAGAAATGATAAACCATTATATCTAACTCATTTGTGTAGTTTATCTTCGACCTGAGTAAATCCATGTGAAACTTCAAAATCGGACATTCACTGTTGTTACTCTGGCGTAAGAAGTGCGAAACCTCCTATAGGAACATCACAATTTCCACCAAACTTTCTTTATTTCGGACACGACTTTCCCCCGTGCTCTGCAGAGTATACAGGACAGACATCTTTATTCTTGTAGACATGGCTTGTATGATAATATTCCTGACGCTTGTAGCATCTTGGTACATAAACCATATATCTTTGCCGGCCCAGACATACCTTCTTCAAGTTTAAAATTTTACAAAAAGTGATAGGAGAGTGTTAGCATATATCAGTTTTTGTTTCATTCTTATTACTGTGAACATAAGTTACCTCAATTTCACCCATCAAATTACTCTGTTCCTTTAAGTAGTTTTCAATTTCTTCCTGAGTCATTCTTTGGTCACATTTATAATCCTAATTCTTGGCTGTCTCAACTTACTCAGTTCAACATTGTAACTCTCTCCTAATCTATTGTCTATCGCCCGTTTTAGTGTTTCAATTTCTTCGTTTGATTGACACTTGATCACTACATTACCAATCATTGTTCACAACATATTACTAACACTAATCTTGAGCTCGACAGGATTAATTTTCGAACTAATGTCCTTCTTAGTCAGGTCAGTTGATTTCTGATGTTTTAGTTTAACACTTATGACTGGAGCATTGGCTTACACACATGCTGAAACAGAAACCGGCTGCTGAACTGCCCCAGCATAAGACAGTTTGTTTACGTTCTCCAAACTTCCAATCTTCTCCCTCAGTAAAGAGATTATAATTTCCTGATCATTTTCTATTTTTCCTTATGAGCAACCGTATTCTGCAAAAGCTCCAAGAGATCAAAATTTCTACACTTCCTACGGTGGAATATCAATGTCCTCTTGAGAAGAGGAATGCATCTCAGCTCTGATGCGGTTAATTCACTGCATTCAATAGATACTAGATTTTTACATGCATCACGTGTGAAAACTGTAGGGCTTTTACCATCTTTCAAAGGCTGTTTAATAATTTTTCAGAGTGAACATTCCATTCTGCATCAATGTATGTGCCTGCACCAAAATCCTTTCAATTCTGCGGCACTGGTTCACAATCTCAATATTAAGAGGACACTGCTGGTGCAACAGACGCATTAATCAAATGAGTCTGGCAAACGGGGTAGTGAGCAGGTTTTGCCATGAGGAAGATAAAACGTAATTGTATGTGCTATATGAACGACTAGCATAGTTGAGATTGCACTCAGTTGGATAATAAAACCAACCAAGAAAAGCCTAGCTATACGAAGTACCCATATCAGGACTATCATATAATGCATACACGATCCTCACGCCTCCTTTGTATCAACAAGAAACATGTGCAAACACAAATTTGATCAAGCCAAAAACACTTCCACCAGTTAACAAAGGACAATGTCATCTTATGTTCAAACAATACTCGATGTTTCCGGCCTGCGGCAAAAATAATGGGTAGAAATTTTACCACCACCTCCTTTCCTCCTCAGACTTCTAGTGATTGAGTATTCGCTGTATTGTCAAAAGAAAATGCTGATATATTTTCCCGTATATTTGCTTCAAATTCAACGATTCAACGCTTGATCTGCATAAAAGAGGCCACCAAATATGTCAGCTGTAAAATCAAAAATGGAAGAAATATTTTTCAGGCATCGTCCCTACTGTTGAGCACATATTGCCAAATTTAGACATCAAGAAGGCATTAGCACCCGATGGAATCAATTTTGTCTAAAGTTACGGAAAAAGTTATCAATATAGAGCTAATAAAATACCTCGAAAAATCAAACATCCTAAGTGATCGACAATACGGCTTTTGTCAAAACTGATCTACTGGTGATATTCTAACCTCACCCATCTTTGGTGTTCTGATCTCAAAAATGTTGAAAAAGGTCATGCAATTTCCTTGCATATTTTTGAAGCATTCGCCATTCTAGCATGCGGCACTCGTTAATAAACTTACATCGTACGTGTTGCCTTTGAACCTGTGCCTAGGGATATCTAGTGCTCTTTGCATGTTGTTGTCAATAGCGTTTCAACAGCAGAATTAAAAACTAATGCGGATGTTCCACACTGTTTGGTTTTGGCTTCCACACGTTTTTGGTGCATATAAATGACTTTCTGCTAACAACCAGCAATCTGATTCACAGCTTTGATGATGATAATATTCTTCACAACGCCTTCTCTTAAACTCACCCTACTTCTAGTTCCTTATCAATGAGAGTCGAAGTATCCAACACCCTATATGATGACCTATTTAAGATTCTCAACTGGGGCTTTGCAAATCTAGTTTTGTTTAATGTCCCAAAAACATAGAACGGCTTCTTCTTTGGGAAGAGTGACCTAAAGGGCCCAGACGTTCAGATAGCTGACAAAATACTGCACAAAAAAGCCACACTCTACATTGCGTATAACGGTGGCGGGGGATTTTTGCTGGCATTTACCTGTTACCAATATCGCAAAAGCAGCAGCAAAGAAGCTGGGGTTTCTGCTTTGGGTTAAAAGCTTGTTACCATGACAGCAGATTTTGACGCCCCATAAAACACAGATACGTCCACAGATGGAATGTGTTCTGATGTTTGGAGTGCTGGCCTAAAGACAACCTTATCCATGCTAGATTGTATTCAGAAACGAGCTGTTTGCCTCATATGAGATTCATCTATCGTAGTCAATCTCACTTCTCTCTACCACAGGAGGAAGGTTGGAGATCTCTGCCTCTTATATCGATATTTCCATCGACATTGCACCTTAGAAATTGCTTCGTTAGTAGATTCGCTTGCAACCTTTAATCGAAAAACACGTTTTAGTCAAAAAGCGCATGGTTCTTTACGAATCCTCGATATTTAAGCCTTGAAATGTTCTCCCTGCAGACATATTTGCCAACTCCAACTATTAAAAGCGAGTAAACACTTATCTTGTCGCGCAACAATCAAGTTCACAATGTCTTAAAACACGTTAGGTTTTGTCTTTCGCAAATTACTCCATAAAAATGGGGGGAGCGTCAAAACATTTGTTAAAGGTCGCGCTGATAAATGCCGGATGGCCAGCTCTCTTCTCAAGTTTCAATCTACCCCCGATCAAGCAATTGTATATACTTCATCCTTCCAATTTGCCGACAATTAGGACCTGTGATGATAGTTATTTATTCGTCAACTAAGATTTATGTTGATTTAAAAAATTACCTATTGCTTCTTATGGGTGTATTTGGATAAAGGGGTAATTCTTTTAAATCATTATATTTTGGGTCATATAGCCACACCTGTTCTGAATCCATTTTTTTTATATGGAATACCCAGTATTTCTTTATTTTTTTGCACCGTAACACTGTCTCTAGCTATTCACTAAGTGTGTTCGATCACCGAAAAAGAGCCTGGAAGCCGTTAGGATTCCAAACAAAGCCGGCCGCGAAAGTGTTGTTTAGTTGCCATTTTACGTAGGAAGTTTCAAACACTATACCAGACTAAGTACAGTTTGGAGAACCCAAGTCATTACAATACAGTTTTTAGAGCTGACAATCATTTGGCTAAGAAAGTTGGCGAAACGATGGTCAGGTTCTAAGAACTGTATTGTGATGAATTGGGTTCTTCAAATTATACTTATCAGTGGTCATCCAAGTTACAACCTTCACTCATTATACCAGGCTAACTTAGTGACTTAAGTATAGATATTATACGTAAAATCTTTTTTGGATTTATTTATTATACTGGGTAAGAGGAAATTATACATAAGATTTTAATTTAAACTTCACTTTAATATGTCAGAAACCTCAGGCGCATGGTAGCCTGATAAAAATGTAAACGATGATAAGATGGAGACCACAGTCGATAATGATTTTAAATATGATTTTCAAAACAAATACAAAGCAGGAGATTCTGGCCCATTTATTGTATATGTGGAACACCAAAATAAAAATATTGGCAGATTGTTGATGATGACCTTAAAAAAGACGTAATAGATATAAAATCTGTTAGAATGAATCCAATGAAAATATTGTTTAAATCATATAACATTGCTAACTCCTTAGTTAATCACAAAACAATGGTAAGTAATGATTTTGTTGCATTTATTCCTAAGTTTTACAACCACAAAAGGGGTATTGTGCGCATGATTGATACTTTTAGCGAGGAATATTTACGTAACCTAATTAAATCAAATTATCCTGTTGTAGAGGTACATAGGTTTAAACGTAATGTAGAAGAAAATGGGCAGACATCGTTTGTAACTAGGCATCTGACCTGTGTCACATTTGCCGGGAATACGCTTCCTCATAACATCTCAATTAATCTTATTCATTTTCCTGTTGAACCTTATCTTCATCCCGTAGTTCAATGCTTCACTTGTTTAATGTATGGGACAAACCTCAAAACTTTGTAAATCTAAAAAACGCTGTAAATACTGCTCAGAAATGCACGATGAGTCTGAATGCTACTAAATGCATTGTACACATTGTAATAGTAAAGACCACATATCTATTTCTAAAAAATGAGATACTGAGAAACTATTTAACAACCCCGCTTATGTTAAAGTAGCAATAAGTAACAGGTTTTCTATTCTAAATGATTTAAATAACTTCCCTTCTCTCCTAGAAAATTTTCATAGTCCCCCAAAAAGAAATCCTCATTCTTTACACACAACAAAAAAAGCATCAACCCCTACAGATAACTTAAAACAATTTTCATTTCCGTCATCAAATAAATAAAAACCTTTAAAACACCCTATCACACCAAATCCATATAGAGAAGAATTTATGCAATACCAAAAAAAATGTTCTAGAAGTGGTGAAACTTGTTGGTAAAATTATAAGTAAAAATATCAACCAAATGTAAAATGAACGGAACGTATCTAACGTTGAGGTAGAAATTAAAGATCAATTTTTAGGTTTATTAGGTATTAACAATGAGTTTGCATGTAAAACAATTAGTGTTAGCGACAGTGGTGGCCAGTAGCAATTTAAATATAGATAACAATAAACTTAAAGTAATGCAGTGGAATGCGCGATCTATTATTGCTAATAAAGCAAATCTAATTAATTATTTAAACTATAATGAAATAAATATTATAGTCGTTAGTGAAACTTAGATAAAACCCTGTCAGCAATTTAATATTCAAAGTTTCCGGCATGTTTTACGGAACAGAACCGATGGCAAAGGCGGAGTGGGAATTTTCATACGCCATAATATTAATTGTGTCGAAAATAATCCCACTAACAATCTACCTAGAGGTATCGAATTTTGTTGTGTGTATCTCACAGATTATAGATTTGATATTGGTTCTCATAAGCCTCCAAGTGTTAATGTCACTAGTAATGCTCGGGAAAGGTTTTTCTCGCACTCTTTAAGGTCGTCATTGATATGTGGGGATTATAATAGTTCTCACTTTTGTTGGAGGTCACCCCTTATCAATTCTGCTGGACAGCATCTGGTTGATGCTTTGGATACTTCTACCTTGATTAATTTGAACGATGGAAGCCCAACTCGAATTTCGAGACCTAACTGCGCCCCATCCTCTGTAGATTTGTCTCTGATTTCATCTGATATTGTCGGTAGGCGTGAGTGAAATATATTGGATGATCCTTTGGGATCTGACCATTATCCAATTTTAATTACAGTAGATTTTTAGTTTAAAGGTAGGGTTTCCTCTAAACTTCCCGCTCGTAGATGGAAAGAAAATTTGGCTGACTGGTCATTGTATTCACTTTAAGTGGTTTACAAGAGGATCTCTGTGTTCACTCCACTGAGGACAAATATTCAAAACTATGTGACGTTATTTCAGATGCTGCCTCAGCATCTATGCCCACATACTCTGCAAAAATTAAAAATAATTCTCGGCCATTATGGTGGGATAATGATTGTACATTAATCGGTCGACAACGCAAGGCATCCTTACAACAATATAACCAACAATGCAATTTGCAAAACTATAACAACTATGAAAATATTGAAGCAATCGGAAAAAGATTGTTTAAAGTAAAATATGGAGAAAGTTGGAAAAAAATTGCACAGCAGCTAAATAAAAATACATCACTTACGAAAATATGGAGGTTTATCAGAAAAATAGCTTATAAAAACGCAGCACATCAACAAAACCTTCTATTTTCACTAGAACTCATTGAAGAGCTTTTAAATTATTTTTTTTTGTTCTTACCGAATGATTAAGTGCATTAAAATCTCATCTTATAACAGACCTTCACAATGGAGGAGTTGGTCAATTCCCTAAAATCTAATTATAATTCTGCACCTGGAATTGATAAGTTCACTTATTTAATGATCAATAAACTTCCAGCATGTGCCAAAGACGTATTCAATGACTGGCTGCTAAACGGTTTTTACTTCCAACAATTAAAAGAGATAGTGGTTTGTTTTATACTTAAGCCTTTAAAGGAGAAAAGTAAGCATATTCTGGCCAACCGATATCTCTATTTTCGTGCCTTATGAAAGCATTTGAAAGAATGTTAAAACTCAGGCTTGAGTGGTATTTGGAACATCACAATATTTTACGATCTTCGCTATTTGGCTTTCGTAGAGGACTAGGTACAAGTGATGCCGTCTGTAGTCTGGTAACAGATATTCAGTGTGCTTTTTTAAGAAATGCCTGTGGCTTGTTTATTTTTGGATTTGCAGGGGGCATACGACTCTGTCGAATTAGAGCTTTTAATGAACATACTTGTTAAATCTGGCGTCGGTATCAAACTGTCTATAGGAGTTATTGAACTATACAAAAATCGTTCTGTTTATGTTAGAGACCATAATAACATTTTGCATGATTCTAGACTCGTGTCTGTCGGTCTTCCTCAGGGTTCTGTACTGAGTCATTTGCTATTCAATGTTTACCCGGCTGACTTGCATAACATGTTTGGTGATCAAATAAAAATAATACAATACCCTAATGATTTTTGTCTGTACACAGTCCGTAGTTCATATGACGAGTGTGTTCTCGATTTGAAACACGGCATATCATGTATAACTGGCTTATTGATCAAGGTTTTAGTCTCTCCGCTGAAAAATCCGCTGTAGTCTTTTTTACAAGAAACAAGTTAAGAGTACTTGGACCCAAAACTCCTCTGCCCAGACAGCACAGACACATTCTAGGAATATACCAGGAATATTTAGAAAGAATAATCAAACATCTCCAGAACATTCTCACAAGGTACAGTCATACTAATAAGGTTCTTAGAAGGTTATTTATAATATTCTTAGGAGCTCCCAGTATGTTCTGAAAATGTTCCACGAACATTCAATGAATCTTCTCAAAATGTTTACACATATACTCATGGGAACATTGTGTTTAAAAAAAAGATATACAGGGTGATTCGCATAAGAACCAACACAGAGCAGGGGCATGTAGGGGAACCTAAAATATGGTGATTTAACGCAAATTACTCCTATACTAAGGTGCATCCCTGAAAATTTATCGGCCTTCAAAGTGGGGTTTTAAATTTCGAAAAAAAAATCAATATCTAAGTAACACTTCAACTTAGAAAAAACAAATTTGGTACACGTTTTGTGTGTACCAAGCGCATTTATCGTTGGTGAGTAGAGTTCAATTGAATCATTTCAAAGGGTTGAATAGTGGTGATGCACCCAAAAAATGTGACAGAATTTTTTAACCGATTGGCGGATCTATAAAATTATTATTTCGTTTTATGGGGAAGTAAATTCTAAAACTTTTTCACTCTTGTTATTTTTCAAAAAACTTGTGTCGTTTTCAAAAAAACCCGAATAACTAAAGACATATATTATCAATGTTACTTAAAATCATCAAAAATTCAATAGATGGCTATAAATTAACATGTTGAAGAATTTCTATAACTTATCGATAGCAATTTTTTTTCTGTTGTTTGAGTTGTTTGTTTTCTAATAAATTATACTTATTCACACTTTTTCCTGATTGTCAAATTTGTTTACATAAGTTTATTGGGAAATATTTAATTTTCGATGATTTTTAATAAGATTGATAAAATGAGTTTCTTTACTTATCCCCTGTGGGTCAGGGGACTCACTAAAAGAATAGGCCCAAGGTAACTCCTGGCTGTCGTAAGAGGCGACTAATCGGAGTAGGTAGGTGGTAGTGGACTTTTCCTTTACGTGATAGTAAAGAATTTTTTTCACGTCCGAGGAGGTATCACCCCTTACCCGGTGAAGACCCAACGGACGTTTCCGGTTTTTGTATGTGAGTCGGTTTCTCGTATAAACAAAAATTATGATGGCTCCTCCTTGTACAAAAGATTCCGGAGAAAAAGTACCCCTCCATTCGGATCTCTGGGAGAGGGTCCACTATTTCCTCCAGGCTAATAGGCCCCAACTCCTCTTCCTCACCGAAACCCAAAATCGTTGCCAAAACAGCCACTAATCACCTTAATTTCCCGGGGGATGAGCTCCTTACTTCCTTTAGATTGCATGGAAGTGTGTACGCATACGTCCGTAGCAATCTACCCTGCACCAGACTCCCCGATTTAGAAGCTGGAAGAAAAGACATACTTTGGATGAACCTCTCTCTCAGGGCTGCAACTAAATTCATCTGTTGCATTTACCGGTCACCTTCTGACAACAACTTTGTCCAGCTCTTCGACTACCTTTCTGAAAAAACCCTCTCTTCTCTTAATACCAGGAAAGCCTCTGGCCTTGACGAGATCCCAGCAATTGTTCTCAAAAAATTCGCACCAGAACTTGCTCCTGTCCTGACTAGTCTGTTTCAGACATCTTACAATAGAGGCCTATTACCTAGTAACTAGAAAACTGCTCGAGTACAACCCGTCCCCAAAAAAGGATCCAAAGCGCTTCCTAGCAACTACAGGCCTATTTATCTCCTTTCAGTCGTCTCTAAAGTGATGTAAAAGTAGATAAACACCGAATTACTAAAATTCTTTGAAAAACACAGTCTAATCCACGACAGGCAGTATGGATTCCTGAATCAACTGCCGACCTCCTTTCCTTTGTCACCCATTCTTGGAGCAAGTCTATGGAGCTACACGGTGAATCTCAGATTGTCGCTCTAGACATATCCAAAGCATTCAACCAGGTCTGGCACGCAGCGCTGCTTAACAAACTTGCGGCCTATGGCCTACCACCAAAACTCTGTAACTGGATAGAAAATTTCCTTTCCAACCTGAAAATTTCTGTTGTCGTGGATGGCCATTCCTCTAAACTGTATCCAATTGATGCAGGAGTCCCTCAAGGTTCAGCTTTAACCCATACTTTGTTTCTTCTCCACATCAATGACCCCCTTTCTAGCACATCCAACCCAGTTCACAATTACACGGATGACAACACACTCCACTCAAATATACAATATTTTAAGCCTGCCATAGAGGGTTCTGTCTTCGTGGATCTCCAAAAAATATTAGACTGGGGAAGTAGATATCTTGTACAATTCAACTCCACCAAATCTCAGTCTTGCTTTCTATCTCATAAGAGATACACCCTCCATAGACCCATCACAATGAACAACCAAGTTATTCAGAGTAATTAGTCCTTTTCACTTGTTGGCATTTCTGTGGACCGAAATCTCAATTGGCACCCAACATGTCACATCAATTACAAAAGCGGCTGCTAAAAAATTAGGTTTCCTCTTCCGGGCTCGCAAATACTTTTCACCAGCTAATCTCTATACCTTATATACTATACAAATAAGGCCAAACCTCGAATACTGCTCCCACATCTGGGGTACCGCTGCAGCTTCTACACTCGCTATTCTGGACTCAATTCAGAAGAGAGCTATAATTCTCATCGGTAACGCTTCTGTCACCCAAAGGCTGCCATCCCTTGCTTACCGACGTGGCATTGGTGACCTCTCTCTCTCTCTCTTTTATAGATATCTGCACGGGCACTGCTCAGAGGAGCTTTCTTCCATAGTTCCTCCATCTTCTGCCCCCAACAGATCTACCAGGGGAACAAAGCGAATGCTTTTACTGTCCAGGTCACCAGACATAGAACATCTTGTTATGCCCGCTCTTTTGTCCCGAGGACTTCCAAGTTGTGGAATTCCTTGCCGGCACATGTTTTTCCTTCTCCCCCGAACCTCCAAACCTTCAAGTGGAGAATAAACATGTTGCCTCTTTCCTCCTTGTCGATACACACGGTACGATAGTATTTATGATGTGAGCCCTCGTGGTGTGTTGTTGAAATAAAAAAATTTAAAAAAATTCGTGATTGTCTTGAAAACAACAAAGTTTTTTTACCACTGATTAATGCTCTTGGTACACTCAAAACGTGTACTAAATTTGGTTTTTCTAAGTTAAAGTATTACAGAGATTTTTTTTCGAAATTTGAAACCCCACTCTGAAGGCCTATAACTTCTCAGGAGTGCAACTTAGTATAGAGGTAAGTTGCGTTAGAGCACCATATTTTACGTTTACCTACATGCCCCTGCCCTGTGTCGGTTCTTATGCAAAACAGCCTGTATACATTTTTTGAATGATACAGTAATTAAGAAAATGCAAAGATATGAAATATAGGATTTATCTTCAAAATTTACTTTTCCACCATTTAACTGGCCTTTTATATATTTTCGTATAAGCAAGCCCAACAGGCCCTATATGCTAGAATTTGAATTTCAATCACTCACCCTTGTGTAGGTTACCATATTGTTCCAGTGGCTACACACACTTGCAAACTCAATTTTAGATATTTAATAAGTCAACAATTCGAGTATTGCACATTTGTTCAGATTAAGTATCTACTTATAACAAATATAAAGAAATTTCTGAATAAAATATTAATAAAACAATTAAAATTTCAGTAACATAAAAATAAAATAAATAAAGACACACTTCTTGGAGTTTCCAGAAAATTTAATAGTCAAATATACAGTTTCCGAGATGAATAATAGCGGTTACCCCACTGAAGTAACTTGAAATTTGGCTAGACTATTGATCCTACAGGCTGTTAGTGTCACATTAAAGGAATTGCATTACATAATAGTACTTACACCTTTATAGAATACAACTAAATTGGACAGAACATGCCACAAAATCACACTCACTTGCACATACACAAAACTACAACTTAAAGTAATCGATCAGACCTTTGACCCTTCCCTTGTATGGTTGCTTTCTACTCTGCTTCCGCGGACTTGATTTTGACTTCTAAAGCTATTTCCATATCCCAATGCCCGATGTTTGTCACCAACAGCATGTATATTCTGGTTGTAAAGGCAGACTTTGGCAAAGTGATTGCGTATATGATAAATTGCAAGTTTTATTGTACATTCATCGTCCTACCATATGTTCAGGTCCACATTTTCTGCACTTTATAGTGATACTTCTCACAGCATTAACTTCTTCCACGGGAGTAAAAAGCCTGAGATGTCGCTTAGACAATTCTATAGATTTGCAGTATTCTTGCAGTTTTCCAGTCCATCAGTCCATCCACATCAAATTGTGGTGGTGGTGGTTTATATTGCATGACTTAGGTACTATTGAACATAACACAATTTTTCAATTATGTATTTATTATACAATGTAGGTGTACCTAATTCGTAAGATGATCCAGTCTCAAGCAAAATTGGCGAACCCATCCTCAGTGTGAACTACAGGAGATGCTTTAAAACTTGTTTCTTTACTGGGTGCGTCTTAGTTGTTGATAACCGTACACCATGTTTTAGTTGCTTCTGTACTCTGGATTTATGTTTGCAAGTACATACTGTTCTCCGTGTTTACGTCACATTATTATGTTTAATGAATTATGTTAGAATATAACCTTATTCAACACTGAACATAGACCATTCATGTTGACATCTTGCCATTGTCATCTTCCCTTCTCGGCCGCATGGACATGCGCTCTATGCCTAAAGAAGAGATTGCCTAAATATACAATTATTGGATGTGTTTAACATAGACATGTAACAAAATCAAACATGCAAAATAGTTACTATTATAATTCTCACCACTATACCGTTATCATCATCTATCTTTTTCTGCAAATTTTAAAGTTATATAATATTCTCAGGACATCTCAAGCATATTCTGAGCGAATATTCCGAATAATAATCTATTCAAATATTCTCAGTATATTGATGAAGAATTTTCTTAGGATGTGATTGAATGAATGTACTCAGAATATTCAAGATTGAAGTTTGAAATTCCATAAATGTTATTAGAGCATTCCGAAACAAATATTCTGAAAAAAAAATGTTTTCACATTGTGAGAACATTCTGAGAATACCTTGTGCTGTATGGGTGAAGCAAACACATTGAAGACCTATAAGGAACATGTGAAAAGGCTATAAATATTCTTAAATGCGTATGTAAGTGTACTTGGGGGTCGGACCCAAAAATTTCAATCATGTTCTACCGATAGTACATGCGCTAGATCCTGAACTATCATCATCATGTCACGCTGTTTTAGCTGAAGCACAGGAACCTCCCTTAAGACTAAGAAGAGCTTTCCTTGCAAACAAGTTTTTAATTAAAGCAAAGGAATTTGGTACAGGTCAAATTAAGGGGAAGCTAAACGGTTTATTTGTTGAAGATCTCTCAAATAATTACTGGAAAATTAAGAATAGTCCTCCTCTAGCACTCGCTGTGGCTGACACCAAAGTTTTTGATAAAACAATGAATTTTAAATCTAAGCTGCCAGTATTTACCGTAGGCTTCCCTGCTCTTATATTTAAATCATATATCGTATTCCCTTGCTACTCCGAAAACCCATTAGTCAATAAAAACATCATTTGCAGCCTAGTTAGCAGTATTGCACACGGTATTAAGATCTATACGGATGGTTCAAAATATATACATGTGACAGGTTCTGCTTTTTATCTAGCTCATCTAAAACACTCATATTCTTACCATCTTCCAATGGAAAGTCCAATCTTTACTGCTGAATCGTTTGCCATTTTACAAGCTCTTTTATGGGTTTCCCAAAGCAACATCACCTGCAAGGCAATTATGTTCTCTGATTCAAAAGCTACGTTACAATCCATATCAAAATATGCATTTCATAATGCCAGAAACAGGTGGTTTGTGAAATATGTTCAGTCATTCACAAAATATATCTAAAAAAACGTTTCAATAAAACTGGTATGGGTTAAAGGTCACGTGGGCATAGAGAGCATTGAGGCTGCGGATCAGACATCGAAGGGAGTTGCCTCGGTTGTAGACCTGATCTTTGTCACCACTCATTTGGATTTACGCGAAAAGTTAAAAATCAGCTGGGAGAGAATATATTAATTATGCCCGAACATCAAAAAATACATATTTTCTGATAAATCCAACATTACCGAAAATCATAGCTCATATTGCTGAATTTGATTTTCATAGATTTTATTCAGTTTTAATTAGAAGGTTAATTTTCAACCACGGTTGCTTTCCAAGTCACCTTTTTAAACTTGGTCTAACTGACTTCCAGTTCTGTACTTGTGACAACTCCTCAATCGGTGACCTGAATCATATATTTTTTTGCATGTGAGAAATATAGGGAGCTGGCCGGCGATATGGGAGCTGCTCAGACTGGGTTGTGAGCTTCCCCTCAACTTATTTTCGCCCTTGTCGCTGAACAAGATACCTATTTTAGATCTGCTGGTAAGATTTCTCCGTACGTGCAACTTACAAATATAGTTCTATCATTTGGTTTTTGTTTTGCTTTCTTTTTTGTTTTCTTTTTCATCAATTACTTTAATTTATCATCATTCTGTTGCCAAATATATTCACCATAGCCATTTCAAGCCAAACACACACACAAACATTACTACTAAAAGTTTACACGTAGCACCCTCCTAAAAAAACTGAAAATTCAAAACTGAAAACTCAAAACTTATTTTTGTTCTAGGATACGATTCCCCAGAGAAAGTAATATTAACATATAACGGTTTAGGTGCATGGGGTCAAAAATCAGGTTCAGTGAGTTTTCACGGATGTCCTGTTAGCAGATGTTCACTAACAGATGATCGCAGTAAATCCTCAGAAGCTGACGCTATCCTTTACAAGGACCACTTTATACACCCCGGTACGTCAAGACCGCCACATCAGGTGTGGATTCTATATTTTTTAGAATGTCCATACCACACGCAAAGTGTAAAGTTTGCAAATATTATAAACTGGACTGCAACTTACCGACGCGACAGTGATCTGGTCGCTCCATATGAAAGATGGACGTACTTTGACAATCAGGTGAGTTAAAACATCATCAGGTTTTGTTATGCAAATCAAATATACTAGCCATCAGAAATTAGTATGTCTGTATTTATGCGTGTTTGAAAGCGACAATACAAAGTTTGTTCAATATGTAATTATTGGCTATTGGCTTTGTGCCAAACAATTATGTAATTGCACTAACGTACAGCATTTTAATAGTAGAGACATGTGCAAGGGTATACATTATCTTTGGTTAAACATTGAATAATCAAACCAAGTTACGAGTTCATTTTAACATAAACAGCCCGAAGATCTTTCAATTTAACAATGAGTTTATTAACAAACCCAAGGCACGGCAATGGGCAACCCTCTCTCTCTCTCCATTCATTGCGGACTTTTTCATGAGTAGATTTGAAACGGATTTAGAAAATGAAAGTGAGTATTTTCCTAGAGTGTGACTTCGTTATGTGGACGATGCTTTTGCAGTGTTTAACACCAATATATACAAAGTAGAGTACTTTATTCATAGACTCAACTGTCAATTTGATTCAATAAAATTCACCCATCAATTGGAAGTAAACTCCATTTTCTAGATGTAAAAGTTATTAAAAATAATGACTCTCTAGAATTCGATGTTCACAGGAAGGAAACTACCACTCTAAGTTAGATTCCAAATTACTCTCGTCATACGTTTACACAAAAAAGGGCCAGTTTAAATTTCTTAGTAAATAGAATAATACAATTTCCATTAAAAAAAAGTAGATATAGTGGAGAATTAGAGTACATTAAAAACGTGGCTAAATATAACGAATATGCGGATTGCTTAGAGTAAAAATTAATTAACAGACACAGAATAAAGAAAATCTTAGCGGAATCCACAACTTTCAAGAAAGATAAAATAGAGAAAAAGTTTGTTTGCCTATCATTTGAACCGCGTATCACAAGGGGTCTCGAGAGAATTTAAAAAAAAATCGGATGTGCAACTAACTTTTTCGACAAAGATGATTAAAAAAATTTGTTAGCTAATACGAAAGATAAAGATAAAGTCACTAAAATGTCGGGTATCTATGAGATGGGTTGTAAAGATGGTAAAATCTTAAATAAGTTAGGCAGACTAAAAGAACCATTGAAATCAGAATCAGGGAGCATTTGGCACACCTAATATACGGTAGTGTGGACAAGTCGTGCACTGCACAACATATTTGGGATAATAATCACCACATAGATAAAGAGAATCTAAAACTTATCAAAAGTGTTAGACAGCCAGCGAAGTTAGATGCGTACCAAAGTGTTTATATTCTTAAGGCAATAAAAATACAAGTTGCTTAAACCGAGCTTCGTCATTGATTTATAGCCCTTTGTTTACACTCTGTCTTTGACATAAACATCCAAACACGGCAGGTAAAGTTATAACGGAAGTTCAAAAACCTCGTCCGGCGATTAATATACAATGCACATAACACAAAAGGATGATCTATTAGATGTTATTGCTCGTATTGACACAGCTATTAAATAATTACCGGAGCCTTTTAAAAACTTTATTGGACAAGCATGTAGAGATAAAGTAACTAAAAATTTGAGTGAAAATCAGCCCACTAATACCAAAAAGTCTGGACGCAGCAAGTGCGTTATGGAAGTGAATTTTTATAAAAATGCCTGGAATAGCAAATATGTCCTTTTAATGCAAGTAGTGATTAATTTGGTTACCGGTATAACCTATATAGTAGAAACAATGTGCCATATTTTATCAAAATAACTTATTGTTTGAAGATGTACAAAAAAATTCCGACAATAAACTTTAAACGTTGGTTTCCTAGCCAACAAGCCTTAGGTTAATAGCAAACTGAGTTATTGAAATTGGAAGCATTTAATGAAAATTTGCTACCAAAAGGCACTTACTGCATCTCGATTTTTTTTCGTACAAACATATTTCGATAAAAATTGCAATAAAATAAGGGTGTTTGAAAAAAATTGTAGGGATCACCAACGACTTATGGGCCAGCCTGTGATTGTCAAAATAATTTAATAAGATGCAGTTCAAGACACCTTATAATTAACTTATGCAATTTTTTCTCGTCTCTTGTATAATAATAATTATATTGAGCTATACCGTAGAAATGCGCCACCCATATGTAAACAGATAAAAACTGAAAGTAAACCCGGATAGGGATTCTAGGGGGCCTAGTTTGCGCTCATTTGAAGAAATCTTTTTAAAATTCTAAAGTCGAGGTCTCCTCATTGACGAATTTTTTGTACAAAAATTAGCTAAAAATTATGGACCGTTAAACCATAAACTTAACTAAAACTACCGCCAAGGCATAAATAAAATCGTAAAGGAATAATTTGCACTTGTATATAAAAATTCCCAAATAACAAAAATAATTTGTGATAAACAATCTAATACCATACGATAAACGTCAGTTACAGTGTGTAACAGACCTGTGCAATAATATCAAATGATCCGTTGTCAGGCAACGACATACTAGATGTCATATACCAAGCCAGGTTTGCCATTTACAATGAAACGCGGTGATATTAAAAATAAATGCTTCAAATTTTAATAGATCAATTTTCTGTAAACCTACAAAGCTGAATTTTGGTACATAGTTAGGTCTTTCCCAAAGCAGCATGCACACCAAATTTCATTGAAATAGCTTTGTAATTTTCGTAGAAACAAAAATTTTTGAAAAATAACTCAAAATTTTCCCACAAAACCTTGTCCGATTTTCCTGGCTAACGAACTCATCCAAGCTATTATTAAAAGACAGGCACTTACCGAGTTTCGTCAAAATCGGTTAATTATTTTTTGAGTTATCGGTTGGATACATACATACATACACACATATATATATATATATATATATATATATATATATATATATATATATATATATATATATATATATATATATATATATATATATATATATATATAAACATATAAAAATCGAAACTGACCCCGGATATGGGTTCTAGGGGCCCAAATTCGCGCTCATTAGAAATTTTTTTTGCAAAGTCTCACCATCGATACCTCTCTATTAGAGAATTTTTTTAATAAAAATTCACTAAAACGTTAATCAAATAAATATAGTTAAACGACTGCGAGAGAAAGAATGTTTTTATGTTAAAGCAGACAAAGTAAATAAGGTTGTGATTTTAGACAAAAACAATTATAAAGATAGAGTATATAATGCAATAGAAACAGGATCGTATAAAAAACTAAATAGAAACCCTCTTCCAAAAATTCTTTCCGAAGTTAAAAAAAAATTAAAGAGCTGTCATAACCTTATTATACACAAGATTTAGGTACCAGTTACAAGTTTCAAATCCTAAAGTATTGTCTCACGAAATTCCATAAACTCAGAAAATCGGTTAGACCTACTGTTTCAGCTATAGATTCCCCGACATACAATATAGCGAATTGTAAGCGAATTTGAAGCCTTGCCTATCAAAGAAAAAAGTTTTTTAGTTTCAAATTCACTTGAATTTATTAATAAAGTTAAAAATATTAATTTGGTTGAGGGCGAGGTTTAATATCGCTTGATGTGACCTCGTTGTTTCCCAATGTCCCCATCAAAAAAAACGCCAGCGTATCTAGACTATTTGTTAACAATTAACAACATATATGAGGAGGTCTGCTAAAATATATAACTTTAAAAAATAGTTGCATGAATCAGAATGATGTTCACAGAGGGCACAGAAATGGACAACCCCTTTTCCCCATTCATAGCAGACCTTTTCATGAGTAGATTTAAAACAGGCCTAGAAAATGAAAATTACTATTTTCCTAGAGTATAGTTTTGTTATGTGGATAATGTTTTTGCAGTATTTAATGCAAATGTATGCAAAGAAGATCATTTTACAGCCAAATTAAACTGTAAATTTTTCTCCATTAAATTCACCCATGAAATAGGAATTAATATCAAATTACCTTTTCTTGATGTATTAGTCATCAAAAATAGAGACACTTTAGAATTTAATATCCACAGAAAGGAAACCACTACTGTGAGTTATATTTAGATTGACTCACACCATAGTATTCCACAAAAACCAGCTAGTTTCAATTTTCTGGTTCATAGAAATACAGTTTCCCTTAAATGAAGAAAGCTACAATAGAGAACTTGAATATATTAAAATGTAGCTAAGTATGATGGTTATTTTGTCTGCTTAGTGGAAACATTAATCAACAAGCATAAAGCAAAGAAATTTTTAATGAAATCTACGACTTTCAGCAAAGATAAAACAGACAAAACCGCTGTCTGTTTACCATTTGAACCACTAATCACGAGAGGTTTTAATAACATTTTTAAGAAAACCAATTTACAGCTAACATTTTCTACAAAAAAATTGAGTAGAAAATTTGCTAGCTAACCCAAAGGATAAAGATAAAACCACAGAAGTGTCGGGAATCTATTAAATAGGTTATAAGAATCGTGAACTTAAATATGTTGGGCAAACTAATGAACGCTGATTTAAAAATATTGAGAAACACAGTAAGGAAAAAGCCCTCCATCTTTGGGTGGTAGGTTTCATCAAGGTATCACACCCGTCTGTGCTTCTATACTTACCCAGAATTTTGCAGCCAAATACAAAATTGCAGAAGTTCCCACAGCTAAAACACTTAAAACTTCAGTTTTGACACTTCTTTTAAATTTAAGGAACCCATATTCGCATTCCTTGCTTTTAAATGCCAATGTCAAACTCTAAAAGGTGAGCGGTGGAAGGCAATGCCTGATTTGTTTTAAATAATTTTTTTACTGAAGAAAATATACGAATTATTATGCTATACTTTCTGTGTAGTTCATTTCTTCGAAACAATAATCCTTAAATATGCGCCAACTTCATTAAAAAGATAATCTTGTTAGACAGGAAACTTTATGGTATGACCAAACATAATAATCCATAATTGAAACACTAATTCAACAAAGTTTGACAAAGATCATATCTGAGATAACACGAACGAAGCCAATGTTTCCAATCATTAAATCTGGTAAAAAGCAACTGCAGGCAAACAATCGACAATGCCTTACATTAGTCGTTACTAATAGTTATCGCAATAGTCCAAATATAACCTGCTTATCTTTTTAAAGAGAGCCTTAAATGTATTTAATTTTTGTATACACCATAATATGTATTTCACAGTTGTAACACCTATAATTTGTATTTCAGGTGAAGCAACAAGTCCAAACAAAAGACTATGCTGCGAATAAGACGAAACAGGTTGCATGGTTTGTGTCTAACTGTGGAGCAAGAAATGGTCGATTAGCTTATGCCAGAGAATTAGCGAAACACATTTCAGTTGATATATACGGTACTTGTGGTCCTTTGAAATGTCCAAGGTCAGACAAGAAGTGTTTTGAAATATTAGAGCAAGAGTATAAGTTCTACTTAGCCTTTGAAAACTCAAACTGCAAAGATTATATAACAGAAAAATTCTATGTAAATGGCCTTAGCCAAAATGTTTTACCCATCGTCATGGGTGCTAGACCTGAGGATTATCAAAGAAGGTTTGCTTAATTTCTTATATATGTGGAGAGATTGAAAATTGTGCGGCATAACATAGAAGGCATTTATTTATCAACTTTTGGTTAAGTTATTATTTAACATAATCCTATATTACGTCTCTACACTCGCACCATCGGGGCTGTGATGATGTGATCCCACCTTAAAAAATGATTTGTTGTTTAGAGAAGGGACATTATTGTACGCTCTCTAGTCCCTTGATAAATTTTTGTCCATGGATACATCCACAGTTATCAAATGTCAGCTGAAACCTTTCGTACTGCTGTCAAGAGACTTGTATGTAGACCTTTGTGGCTCGCCCTTAAACTGGCCAGCACTTTATTGACCTCCACCCTCTTTGAGTCTTCCTCCGGAACGAAGACGATTCATGTATCCAGCCCAGGAACCTTATCCTTTTCCAGTGCTCTGAGGCTTGCGCCCTGCCATAGCCGGATAAAGATCCCTCCGAAGCCACTCTGGACTTGTTGCACGACGGAGTGTCTTTGGACCTTGGTCAATGTATATGAAGGACAAGATGTTTTCGAAGTGTTCGCCATGTCTTCATCAATTTGTTTTGGTGTCAGCTCTTTTTGTGCGAGTATCGATTATTTCACGATGTTCACTTATTTTTTTCTTTTTGAAAAAATGGACACAAATTAACGAATTAACTTTAAAACTTACAGACCTAATTACCTAAAATGACAGGCTAATGACGGTTCACCTAACTTGACAACAAATAATTACATATCTAGTACTGCTC
This sequence comes from Tillus elongatus, assembly GCA_964006375.1. Lineage (NCBI taxonomy): Eukaryota > Metazoa > Arthropoda > Insecta > Coleoptera > Cleridae > Tillus > Tillus elongatus. The sequence continues at coordinate 106,619,379 of OZ023265.1, forward strand.
TATCTAGATACAGCCGCGGACTATTCAATCTGTCCTTGTAATATAACGCTCATTTCTTCTTTGGCTGCTTCCAAATCGTCCGTTTTTTTTACTCCTGTTAGATAATTATCTTCCATTACCACAATTTTCGTGTCTTCTTAATTTGTTGTTGTAGGTTGATTTTACTATTTAAGTAAGTTTTCCTTCTTTCACCAACCACTTCTTTCCTATTTCTTCTGCATTTCCATTTGTATTTTTCACGTTTTCTAGAACTCCGGCTACCTTTTTTCTTGTTGCTAACTCCCGTCTTATTTCCTCGTTTGATTACATGTTATTTGTCTTTTCTATTTCTAATTTTGATGACGTTTGTTTACAAGTTTACAACTCCTAGTGGCCCAGTGATTTTGATGTTTTCGTTTGTAATATTCAATAAATAATCTTCCAACCAATCACATTAAAAAACAAGGGAATATTGTAGTAGGTTCTTATCTTGAAGTTGTACATTTTCGTTGATAGTCTCTCCGTTTGTTTCCCAGAGAACCCCTTGCACTTTATCAGTACATATTGTAATATTAACATCAACCCAGGTTGTGAATGTCTGGACATTCCGCCCTTCGGAGGGGACGTAAAGTCGTCGGTCCCGCGTCCATGCCATTAACTTCGTTTTTAAGGGTAGGTGCTTAATTATTTTTAAGTCTACAAATAAATTAATTTTATTTTTTCCTAGTGATGATTTGTCTCTGTTTTGAAAATGGGAATAATCAGCATGTTTTGCGAGCGCTTCGCGTAATGTTAGGAGCACGGTATTCAATAGCGGAGAAAACTTTTGCTTGCAAATTTTTTGATTATTAGTGTCATTTCTTAATTTAGCAACAGTTCTTTTCCAGCCGTTTTTGATAGGTTTAAATGTTCCTACGTCCATAGGCTGACGTAACTGGGTGAAATTAGGGTATCAACTTATTCTTTTCTTACTTATTAGTTTACTTATTAGTAAGATACTCTTCTCTCAAATGCGACTTCTGTCTGTCTACATAAAACATTGCTAATGGACAGAAAACATTATTTGATATATATTTAAAAAACTCCCCCACGCCATTTAGCCCGTTTCACGTTTACGAATGGCACAATTTTTGGGCAGTAGTGCTACCACACTTTGTAGTATTCTTTCGCTAGCAAACATAACCATGAGGGAAGGTAATTCCCCGTGCAGCGTTTTCTGTAACGAGAATTGTTATGTAATCCTTCTCATTGTTTGCTGTACTATTATATACATTCTTGCTACCTTTTCGTGCTAAGGCTTTTCATCCTTTTGGACATAGAAAGAACGCCTTTTCGTTCGCATTAAATCTTCGAGGATCCTTCAGCACCTCCATTTAATTCTTTTCTTGATAACTTCCTTCGGCTTCTTCTAACCATCTTTGTAAGCTGTGTTTGGTAATTTGGGCTCTAGCCTGAGCCAAGTTATGTGTAATCCATCTGGAAATGTCAGGATGATGCCGGAGAAATCCCTCATGCCAACGTCTACCTGGTGAGCACCTTTTCATTTTCTTTTTAAATGGATGTATTTGTTTTTCTTTATTTAAAGGGTCATATGCACAGAAGCAATTTTTTCGTTGGTTACAGGAAACTCCAGTTTAGGAATCTCTATGATTCACTTCTCTGGAATGTCCTCTTCTTTCTTTAATCGGCTAGTTGGGACTCCAGCTTTGCACTTGGCACCATACTTTCTGTGAAACGTATAGTGAAGGGTTCTCCTGAGGATATCATATTCTTTACTCGCAGTCTTCAAAGACATTCCATTTTTCACAACGTCTAGAGCAGAATTCAAACCATCCAAGAAATAGAGGTAGTTGTTTCTCGCAAACATTATATTATACAACAACAATAAATTAGTGCACATAAACTGAACACTACTAGACTTAATTATGACACCCCGTGTCAGATTTGACGTACCACAAAATATACTATATAGGACGAAATGAAATCGAATTATGAGTCGGTTATTGTTAGAAAAATGTGTAAAATACAAATTTTATCTAGTATTCGAGTAGATACATAATTTTTTGTAGAGGTGTCAGAACTAAGGAATGCTCATATTGGTTGTCCATGTTACTGACACCCCACATTTTAGGTTATAATAAGACACCCTGATTTATATTTTATAATAAGGTAGAACAAACATATGACTACAAACTGAAACGAAAAAAGATGTATTTATTGTTATAATGTAATGAAAATCTTACCCGAGAATAACACGGAAAATTGCTATCCTTATAATACAACTATAGACTCACCAAACACTCTTGATTTTGATCAGCTTTCACAATGCTCTGGTTAGATTGGTGGCGCTAATTCTTGTATCATGATCTCTTAATATGGATACAAATGGTACCACATGTGCTATTAAGCTCTACATATTTTTATTAGATGTATTGAAAATAGTTTAGTGTCATAATTTGCTGCAGTGTCAGTGTCCGCTTTGGATAGATACATCTACCTTATCTGTAGTATTTATTCGACTTTGCTGAGCAACCTTAATACTTATTATTAAGCTTTATTGTTAGCAACTTTGTTCTGAACTTTTGTATCCTTTTTATGGTTTTTATAAAGTAATGGAGGGAGTATTTGTAAACAAAAGTAAATGATCGTCGAGCCGTGTATGTTTATAAAATATTGCATTGCGGAACACTGCTTAAATTTAAACAGCTATTAGTCCAATGAATACAAATTCAAGAAAATAATGAGCACTGAACATTTTTAAAGAGAATTTTATGCATAACTCAGTGGCGGCTCGTGGGTGCCTTTCATAGGTGAGCACAGGGTTCGTGAGTAGGATTGCCTATTAGTAACCAGTGGCGCCGCAGACGAAAACTTTGAACATTTTCAAGGTCATGCGTTTTCCTGACACCTTAGAATTTTAATGAAAAATTCTTTTATACAAAAATATAAACTTTCACAAGAATATTTTTTGGGAAATTACTAGATATTTGAAATAATATTTAATCACGAATATCGAGGGCATAAATAAATTAACATAATGGGTGGCAACATGTGAAAAAATTTGATATAGGTATCTTGCCGTTACTGGTAGAGGAAATCAGCTCGCATGTCCTTATTGTTCACAAAAATGTTAATCACTTTTTCATTAAAGTTCCGGATTTGTTTCACCATTTTTTTTCGATGGACAACATGGTCAATGCTGTAAGTATGTCTTGGCTCATGGTGTTTCTTGAAAATGTGTTAACGCATTCTAAAGTAGAAAATCGTCTTTCGCTTTTTGAAGTGGTCGTTGGAATCGCTGCTACAATATTACATAGTTTAAAAAATTCGGAGAATGCTTCGTTGATGTTATTTTCCTTTAGAAAATTTAAGAAAGCACTAACACCTTCCATAGATCTCATATCTTCTCGGTTGTATAAAGTAATTAATTATGTTCTAAGTTTCCTTGTGTCAAAAAAATCATTTTCTGGGAAGTGTACTTTGTAAGAATTAAAGCTGGGTGTTGTCAACAAATTTGAAAGAGACAAATGGTCTGTGAAAGAAAATCTATCTTTTAATTGTGTTATAATAACGTCACATACTTCTATTTCAGCACCCACATAACCACTTAAATATGTCATAGACACTACTATTAGATTTTCTTGAAAAACTTCGCGATTTTCCTACGTCTGTTTTGGAAATAATCAAGTCGGGTATCGGCCCTCCCAATCGTTTAATTTCCGTTCGGATCCCGTACGTTATGCCTTTATTAGTCAACAAAAGGTCCACCTAATTCATTGTGAAACATTTCACAATCAAAAACAGTCAAAACTTCTCAGCGAAGAAAATAAACAACACTTACAACCGGCACTGAACGGGTGTGACCCCTTCAGCCGGTTTTACAATCGAGCTTAACGACATTCTCGCCGTGTACGGTCTGCAAGCCGATGACAAACGAGGGCTGGATAACAATGTGCCCACGCCTTTGAATGTATATTCATATTCAAAGGCGCAAGCACGCGTAATGCGACCACGGTGTCCGGATGCAAAGTCAAAGTCTAGAGTATGGTGGTGCGATGCGGAGTCAATAATAATTAGAATATGGATAGTTTGTCTTATATGATTAATTGATATTATTGTAACATTGTAATAGTCATTTATAGTAAATGAAAAGAAAATAAATTTATTTTTTCTATTGAAATTTGGGCTGGGCACTTGCCCCTGTGCTCCTTATCACCAGCCGCCACTGGCATAACTATTTTTACTGTAGATTGAAAATAAGAGATAATATCGAGAATTCGTTCGAGGGTCGGAAGTTCAGGTTTTATAAAGGAAAACCCAAGAAACAATTATCGAAAAAATCGTTTATGAATTGTTTTCTCAAAAGAAAAATCCTGGCGCCTTGTCTAATAAGAGAGAAGAAAATCTCAGTTGTAAAATACTAATCCTAAACTAAACAAGTTAAAGTTGACAAAAATTTATAATTAAATGCCCCTGCAAAATTTGGATCCTTTAGAAATCTCTGTGGAATTTTTGCATATAGGCAATTTATAAGTAGATTATTTAATTTAATCGTATAAATAACATAAATAACTCACTAAAATTAGAAATTTTTTAAATTAACTGATTTTAATGAAAAGAAAAATTAGAAAAATATATATTAACATGGAAAAAAAGATTTAAAAAATGGAAGTCTAACCTTGTGGTAAATGCATGAAATTAATGAGTTTTTCACCTTGTCATTAGATAAATTTATTAAAGTTACATATCTCCTTTATGTTCTAATCACAATTTTGCACGACGTAACCAAGAGTCCATAAGGGCGCGCAATAAAAATAACTGCTTGCCTCGTTTGGCTTTAATAATTGCAACACGCAATCATTTTCTTCCGTGTAGTTACGGCGTTTTGAATACTAAAGCCCTGTATTCCCACAAAAAAAAAAACGTCACAGTGATTAAAGTCCGGCGGCCGCGTGGTCACTCAACTGGTCCTCCTCGGCATACACTCAGCGATTCGGAAACGTGTTGTTTAAAAAGTCCGTGTGAAAAATGGGCAGATGCCTCAACGTCTGCTAGTCGCACATGCTTTCTATGACATTCAAGTTACCTATTCTAACACGTTGAGAAGATAATTTTCCAAAAACTGCAACTAACGTTCGTCTGTCAAACGATCTGGTAATTTGTATGGGCCGAAAAGTATTCCATTCTCCATTCCTGCCCATACATTGACCGAAAATATATATTTTGAAAATATGTTCTCCGGAGGGCGTGCGGGTTTTAATAAAGCCAGACATTGTTATCGTGAGAATTATTGATTCCATTATGGCTTGGTGAAAACTTCTGGCAATATTAAACTGGAGGAAAATCTGTTGTAGAGAAACCAATATTAGTTATTGTACTCTCCCTCTACTGCTGGTTCCTCCTCTCTTCACAACAACAAGAATGACTTACATTTTCCCAAAAAAGGAATAAATCTAAATATCGGCTCTAAGCCAAACATATCACCACTTTCTATCAGAAAAATTACACGATCACAAAAGAATGTAATTACTGAAAAGAAACAAAATAAGAATTAGAATTTCCCTGAAAATTGCAGTTTGTTTGGGAAGAAGATTAATTTAGCTTTAAAGCAGAAATTCCGGATAATTCAAAGCCACCACCGGATCGTACTATGACAATGATTTCTCATGACTATTTTTGCATATTTTTCACAGAAAATGTCTACGATCTAATTGTTGAGAACACAAATCTCTATTCCGTGCAGCAAATAGGTAAATCCATTAACGCAACCGAAAATGATATTAAAGAGTTTATTGCAATTGAAATTCTAATGGGTGTTATAAAGGTGTCATCCTATTGTGACTACTGGTCTAATAATTTGAGATATAGTAAGATTGCTGATGTGATGACACTTAAAAGATTTCAACAAATAAGACGACTTTTACATTTTGTTAATAACGAGGAAGCAAACGATGATAGATAAGATTAGGCCAGGAAAGAATTGCTCATCAGTCCCACAGGAAAGAAGGTTCTCCATCGACGAAATGATAATCCCATATAAAGGGACTATGACTGGCAGTAGGCGACAATATATAAAAAATAAGCCTAAAAAGTGGGGCTTCAAAGTTTTTGTAAGAGCTGGTATAACTGGTTTCGTATATGACTTTATATTATATTCAGGAGAAGATACATTCAGAAAAGTCAACTTCACTGAAGAAGAGCATCATTTTGGCTTAGGTGCGAAAGTGGTGATTGCTCTTTCTAAAACCATAACAAGTCTTACTTGCTCCGTTGTATACTTCGATATTTTTTTCCTTTGAATTATTGGTGTACCTACGTCAAACTATGGGAATATATATGGGAATATTTTAATTGAGTACAGTAAGAAACAACAGAGCGAGGGATTGTGAGTTGGAAGATGACAAAATTATGAAAAAAAAAAGAGGAAGCTATTGCCAACAAGTATCAAATGAGCCAAAAGCAAAACTAGCTATAGTTAAAGGGTTAGACAATAAGTCGATCACACTTGCTAGCACTTTTCCGGATTCCTATCCAATCAGCACGGTCAAAAGATATTAAAAAAACAAGAAAAGAAAAGAGTAGACGTGATTTGTCCCCAAATAATATTGCAATACAATCAACACATGGGAGGGGTAGACCTAGCAGATATGTTTGTTGCCCTCTATAGAAGAGGAATGAAGTCAACGCGATGGTATTTAGCAATTTTCTCTCAATTTTTAGACATTTGCACCAATAATTCTAAGATTTTACACAAAGAACATTTTGATCGAAATAACAAGGGAAATGAAAAGAAAATGCCTTTGAAGGACTTTAGCATTATGATCAGCGAGGGGCTGTTGCAACAAGAGGCAGGTGCAAGTTCGGTATAAAAAACCAATCTTCCGTAGAGTGTTCAAAATGTAAGGTTCGGCTTTGTATGCAACAATTCCGAAATTATTACTTTGATTTACACAAAAATAGCGCTTAGTGGTTTTACTTTAAAATGTTTTTTTTTAATTTCATAATAAACGACTTTGTTTCTTCTAGCCTCTTAAAGAATTATGTTACCTATTTGTTGCTTTACTTGGAGAGCTGTTTTGTTTATTTCCATAAAAAGGATCTGCCTAATTATTTTCTTTCCTTTTGTATTGTAATAAAATATATCACCAAACTTGGCAATGTGTCACCTGTGTCACATGTTTTTTTTTTTCAACTTTGCAAAATAGAATAAATTCTTCTAACATTTTTTCCATTCATTTTTATCCACAAGGATCTCAAAACTAATGTCAAATATTTTTTATCACATTATAAAGGAAGGAACACAACTTCTTGCCATACAAAGGGTGCCTCTCCCTCGTTGAACAATCTCCATAAACGAGCGGGATAGATGGTGAGCTCCCGAAGAAAAAGGTTCAACGTTACGCGCGATACAGCAACCGTTTTGAAGATACAGGGTGGTCCAGGGTTCAAGTTCAGTATCTCCTTTATTAATTAATAGTAATAAAAATTTTGAACAAATATTGCAGGCACAGACGTTAGCTACAGACTAAAATTATTTTTGCATATACAGGGTGTTGCATAAGTTAAATACAACCCAAACTTCACTTTTTTTAAATGGTACACCTATATATGGTTTCATTTTTTATTTCCTCTTGTTCTGCCGATTAATCCAGTGTAAGTTGCTGAGGTCTATACAGAGTCGTTCAAAAGTTATGGCCACTTTTCTAAAATACCAGAGGCACGTTTGACGATCTGTATCTTCATTAATATGTCAGCATGCAAAACTCTATCATGCCAGAAATCAGAAAGGGTGTTCTTTCAACTTCAGTCAATACAGAAAAAATTCCTAGAAAACAATATACAGGGTGATTAAAAACACTGGAGTCAAGTTTTCTCGAGAAATTCATTCTCTATACCTAAAATCAGTATTTACTGGGATATTGGGTGTTTTTAAGAAAAAAAGGTACATTTATACACAGGAACGAATTAGTGTATTAGTTTTGAAAAACGCCCGTATACAGTTTCCTGTCTAGACTTCTCTCAGTTTGATTATTAATCCTCTGTTGGGGCATATGAAGAATTATATTAAGTTTTACAGTCACTACTTCTCAAAACCTAGCACTTATTTGGAACACGTTTTATTATTTCAGAAAACTTGCAAATGTCGGCTTGTTTCAACTGTGACATATTTCATAAAGAATATATTGTTACCAATATACAAAACCATGGAGAAAAAAAATATTCCTCAAATAAAAATAATGACTAGAAAAGAATATTTTTAAAATTTAACAAGTGTAAAATAAAGACTATTCGATTTAGTGATATTGTAATAAAACTTAAAGCTCAAATTAGAATATATTAAATCACGGAAAATTGTGATAACAATGATATAACAACTACACAAAAACAGTAAAAACTAGCCAATTAAGTGTTTGAAATGACCACCATTTTGCTCAGCATGTAAGTTTAAGCGAGTTTCAAAAGAATAGTTAGCGTCTCGTACTACACTTAAATTATTATTATCAAATACACCACAGATTCTTGCCTTCATATCTTCTTTTGCAACGGTTGTGTCTGATAAACTAAATTTTTTACCCCATAAAAAACTCCATTTTTATTAGATCAGGTGACCTAGGCGGCCAGGCATTGGGTCATCCTCTCCCAATCCAGCGTATTGGAAAATCTTGGTTAAGAAAAACATGAATGTTAGCTATATGATGAACTGGAGCACCGTCATGCATAAACCACATATGATCACGTATCCAAGAAGCAGTTGATCTAATAATGGTCCGAGCTCTTATCTTAGAAACTGAAGATAACGCTGTGCAGTGAGCCGTTCTTCAAAGAAATGCAAATCGATGACAAAATTTCCAATAATTCCACCCCAGAAGTTAAGAGACCACCTATTTTGACTAGTCGTGTGAGGTTTTCAGTAGAATAGTGGTAAAAGGTACGTCCGTTTACATGTCTATTCTTATGAAATGTTGCTTCATCAGTGAACAACACAAAGTTGAGGAATCTTGTATCTCTTTGGATTTGTTGCTGTACCCAGTGACAAAATGATAGTCGCCTTTGATGATAATCGTTGCACAGTTCTTGGAGGAGTTGAATATGGTATGAGTGAAATATGTTTTTACGTAAAATTCGTAAAACAGAGGTACTACTGATATTGACTTCTTTGGATATTTTTCTTGAGTTGATATGAGGGTCTTCTACCCTTTTCAAATTTACTATCAACTCTTTCTCTTCGTTTAAAACAGGCTTGGTTCTCTCAGCCTTCTTGTATCCTGTGTTCCCTGTTTCGTCAAAACGTGACATAAGTCTTTCAAAAGCGCTTCTGTGTGGTTGTCTTCTTATGGAATATTTCTCACGATACTTGCTCCTAACACATAAATCATATCAATCATTTCCTGTCGATAAAAATTCATTTTGGCGTCTTGTTATTATTCAAAAAAGAGAGTGGTTTAAGTTAATGTTTGACAATAAGTCAATACATTGTTTATTTTGCATAGATACGATATAACATACTAATTCGTTCCTGTGTATAAATGTACCTTTTTTCTTCAAAAACACCCAATATCTCAGTAAATACTGGTTTTAGCTATAGGGAATACTTCATGAAACTAAAATAACATTTTTGATGTATCGAAATTGATTATAATATAGGTACACGCTGTACCATTTGAATTTCTCGAGAAAACTTGACTCCAGTGTTTTTACTCACCCTGTATACTGTTTTCAAAGAATTTTTTCTGTATCGACTGAAGTTGAAAGAATAACAATTTTCAGATTTTTGGCATGATAGAGTGTTGCATGTTGACATATTAATGAAGATACAGACCGTCAAATATGCCTCTGATGCTTTAGAAAAGTGTCCATAACTTTTGAACGACTCTGTATAGACCCCAACAACTGTACACTGGTGAATCGGCAAAACAAGAGGAATTTAAAAATGAAACAATATACAGTGTGTACCATTTAAAAACAGTGAAATTTGGGTTATATCTAACTTATCCAAAACACTGTATATGCAAACATAATTTTAGTTTGTAACTAACGTTAGTGCCTGCAACTTTTGTTCCAAATTTTTGATTATTATTGAATAATAAAGGAGATATTGAACTTTAACGCACTGTTGGACCACCCTGTAGGTACTAAACATAAATTAGTAACGTCTCAACGAGTTCATTATTTTGATTATCCTAAATTATTTTTACCTTTTAAATATCTATCTAATCTATATAAATTGAGCCTCGGTGGTTCAGTGGTAAGAACGTGTGTCTCTAAACCGAAGGGTTCGATCCCAGCGTTCCAGTTTTAGTTTTTCAGTACATACTGTAACATTAACATAAACCGAGGTTCTAGCATTGTATTTGAGCAATTTGAATGCCTGCACGTCCCTCGTAGCGGGCGTGAAGCCCTACCCTCCGTACAGAAATGCAGGGGTTCGGCAACATTTACAGGATAGTGAGGTGAAACTGCTCCCTGGCGTCGGTGATTGGCCATAGTCGCGGAAATAGACCGATGTTGAAGAAAAACAAATCTATATAAATAAAAATTAGATGTTGTTCGTTGGTAAACGCATCACTTGAGAACGGCCCAGCAAACACTGATATTCCCGGAAATTGTCGGTCCAATTAAGGTATTGACTGCGGATTACCGAAGTCGCAGCGCTTCCCGTGCCGGCAAAACCGAGTATGGCTCTGATTTAGCCTTTCATTTTGAATCTATTGGCGAGTCTGAAATAGCCATATCATCGCTTCCTATTTCTTTGAAATATGCAAATAAATACCTCATTGATCTGCCAAGACTGATGACTAATCATCAATTGAAGCTAATTATAGTGTTATCACAAAAGCGCAAATTATGTATTCCCCTTGTGGATCATATTTCCTTTACAGATGCTCTTGAATTTTTATTTCCCTTTTAAAAATACATGTGACAGTTGGTAGCTATTTCTCGCTAATTTTATATACTGGTACCTCTTCCTATTTATGACCGTTCTGTCAGATCTGAAACGGAAAAAGTGCAGGTTTTTAGTTTTCTTTTTTCTTAGGTAGTAAGTAGTGCCAGTAAGATACGTTTTGTGGTAATACTGTATCATTTGTGATGTTATCTGCTTGCGAATTTTAACATCGCTTCTTTAAGATTACTCATTGTTATTCTGAAGAAATAATGGAGGAACTATAATAAACGGGTAAGCAAGAATTATGTCCTGACATAAGATTGAAACAAAGAGAAGAATACTCATCAGTGCGGTGTTTTGCTTTTTTAACGGTTTTTAGAATCGATGTCAAAGTTGTTTAGTATTGTCAATTATTATTGGTAGTAAAAATAGTTAAAAGGAAAGAAATATGTCTAATATTAATAAATTCAAACCCAAAGTGAAACCACTAAATACGGGCAAATCAAAAAAGCCACCAATTCTATAGTTGATATAAATGTTATTAGTTATCAAAGGCCTGTGATTAATACTGTTAATATCACATATTCCCTTTTACGTCAAACAAAATTCTTGAAGCTAATTTGGTAGAAGCAAAATATGAACACTTGCAGCAGTTTGGGCCAATGAGTAATACTTCTGACAGCTTCGATATAAAAGATTCGTTGCCACATAATGCCTCAGATGATAATGACTTGATTGATCTCGACTTTAGTTCTGACAGTGATAGCAAACTCATGAATCCTGTTGATTACTATGTGAAGCTGAGGAGAATAATGATACAGTTGGCAATAATGAAACAATAACGTTCTTAATATCAAGCAGCGTTTATATATTTTGTGCAGCGTCAATAGATTTTGATCAAATATGTACAAATAGAAATATAATTTGATGAGTTGTGTATATTCTCAACCCATTCTTCTCACTCACACACCCAAGCCTCCGGCACACATCTAAACTCTCCTTGACATCCGAAGCTCATATCCACATCTGCACCGGCACCAACACCAAAATTTTTATAGTTTTTTTGTTCTGAAAACGTCACGATTTGATAAGTCGAAATTTGCGATTTTTACAAATATTCATTATGTGTGTACGTAAGCATATATATATATATATATATATATATATATATATATATATATATATATATATATATATATATATATATATATATATATATATATATATATATATATATATATATATATATATATATATATATATATATATATATATATATATTTCTGTGTGTGTGTGCGTGCGTGCGTGCGCGTGCGCGTGCGCGTGCGCGTGTGTGTGTGTGTGTGTGTAGTGTGTGTGTGTGTAATATATATATATAAAAGTTAAAGTATGCCTCACTAGCCTAGAAGATGCACTAACTTAGGAACAGATAACCTGTGGCCAAGAGACATATGACTAAGGCCACAGGCGTGCACTCGTAAGGTGCGCGTCACACACATGCATATAAATGTTCTGAAAAGAATGCGGGTTATGTAGAAGAAATGTCATACCAAGTGTGTTTTACAAAGCATTAATTTTATGCTTCAAGCGCCATTGTCTATTTTACTAAAATATTTGTAGAAACTTAATTTCAGATAGACGCTCTGTCTGATGCTTTGGCAGTATTTTGTGTTATAGAGTTTGTGATTTAATAGTCTAACATTTTTTATTTAACAAAATAAATTTTCTCTTCATGCAACAAACAATAACTTTAAGGAAAAGAGGGAAAAGGAAAATCCAGTTTTTTCGGGAAAATTTGGAATTTATTTTCGGAAAACTGTTTGTACTTTTTCAGACAATAAACTTGTTTTAATGAAATGTGCGACGTGGTTTCAACTATAAAGGTTATACTATCTACCAAATATGATGTCTTTCAAAAGACATTTAACACTAAAAATGATATCATAACGCACTTGCTGCGTCCACACTTAATATTTTTGGTGCGATTAAAAAAGATTATTTGGAAAAGTTTCTTAGTTTAGTAACAGTTAAAATTAGTGCATCAAAAAACCATCCTGTCTATTAAAATATGTTGGTTAAGCACACTTAGAGAACCCAAATCACCACAACATATTTAAAAAAGCCTGCTGGTCGTTTCACTACCCAAGGTAACGTCATCAGAGGATGAATAATTCTAAATATCTTATTAGTTAGTGGGTCACTAACGATGTAGGGAGGTTCAGCGACGCCAAAATTAACATATTTCATTTGGAAGAAATATATGTATTCTTTTATGATCTATCGGACGTGCTTATACTGGTATTTATTTTGTAAAAAAATCTATCAGCAGACTACACACAGGCGGCGGAGCTAGGTTCATACACTTATTACTATATTAAGCAGCATATGTCTATATATATATATATATATATATATATATATATATATATATATATATATATATATATATATATATACTATCGAAGGCGTTTAGCTGTCCGGGCTGTCTAACATTTTTTATTAATTTTAGATTCTCCTCATTAACGTGCTGATTATTATACCAAGTATGTCGGGCGACGGAAGATTTGCCATTTCTTTGAATCTAATTCCAATAGATTTTTTTGTTTGTCTGACGTATTTGAGATCATAACCTTTATAACTTATTTAATATATTCCTGACAATTTTGCCGTACTATCCTTGTTTTTTGGATTACCTAGCAAGTGTTTTAAAGTATTTTTTGTTGAAAATGTTAGCTGTAAATTGACTTTTTCAAAAATTCTGTCTAGACCCCCGTGATTCGAGATTCAAATGGTAAGCAAACAAAGTTTTTTTCTGTTTTCTCTTTTCGTAAAGTCGTTGATTCCGTTTTCTCTTTTCATACAGTCGTTGATTCCGCTAACATTTTCTTTGTTTTCTGTTTGTTAATTAATTTCTCCAAAAGGCAAACAGTGTATCCGTTATATCCGGCCACGTTCTTAATATACTTTAATTCTTTGGTATATCTACTTTAACTTACAGGAAAATTAATTTACGTGTTCGGACTGAGCGTGGTTTCATTACGTGGATGATAATTTTGCAGTGTTTAACACAAACATTTGCAGAATAGAAGATTTTATTGCCAAATTAAACAATAAATTTTATTCTATAAAATTCACACACGAATTAGATATTAATAATAAATTACACTTTCTGATATACTAGTTATCACAAATAAATACACTTTAGAATTCGATGTGCATAGAAAGGAAACCACCGCTCTAAGCTACATTTCGAATGACTCACAACATACGTACGCACAAAAAATGGCCAGTCTGAACTTTTTTATGCTTCAAGCGCCATTGTCTATTTTACTAAAATATTTGTAGAAACTTAATTTCAGATAGACGCTCTGTCTGATGCTTTGGCAGTATTTTGTGTTATAGAGTTTGTGATTTAATAGTCTAACATTTTTTATTTAACAAAATAAATTTTCTCTTCATGCAACAAACAATAACTTTAAGGAAAAGAGGGAAAAGGAAAATCCAGTTTTTTCGGGAAAATTTGGAATTTATTTTCGGAAAACTGTTTGTACTTTTTCAGACAATAAACTTGTTTTAATGAAATGTGCGACGTGGTTTCAACTATAAAGGTTATACTATCTACCAAATATGATGTCTTTCAAAAGACATTTAACACTAAAAATGATATCATAACGCACTTGCTGCGTCCACACTTAATATTTTTGGTGCGATTAAAAAAGATTATTTGGAAAAGTTTCTTAGTTTAGTAACAGTTAAAATTAGTGCATCAAAAAACCATCCTGTCTATTAAAATATGTTGGTTAAGCACACTTAGAGAACCCAAATCACCACAACATATTTAAAAAAGCCTGCTGGTCGTTTCACTACCCAAGGTAACGTCATCAGAGGATGAATAATTCTAAATATCTTATTAGTTAGTGGGTCACTAACGATGTAGGAAGGTTCAGCGACGCCAAAATTAACATATTTCATTTGGAAGAAATATATGTATTCTTTTATGATCTATCGGACGTGCTTATACTGGTATTTATTTTGTAAAAAAATCTATCAGCAGACTACACACAGGCGGCGGAGCTAGGTTCATACACTTATTACTATATTAAGCAGCATATGTCTATATATATATATATATATATATATATATATATATATATATATATATATATATATATATATATATATACTATCGAAGGCGTTTAGCTGTCCGGGCTGTCTAACATTTTTTATTAATTTTAGATTCTCCTCATTAACGTGCTGATTATTATACCAAGTATGTCGGGCGACGGAAGATTTGCCATTTCTTTGAATCTAATTCCAATAGATTTTTTTGTTTGTCTGACGTATTTGAGATCATAACCTTTATAACTTATTTAATATATTCCTGACAATTTTGCCGTACTATCCTTGTTTTTTGGATTACCTAGCAAGTGTTTTAAAGTATTTTTTGTTGAAAATGTTAGCTGTAAATTGACTTTTTCAAAAATTCTGTCTAGACCCCCGTGATTCGAGATTCAAATGGTAAGCAAACAAAGTTTTTTTCTGTTTTCTCTTTTCGTAAAGTCGTTGATTCCGTTTTCTCTTTTCATACAGTCGTTGATTCCGCTAACATTTTCTTTGTTTTCTGTTTGTTAATTAATTTCTCCAAAAGGCAAACAGTGTATCCGTTATATCCGGCCACGTTCTTAATATACTTTAATTCTTTGGTATATCTACTTTTGCTTAAAGGAAAATTAATTAACCTGTTTACTAAAAAGTTCAGACTGGCCATTTTTTGTGCGTACGTATGTTGTGAGTCATTCGAAATGTAGCTTAGAGCGGTGGTTTCCTTTCTATGCACATCGAATTCTAAAGTGTATTTATTTGTGATAACTAGTATATCAGAAAGTGTAATTTATTATTAATATCTAATTCGTGTGTGAATTTTATAGAATAAAATTTATTGTTTAATTTGGCAATAAAATCTTCTATTCTGCAAATGTTTGTGTTAAACACTGCAAAATTATCATCCACGTAATGAAACCACGCTCAGTCCGAACACGTAAATTAATTTTCCTGTAAGTTAAAGTAGATATACCAAAGAATTAAAGTATATTAAGAACGTGGCCGAATATAACGGATACACTACTTGCCTAGTGGAGAAAATAATTAACAAACAGCAAGCAAAAAAAAATGTTAGCGGAATCAACGACTTTTAGAAGAGAGAAATCAGAAAGAGAACTTTGTTTGCTTACCATTTGAACCTCGAATCACGAAGGGTCTACATAGAATTTTAAAAAAGCCAATTTGCAACTAACATTTTCGACAAAAAAGATTTTAAAAAACTTGCTAGGGAAGCTAAAACACAAGGATAGTACGGCCAAACTGTCGGGAATTTATGAAATTAGTTGTAAAGATTCTGAGCTTAAATACGTCGGATAAACAAAAAGATCTATTGGAATTAGATTCAAAGAACATTTGGCACAATTAAGATACGGTACTATAGATAGATCTTCTGTCGCCCGACATATTTGGGATAATAATCACCACGTTAATGGGGAGAATCTAAAATTAGTTAAAAATGTTAGACAACCAGGACAGCTAAACACCTTCGAATATATATATATATATATATATATATATATATATATATATATATATATATATATATATATATATATATATATATATATATATTGCTAAATATAGTAATAATAAGAAGTCGTAGATTGATAGATTACTTTTTAAAATATATACCGGCATAAGCACGTCCGATAGATAATAAAAGAATATAGTTATTTCCGCCAAACGATATATGTTAATTTTTTGTGCCGTTGAACATACCAAAATGTTTAGTGACCAACTACCTGCAGAATAATATAAGTAGAGTTGTGGATATAATATATTTAGAATTATTCATCCTCTGATAACGCTAACTTGGTTAGTGAAATGATCGTCAGGTTTTTTTTAATGTATTATGATGATTTGGGTTCTCAAAGTGTGCTTATCAGTGCTCATCACAGGTTTCAATCTTCACTTAATGTTGGTTTGCTATTTTATAGTTTACATTCGGCAAATCTTGAGTTCTTAAGTAAGTCACTTTGCCATTTTGAAATCATAATATATTTAGCTAATCATGTCCTTAATCCATCTTATTCATTTCAGTGCTCCCGAGGGATCATACATTCATGTAGACGAGTTTGCAAATCCGGCAGAACTGGCTGCATATTTGCACCGTTTAGATAAAGACAATGATTTATATAATTCATATTTTAAATGGAAAGGAACTGGGGAATTTATTAACACATATTTTTGGTGTAGATTGTGTGCTATGATGCATGCTCCTCTTGTACATAGACATTATGAAGACGTTAACGAGTGGTGGCGAGGGCCAGGTGTTTGCACTACCAAGTCTTGGAGAACTGCTGACTTCGTATAAACGCACAGTGTTGTGGTACATCTAATGAATGAATGAATAGACGTTGTTAATTTGTTGTTTATTAAACTATGTTAATTTATAAATTTTTTATTATACATGTTTAACTTTTATTATCCTACGTAAGAAATAAACCAAAAAAATAGATAAGTGTTTATTAAACTCTTGTTTTTTTTTTCACATGAATGCAAAAATATAAAATCAAAATAAATTGACAACGGTTCTTTCGCATAAGGTACGTCGATAGAAAAAACGAAAAAAGGATTACGTACCAAGTATGCTCACATAGTGTGCTGGATATAGTATTAAAAAGGATCAACTATAAATTCATATGACGCAGTCAAAACTAGTGAATATAAGAGAAAATTAATGTCAACCAAAATTGCTAACAACTTGAACAAGTAGAAAAGTCCACACTCCTTGCGGGTGAAGGACGATCATAATGCAAAGCGAGCATTTAATAGACACAAAATACTCATTTCACTAACAAACGCTTAACTTGCAAGTTGTTATTTGTGTGATGGAAAACTGGACTTGGAATATAACAAGACATAAAGAAGATATAAGCCTTTAAAATTGTAACAGGGAATGCCAAAGACGAGGTAAATCGATACAAAGTCCAACTTATTGGTTGGGATAAGTACACTTGGAGAACCCAAATCACTGCAACACATCTTCTTAAAGACCTGATGATCGTTTCACTAACAAGGTTAGCGTCATCAGAGGATGAAAATTTCTAAAATGCTTACTACTAAACATCACCTTATATACTCAGTTTTAGGTAGAGACCGATACCGAGAGGGGGACTAAATTTCAGGCCAATTTTCTGTGCATTGAATTCTTATTGCCGGACGAGGTTTTAGAACTTTATAACTCTACCTGGTAAGTTTCGGAAAATTTTATCTGTATCAGATACATAGGGCAAACAAACGACTATAAATCAGTGGCAGCGCTCGGTTTGAGGAACTTTTGTTTTTTATTGAAATATAAATACTTTCGTACGCATCTAGCTTCGCTGGCTGTCTAAAATTTTTGAGAAATAACAGATTTTCTTTATCAATGTGGTGGTTATTATCACAAATATGTTGTCACGCATGACTTGTCTACAGTACCATATCTCAGATGTTCAGGAAATCTGGTATCAAAGCAATTGACATTGGAGGTAATAATAATCGTTGTTATTAGATTTGTTGAAATTAGCCGAACGCCGCAGATGGGTTGGTTCTAAAAATAACACACAGAGGTCGTTGGCAACTACCTAACTACCTAAGTCTGCCTAACGTATTTAAGATTACGATCTTTACCAGCTATCTCATAGATACCCGACATTTCAGTGACTTTATCTTTATCTTTCCTATTACCTAACAAATTTCTTAAATTATTTTTGTCGAAAAAGTTAGCTGCAAATCGGCTTTCTAAAAAATGCTCTCAAGACTCCTTGTGATACACGGTTCAAAAGGTAGGCGCACAAAATTTTCCTCTATTTTATCTTCCTGAATGTCGTGCATTCCGCTAACATTTTCTTTGTTCTGTGCCTATTAATTAATTTTTCCACTAAGCAATCCGAATATCCGTTATATTTAGCCACGTTTTTAATGTACTCTAATTTTCTACTATATCTGCTTTTACTGAAGCGAAATTTTATTACTCTATTTACTAAGAAATTTAAACCGGCCGTTTTTTGTGTAAACGTATGATGTTAGTCATTTGGAATGTAACTTAGAGTGGTAGTTTCCTTCCTGTGTACATCGAATTCAAGAGAGTTATCATTTTTAATAACTAGTACATCTAGAAAAGGAAGTTTAATGTAACTTCTAATTCGTGGGTGAATTTTATTGAATCAAATTGACAGTTCAGCCTTTTAATAAAATCATATATTTGTGTTAAACACTGCAATAATATCGTTCACATAACGAAATCATACTCTAGGAAAATACCCACTTCCTCATTTTCTAAATCCGTCTCAAATCTACCCATGAAAAGGTCTGTAATGAATGAAGAATGTGCCACCCACTCTCTCCATTCATTGCGGACCATTTCATGAGTAGATTTGAGACCCATTGAGACTAGATTTCGTGAACATTTGGCACAGCTAAGATGCGGTCGTGTAGACAAGTCATGCGTGACACAACATATTTGGGATAATAACTACCACACTGATAAAGACAATCTGAAACTTATCAAAAATATTAGATAGCCAGCGAAGCTAGATGCATACGAAAGTATTTATATTTCTAAGGCAATAAAAAACAAACGTTCCTTACACCGAGCGCCGCCACTGATTTATAGTCCTTTGTGGCCTTTCTTCTCCCTATGGCCCATGGAAAATGTAGAAAACAGCTAAGCAATCCCTTTAAATGGAAGAGAACCATGAATAAACACGCCAGGTAAGGCACACTTTTTTCACTTGCATTAATATCTCCCAGCAAACTCTGATATAGTCTAGTTTTAGAAGTAACTTAGTGGAAAAAATTATATCGCAAGCGTGTGCTTGGTATACTAATGAAATTGTCAATCTTTGATTTCTCTTTTTATATGCATAGGCCCACTACATTTCTACAGTATCCAACATGTTAACATGATGGTCAAACATACCGGTGCAAGAAGTTAACTATCAATGACGTAAGAGATTTCCATGAAAACTTTTACAGCTGTCATTCAAAAATTGAACAGGATTCATTCATTTTAAAGTACTGTAAAGCTGACAAACTTAAAAGACACAGAAGTGAAAATAAGTGTTCAAAAAACAGTAGCAACAAAATATTTTGTAAGGTTGGCAAATTGAAGACAGTTTGAACTTCAAGTTTGTCAAAAAAACATTCCTGGGAATTTTGAATGTTTCTAAAGACCATGTGCAAAGAATAGGTCGGATGCCTAAAAAAACAAAGAGGAGGATCGACATTCGAAATTATTTGTAGAAAAAAGGCTGCAGTAAAGAAGTTTACTGAGAGTCTGAAAGGTGTTGAGAGTCATTATTGCAGATCAAAAACATCTTGCAGGCAGTATTTATCTAGCACTCTGAGTATTGGTAAAATATTCAGGATGTACAATGATTCAGTAGAGGAAAACCTCAGAGTTAAAAGACTTTCTTCCGAAAGATATTACAACAGAGTACAACATTGGATTTGGGAGCCCAGTGACTGATGCTCGCTCTAAGTGTATAGAATTATCACAAAAAATTATGCAAGCAAACGATGATTCTGAAAATCGTAGCATCGCAACAGAAAAAATGCTTCATAAATTGCGAGCAAGATCCTTCTTTGACAAACTCAGGGAAAGAAAAAAAGGCATGATTACATTTACGTTTTATTGCCAAAAAAACCTGGTCAGTCCAAAAGTGGCTGACCAAATTTGCCTACTACAGTAGACAACTTTACACCTATAACTTTACAATCGTTAAAGGAACGTCAAAATCGCCTCTGATATTGAACAATGTTTTTATGTAAAGTTGGATGGAACATGAATTCCACAAAGGCTCGAACGAGGTAGCTTCTGCAGTATTCGACTGCGATTTGAGTTCAGATTTATCCAACTTTTCTGTGATAAGACTCTGTGTACTGGTGGATTGGGAGGGGGGTGACAGAACAGAAATTCGACCATGATGGGTATGTGCGGTTTTTTTTTTGCTAATGTTGCCCCGCCTAATATTAAGGAAATTGACATTGTGTTCCCAATCCGTGGGGACTCGTTTTTACCATCCGATCGAATATTTGGTAGGATAGAAAAAGTTCTGAAAACAATGTCAATAACGAATCCAGAAGAGTATTACACTGTTTTTAAACACCACGGTTCAGTTAAGCAACATGGAAAAAATTGTCAAGTATTTGGCTGGAAGGCAAAACTTGCTGAATATTTCAAACCCGTGGTTACATGGCATTTCAACATTTCTGCTGCGAAAAGGTTTTTGCTTGATAAAAACTCCTCCGGTGCTGTAACTATCCGCGGAGCGGTGAACTATGATTCAGACACGGGAATGCGGAAGTCTGTTCTGAAGCAGGGGGAAAAGTTATCCTGTTTTAAACCTGAACCAACAGATATCGGCGTTCCTTTAAAACACTGAAAAATATCAATCATCTGCTGGTGAAACACTCTGGGAAAAACTGGCAACCCGATGAAGGACAATTCTATATCTCTCTTCTAGCGCCTAATGATAATGTTCAGCCAGAAGAACACAATAAGAACGTCCACGTGGAGATAGAAGAACAATGTGACCGTGATGACGAAAATGACTTTGGCGAAAGAAGACAATCAGAAGAAGATATCGATTTAACATTATACTTCTCCTGGTCTGATACCTGTATTCTGTACAATTTGATAACTTAATACATCATGTGTATAACTGTTATTTGAAATGGTTCAATAAACAAATTCAACCGCTTACTTGAATATTATATTATTAAAAACACTGATCTTATCGCATCAAAACTAGCTTTATGCAAAAAGTCATATTATAACCAGCTTCATCCAAAACTAAATTGCAAATATATCTAGCTTCTGTTTTATCTTTATTGACTAGTGTATCTAATTGCTCAGTTTAATATCTAGCAACAACAAAAAAATGAAACGCAATCTTTGAAAAAGCGAGCCTGTATCAGTTTTTGTTCATTTATGTAGAAATCACTTAACATGTATAAGGCAAGTTTTGACATGGAACGCCTCATTCGTTATTAATTATACATCGTGCCTTACAAATAATCCTACTGCTTATGGTCTAAAAGCAAACGACGTCCATCTGTTGTCCAAATTTGATTGAAATGTCCCAAAAATTACTGCAGGACTTCCAAGGGATATCCGAATTGGAAGCAACATCCAGCACATGCCCGATTTAGGATTCCAGCGTATGCCCGACCTAGGACATCCTCGGACGTAATTGAATGGTCATGTGTGGTTGAATTAATCATTGAATTATATTCAATATTTTGATAAATGAATATTGTGATGTAAAACATTGTGTGTCTTTCAGGTTCGGTGTATTATGTCGAGTGTGTTCGCATTTGCCCGAAGGGCATGTTCATTATGCTCTGCTGGCATCTGAAATATTTAGGTTGTTTGTAAGTCTTGTTTTGGTAGGTTGGTCACATCATATAGGTTTATTATGCCGTGGTTTGACAGTAGTTTCTGTTTACGTCTATGCGTACGACATTAAGAAAAAATTGTAGTTTGAAGATTTTATTATTTTTATTCACTGTTAAGTGTACAACTGTTTCCTACTGTTTTATAAACTCACATTGATTATGTACAGTCGTGGTGATAAATTACAACAACAGCATGTGAATTAAGCCGCAGTACATTATTTCGCAAATTGAATACCACATACAAGTAATAATTCAGTATCTATGTACTACTACTACTAAACATGCCATACGCATCCGACAGAAACGTCATAGGGGGAGGTTCCACGGAGATCCCAGGCGGACGTCCCATGGACATCCCAGTTTGTGACATTCGGATACCCGGTGGACGGCCGTCGGACATCGCTTAGACAGGATGTCGCTGTGCTATTAGAGTACTTGCAAAGAAACACAATTTGGATACATGATTTATTCCCAAATAACTGCCAAATGGATCTTTACCCGTTACTTCCATAATTTTGTCTATAACTGGATGTACATAGTCTGTTTACATTGAATACTGCAACTTACATGCCAATACAATATGTTTGACACGGAATATTTCTAAAACAGCTCATTTAAATATTACCTCTGATTATATATTTGAAATCATAAGCAAACGGACTTCCATTCTAACCAATTGTATATAGGGTGTTCTACTTTAAAAAAGTGAGGTTAGGTAATTTTTTCAATGTTATTATGTTAATTTGGTTTTTCCAAAAGCAAATTTTTTCTCCAAAAACAAAAGTAGTAAAAGCTGCACTAATTATAAGGAACAGACCCTGTACTTCAATGTTTCTTAAATTTTTCATGTTTTCCACCACTGTTTATATTAATTTTCAAGTTTTCGTAATTTCGATTTCACTGCTAACAAAATTTCAAGAAAATGTTGTATTTTGCGATACCTAAAAGTTTTGACAACTATGACATGATATTATTCAAAGGAATAAATGCATTGTTTCGTAAATCGGTGACTTTGGAAAAAATTGTTGAAAACAGGTGACTTTTTATTTTTAGTTTTGCGTTCCGTGAGATATTTGTTTGCAAGTTTCCTGACTACTTCAAGCTCGACCTGGTGAAGCCACTTCTCCAATCAGGTGACGAACTTAAAATGATAAATTACAGACCGGCTAAACTGATTAAAATAGTCGAAATTGCGTTTAAATATCGACTTATTTCTTCTCTTGACAAGCACGATATATTGTTGAATATGCAGTTTTTCTAAAAGCAAGTTCAACTAATGATATCATCACAAGTTTATCGTGCACGGTATTCAAGTCAGCCATCTCTTGGCATTTTTGTAGACCTAGCCAAGTATTTTGATACTGTAGATCACATAATACTTCTAGAGAAATTGATGGCTTATGGAGTGCGTGACATGACACTAAAATTGATGGAGACTTACCTTATGAGCAGAGAACAAGACTGGAAATAAACGGGGTACTAAGCAATGCACAGAGAATAGAATATGGAGTCCCGCAGTACAGCATATTCGGGCTCGTCCTTTTTAACTTATATATTAATGATCTGTTGGATCTGGATTGTGAGGGTACAATATTAAGTTATGATGACGATATCGTGATTTGCTGGATTGGACATACCTGGAGTGAAGTGAAACAGCAAGCGGAATCTGGTTTAAAAGAATCTTGGAATGTTTTGATTTAAATTACCTAACAGTTAATGCAACGAAAACACAGTTTTCCTACCTTTGCAAAGTTAAAAATTAGCGCTCAAAATACTTTACAGTTGAAGAAAGCCAAATAGGTAAAATACTTGGGCACTATCATAGATAATAAGATGGGACAGGCAAGTTGAATATGTGGTGTGTAGGGTCAGGTTCTTGCTTTACAGATCAAAATTATTGAGATAGTACCTGAAGACTCGAGAAGTGTTTAGGGGGGTGGATGTGGTGCAGAAGTGGATCCTGAAAATGATATACCAAAAATCTTTTACTTACCAAACTGAATGTCTTTTAGGCAATCGCGTCTCCTTGACTCTAGGAGACTGTAGTAGGTATGGCGGCACTTGGGACAGACAGTGACGTCACATTTCACATCTCGCCTTGTTATGTAACCTGCATTCCAAAGGTCAATGACCTTCCAAGGTGATTGACCTGTTATTTCTAGGAAACTTTGGCCAGACAGTGACGTCACATTTCACATCTCGCCTTGTTATGTAACCTGTAAACATTCCAAGGTCAATGACCTGTCTAGGAAACTTTGGCCAGACAGTGACGTCACATGACTTGGGCCAGACAGTCACATGCAAACATTCCAAAGTGTCTAACCTATTACTTCAAATTATTCTAAGGATATTTTGAAAAAAACCATTTGGAGCAGGTGAGTTTCGAACCCCGGGCACTCAGATGGGAGGCAACGATGCTAACCACTGTGCTAAGCAGACGCTTATTAATTTACTGTTTTAGGCTGGTATATATACGACTTTTAATTAAAACAAACCATACATGTAACATACATAAAGTTTTTATTATTATTAGACAATTGAATGATTCACAAAATAAGAATTAATATGTTTTAATATTATATAAATGTGAGCTGGAAGATAAAGCCCTTCTTACATTTAATGAGGGAATATCAAATCTGTAAAAATAACACACAGAGGTCGTTGGCAAACAAAAGAAGGAAGTTCAGAAACAAAATAGACAACAGGCTCAAATAGGAAACCAAACTTAAATATCGTAGAGACAATAGAGGTCGCTGGCAAAACAAAGAAGGAAGCTCAGAAACAAAATGGACAACAGGTTCAACTCTTAAAAATAGGAACTTTTTTAGCCTTATGTGTGGGCGCGGCAAGTAGTTGATTTTATTTTGAAAGAGATACAGGTTCGATTCCTGATATATGCTCCTTGATATGGTAGCGTCAAATACAAAGAGGTACTGAATAACTAAACAGTAAGCTTAGAAACAATGGTTGGTTACAGGTTCAATTCCTTTCTAACCCCCCACGTGTTTAGTGTCATGTTACTCGTCTAAGTAAGCAGAATTAAAAAATGGCGACTAAAATAAGATAAAAAACTTAAAACCCTTATCGCGGAAGATCCGTGAGATGTACGATAGAACCAATACATGCACGGTGTTAAGGAGGCCAAATCAAAGTGGAATATACAATAAAATGGCCACTTCCGGTCTAAACTTTAAATCGTTATTTCTTTTCAACGGAAAGTGATAGAAAGGAACCGACTTCAAAAATGTATGTTTCGTAACAAGGTCTACAAGAAAATGAGATAAAAAACTTTAAACCCTTATCGCGGAAGATCCGTGAGATGTACGAGAGAACCAATACATGCACGGTGTTAAGGAGGTCAAATCAGAGTGGAATATACAATAAAATGGTCACTTCCGGTCTAAACTTTAAATCGTTATATCTTTTGAACGACAAGTGATAGAAAGGAACCGACTTTAAAAATATATCGTTTCATAACAAGGTCTACAAGAAACTGAGATAAAAAACTTTAAACCCTTATCGCGGAAGATCCGTGAGATGTACGAGAGAACCAATACATGCACGGTGTTAAGGAGGCCAAATCAAATTGGAATATACAATAAAATGACCACTTCCGGTCTAAACTTTAAATCCTTATATCTTTTGAACGGAAAGTGATAGAAATGAACTGACTTTAAAAATATATCGTTTCATAACAAGCTCTACAAGAAAATGAGATAAAAAACTTTAAACCCTTATCGCGGAAGATCCGTGAGATGTACGATAGAACCAATGCATGCACGGTGTTAAGGAGGCCAAATCAAATTGGAATATACAATAAAATGGCCACTTCCGGTCTAAACTTTAAATCGTTATATCTTTTCAACGACAAGTGATAGAAAGGAATCGACTTCAAAAATGTATGTTTCGTAACAAGGCCTACAAGAAACTGAGATAAAAAACTTCAAATCCTTATCGCGGAAGATCGGTGAGATGTACGATAGAACCAATACATGCACGGTGTTAAGGAGGCCAAAGCAAATTGGAATATACAATAAAATGGCCACTTCCGGTCTAAACTTTAAATCGTTATATCTTTTGAACGGAAAGTGATAGAAAGGAACCGACTTCAAAAATGTATGTTTCGTAACAAGGTCTACAAGAAACTGAGATAAAAAACTTCAAACCCTTATCTCGGAAGATCGGCGAGATGTACGATAGAACCAATACATACACGCTGTTCAGCAAACCAATAAAATCAATAAAAATGTTACTTCCGGTAGACACTTTCGGTATAGCCGTTCTTAGAGCTACATACATGTGTGACACCTCAAAATCATCGTCTTGTTGAACAGAAGAAATATAATATTTAAGTAAGTCAGAACAAGCTGTGTTAACACCTAAAAAACAACACACTCTCTCTTAGACTTAATGAAGTTACTTTCAGAGAAAATTTCAACCATACCAGAAAGAACAGTATTCAATAGCGTATTTAAATGTTGACTACATCAAGTGATGCGTGCTACAGACAAATTTTAGTACACCCTCTTAGACTTATTGAAGTTGACGGTACAGGCAGCTGTCAAGCGTACCTAACAAACCAAAGTAAATATGTCTTGAAGAACAGTCTTCAATTGCCCTAAACCAACACATCTCTATCATTTCAGAGTAATCTTAGCCATGTGACCAGTTAAACTAAGTATCTTGAAGTGTAGCTTTTATGTTTATGAGATATAAAATAAGAAAACCAAAGAGTTAATTGTCTATTACAACAACAAGCAGAAGGGGTTGACTTGGTACCTACAGCTGCTACATACTTGGTAAAAATGGGTGCCACTAGCATTTCAGAGTAATTTTAATCATGCAACACTCTAACTGTCTTGAGATGTAGCTTTATGTGTTAATGGGTGGAAATAACAAAACTAAAGAGTTGATTGTCTATTACAACTGTCAGCTAAAGAAGCATTTAGGTAGCCGGAATACCGATATCCTAAATATTTCAAGAGTAATCTTAGTCATACAACACTCTCAACTAACTGTCTTGAGATGTGGCTTTATGTGTCATTGGTTGGAAAATAAGAAAACTAAAGAGTTGATTGCCTATTACAACAGTCAGCTGAAGGAACATTTGGGTTATCGGAATACCGATATGCCAAATGTTCCAACCGAAGGAGCCCACTTAGAGACATCTCCAGGGGCTCGGAATACCGATGCCCTAGAAGTGTCGGAAGCAACATTTCAATTAACACCAACAACCGCTAAATACTTGTTGGACTTTAGTGTTTGATATTAAATTCGATTTGCTACATAACCATTCATTTTTATGAAAAACTCAACAATTTTTATTTCTGCGTAAGCGAATTTAATCAGAAATATAGAACCAATCTTCAAGAAACCGAAGTAAAATGATAAGAACATTAAGAACAAACATTCCGATACCGAAGTGATCCTAAACACACCATATGATGCAAATTCTGTAAATCTCTTTAACAGAAGAAAAACAGAAGTGAAACACCGTAAGACAAATAGAACCGACGTACATAACAGATGTGTCTGAGGAGAAACATATTCAGAACATTATTGAGTTAACTAAGTTTTAAGTATACGAACATAACAGTCTATGTACCAACCAACCAGGGCAACACAACTAACCAACCAACTGTTTTTGAGATGTAACCTTTATGTATGTATGTAATTTAATTTTCGATGGTGTAAAATAAAATTAAAAAGTGTGATATATGAAAAATAAGAAAACCAAAGATTTAATTGCCTATTACAACGGTCCGCTGAAGAAACATTTAGGTAGCCAGAATACCGATACCCTAAATATTTCAACCGAAGGAGTTCACTTAGAGTCACATCTAGGGGGCCGGAATACCGGCCCCCTAGATGTGCCGGAAGCAACATCTCAAGTAACACCTAGAACTGCAACATACTTGGTAAAAACGGGTGGAGCTCAGATTGTAAACGACTTGATAGGTGGTACATATGTTTGCAAAGATTTCATTCTAAATTTAGCCTGTTGGATATCCAATCATTTCTATGAAAAGCGCAACCAACCAACTAACCAACCACCCAACCAACCAACCAACGTTGAGGGGCGTAGAGATAGCAAGCTATCTACAAGTGGTCCCTCTGAATATATGTGATGTTAATGATAGATTAAGAGATTGAATTGGTACGTGTTTATATTGAAGGCTTGCAAGCTACGTACAAGTGTCTGAATATATGATGGTAATGATGGGTTAAGATATTTAATTGACATGTATTAAAGGCTTAGCGGTTTTCACTTGAGTCATCGTCATTCGAAAACTATTAGAACGAAAACCAGGTCCTTTACTCTGGTATATCTTACTCAGTAGGAACCAAATGTCTTCGAAAACAACATTCTTTGCTTTTCTGAAAGGCAAGTGAGCAGCCCCCTTGTCGAACCCCTCCGAGCTAAAGGTAAACCCCACTCTGTCTTCGGGATCGACATCATGGACTATATGACTCACAATATCTTTAATACGATCTCTGACCCACTTCTCTGGATCGTTGACATCGTCAGGTATATCGTGTAGTCTAAAGCATACGCTTCGTCTATCAAGTTTAAACTTCTTATTGGAGGTCACTGTATCTTCAAGTATTTGGAATGCCATTGTTTCGTGCTACACAACTGACTGTGTTGGTTAAAGGACCGAAGATAAGCCTCGTGTTTATTAAAGACTAAAGTTTAGCAGGTACTATTTGTTTTCACCTTCACTGCTGGCTACCGACTGAACCTTAGCGGACGCTCCTCGTCTTAATATTCGACAAAACAACACAGACAACACAACTTATTGTTTTCACCCTCACTGTTGGTTAACGACTGAACCTTAGTGGACGCTTCACGTCTTAATATTCAACAGACAACAACGACAGCTGTCATACAGCTGTCTGACATGACAGACAGCTGTCATACAGCTGTCATACAGCTGTCTAACACAGCTGTCTAACACAGCTGTCTAACACAGCTGTCTAACACAGCTGTCTAACACAGCTGTCTAACACAGCTGTCTAACACAGCTGTCTAACACAGCTGTCTAATACAGCTGTCTAACACAGCTGTCTAATAGGGCAGACATATGTCTAACACATGTCTAGCAGATGGGTAACAGTCACTCTTTTGCGGAACATAAACTGAATGTTTTTAAGTCAAACAAGAAGAAAACAATTTAAAACACATCTACGATGACCATGAGGCAGCCTACATGGACTTTGAACAATTTTTAAAAATAGATGCGGCCAGGTTAGTTGATTAACCATCCAGGTCAGTCACAGCTGACGCTATAAATAAAAACGATGCTGGAAGCGAGTGACGTCACAAGACCCGGTTCCACCACCCCGACTCTTAGCTAACCCGACTGGTCCACCACCTTGTCATGGAGCTAACCCGGTATTAACCTGGAAAGCTTAGAGGTCTAACCTGGGCACATGCACCACCGGGTCTTGTGACGTCACTCGCTTCCAGCATCGTTTTTATTTATAGCGTCAGCTGTGACTGACCTGGATGGTTAATCAACTAACCTGGCCGCATCTATTTTTAAAAATTGTTCAAAGTCCATGTAGGCTGCCTCATGGTCATCGTAGATGTGTTTTAAATTGTTTTCTTCTTGTTTGACTTAAAAACATTCAGTTTATGTTCCGCAAAAGAGTGACTGTTACCCATCTGCTAGACATGTGTTAGACATATGTCTGCCCTATTAGACAGCTGTGTTAGACAGCTGTGTTAGACAGCTGTGTTAGACAGCTGTGTTAGACAGCTGTGTTAGACAGCTGTGTTAGACAGCTGTGTTAGACAGCTGTGTTAGACAGCTGTGTTAGACAGCTGTATGACAGCTGTATGACAGCTGTCTGTCATGTCAGACAGCTGTATGACAGCTGTCGTTGTTGTCTGTTGAATATTAAGACGTGAAGCGTCCACTAAGGTTCAGTCGTTAACCAACAGTGAGGGTGAAAACAATAAGTTGTGTTGTCTGTGTTGTTTTGTCGAATATTAAGACGAGGAGCGTCCGCTAAGGTTCAGTCGGTAGCCAGCAGTGAAGGTGAAAACAAATAGTACCTGCTAAACTTTAGTCTTTAATAAACACGAGGCTACACTTCGGTCCTTTAACCAACACAGTCAGTTGTGTAGCACGAAACAAAGGCATTCCAAATACTTGAAGATACAGTGACCTCCAATAAGAAGTTTAAACTTGATAGACGAAGCGTATGCTTTAGACTACACGATATACCTGACGATGTCAACGATCCAGAGAAGTGGGTCAGAGATCGTATTAAAGATATTGTGAGTCATATAGTCCATGATGTCGATCCCGAAGACAGAGTGGGGTTTACCTTTAGCTCGGAGGGGTTCGACAAGGGGGCTGCTCACTTGCCTTTCAGAAAAGCAAAGAATGTTGTTTTCGAAGACATTTGGTTCCTACTGAGTAAGATATACCAGAGTAAAGGACCTGGTTTTCGTTCTAATAGTTTTCGAATGACGATGACTCAAGTGAAAACCGCTAAGCCTTTAATACATGTCAATTAAATATCTTAACCCATCATTACCATCATATATTCAGACACTTGTACGTAGCTTGCAAGCCTTCAATATAAACACGTACCAA
Organism: Tillus elongatus; assembly: GCA_964006375.1. NCBI lineage: Eukaryota > Metazoa > Arthropoda > Insecta > Coleoptera > Cleridae > Tillus > Tillus elongatus. Next base: position 106,650,339 of record OZ023265.1, read on the forward strand.
TTCAATCTCTTAATCTATCATTAACATCACATATATTCAGAGGGACCACTTGTAGATAGCTTGCTATCTCTACGCCCCTCAACGTTGGTTGGTTGGTTGGGTGGTTGGTTAGTTGGTTGGTTGCGCTTTTCATAGAAATGATTGGATATCCAACAGGCTAAATTTAGAATGAAATCTTTGCAAACATATGTACCACCTATCAAGTCGTTTACAATCTGAGCTCCACCCGTTTTTACCAAGTATGTTGCAGTTCTAGGTGTTACTTGAGATGTGACTCTAAGTGAACTCCTTCGGTTGAAATATTTAGGGTATCGGTATTCTGGCTACCTAAATGTTTCTTCAGCGGACCGTTGTAATAGGCAATTAAATCTTTGGTTTTCTTATTTTTCATATATCACACTTTTTAATTTTATTTTACACCATCGAAAATTAAATTACATACATACATAAAGGTTACATCTCAAAAACAGTTGGTTGGTTAGTTGTGTTGCCCTGGTTGGTTGGTACATAGACTGTTATGTTCGTATACTTAAAACTTAGTAAACTCAATAATGTTCTGAATATGTTTCTCCTCAGACACATCTGTTATGTACGTCGGTTCTATTTGTCTTACGGTGTTTCACTTCTTTTTTTCTTCTGTTAAAGAGATTTACAGAATTTGCATCATATGGTGTGTTTAGGATCACTTCGGTATCGGAATGTTTGTTCTTAATGTTCTTATCATTTTACTTCGGTTTCTTGAAGATTGGTTCTATATTTCTGATTAAATTCGCTTACGCAGAAATAAAAATTGTTGAGTTTTTCATAAAAATGAATGGTTATGTAGCAAATCGAATTTAATATCAAACACTAAAGTCCAACAAGTATTTAGCGGTTGTTGGTGTTAATTGAAATGTTGCTTCCGACACTTCTAGGGCATCGGTATTCCGAGCCCCTGGAGATGTCTCTAAGTGGGCTCCTTCGGTTGGAACATTTGGCATATCGGTATTCCGATAACCCAAATGTTCCTTCAGCTGACTGTTGTAATAGGCAATCAACTCTTTAGTTTTCTTATTTTCCAACCAATGACACATAAAGCCACATCTCAAGACAGTTAGTTGAGAGTGTTGTATGACTAAGATTACTCTTGAAATATTTAGGATATCGGTATTCCGGCTACCTAAATGCTTCTTTAGCTGACAGTTGTAATAGACAATCAACTCTTTAGTTTTGTTATTTCCACCCATTAACACATAAAGCTACATCTCAAGACAGTTAGAGTGTTGCATGATTAAAATTACTCTGAAATGCTAGTGGCACCCATTTTTACCAAGTATGTAGCAGCTGTAGGTACCAAGTCAACCCCTTCTGCTTGTTGTTGTAATAGACAATTAACTCTTTGGTTTTCTTATTTTATATCTCATAAACATAAAAGCTACACTTCAAGATACTTAGTTTAACTGGTCACATGGCTAAGATTACTCTGAAATGATAGAGATGTGTTGGTTTAGGGCAATTGAAGACTGTTCTTCAAGACATATTTACTTTGGTTTGTTAGGTACGCTTGACAGCTGCCTGTACCGTCAACTTCAATAAGTCTAAGAGGGTGTACTAAAATTTGTCTGTAGCACGCATCACTTGATGTAGTCAACATTTAAATACGCTATTGAATACTGTTCTTTCTGGTATGGTTGAAATTTTCTCTGAAAGTAACTTCATTAAGTCTAAGAGAGAGTGTGTTGTTTTTTAGGTGTTAACACAGCTTGTTCTGACTTACTTAAATATTATATTTCTTCTGTTCAACAAGACGATGATTTTGAGGTGTCACACATGTATGTAGCTCTAAGAACGGCTATACCGAAAGTGTCTACCGGAAGTAACATTTTTATTGATTTTATTGGTTTGCTGAACAGCGTGTATGTATTGGTTCTATCGTACATCTCGCCGATCTTCCGAGATAAGGGTTTGAAGTTTTTTATCTCAGTTTCTTGTAGACCTTGTTACGAAACATACATTTTTGAAGTCGGTTCCTTTCTATCACTTTCCGTTCAAAAGATATAACGATTTAAAGTTTAGACCGGAAGTGGCCATTTTATTGTATATTCCAATTTGCTTTGGCCTCCTTAACACCGTGCATGTATTGGTTCTATCGTACATCTCACCGATCTTCCGCGATAAGGATTTGAAGTTTTTTATCTCAGTTTCTTGTAGGCCTTGTTACGAAACATACATTTTTGAAGTCGGTTCCTTTCTATCACTTGTCGTTGAAAAGATATAACGATTTAAAGTTTAGACCGGAAGTGGCCATTTTATTGTATATTCCAATTTGATTTGGCCTCCTTAACACCGTGCATGCATTGGTTCTATCGTACATCTCACGGATCTTCCGCGATAAGGGTTTAAAGTTTTTTATCTCATTTTCTTGTAGAGCTTGTTATGAAACGATATATTTTTAAAGTCAGTTCATTTCTATCACTTTCCGTTCAAAAGATATAAGGATTTACAGTTTAGACCGGAAGTGGTCATTTTATTGTATATTCCAATTTGATTTGGCCTCCTTAACACCGTGCATGTATTGGTTCTCTCGTACATCTCACGGATCTTCCGCGATAAGGGTTTAAAGTTTTTTATCTCAGTTTCTTGTAGACCTTGTTATGAAACGATATATTTTTAAAGTCGGTTCCTTTCTATCACTTGTCGTTCAAAAGATATAACGATTTAAAGTTTAGCCCGGAAGTGACCATTTTATTGTATATTCCACTCTGATTTGACCTCCTTAACACCGTGCATGTATTGGTTCTCTCGTACATCTCACGGATCTTCCGCGATAAGGGTTTAAAGTTTTTTATCTCATTTTCTTGTAGACCTTGTTACGAAACATACATTTTTGAAGTCGGTTCCTTTCTATCACTTTCCGTTGAAAAGATATAACGATTTAAAGTTTAGACCGGAAGTGGCCATTTTATTGTATATTCCACTTTGATTTGGCCTCCTTAACACCGTGCATGTATTGGTTCTATCGTACATCTCACGGATCTTCCGCGATAAGGGTTTTAAGTTTTTTATCTTATTTTAGTCGCCATTTTTTAATTCTGCTTACTTAGACGAGTAACATGACACTAAACACGTGGGGGGTTAGAAAGGAATTGAACCTGTAACCAACCATTGTTTCTAAGCTTACTGTTAATTATTCAGTACCTCTTTGTATTTGACGCTACCATATCAAGGAGCATATATCAGGAATCGAACCTGTATCTCTTTCAAAATAAAATCAACTACTTGCCGCGCCCACACATAAGGCTAAAAAAGTTCCTATTTTTAAGAGTTGAACCTGTTGTCCATTTTGTTTCTGAGCTTCCTTCTTTGTTTTGCCAGCGACCTCTATTGTCTCTACGATATTTAAGTTTGGTTTCCTATTTGAGCCTGTTGTCTATTTTGTTTCTGAAATTCCTTCTTTTGTTTGCCAACGACCTCTGTGTGTTATTTTTACAGATTTGATATTCCCTCATTAAATGTAAGAAGGGCTTTATCTTCCAGCTCACATTTATATAATATTAAAACATATTAATTCTTATTTTGTGAATCATTCAATTGTCTAATAATAATAAAAACTTTATGTATGTTACATGTATGGTTTGTTTTAATTAAAAGTCGTATATATACCAGCCTAAAACAGTAAATTAATAAGCGTCTGCTTAGCACAGTGGTTAGCATCGTTGCCTCCCATCTGAGTGCCCGGGGTTCGAAACTCACCTGCTCCAAATGTTTTTTTTCAAAATATCCTTAGAATAATTTGAAGTAATAGGTTAGACACTTTGGAATGTTTGCATGTGACTGTCTGGCCCAAGTCATGTGACGTCACTGTCTGGCCAAAGTTTCCTAGACAGGTCATTGACCTTGGAATGTTTACAGGTTACATAACAAGGCGAGATGTGAAATGTGACGTCACTGTCTGGCCAAAGTTTCCTAGAAATAACAGGTCAATCACCTTGGAAGGTCATTGACCTTTGGAATGCAGGTTACATAACAAGGCGAGATGTGAAATGTGACGTCACTGTCTGTCCCAAGTTCCGCCATACCTACTGACTGTATTTCAAGGCACTATTAATAGAGGTGTATGAACCTTCTGAGAGGCTGCTATTCTGTAATCATGGTTATAATACGAGACACCAAAGTGACTGCAGGAAAGATAAATATAACAAGAGTATCGGACAGTGAAGTCATGCATAACTGTGGCAAAAATTGTGTAATCACTTCCCACATGAAGTAAAAGATAGTATTTCAGTAACGGTTTATAAAACAGCTTGCTGCTGTCTATAATGCGGGATAGAGCCGACAATATAATTAATAGTGATGGGTGCTAAAAATGAGCTCTCCTGCGGTGATCTTAAGGCTGGTGTTTTTCCTTTCTTTTACGAAATAGAGTTACTTAACGGTAAGCTGTTATAGTTGGACATTTTACTGCCTTGCTATTCGGAGAACTGACAGCTCAAAATGGAAAGAAAGGACAGGGAGGGAAATTAATGTTACACTTGGCGAGTATAGATGTGTTTAGACTCACAAATAAGTACATCTGAGTACCTACTTTGTGGGTATTTTTCGTTGTTTATTCTATAATTAATTGTAGGTTTTGTGAATAACAAACCATGTATATATCACTGTTCTCTCACGCTCAAGTTCATAAATAACAGAACTTTTGTGAGGTAACATTGCGTTTATTATGCATATTTAGTTTTACTGGCTGTTAAAATAGGAAGACTGTAAAGATGGTCATAATAAACATTATTATTATTATATATGTAGCTTTCTTATTTTTTTGAATAAACTTATTAGTTATCATTATTAGTATTATTATTATTGTTGTTATTATTATTATTATTATCGACTTCAGCCTGAAGGGCTTTTACACTCCCTCAAAGGGGAACATTCACTCATCCCAGGTATCTCAGATATCGAAGGGACTGAGCTCAGATGGAGCCCTTTGCAAGTTATCGGGCCGGAACGACAACGCGACACATCCTTATTTCCCAGGAATCTACGCACGGCGTGGGCAGTTGCAAGTATTATCGCCTTCTGCATAACCTTATAAAGATGCTCTTCAAGGCCCAGTCTTAATGTTCTCTCGAAAATTCTTAGGAACCACACCAGTTGACGACATGACTAATGGAATCACTCGGACACTATCTGCCATTCACTATCTCTTTATTTGTATCTCGAGGTCTCTGTACTTAATGATCTTCTCGTTCTACTTTATCTCTAGATTATTAGTATTGGGAATGGCCACATCAATCAGCGTCACTTGGTTGCAGAACTTATCCACTATTATTATATTTGGCCTGTTGTGGGCAACTCGTTGGTCACAGAGCATGGTCCGATCCCAGTACAACCTGTATCTTGAGTTCTCTAGAACAGGCTCAGGAGTCTATCTATAGTAGGGCACCTTACTAAGATTTAAAAGTCCCAGTTTCAGAGCCAGTTCTTGATGAAGTATTTTAGGAACTGGTTGTGCCTCTCTTTATGCTCTGTTGTAGAAAGGCTTGACATCCTCCGGTGACGTGCTGGATAGTCTCTGATGACTGACGCCTAAATCTACATTTGTCGTCTTGGACCGAATTATCTCCAACTATATACTTCAGGTAATTTCTTGTTGGGATGATCTGGTATTTTATGGCCAGCAAAAACCCCCATGTCTCTGGAAACATCTGTCCAGGCACCAACCAGTAGTTCGACGCCAATTTGTCGACATGTGCCTGGAAGAGCTCATTCAGATGCCGCCCATTGGGAGGCTTTTGCATCCGAGATTGCAGCTTGTCCTGATCAGTCCGATGGTGACTGGATTTCGCTTTCTTTTATTTGTAGCGGTGTTGAATCATCTGCCTCGCATATGACATGGTGAAGTTCAGAAGTAACCGCCGGCTGGTGGAAATATGTACGTAGGTTCAATATCTGCTGGTCTAACTGTTTACCAATATCCAACATTCCTCTCCCACCTTGGTGCCCAGGTAGGGTTACTCGCTCGTTACCACTAAAAGCTTGATGCTTTTTGGATTTTGTTAGGAGTGTTCTCACCTTCCGTTGCAGATTTTAGATGTCCGTTTTACTCCAGTTTTACTCACAATCCCAAATTAATAGCTAGTTAGTCAGGTTCTTGCCGTTAAGATGTGATCGCACCTCCGGGTTTACTCGTTTCGTACACTCATATGTCATATCGTTCTGCATTACCGAGTGGCTTATTTTCCTTGCTTGCTGTATTTCCAGGTATTTATACCACTCCTCCACATCCATCAAGGCAATTTTCTGACCGTTCTGCATGTCATATCCACCTGGTTGTATCTTCCCTCTGACTACACATACGGTGTGACATTTGTCAAGCCCAAACTGCATGTCAATATCTCTGGAAAACCCTTCCGCTATTTTAAGGAGTTGTTCCAGGTGGTTCTTTGTAGAGACCATCAGCTTAAGATCATCCATACACAACAGATGTTTTGCTGCCTGCCATTGCTTTTTATAGCGAAGCCCTATCTGGTGAAGTTCAGGCGGTTTGATAGTGGATTCAATGCGAGGTAGAACCACAATGGGCTTAGCGAGTCGCCTTGAAATATACCTATTCTATCTGGTATCGTGCTGGTTACGATGTTATCACCCGTTTGTACCCGTAATTGAATTATTGTTCTCCAGGTAGACATTGTGTGTTCAAGGAACCTGAGAATATAAGTATCGATCTTATAGATCTTCAGCACACTTATTAGCCATTCGTGTGGAACTTAATCAAATGCCTTTTTATAATCCAAGTAGGCAGCAAAAAGATTTCTTCGTCCAATGTAAGGTTGATTGCACTGAATCAATTATTAGCTGTTCTTTACATCCCATAGATCCTTTGGCACACCCTTTTTGCTGGTTCGCAATTATGTGGTTTCGTTTGCAGTGCGCATATATGCGTTTCTCAAGGCAGGATGTGATCAACTTATATAGGGTCGGGAGACAAGTTATTGGTCTGTATCTGTCGAAGTCTGCAGAACACTGTTGACCCTTTGGCAGAAGATACGTAACTCCTTGTGTCAAAAAAATGGCATCTTCTTTGGGTCAAGTATAACATAATTTATTAACACCACCAATAGGTGATGTGTACACCCAAATTTCTTCAGCCAAATGTTTGCACCATCAGGCCCGAGTGCCTTCCAGTTATGAAGCTCTTTAATAACCTCGGAAACTTCATCTGTGGTAAACAGCTCATGATGCATCTGTTCATAACTCTGAAAATCTCGGTGTTCTTCGTTAACCCAACTGGCGCCAATATTGCAGGAGGCTGCTGTGGCTAGTTGACTTTTACAGAACTCTTCAATTTGTTCCTTATTTGGAAAAGTATCGGTGGCTGCATTCGTAGTTGAATTAAGCTGACGGTAGAAAGTCCTTTCGGAGCGTTCAAACATTGTATTGTGGCACTTCCTATTGTTGCTCGCTTTATATCTCCTCAAGCGTTCTGCATATACAAAAAGCTTCTGTTTTAAGGTGTCCAAACATTCATGTGCAGTGTGGTTGACTGCATCTTGTGCTGAGTGTTGTCGAATTCGGCCTATTATTTCCACTACTCGTTTCTGCAATTTTCTTGTCTGTACTCCGCCAATGTATTGCGTCAGTTGTGCAATTTCTTTTCAATGTGTTTCCACTTACTCATCAACCTTTTTTCCCACGGGGGCACTCTTTGACGCGAGTCTCTGTGACCTTCGCTCAAAAATCTTAATGCCTAGAGTTTGGTATTTTTTTTCAATTGTCGCAGTTGCTGCACAGTAAATCAGCGTATGCATGTGCTCCAATATGTTGATCTCTAGAAGATGCGTTAGCAAAATTATTTTGTTTAAAAGTTCCAATATAATTGCCAGTTTTCTAGATGATCTTAGCCTAGGTAATGGTGGTCTAGTAAGAGGATTTGTTCCTTCATACTCAGCGACTGCACGTCTCATCTCTGTGGACAATTTGTCGATGAGTTCCTCATTTTCTTGCGTACCCTCGATGTATTGCTTGCTCAGTATATACAGGTTGCAGATTACTCACATCAAACAGCGTCTCGTCATTTCCGTAACAGTTATGTTAGCAATTTCACATTCAACTTCCTGTTTGATGGTATTCAGTCCCGTTTGTGGAATAAGGTTATTCCTAAGTATGACACGATACTGATCGGCTACTATCTGTTGAGTCACCTCTATGTGTGGGTACATCCTGATAAATTCGTTGTGAAGTTGTTGCCTATATCCAGTCGTCTCTTGTCCGAGTTATGTTACTCTTTAGTAGATGGGCATAATTGTTTCGTTCACATCCATAGTCCATTTCATGCGCCGTCTTGGTAATCCCACCTAGGTGACTTCTGGCTGATTTTCCTGCGCAGCATCCTCAGTGAGTAGAGCTCTTGGTCTTACTAGGCTACCCTGCTGTTGATTCTGGGCTGTAATTTCTTGCACGGCAGGGGCCCACTTCATCAGCACCCCACCACCGACGTCTCGCGTGCTGTCATGTCCAGTGCCGGCTCCAGAGATGCCCTGGCGAACCCCAGACAGTGGAATTTTTCGAGACTTTGGTTTTGCTCCATTTCCATGGGTGTGCCAGCAACTAAACCTGGTGGCCCAGGCGGGGATGGAGAAAGGAGTAAGGTAATATGGTTAAGGAAAAATAGGATAAAGAAGACAGAGGACAGCTGGCGCCGCTTGCTGTACCGTCTACATCGTTACGAGTAGCGGTGAGCATACTGCTGGAAGCAGTATACCCCCCGGCCAGACAGGCCTGAGACCCTAGCCAGAGGCTCTTAGAGGGTGCTACCGTCCGGGCCAGACGGACCATCGTTTTAACGTAGTTGTTACTCCACCCGCTTCTCCTTTCTCGCTCGGGCTTGTAACCGGCAATGTCGGTTATTATTATTATCATTATTATTATTCACATTTCAGGGTTTTGTTTTTTGCCGGCACCTTGTCTCCACTGTTGTGGCATTTCAGCAAGCAGCAGTGTTAATTAGCGATTTATTAAACTATGCTGCATGTATCCAGGAGGACCGCCTTCTACATAGGTAAATAAAGGTCGCTGACAAGTTGTAACGTTTGTAGACCAGTATGCAGATTCTTTGGAAGCTCGCCATTCGTACCCAGAACTATTGGTACTATGATTATCTTGTTCATACTCCACATTTGCTTAATTTCGTCTGCCAGTGGTAAGTATTTGTAAATTTTTTCTACATAAGTTTTTTGTGTTTGGGGCTAAAGAGACTGCGATGTCAATTATAAAAACAGTTTTTGAGTCTTTTAGTGTGAGTACAATATCTGGAATGTTGTTCTTTATTGGTCAGTCAGTAATGATTTTCCGATTCCAGTATATCTTAGCTTGGTCGTCGTCGTAGACAGGTGGCGGTTCATACTTATAATATGGTGTCATTTCCCATGTGGTGATATGTGCATTCATAAGAGCTCCATATGTACCAGTTTGCGACGTGGTCATGACGATCTAAGTACATTTAAGGGGCAACATCGAGCAACCTGCGACAACATGGTCAATGGTTTCTTCGTTATTGTTGTATCATCGGCACTTCGTTGGATCTACTTGTTGTTTAAGTATATGTCTCCGATATGCTTTAGTTGGGACGACTTGATCCAGAATCGCAGCCACAAAACGTTATCCCTCGACAAACAGGTTGCCAAAGCGGAGCCACACTTGAGAAGCTTGGGCGTCCATATTATTTTCTTCTAGGCTGTTTATATAGCAGCCATGGAGAGGTTTATTTCTCCACTGCTTTTTAGGTCCTTCTATCTTGGATATCTTGCTGAGGGGGTCATGGTTTGTATCTGCCAAGTGCAGCGGCGGCGTACCTTTGTTATCCATTTTCACAATAGTTCTGTATAGACTGCTGATCGACGCTTTCGCCAGGAAAATTTCCTCAGTTATACACTTGAGTATAGTGTCTGCTGATAACACTTGGTATACCTCTTCCCCCATTGTTTCCTGGTAAGTGAAACCTCTCAATAGCGCTGCGTGGATGATGTGCGCAATATTTTTCAAATTCCACCCTGGTTCTGATATCGATGCCTTCCAGCTCTGTGTTCGTCCAAATTATAACACCAAAACTGTAAGTTAAGATTGATGTTGCATACGTGTTTACAGCTTTGGCGAAGTTTTGAGCAGATAGTACCGACTTTAAGATGCTTTTTAATCTGTGGAAATGGGTATCGGTTAACCTTTGTTTCGATGTATTTGAATCAATACCCCTTGATTGTAAATAACAAAGGTATTTGTATTGCTCAGTTTCTCCCATTCATTGTATGCACACTTGCGCCGAGCTCACCTAGTGTGCCTCATGCTCACACCGTTTCCCCCTTATCATACTTTTGGTCATGCACTAATCCAGCCCGAACTGCATGCCTATTTCTTTGCTAAATTTACCCACGCACTCCAACAATTTATGAAGGTGTTCTTTTCGACCCGCCTACAGTTTCAGGTCATCCATGTACCATAGATGGCTTAACTCGACATCAGTTAAGTCAAGCTAGTACCCCTTCCCATGACTATTCAAAATAGATCTCAGGGGCTTAAAGGCAAGGCAGAAGCACAGCGGACTAAGCACATCACCCTCGAAGATTCCTCGCTTGATGGCGTTTCCTGCCTGTGTGTGTTTTCGTGAGCTGCTCAGGAATAACTCGGTTGTCCACATATTCATCGCATGTTTAAGAAACCCTACGATGAGTTTCTGTATCCCATATAGTTCCAGCACATTCACCAGCCAAGAATGAGGTACACTATCGAATGCCTTTTGATAATCGATATACGGACTTTATTCTGTAACCACAGTCTCAACTATCAATTCTTCTTTGCACCACCTCTATTTCTTTCTGCATCCCTTTTGCTCTTCGTCTAATATTTTGTTGTTGTCTAAGAGGATGTATATTTTTGCCGATATAATAGAGGTAAAGACTGGCAAATTGTGGGAAGGCACGTGATTGGACGATATTTAGTTAGGTCTGTTGTATGTTGGTTATTTCTGGGTGGCAAGTAGATTATTCCCATTGTCATAAACTTAGGTGTAAGTTGAGGATTTTCCAGTAGCATGTTAAAATACCTACTCAAATGTTCATGTGTTGAGGCAAACTTTTTGTAGTTTTGAGTTCTGGAGGCCATCCACACCGGGAGATCCCCAATTCAGAGTTTTGTTAATAGCCTTTGTCACCTCCTCCTTATTGATTTTCCACTCAAGCATCGTCTTTGGGTTAGCCCTGCTTGCTTTCTAATCATAAAACTATTTGGCTTGTTTATGAGTTATAGGTGACCCCAGATGTCTTTCCAAAATTTGTTGATGTCTTGTGCTTTTGGAAACACTTCTGTTTCTTTCTGTGGGTTATCGGCTTTATCAATGTTGTTATAAACAAGTTTTTGGTTTATGAAAAATTGGTTTTTCTGTAGACGGTGTCTGTTACTTTTCTGGTATCTTTTAAATTTTTTCGCCACTGCGGCTAATTTTTGCTTCAGTAGGTCAAGTATTTCTACTACTGTAGGATTTTCACTTGATTTATAGTTGTTGATTATATTTTTGCCTGCATTTGTCATTTTTTTGCTGCTATTGCCTCTTATGAACTGAGTAAGCATACCAATTTCACTTCTAAGTTTGTCTATTTTTCTGTTGATTCTTCGTTCCCACGCAGGGGTTTTCTTTTTGGTTTCCTTTACTTTTTCTACAATGTTTTGTCCGTTAAGGGTGGTGGCTGTATAAGCCCCTATATAGGTAGGAAAGTGAAAATGTTCTATGGTTGTGTCTTCTTGTATTTTACTAGAGATTATCTCATCCATCTGTTTTATGTACTTGAATGTGTCTTTGTTAATTGTCAACCGTGGCGGTCGGGGTCTCGGTGTTGATGGCATTCCATAGTAGATCATAAGGTGTTTTTCCCACTCTTCTTCTGATTTTGTTTGAGCTGGAGTGAAAGTTTCCTGTTGGACGACAACCTCTCTTTCAGACTACAGGCCTCTCAAATAGTCCCAGTTCTACACCCGCTTCTTCTTTAATTTTGTTGATTACATCTGCTGGCAGACGGTTGTTAATGAAGATTTTTATTATTATTATTATTGTTATTATTATTATTATTATTATTATTATTATTAGTATTATTATTATTATTAATGACTGTCAGCTGTGTGCGAGCGTAATGACGTAATCTCAGATTTTTTAAACTAGGAATGTAGGGCATGCAATAACTTTTTTAGAAGCTCTTTATAATTCTATATCCAATAAGTAATTTAATCTTAATAGTGCCAAAAAAAAAATCAAATTGCAACAAAAAATACTACATATGTCAACTGTCATTCCTAAGTGGCTTTTTAACTTTCCTTGTAAAAAGATCTAAAAAAATTACGATTCTATTGCTCATTATCATCTAGCAACTCTCTTAGGAAGCGTTGTCTAAGATATTTTTACCAATGCACTGATAAAACCGCACAGACGATTTCTTTTTAGGAGCAACAATATCATGGTTTCTAATTTTCTTTGAATATCAAAGCATCTAAGTGTTCTGTCTAGTTAATTTTCGATAGTCTTTAAGTGCCTAAAAAGAGCCTCGATGGTTGTGGTAAACGTGTGCCTCTGAACTGAAGGGTACTTGGTGCGATTCCCAGGGTCACTTTTCAGTACATACTGTAAAATTAACATCAACCGAGGTTGTGCCATTGTATTTGAGCAAGTTTAATGTCAGCACATTCCACCCTTCGGAAGGGGTGTAAATCCGTCGGTCCCATGTCTATGCGATATTGGGCACGTTAAAAATCTCTACCCTCCTTACAGAAAGGCAGGCAAAAATTTGCATAGTGAATTGCTCGTTGGGGTCGGTGATTGGCCATAGTCGCGGAAATACACCGACGTTAAAGACACATAAACACATAACACACACATGTGCCCAAAAGTAAAATATGATAATGGCCATCACTAGGAATAAAATAACAGTTTATGACTTGCTTTTTTTGGCTTTTCTAAAAAAATGTAGATAGCTTGTTAAGTAAATTTAAATAAGACTTTATTGAAGTGATGAATGGTGATATAATTGAAACATTTAAAAGCGTTTATATTAAACAACATGAGGCTTATTAAAACAAACAAAAATTGAAATGCCACTAATGGTTGGTTGTGGAAACAAAACTAGGACCCAAAAAAAAAACTTTGAAATTTATTTAATATCGAATACACTAGGAATGGGCACATTTCTTAAAACATCGAGGTTAACATCGATGTTTAACATCGAAACCTACTATCGATGATAGGAAAAACATCGGCTGGAAAACATCGATGTTGGGAAACATCGATGTTTTCAAAATAATAGTAAATTTACTAATTCTATGTTCTTTCGAAAAGAAAATAGTTTTTAGTTTTGTAGGCATTAGAAAATGGAAAATGGAATATTCCGATGCAGATTATGGCAGGTGCAGGTTAAAAAACGGCTATTACTGGTTCTGTGTTACTGTCAGAGCTCAGCGCCATCAGTCTCCGAGCCTTAAACGTTCCTGTTTGTGATGTTACTACGTCAATTAATCGGACAGGAGTGCCCATTTATGCCAGGTAGCCGGAATTTAATACTTACTGCGTTCACGTACAGATGTGGCTTAAGTCACAGTGTGCAAAGAGTAAAGAATCAATTAGTAATTTGTTTAGTAAATTGATGTATTTTTAGCTACTTAAAGACTTTCTAACTGAAAAATTACAGGACATTTGTGGGATACGTAACGATGTTTCGATGATTACAAATAACATCGATGTTAAAAATATAACGTCGAAATTACAACATCGATGTTTTAAACATCGATGTTCAATGGAAAACATCGATATTCCAAAAACATCGATGTTAGGTGCCCATCCCTAGAATACACTAGATCGAAAACCAATTTCTCAATCCGCAGTAAGCGAAATTGAGAAGCTTAACAGGGATCCCACTAAAAACAGCATATCAATTTCCCTGACTTTTCCCTGATTTCCCTGACTTGCCAAAATCTATTTCCCTGACTTTGATCTTCTACAATTTACCCCGAACATGTGTAACACACTACTACAGAATATAGTAGGTCTTCGCGTCATGGCGAAAAACACACTTCCTCATTTCAAATACAACACAATGAACGCAAAATTTTAAAAAACAGTTATTGTGGTTTTTTGGAAAAATAAATCATTAAATGAATAGCTCGGAATTGCACAAAAAGCAAACAAATAATTTTTCCCTGGCAGGGATAAAAATTCCCTGACTCTTAGTCAATTTTCACAATTTTTCCCTGATTTCACCTATAATTTTTTTATCTGCAAATTCCCTAGCTTTTCCCGATTTTCCAGACGAGTGGGAACCCTGTTAAATAAGAGGCTTTTATAAACGACCTCCCTGATCCGATAGGGCTGGCTAACGAAATCATCGAAGTTATTAATAAAAGAAAGATTCTTGCCGTGTTTCATCAAAATCGGTTGATAACTTTTTGAGTTATCGGTTGGGTACATACACACACACACACACAAATATATATATATATATATATATATATATATATATATATATATATATATATATATATATATATATATATATATATACATATATACATATATATATATATATATATATATATATATATATATATATATATATATATATATATATATATATATATATATAGATATATATATATATATATATATATATATATATATATATATATATATATATATATATATATATATATCTGGTGCTGGGAGACAAATTCGCGCTCATTTGAAAAAAAATATTGCAAAGTCTCACCATCAATACGTCTCTGTTGGGGAATTTTTTTTCCTAAAAATTCGCTAAAAAAGGAGAAGAGAAAATTTTCTACATATTTGCATTTAATTATCTCTTTTTGGATAAAAATAAACCGGACTAAATGTAAAGCTAGTCAATTTTATCAAAAAAATCATTATGGGGATCAAAGGGTTAAAATCACAATCAACCTCAACTTCATCACTGGGAAATAAATACCATATTATATATTAGAAAAATAAATATACCTATTACAGGTATTATTTAACTAAACAAAATTAAGTGGCCGTACATGACAGACACTACATAAAGGTTCAAACACACTCGCGAGATAACAATAGCCAACCCATACAATGTATATAAGAAGTACAGATCCCGATTCAACACCCAAGGTCGCTGACGAATGGGTTAATTAATAGCAGCGCAATTAGAACAATAGACTATTCATAGATGGGTAAACAACTAGACTTTCAAATCAGCAACCAGCCACCTGCTAGGATCACCTTCAAGACTGCAACGCCCCACCAGAAACTATATATGGAAGTTACCAGACCACCGTCGGACATTGCTACATTGTTATTGCTTGAGTCTCTTTTAACTTGTCATAATTTATATTTATCATTTTTTATTATTATTCATAAGTATTTTATGTAACTATAATCAATAAATTCTTTTAAAAAGTCAAGTGTGTTAACAAGAAAGTTAACTGGCGCAATCGGTAGGATAGTGCTGAAAAACCAAAAGTATATTGATTCTTTGCGTTTCAACGCTTAACAGCCAAAGAACCGATCAAGAGAGACGTCATGAAGACAGCAGCAATAGCATCGATTCTGTAAGTTGTTTGCTTCCTTTATTTTCTATATATATATATATATATATATATATATATATATATATATATATATATATATATATATATATATATATATATATATATATATATATATATATATATATATATATACTGTATCTCCTCATATATTGATAATATTATATGTCTGATAGCGATATTGATAATTTAGAACATTTGGAATATAGATTAAGGAATATTAGTATTGGCGAAACTGATATTGTAGAACAACCCGATATAAATAATTCTAGAAACAATTTAAATATGGCAAATCAATTCCAAGAGTTTTACCTTAAAGCAATTCCCGAATTTAACGGACAGCCTGAAAATGTAGTGAACTTCTTAAAAGCTTGTGATCTAGTAATGAATCAATTCTATGATGCAGATAATCCAAATTTATATCTTAACCATTTTCTATTAAATTACATTCAAACGAAACTAATTGCACAAGCCAGGTTAATTATTAACACTAAAATTATAAACACATGGATAGACTTAAGACGGGCAATTGTTGAGAACTTTACAGACCAGCGTGATGAAATTAGCTAACTAGGCGAATTATTGACATTGAAACAGAAATATAACGAGGATGCCTTAGCGTTCAGTAATCGTTGCAGACACATTGAACAATTACTCATCTCTAATTTAATATCAAATGAACGTAACAAGGGAATTTTAGTATTAAAACAAAACATGTACAGACAACAGACACTCAAAGCGTTTATCGGTGGGTTAAAAAATCCCCTTGGTATGGTGGTCAGGTCCACTCGACCAGACAGCATAGAACAAGCGTTAAAATTTATATTTTCCGAGGAAAATTATGAATATAGGGACAGATTATTACAACGGTCAAATTTCAACAATAATAACAATAACAGGCACGACAAACAACAAAAACCAGTTTTCCAAAGAAATACCCCAAATTTTAACAATATTCAATTTCAAAAACCTTTCCAACAACAAAATTATCGTGCACCTTTTAACTATAATTCAAACAGACCCCAAATATTTCACACACAATTTCAGGGGAGCCCTTCAAATCAATACTCAATGAGAAGACCGACGTACAACCCTAATGACAATACTAGAAGATATCCACAGGCTATGGATGTCGGCAGTAACAACACGAGACATACTAATTTCATCCGACAACAACCCTCACAAAATAGACGAAACAATTTTCCTTCCAACAATTTTCAAAAAAGACAAAATTTCATACCAGAAGAATTAAACTATAACGAAACGAATAATTCTTTTCCTTTCAATGAATTAGAACAGACAACATTTCTTACCAGAAGAATTAAATTATGACGTAACATATAATGAACAATCACCCTCCGAATTATACGATGCACAGCATCAAAATTTTCCGATAGCAGGGAGCTCAAAAACAGAACCGTAATAGATATTAATAATTTTAACACAGTATCCCAATTACCCTACGTAATAATAAAAGAACTACCCGGAAAAAGACTGCTCGGCTCCGGTAGTACTAAGAGCCTTTTAAACCCGTCCATAGCATATAAAAACTTTTATAATAAGATTTACGATCACCCGTTTTTGATAAAAAAGTGCGCATGGTTATTCCAGCCATAATAATCGAGCTAAAATAATTTTAAACTCACTAACGGACAGTGAACAAGAGTTCTGCCTATTTGATTTTAACAAAAACTTTATAGGCCTTATTGGAATTGACTTCTTGATAAAAAGTCAAGCGAACATTTATTTTTAAAACCAGAGACTCAATTTAAAAAATCGAAGCATTAAGATAAACTTCCCTTATACAAGGGATCATGAAGACAAAATGGGTAGTAATAGTAGTAGCAATAACAATCGGATAGGTAGGAGCATCAAAGCAAATGATGAAATGAATCACCTTAACGTAAGTAATACAATAGACAGAAGCATTATTGCACTTGAACTCGACCTAGGAAAGCATAATCAGCCATTAAACGATGACGATGGAAGGTTACAACTAATAAATGACCCAGGAGAATTCTTTACCCATAATAAATGTAAACGGGATCAAGTTTCATTAAAAACATATGAATATCGTCGAAAAAAAAAATGTGAGTGATACGAGGACGATACAAAAAGATATAACGGATCAAATTCAAAATAAAACGAATAGGATATTAAATAATTTTTCCCATCACCAGAATTATAATAGGAATTATACGGGGAGTGTACAAAAAAGTATTACAAATCAAATTAGGATAAATCACTTAAATAACCAGGAGAAAAAATTTTTAATTGATTTATGTACAGAATTTCAAGATATTTTTGCAAAAGAAAATGAACCACTGACGCATACAAACGTCATTAAACACAAAATTAGGCTAAAAGACGATATACCAATAAACGCCAAACTATATAGATACCCATATATTCACAAACCGGAGGTAGACAAACAAATTAACGAAATGCTAAATCAAAGGATAATTAGGAACAGTCATAGCGCTTATAATACTCCAATATGGTGATCCCAAAAAAAGCAGATGCCAGCGGCAAACAAAAATGGCGGATCGTTGTGGATTACCGCAAGTTAAATGAGAAGACTATACCTGATAGACACCCTATACCAAAAATCGAAGAGATACTGGATAAACTCGGGCGTGCACAATATTTTTCGACCATAGATTTAATTTCGGGCTACCACCAGATTGAAATGGACCCAAATGACATTGAAAAAACGGCGTTTAGCACTGATACAGGCCATTATGAGTACCTCAGAATGCCGTTCGGGCTTTCAGGGGCGCCTGCTACATTTACCCGACTGATGCAACACGTTTTAAACGGTTTAATAGGAAATACATGCTTAGTATACATGGATGACGTGATAGTGTTCTCGACATCATTACAAGAACATATCGAAAAATTAAGATTAGTATTCGAACGATTTAGACAAAGTAATCTGAAAATACAGCTAGACAAAAGCGACTTTCTGCAAAAAGAAGCAGAATTCCTCGGGCATATAGTGACGCCAGAAGGCATCAAGCCTAATCCAAAGAAACTAGACGCCATAAGAAAATTCCCAATACCCAAGACACCAAAAGAAATTAAATCCTTCCTAGGACTTATAGGCTACTACAGGAAATTTATAGAAAACTTTGCGCATGTCACAAAACCACTAACTAAATTTTTAAAGAAAAACGTATCAATCGACATTAACGACGGAGAAACAAGAAATTCCAACGCAGATTCTTATTCCGCGCCGGGCATGCCAATCTTAGAAGAAGAAATAATCAACAGTAAAACAAACCAGATATTCTTTAAAAATGCCGATACCCCGGAGATTTTATCACTAAGAAAGGACAAAAGGAATTTTATTCACGCCACATTCAATTTAAACGAGCCAAGTCAAATAGAACAATTTATCAAAGAATATTGCCTACCACAGAGAAAATATTACTGTCTATTTGTAAATGAACGAGATTATGAAATGGTAAGTTCGGCAATTAATCAAAAATTTAATAACGTAGACTCACCTAAATTTTATAGATGTTTAGAAACTAGAGAAGAAATAAGAAGAACTCCAAGAGAAAATAGTTCTATTTCATGAGGGAAAAAGTAATCATCGAGGCGCTGATGAGACTTATTTACGAATGAAACGCAAATACTATTTTCCGAATTTAAAGCGAAAAATAGAAGAGTTTATAAAAAGTTGCGAGTTATGTAAAACATGTAAATACAACAGAAATCCGGCGCAAATTTCACTAGAACACACACCCACACCATCTAGGCCTTTAGAAATCTTACACCTAGACACTTTCCAAATTGAAACGTCTCAATTTCTAACAGTATTCGACCCCTTTAGTAAATTCGGGCAAGCATTTCCGATAAAAAGTAAAAATGCAACAGAAATCTTCAAGAACTTAATTAAATACTTTTTCCAATACGGAAGCTGTAAAACAATAATTTCGGACGCAGGGACTGAATTCTCAAATATATTAATAAAAGAGCTATTAAAAGCTTACCAAATTGAATTACATGTGACAACACCGCAAAATCCGATGTCAAACGGACCGATAGAAAGATTTCACAGTACAATAATTGAGCACTATAGATTATTTAAAACAAAATTTAAAGAAATGAAACCAATTGACTTAATGCCTTATTGTATTTTCGCATATAACTCCTCCATACACTCGCAAACCTTAAAACCACCTTTTGAGCTAATATTCGGATATACACCTGAATTATTTAATTATGACCCAGAAGTAATTATCACCCAAGAATATAACACGAAACATAAAGACTTAATGAAAATTATATACGAAGTCATTCAAGACCGAATCGAAAACTCAAAATACAAAACGTTACAACAGACGAATAAAAATACTAACCAACCTTTTAAAGAAGGAGACATGGTATACAAAAATATCCCTCCAGGATTTCACAAAAAAACACAAAAACCCTTTTACTGGACCTTATTCAATAATTTCCTTGATTGAACATAATAAAGCCATAATACTAAATCACAGAACTGACGAACAGACAATCCCTATTTACGCAATCTTCGCCTTGCAGGTTCATTCTCTTCACCGGAGTAAAACCACAATTAGAAGACCTAACAGACAATCCAGGCATACTGCCACGCAAACTGGGACAAGCCTTTTCAGAAAGCGATAAATGGAGAATGATTCATATATACATGACCTAAGACAACTTACGACGACTTTAACAGACTAAAAACTTACTTTGACAACATAATAAGCGTAATGAATGCAGAATACAAGTTAGAATACAAAAATTTTATTTTAACAATCAATTTCACCATCAGCAATATTGATGACACATTTTATCGAATATTTCCAACAACGATTAGGAACAAAAGAGATATAATAATTGGACTAGGATCGATATTCAAATCAATAACTGGGAACGTAGATGCAGATGACGGCGACAGAATATATAAAGCTCTTGAAATTTGAGGAAAGATCAAAATCAAGTACATCAACTTTTTAGTTCACAGACATCCCTAATGATAGATGCTATAACAGAGTTCAATAAAACAATAGACAACCTGAACCATAACCAAGAAGCCATAGTAGCGAGAATAAACGATTTGGAATATACAATAGATAGTCTAAAAAGCGACCAACAAACAAATTTTCATAGAGTAAAACACTCAAACTCAAACTTACTCAAATCAGTTATTTGTTAAATAATGTACTAAACATGATATTAACAACAGAAAATGCAATTACTTTTTCAAAATTGAACACGTATCATACGTCAATACTGAAACCGAAATTTATATCAAAAGAATTAGAAAATATTGAAAACAATGTCTCAAAATCAAGATTAATAACAAAATCCGACATTTCACTTTTTCGAAAAATATTTAACATAAAAACCGTTCAAATTGATTTTAAAATTATATTCCAAATAGATATACCCTTAGTAGACAAATCAGATTATATTTATTATCAATTGTATGCATTACCAGTCCCTAAAAATCCGTATACCTTCAGACTGATTGTCCGTAGAACCAAGTACCTAATCCTTAGCAGCAAACACTACGCTTACAGAAACGAAAAGTGTAGGAATCTAAAAGACCAAACATACTTTTGTTAAAATGACAACCCGACAGCACTTAACGAAAACAACCCATGCGAAATTAAACTGATTAACTTCCAGAAACCGATAAACAATTGTAAGCAAGAAATTGTCAAAATAACAAAAACAACAGTCTCTAAATATGGCAATACACAATACATAATAGTGGCACCCGAAGAAACGAAAATCAAACTTAGCTGCGAAGAAAATGAAGAAACCAAAATAATCAACAGAACAAAACTGGCGACTCTGAAACCCAAATGCCAACTTATTAACGAAAGATTCAGTTCAGTACAAATGGCATCGGAAACACAACAATCGTTCAATCTCCCAAACATCGAATTGGTAACAAATAAAGCACCCATATTCCCAGACAAATTACCAGAACTAAAATTAGAAAACGTCCAACTGCACGACTTGAACAATATCAAATCCCAGTTACAATCCCTCAATGGCAAAATTACAGGAACCATCGAATTGCCGATATACCACCCTAGTGTATGGACAATTATATTATACATTGTGACAATAATAACAATAATCACAATAACTTCAAGATACATCTGGCAGAAATCAAAAACGAAAATGGCTGACTCCAAACCAATTACTGGATTCCCGATGACTATTCGGAACGAACCATAGGCTTCGTTCTCTAAAGGATGGAGGAGATAACAATAGCCAACCCATACAATGTATATAAGAAGTACAGATCCCGATTCAACACCCAAGGTCGCTGACGAATGGGTTAATTAATAGCAGCGCAATTAGAAGAATAGACTATTCATAGATGGGTAAACAACTAGACCTTCAAATCAGCAACCAGCCACCTGCTAGGATCACCTTCAAGACTGCAACTTAGGTGGAAACCGCCTCTCGGTCCACGCCCCACCAGAGACTATATATGGAAGTTACCAGACCACGGACGGACATTCCTACATTGTTATTGCTTGAGTCTCTTTTAACTTGTCATAATTTATATTTATCATTTTTTATTATTATTCATGAGTATTTTATGTAACTATAATCAATAAATTCTTTTAAAAAGTCAAGTGTGTTAACAAGAAAGTTAACTCGCGAACTGAGAAACTAATTGCTATTATTCCATTTTAAATAATATTACGATATTATTTAAAATAAACCGACAGGGATACGTTTCCTACGACTTTGGAATTCGCTTTTCGCAGCTCAAAGTTGACTATTGACATCTAATTTATCAGATGCACAAATACCACACAAATACTTAACTGTGGATTTGGGTATTTAAACTTAGTCATATAAGTACACCAGGATAGGACAACATAATATGCAAAATAAAAATCACTGTTATGGTAGAAAGCCATAATTGAGCTGTCACTGCCTAATATATACGATAAGTACAGATTAGTGATTCAAATTTAAAAAATACCGGACATTTTTTTATTCAAATTGTTTGTAATATTTGAAATGAGAGCATTTGTTTTGTTCAATATATCGTGAATATCACGTTTCATGACAGAGATGGTTTTTTCAAAATTTTCTTAGTATTTGTCGATGAAGACTTCGGCTTTCTTTTTGTGTGTTCCGTGCAGTGGTGCAGTGCCCAAGTAACATTTTAACATTTTAGAAAATATCAAAGAAATGTTACGGGAGCGTATATAAATATATATAAACATTTTATCTGAAATTCAAAAATAACAGATGTACATACTATTCCTAGGAAAATATATCACTTTTCACTGTCTAAACTTTAATAATGTTCATGAATGGAATAAAAAGTCTGTGGTAATTAATTGTAGATGTTAATACGACATTTTTAGGTAATCATACAGTTCAGCTCTCCAAATACGTCAACTTTACCATATTGAACGAAATGATGTACCTACATTATTGATAGCTATTGTTTTCCTTCAAACTTTATGTTTAAAACGTTGGGTCGAATGCAGAGGTTGCTTTTATTTAATCTGTAGAGATACGAGCAGACTGCACCGAACTTCTATGAATAGTCAAGTGCCAGAGGTGATGGTCGTTATTTAACAGTCTGTTATTTTTAACGGTTGCCGAGCCGCAACGGTAACCACCTGTTATGGATATATAAAAAACAGGTACAAAATGACGCTTTACTCTAAACTAGAATTCGGACTCGTATCTGTTTCTTTTCCACTACAACTATATACGATGAATAAACACCGGTTTTCATCGGCAACCGTTAAATTTAACGGGATGAATGTACATGAGACTGGGAATGCTAACTAAGTATGGGTATGCTATGCATTATAGAGCGGACTTTACTTCATAAGATATTACTTAACACTTAACCGGTTATTTATACTAGTGTGCTCGCTCTCGCTCACAGCTTTGGGAATGTATGATACTCTCAATCGACTATCCAGTAGTGATGGGTTGTTATTTAACATGCTGTTATTTTTATCTGTAGCAGAGCTGCAATAATAACTACCTGTTATGGATATATAAAGATAACAGGTTACAGGAGGACCAGAAACACTACAGCAGAAATCTATTTGCGCTTGCGCTTTAAACTAGACCTCGGATTCGTATCTGTTTCTGTTGCACTGCAACTAGCTACGATGAATCAACATTGGTTTTCATCCGCCACTGTTATAACAGGATGAACGGACATGAGACTGGGAATGCATGTATGGGTATATAGTATAGACGGGACTTTACTTCATAACATAATACTTAACACTTTATACTAGTGTGCTCACAGCTTTGGGACCGTAGGAACGTCGGTACAATGAACCTGTTAAATTTTAACAGGCGGTTGATGGGGATACGGAATACGGACACGGACACTACTACTAATCGCAGAAACTTCAAAAATCTCAGGAACAGTACCAATTTTAATTAAATTATAAAAATATTCCCTGTACCCGGTATAGTTGAAACCAGACACACTTCAGCCTATAGGTAGAGAAATAAATTAGTTTTAATTTAAAAAAATATATGTTTCCTTTATTTTTTGCTTACAATAATTCATGTATTTCATATAACTCTCATTTTCAAGGGAAAGGTGGCTATAGAGGTTTTCAAGCTCAATGCTTAACTAATACTTAATTAGTAAAGAAAATTCGAAAGAAATTTTTCATTGTTGATTTTTTTACCAAATTATTATTAGTGATAAATACCTTAAAAAAAAAACCTTCATCATTTTTTTTTATGAAAAATTTATTAACTGTTTTAAACATAAAACAAAAATATTTTTTATTTTAAACATTATATAGTTGCATATAGTATAGTAAACAATTTAAATTATGGTTTCGCTCTCATTAGAGCTCTTCAGTAGGGCATACTAATTGTAGCAAAAATGCATCTTAAGTAATATGGCTATATTATAGCCAGCCTTTCAACACTAAGTGACTGGTGTACGTGCCGCCACCTAGTTGCGGAACCAAGTAGTATGTTGTCACGCCAGCTTCAAATAACACAAAGTGTTAAAAAATAGACTTTATACAACTAACTAACAATTTAGAAAATTGTCAGCCCTGGCCCATTTCTACCCCAATATAGGGACAAAGTATGTAAGACTAGATGCATTCTCGCAACAATTAGAACCGTAGACCGGTTTCGCTCTCATTAGAGCTCTTCAGTACGGCATACTGAGTGTAGCAAAAATGCATCTAAAGTAATACAGCTATAGTATAGCCAGCCTTTCAACACTAAGTGAGTGGTGGACGTGCCGCCACCTAGTTGCGGAACCGGTCTACGGTTCTAATTGTTGCGAGAATGCATCTAGTCTTACATACTTTGTCCCTATATTGGGGTAGAAATGGGCCAGAGCTGACAATTTTCTAAATTGTTAGTTAGTGTATACAGTCTCTATTTTTTTTAACACTTTGTGTTATTTGGAGCTGGCGTGACAACATACTACTTGGTTCCGCAACTAGGTGGCGGCACGTCCACCACTCACTTAGTATTGAAAGGCTGGCTATACTATAGCCGTATTACTTTAGATGCATTTTTGCTACAATTAGTATGCCGTACTGAAGAGCTCTAACGAGAGCGAAACCGGTCTACGGTTCAAATTGTTGCGAGAATGCATCTAGCCTTACATACTTTGTCCCTATATTGGGGTAGAAATGGGCCAGGGCTGACAATTTTCTAAATTGTTAGTTAGTTGTATACAGTCTCTATTTTTTTAACACTTTGTGTTATTTGGAGCTGGCGTGACAACATACTATTTGGTTCCGCAACTAGGTGGCGGCACGTCCACGACTCACTTAGTGTTGAAAGGCTGGCTATACTACAGCCGTATTACCTTAGATGCATTTTTGCTACAATTAGTATGCCGTACTGAAGATCTCTAATGAGAGCGAAACCGGTCTACGGTTCTAATTGTTGCGAGAATGCATCTAGCCTTACATACTTTGTCCCTATATTGGGATAGAAATGGGCCAGGGCTGACAATTTTCTAAATTGTTAGTTAGTTGTATACAGTCTCTATTTTTTTAACACTTTGTGTTATTTGGAGCTGGCGTGACAACATACTACTTGGTTCCGCAACTAGGTGGCGCCACGTCCACCACTCACTTAATGTCGATACCTAATGTTACGAGTGTAGTGCTCGTAGCAAGAGCCACACTGCAAAATAGCTATATATTGTAGGTAACTAACAATTTTAAGAACTGTTATTTATGATTTAAAAAAAAATTCCAAGCCAATAATTTGTGCTTGTCTGAATACCCATCTCATTCTAATCAGAGATCCCGATTTATTTTTCCTTAGTGAAAAATGGCGTTTTCCTAAATATTGTCAAAATAGTAAATTTGCTGTATTCCAGAAATCAAGCAAGTAGCGTATCTAGCTTCTTAAAAATGTTCAAGGTGACAAACTAACTTTTTCCTCGTTTTGCTAAAAAAAAAATGGTTTTTGCATATTTTTAAAATCACACATATTGTAGTTGTATTCACAAATTTTTCGAAAATCTGTTTGATTATCAGAGGTATATTAGAGCTTCCAGAAGCCATTTAACAGAGTCTATAATAGCGGTAAAAAGTATGTCTCCTGAAAACCACCTTGCACCAAGAATGTAAAAATAATGCAGATATTAATTTCCGCAAAATAATGAAAAGATGCAAATAACAGTTTATATGTTATTTGTTTAAGATCTTTATAGTGTTCACACACATAGAAGAGTACTTTAAAAATAAGCCTGAGTCCGTAAAACTTCGAAATAATATTTCAAAAACTAAAAATCTCTAAAATTTTTCAAAAAAGAAAGTGGGAAGAGTTATTTACTCACCTTAGAATGGCTTGTAAGTCTGAAATAGCCCCAGCCATATCTGTGGGTAAAGACCCTCTAACAGTTATGCCGTATGATCAGAAGGACCTGGGGACTCAATCCTCCGATCCTTAATTGGATTCACACTGCGATCGTCAGGCCGAGAGTCCTTTATGGGGCAGTGGTCTGGTGGAGTGGTGTAAATCAAACTGCTATCCGGAAGCTCGCCAAACCTCAAAGGTTGGCAGGTCTGGGAATCACTGGCGCTATGAAGACGGCACCCTTAGCTGCGCTAGAGGTCTTGCTGATGCTGCCATAAAGCTATGAAATGTAGAGGATTATATCAGACTAGGACATCTACTATCAGACTCCCCAGCAAGGTACAATGAAGGGATAATGAGGTTGCTTTTCAGCCTGCTAGGCTCTGGTCAGTTTTACTGATGGATCACGACTGAAGAAGCAGAGAGTTATGTTCTGGACGCATATGCCACAGCATTAGAAACAGAGGTATACGCTATCATCCCTATAGCTATTAGATAGGATGTGAAGAGGAGCCCTAAGGAATGTTTATATACATTTGCTCACATAGTCACGCGGCCCTCATGGCGGTCTGCGCGCCCAGGATTATATCAATGCTGGTTCAGGAGTGTGCTGACGCTGCTGTCGAGCTGGTTAGGACAGAAAATGTACAGCTTATGTGGGTTCTGGAATACTGTGGCGTGACGGGTGAATGGTTTCCGGCGGCCGTCCTGTGACCCGGAGCCTGCTATAGGCATAAGTAGGTAGTAGGTGGTCTCAGACGCCCTAGATAGATGGACTGCGGGGACCATGGGGTAGCGCTGGAAGTCGGTCAGTGGCTGTAGACAAGCAAGGGAGTTTGTGGAGAGTCTGGATAGGAACAAGACTATCTATGACTTGTATGAGTCGTTCCGCGCTTCGCCGTATCATTGGGGTGCTAAAAGCCACTGTAGTCTTAGAAGACACCTTACATTGGTAGGTGTCTAGTAAGGATCCCATTTGCCAGGAATGCTTTTGGGAGTCTTCGAATAGAGATGTTTGGATCAAGGACTCTATAGAGAAGTCAAGTAAGTTTCTTTTAATGGAAGACCGTTATAACCTTTATTTTGAGGTTGTTGAGATTTAGCGACGAAAGCAGGAATAGGGCATGGTTGCTGGATTACAGGGTTGGCAAAAAGGGCCTGATGTGGACTTGATCTGTTTCCGGGCTGTTAGCATTCCAGCTGCAGGCTGTTTCCGTCTTCGGGCTGCTATCATTCCAGTTGCAAGTTAGGGCTGCTATCATTTCAGGCTTCAGGCCATTATTCCAGTTCAGGGTTGTGCTGCAAGTTAATGTTCCACAGGAGCTCGTAGTTTCTCGATATTTCCGCAGAGATGTACATCTTTTAAGGAGAGAGTTGCTATTAAAGGTATCCACCTTTTGTTCTGCAGGCCTTGTATCTGAGAGCATTCACTTTGTCCTGCAGTTTGAGTCTTAGCTGTCGTAGCGCCCTCTGAGTCCGGTTTTCCGGCCGACTGCATAGTCAGGCCTACATGTGGGGCTTTCCGCCAGGAGAAAGGTGACCCAGGTTTCTCCATTGACACCAGCCTGTAAAGGCCTTTTCAAGTTTGGAAAACGCATGTAGGTTATGTTCTTTTATATCTTAACTTATTTAATTAATGAAGTAATAAATAAAAGTTTATGCATTTGATTTGAGTAACTATGACCTAGATTTCTTACGTACATTTTAGACATTATTTGTATTTCTGAACCTGTCAAATAGTATGATGTATGTTTTGTTTTAGTAATTGATTTTTCTTGAAATTGTAATGGTAATATTATCACCTACGGGATGGCTATCCACGATTTTCTAAACAATGACCGAGATCTCAGAAGTTAAATTATAACAATTCCTGTACTAAATGAATAATTGAGAAATATCTTTGACGATTTAATTTTGTGTTATTTTAAATTTTCAAATTAACTTTTCAGAGTTTACAGGAACTGATAAAATCTGTGATACATATGATTTGAGGTGCCTTTGTTTTACCTTTAAACTGAGTAAAAAATTTGTTATAATTGTTTATCGCTGTATTATTGTATCTATTCTCTTTAACCCTCTTTTACACTTGTTTTGTTTTTAAATTTATTTTACAGGGACACTAATAATTGATTTTGAGGGTTATCATTACACCTTGATAAGTCTTATAACCTGGCCTAGATGAGAGAACTAATTACGTTTAAATGTATAAGTATTTGATGAGAGTTCAATAAATACGATACATAAATCCTCGGTTGATGTTGATGTTACAGTATGTACTAAAAAAGTGAAAGGAAAACCCTGGGATAGAACCCAGTACCCTTCGGTTCGGAGGCACATGTTCTTACCACTGAACCACCGAGACTCTCACAGGCGAAATAGAAAAGAAAAAAAACACATCAGCAATTACTCTTGCATACCTATAGAACGATCATCTCGACCTTTATTTAACAAAAATGGTGACATACAAACAAGTTTCTCTGAAAATGTTCTGTCAACTAACACAAAAGCCACACAACTCTTGAACGAAGGGCTTTTTCCTAAACACAATCCTACAGTAAAGCACCATCTGCTTTGATGAACCAGTATGACGATTTTAAGTGATTTTCCTGAGCAAAAACATACTAGGTACTTCAACTCAATCATCTCTAAAAAAAAACTGCCATGTCTCCATCATAAAATTCAGACCACAGTTTTGTACTGAATTTTAATGAAATTGTGTCATTAACAAAGAGCAGCAGCAAAACTTGTAATAAAAAAATACCACTTTCTTTATCCGAATCTTGCAACAAACACTTAATTTATCCAGAGCCCATCAAAAAACGATATTGCAGCGAAAGATGTTGTCAAGTGCAATTCCTTCAAAGGCCTGGAGAGAATATTCCACAAAAAAGGACAATTAAAAAAAAAAGTGAAGGTGAGATCTGTTTATCTGTTTCAAAGAGAAAATAAGGAAGAACAGGAAGGAAAACTGTAAAAGTGACAAGAAAAAAAAGCAACAGGAACAGTAGGAAGAAGTAAAAGAAAATTCAAATGAAGAAGAGAACATACTGTAAAATTAACTTTAACCGAGGTTGTGGCATTGTATTTAGGCAAGTTGAATGTCTGCACGTTCTGCCCTTCGGAGGGGGCGTAAACCTGTCGGTCCTGTGTACCATCCGAATTTGAGCACGTTAAAGATCCCTAACCTCCTTACAGAAAGGCAGGAGTTCGGCGAAATTTCCCGGATAGTGAGGTAAAACTGCTCACTGGCGTCGGCGATTGGCCATAATCGCAGAAATAGACCGACGTTAACGAAAAAAACAGTTATAAAATAAAGCTTTTGTTTTTCTTGATTTTTCTTCCTAATTTATGGATATAATGCTTTATGACATATTGATTCCACCGCGGCCAAGAACTGGTACTTAAGTGGTTGACAATAAATCGACGCTGGTCGAAAACTGGTTAAATTAACATTTTTTCCTACTTGGTTAGATTTTATGTATTTTTCTGTTTAATTTACGAGGAGTAACTTTTTTGCTGATAAAATATATGACAGAATCGGTTTTTAAGAAAATACTGCTGTCGATCTCAAATATTCAATTTGGCAAGTAGTAAAACTCATAACTTTACATTAATTGGTCGACAACCGGCTCATTTACCCTATAATAGATGTTTTCCAGTTAGCAGGAAGCAGCAAATCAGGAATCACTGCACTGCTGCATCACTGGAAGAAGTGCAGGGGACCATATTGAAAAATAAAATTGATATTTTAGCTAAAAACATTAATTTCCTTTGGTAGGCCACAAACTTTCAGAAATTGCTAGCACATAAATTACAAATGGCAAGATTTATTAATCAATCATCTTTACGAGGCCCATAATTTGTGTATTTAGTATCCAACAATAAAGGAATTTATTACATACTGCTTTGACATACGGCAAAAATCATTTATCCAACAATTTCAACTAGTTGTCTTTTGTATGTATTATACAATTTGGATACGATTTCATTGGTAGTGAATAGAGGTGTGCGAACCCATGTTTTGTTCAAACCAAACTATGAACGAACCCAAGCAAATATGTTGCCTCGAACTTTGAGCCTCTGAAATAGTATGTCTAAGGTTCACAGATGATCTTCGAACTTCTTAGAAATTCAAAATCGAACATCGAACTACCCAAAATTCTTCAGTGTTCATATATCATTTCATTCCTAAACGTCACATGGTCTGGGATAGACATAATTAAATACTCAATGAAAGGCTTCTGATCCAGACAGCAAAAATGTATTGTAAACCCTACGCGTTTCGGCTAGCTAGTAGCCATCTTCAGGGGCAAATCTAAAATATAATAAAAAAACATTAATGTAGCTTATTTAGCTTAACTATAGCCTGTAGTTTTTACTGTAAATTTGGCTTTTACTGTTGTTTTTAACCTGTTTTACTGTTTCACTGTAGATTTTAACCTTGATGATGTCTGTAGAGTTTACTTTGAGATCATTGTGCTTCAGCCGGCACAATTGCCTACCAGAAAACAATGTTTTCTGACAGACCTTTTTATTATATTTTAGATTTGCCCTTGAAATTGGATACTAGGTAGCCGAAACGCGTAGGGTTTAACAATAAATTTTTGCTGTCTGAGTCAGAAGCCTTTCATTAAGTATTTAATTATTTCATATATCATTTCCTTAAATACAAAATTTAGGAATACAAATACTTTAAACTTTTTTAGATTTCTAGATAAGCTCAATGATAAATATGTTGTTGTTTGGCATTGGCTAGGCAGTTTTAGCAAACAGTGAGCATGATAGGTATAAAATAACCACTTAAAATTGGAACTGTCTCCTAATTGTGAATATTTAACTGTTTTGGTTCATTGTAAAATAAAGCATGTTGAAACCAGTGTTTTCCAAAAGCAATCTGCCATTATCCTCATAAATTCTGAAAATTTACGTTACCGATCGCCTTCAAACGCCGCCATCATAATGTTCTTACTGAAAAAGGTGTTGGGAGGCTACGATATAAAAAAAAAATAATTCTGTGACTGCTAAATGGCTCCGTCGTGTCTTAATGTGTCACACCAACTGTCAAAAATATGCATGAGTCAAATATTCTAGAATTACACTATCGACTCAATGAGACCAATTACGAGTTTACAATGCCGCTACCGAGTGTGAACGGGCCCGCAACTTCGCTACCTTTGGCAGCATTCAATGTCGGTAAAGTTAAATTTCGAAGTATTATTGAGCAACGAAGTTCGAACTATTTTGGAGAATTCCATATTTCGAACTACTTCAAGGTCACTAGTGCAAACATATTTTTGAACCAAAGGTTCGGTTCGAAATTTCGAAGCTTCGCACACCTCTAGTAGTGAATTAAACTTAAATATGAGAAAAAATATACAGTAAAATCTTTATTATCAGGAACTCTGCAAACAAAAACCTCTATTAACCAAAATGCCTACTAACAAGCTAGATAAATGCTGCCTATCATCTCGATCAGCAAACAATTTATTAATGACTGACCTAGAAGGAAAGGGCGAACATATTAATCTAGTCACATTTGTATACTATATCAACACACAATGCAGCCAAACAGTTGGCCCAGCTATGATCTGACCAGAGCTTAAATCACTCCAATTAATGGAATATAGGATGAATCAGTATATTTTTGTACATCTGCATTTAACAGGTGTATGCAGGGTTGCAAACATTTAGTAAATGTCGCTGGTTGGGACTGGACTCGTGCTGGGAACGCCTTTAACTCACTAAATATTCTTTTTTTAGTAAATTTCATAACCAGCTGAGTTGTGTATTTTGATTCCCAATACTTTTGTTTTATTGAACAGTAAACGAATTTCCATCAGCATAAAAGGAGAGGGGGACGGGACTGGGCGGGGGGGGGGGGGGATTGTATACTGCTGTGTGTGTGATGGTATTTTGACTAGTGTTTACACCATTCCCACATTTACTTATATACTGCTGACACAAAACATGCGAAGGATTTCATAGAGAAGCTGGATAGAAACAGGACTCTCTGGGTTCATGGTAGAAGTCGTACTGCACATTGCCGTATCATTGGGATGCTAATAGGACACTGTAGTCTCAAAAGACACCTTAGATTGATAGGTGTCGACTGAAAAAACGTGTGTGAATGTGAAGCTTTTTAGAATTTTCAAACATAAATCTATGGATCAAGAACTGTAGAAAGGAGTCAAGTAAGTTCTGTTCAATGGAATACCGTCATGACCTTCATTTTGAGGTCAAGAAGGTTTGGTGATGTGACCCAGGAGGGGTAGGACATGGTTGCTAGATGCCGGCGTTTCCAAAAAAGGGTCCGATGTGGCCTACTTGCCTGGCGTTACCCTTCCCACCATTGCAACTACTACTACTATCTGCTAATCTTTTGCTGTTTGTTATAAATTTTACCAGCAATAAATGAGGATAGAGTAAATAAATGGATTTATTAAAAACTTTCAATATATTAACAAAAATAAAACACACAATAATTTGATCTTATTTAATTAGAGGCGGTCACAGTGAGCGACAGCAGGAATGTTCAATCAAAAGGACTTTTCTGTATGCTATCTATATTTTACACAGATGCATCGGGGGATCCTCCAGCATGTAACTGGTGTTGCATTGACAAGCTTGCCATGGCCGATACAGTATCTTTGTCATCCTTCTCATTACGCATGGCGTCATTAAATGAGCAAATCACAGATTTACTGGTCTCTTGTAAACAAGGCCAATGCATGCTTTGTAAAGCAATTACTTTTTGCAAGGATATAACTGCATTTCTGCAAGGAGTCCTGGCCAGTTCACCTGGAGATATGGGTGTTGGTGGGTCACCCAACAAAACTCTAACACATTCTTCAGCAGAGTCACATATAGATGGTAAATCATAACCACCTTCTAAAGCCAGAACTAGTCGACCATGAGCTAAATGCATTAACTGTCGTGTCATATAACCAAAACATGCTGGTGAAACTCTGTAGCCACCTAAAGGAGGTAGATGTCCTTCTGCTGCATCAAAACCTGCTGATACCAATACAATGTCCGGTTCAAATTCACGTGCTATAGGCATTATTACACTCCTAAAAGCAGCCAGGTATTCTGCATCACCTAATGGGGGATTTAACCCCCCAGACCAAGCAACATTGACATTAAAACCGAGTCCGGCGCCCGCGCCACATTCACTCGGATTGCCAGTTCCAGGGAAAAAGTTACCGTCATCATGACGATGCAATGAAACAACTAGTATACGAGGGTCATCATAGAATACTTCTTGAGTGCCGTTCCCATGGTGCACATCCCAATCAAATATAAGAATTTTATGTACTCGATGTTCTCTCTGCAAAATACGTGCAGCTATTGCTATGGAATTGAAAAAGCAAAATCCCATGGCTTGCTGAGGTTCTGCATGATGACCTGGTGGCCGCACAATTGCAAAACCATTCCTAATATCACCTGTCCATGTCCTAACTGCTAAATCTACGGTACACCCTACTGCCATTCTAGCAGCTGGTGCTGTATAAATCTCATTCCAAGTTGTATCAGAATCCACGCCAATACCTCCACACGGTAATCTCACAAAAGCTGTCACTGGTAGAGAATTCAACTTGCTCATGTCCATTTTGTGCCTGTTGAGAGAACTGGTACCATAGAGTAAGGCATGTGCTTCAGAGTGACATGTTTGTAACTCTTGTGTTGTAGCCTTCCTAGGTCTGAGTCTGTCACAACGAGAGACCAATCCAGTTTCTAATAGTCTAGACCAAATACTCTGCAAACGACCAGCATGTTCAGGATGAATAGTGTTATTACCACAATTACAAGCATGTTTCAACATTTGATTATCATATGCCAAACCAGTTGTAGGTGTGGAAGATATTCGTCTTCTTGATAATGTAGGGCCATCTGGAGCTCCTAGATGAACAACTGGGCTGCTGAGTGCTCGAGACAACGGTCTTATACTGAAACAAGAATTAAGTATCAGCACTTATTTCCTACTTAGAAACAGGAAATAAATTATTTCTGGCTAAAATATTTTTGTATTATTATTATTATTGATCTAATAGAAACCATTGCTTGTTTTACAAACATATGACTACACAATACAAGAAAAAAACGACAATACAAAATAATGCTAACATAAATGTACACTAAACAAAAACCTTCTTCGCTATACAGGTGTCCAGCCAGGTTAGATTAGGTTATATTGTGAGTGTGCTATAACATACCCTCCACTGCAATCACAAGGTCTATTGTGACTAATGCCTTATTGTCTTATATTTCATCGAACAAGTTCAGCCTCTTACAGATGTGATAATTTTTTTAGGCGAAAGTTGATCCAGATAGAAAAGTTGTGTCTTGTTCTCTCCGCAGCCGAACAGGTACAGGTACAGGTATAGCACGTGCTCTGCTGTTTGGTCACTCTCCATACACACAGCCGGCACTCAGTTTCTTGCCCAAACCAAATTCTGTGCATGTGGTGACGCAAGTGGCAGTGTCCTGTGTACAGGAATAAACGTTTTTTAGCCCTCGGCTCTAAAAAATCTATTTATGAAGGCCTTAAGAGTGTGCTAGACCTGTCAAATTTTGGCATTGTTGGGTTGCCTTTCCATCTGTCCCGGTCTTTAATGAGCGTTTTGCTGTACATGAGAATATATTCAGCACAAGTTCTAATCTGATAAAGTCCTCCCGGGCACCCCACCTGGCAAACGTGTCGGCCGCTAGATTGCCATCGAGGTCCGAGTGACCTCGTGTTGTGTTCTAATATTGTTGAATCCCCCAGTCCAACCCTGTCCTTTATTAGCCTGCAACTTTCCTTGATGTCCAGAACAACCACCAGCGGCACAGGTACCGACAGTGGCGCCCCTGCGACAGGTGGCATCAAGCGGCAACATGAGAGAGAAACAGTTACAAAATAATCCAAGACTCGATCACTTCCTTGTCATCCAGCGTCCAGTAAGGTCGTGGCAAGACTATCTGAACCGTGAGCGGTAGTCAGACACAGCATAATAGTTGATTATGCTGTGGTCATACCAAAGTTAACTTCGT
This sequence comes from Tillus elongatus, assembly GCA_964006375.1. Taxonomy (NCBI): domain Eukaryota; kingdom Metazoa; phylum Arthropoda; class Insecta; order Coleoptera; family Cleridae; genus Tillus; species Tillus elongatus. The sequence goes on from OZ023265.1 coordinate 106,685,811, forward strand.
CGTCGTCCAGCGGTCATGGAGCATCATAGGAAGATCACCTGACCCGCGGAACTTAGTCAAGACGTCAAAATCCACGGTTGTCACCTTGACAGGTCAGTGAGCCTCCTTGTGGGACGAACCAATCTTCTGACGAGCGACTAACCCGTGATTATAAATCTCTTCAACTGCAGCATCAACACACCGCAATCCACACCTGTCACCGGGACACGTGAAACACTGTGGCTCTTTTGGACGACGCCCACTGCTACCAGCGAAATCATCCACATGCTGGTTACGGCAACCTACCCATTTTCAATCGTAAGTCACCTTTTAGTGTATTGATCATTATTAAATCACAACTCACCTATTCATTTTTATATGTAAATTCGTAACTTTGTCATATTAAATTGTTATTGTTTTACGTGTATTCATTATAAATTTGCACCCACAAATAACAATTCCTCTGGTCCTTCTCGAGTATATAAACGGGTATTAAGAACCACTATGCCTCGTCTTTCGAAAACTAATAATGCTAATTCACATGCTTTAGTTTAATTCAAACATCTAGTACTTCACGCTAGTACATTTAGCCTTTTTTTGAATCGTACACCTGGTATCCAGACCAGCGACACCTCAATATAGCTGTCCAGTTTATTGAGGGTAGTCTTGAAAGTCCATACCGTTTTTAAATTGCATCAGTAGTAACCAAGCAGCTTGGCCATCTGAAAATATTTTTCTCTATTTGTGTGTGCAATGGTTTTGTATAATCTCCCTTGCACACACCTCGATGACATACACTTGTGCCTGGTATATGGATGCATACTTTCCGAGGCTAGATGATATTCTTGAATTGGTGCTGCTCCCATATGTGCCAGCTCTTGTCCCCAGCTTGGTTTTGAGACATGCCCAGCTAGGATGGGGTCTTTGTTGGCAACTGAAACAAAATCTTTAAAAGATTTTAATAGGAAAAAATTTGTGCCTGACATAAAAGTGTCCCATAAGTAAATTACATACCAAACATACACTTTTAAAAATGGAATACCTGTTTATTTTGACATGAATTAATAACAGACAAGTTGTTTAATACAATATAAACTGTATGGGTTTCAATTAAAAAATAATCCCATACGTGGTAAGCTATATGGAACTTGTGCTTTTTTTCTCCCACAATTTTTTAAAAACAATATATTTTTCAGTGTCCCTTTTATATAACAGATTCGTCATTTATATCGTTCGAATATTTACTCTATAGGTAATCAGTTTTCGCGGATCCTTTTTTTAGTTTTTCAAATTGAAGATATTGATATTATTCAATATTCGATAACATTTAAGTTGAGCTAATATGATGGTATACAATTTAAGGATCTATTATTGCTTATTATTACTAAATTCAGATCCTATACATATAGACATTTTATTTCTATTGCTTCTCCTAAGGTGTAAAAAAAGGTACATACGAAAATTATGAAAAGCAGAAATTTTTCTAGAGGCTAACTTATTTAAAAAATGATAAATATTAATTTAAAAAAAAATTTGCTTCACAGATCTCTTTGGGCTACGCTGAAATGCAGTTCTCACCTTTTTAGTGACTTTTTGTAGAACATTTTCTCAATTTTTTCTTCTGTTTGAACCAATGACCTTTCACAAATTTAAAAGTTACCAACAGCATGGGATTTTTTCAGACTGCAAATGGTGTTACTACATTAATACTGTTGAGTGACTCTATCTGCTTTCAGATTTATTTTTTAACTGATGAAAAACTCCAAATTTTGTGAACCAAATTACTTCAAATTTACTAGATAGGTTTATTTGACATTGACAGGGGGATTTTTGTTAGCATAAGCATTTTCCATTTGAACTGTACACAAAGAGACATGGATTAAATGATGGAAGAATATTATTATTGCCAGACTTATCAGATGAAGACAATTATATAGTGAAAGGATATCCAACATGTAAAGTCAAAAATTTCTGTCCTAATTCTCAACATCTCAGAGAAGCTGGTCCATCAAGAATAAGCAGGGGACAGTATATGGTGATGAAACAGGAATTAATTAAAATATAAACTCACAGAATTATTCATCACATATTGTCAATAGGGACAGCAAAAATTATTTCAAGATTACTGATGCTGACAGAACATCTAGCATCTCAGATTCAGACAATATTAATCATAATTATAATTTACGGAAGACAACTCACCTGATTCTCAAGTCAAGAAACTCAATCCTAGTTTCTTTTGTGAAAAATATATGAGAATACATTCACCAAAGGATACCAAATCCAAAACAAATTTTTATAATGATACTCAGACTTGCCCTATATGCTCTCAGATATATAAAAACCAGCCAGGTGTGAATGTTTATATACGTAGATCTCACCCAAAACTACATACTCAATTCTTCAAAAGACTTTTGACAATGAGTGGAGTCAAGCTGACTTAAGTAAAAATCATGGACACCATGACAACAAGAATAAACATAATCGATCACATCCTGATAATCCTGAGCTAAGAGCATTCAATGGCAAAATTTGCTTTTTAAAATGTCAATTATTGCAAAGAATCTGATTTTAGTCAAGACGTTTCGAATTTTCGTAAATTTTTATCTAAAAGCATTGTTATTCTTCCTAGTCCTAAACATCCTGCGATGAGATTCTATAAAGCGAGAAAAATAAAAGGTTTCAAATTGAGAAATTAAAATTTTGATAACTAATCCACAGCGAAAATCACATAGTAATATTATCATTATTATTATAATTATAATCAGTGTTGGTGACTGACACAATCTGTCAAATCTAAAAATCTTAGAAGCTTTTGCTTTTTCAAATTAATTATTAAATTGTTGGTAAAATGCGTTTATCAATAGCTCAAAGGATTGAAGTTCTAATGATGATTGGTTATGGTGACAGGATCCAAACTTAGGCAGAGGTGTGTATTCTGTTTAATACTAAATATCTGGATAATCTATCAATCGATCAACAGTGAGTAGAGTAGATAAGAAAATTCGAGAAACGTCTAGCGTGATAGATTTGCCAAAACCAGATCGCCTATCTACATGTGAAGAAACAAAATTAAACGTCTTAGTGGCAGTGGAAGAGGATCCCCACAGTAGTGTTCGGCAAATTGGCCGAGACAATGGAATTTCATTTCAAGCAGCACATAAAGTATTAAAACTTGAAAAGCTTCATCCTTATAAGACACAGCTTTTGCAGGAGTTACCCAATGACGATCCCAGACCAAAGGATGCAGTTTTGTGCAACATTAATGGGTAAATGTAATGATAAATCTTTGCAAGTACCGAATATTCTGTTTTCAGATGAATCTACTTTTACACTACATGGGGAAGTTAACCATCAAAACTGTAGATACTGGGCAATGGAAAATCCAAGATGGATGCAACAGAGCCACACACTATATCCACGTAAGGTAAATGTTTGGGCAGGAATTGTTAAGAGAAGGATTATTGATCCCTACTTTTTTGATGGAACTATAAATGAACCACGATATCTACAAGTTTTACAGCAATATCTTATTCCGGCATTACTGAACTTATTTCCTGATGGACACAATGCTGGTATGGTAAATGATAACTTGTGGTATCAACAAGATGGTGCCCCCGCACATTACGACGTTAATGTTCGGCAGTATCTCGACCACCAATTTCCTAAGAGATGGATTGGCAGGCGTGGTGCAATTGAGTGGCCAGCAAGATCACCAGACCTAACTCCTTAGATTTTTTTCTGTGGGGTCATTTGAAGAATGCAGTATTCAAAAGTAATCCAGATACTATCAACGAATTAAAACTGAACCGAATTAGAACTGAATGTACCAACATTTCTCCAGATATTATAGCGTGCAACAAAAATTTGTTGACCATTTGGGATATAGTCAGGCACAAGAAGGTGGGCATTTTGAACATTTAACATGTAATTATTTACAGGGTTACTGATAATAAAAATGTTGTTACTCACTTTATGTTATTCCTACAAAAAAAATGGACGCAGCAAGTGCGTTATGGAAGTGAATTTTCATAAAAATGTTTTTAATACCAAATGCGAGCAGGCATCAATCTGATTACCAGTATAGCCTATGTAGTAAAAGCAATGTACTATATTTTATCAAAATTACTTATTGTTTGAAAATGTACAAAAATGTTCAGAAAATAAACTTAAATGTTTGTTTCCTAGCCAACAAACATTATGTTAATAGCAAATGTTGCTGAATAGAGAATTGAGTTAATAAACACTTATTGTTTATATCCATGTTGATTGACAAAAAGGACTGAGGTTGGACACTGGCTGAAAAAAAGCAGAATCACCAGAAAAAAAAACACATATTTCGACCACGAAGTTGGCTTCATCAGTATCTATCGCTAAACTGTTTAGTGACAGCTACCGATGAAGACAACTTTGTTGTCGAAATATGTATCGAGCACATAACTCTGTTATTATTTTTGTGGTTTTTGGGGTGATTCTGCTTTTTGTTTTGGTTGACATAGATATAAATCAACAGTGCTTAGATCCTACTGAATAACCCTATATTTACAAAAATGTTCTGTATGATGAATTTACTGTCCTAATTTTAAAGCAATTGGGCTTCAATTTTAATTATTGTGCATGTGCTTTTATTAACTGAAAATATTGAAAACAAAAGTACATCAACAAACACTACATCCTAAAATCTTTGACTTGTGCAGAGGAAGCTTACAAACACATATACAAAATCACCCATAACTCCTCAAAAACTGGTTCTTCCACTTTATAATGGGCTCGAAAACTGTAAATAATAATCCAAATTCTTTTTCACAGTATCAACTTAAAAAAGATAAAATACTCTTGTTTATACTATCGACTTATAGAATCAACCATACAAAATATCAAAGACTAATAAGCATACCTTCGTGATTCATTAGCTCGTAATTCTAAATCCCTTTGTTCTTGTTCTTCAGGGGGAGGTTGTGGAGGTTGAGGTAACACTGGAGGTGGAGGCCCTTCTAAAAGGGGATGTCCGAGAGGTAATGGTGAAGACTGAGTTCTTCCAAGTGGCCTTATGACACCCCTTGATTCTCTGGGTTCTTGCAATTCACTGATGGTATCTAAATTTGTTTCTTCATGTTCACTTTCTATAGCGGGTAAGGAAGGATAGAATGGCAATGTACCAGGTAACATTTGTCCTGTCAGTGGCATACCCAACCTTGCAGTACACGCCGCTCTAACAGCAGCTTCTGAAAGATCTGGTGCCAAAACATGACCTGCGGCAAGGGAAATGTTTGGCATTGAAGGACTGCTAAAGAGTGCATGCCTCTGGTATTCTTCTGATTCACATGGTGGACTAAGTTCCTTTGGAGGTTCTTGTGGTGGAGACTCACTAGGAGGCAAGCAAGAGCTGAGAAGTTTTTTTTTGAGCGATGGAGGAAAGTGGCGTTTACTCATTGGACTACACCTACGTTCCATTACACGTTGTTTTAATCTCACTTTCAGAAGATTTGGTTCGGACGCTGAAAGAACAGGTTTATAAGAATATGTTTCAAAAATATAATGAAAATACTGTAAACTGTTTTAACAAACTATTCTAAGATAACGAAAAGGCTTTAACTTCAACAATGTCTCAATGTCGGAAGTTTGTATGCTTGTAGAAAACGTGATCATCTACATACTCTATTCATTTATATGAAACTATTTCCAACATGGCTAAGCTTCTTAATATATTGAGAGGAGAGTCACTATTAAACACAATGTCAAATAACATATTTTTAATGCATTTTTTTATTTTAAATTCCTTTTTAAAGCAACTTATATTAGGTTGTCTTATATCTAAAATTAACTGTGTTCAAGTTATTTACAAATGTTCAACTTTTTTTTTGTACTGATGTTTTCACATTTGAAGCACTTTTTTTTCTGTTTTAATGTGTGTGTGTGTGTGTGTGCGCGCGCGTGTGTGCGTGGGTGCGTGCGTGGGTGCGTGCGTGCGTGCGTGTGTGTGTGTAAAAGTGTTCTGGGGGGCCAGTTCGCGCTCACTTGAAGAAATTTTTTCCAAATGCAAAAGTGGTGATTTCCATGTATTAGTGAATTTTTGTAAGAAAATTCAATAAAAAATCCAATACCAAAATGGCTTTGGAAACAAAAGAAAAATCACAAAGATAAAATATGTTTAGTGAACATTCACTAAAATCGTAACGTAACTAAAAAACTGAAGTTTAATATTCAGTATGAACGTATGAATGCATCCATATACATCTGTTCGGCCATAAAGTAATATGTGTTTTACATTGACATATTAATGTATTCACCGTCAGCTCAAACCTATCACTGGAAATCCTACTATCCAATTTGAACAAAGCATTGTTTAAGCTATTTGTAACACATATTATACACACATTTTATTGTTCTGCTCTCCTTCTTTATGTGAATTTTAACTATGCCAAATCTCACACTGTTCCGTGCACGCAATGTGCTTAGAAAGGGATACAAAGTGTTTTCTTCATGTATTAGAACCCTATAATCGAAACTACTGCCAAAGCCTCTATTTGAAATTCATTTTCTGAAAATATTTAAGTAAAATGAAGGACAATAGCGGGCTGAAGCTGAAACTTAATGCTTCATAGAACACACTTCTCACGCCACTTCTTTTTACATAAGCCGTATTAGTTTCAGGTTATTTATCTCGAACATGTCAATTTTGACGTTTCCAATCCCAACTATGACGATTTAAGAAGAAAAACTATAATGCCTATAACTTTTTTCCTTTTAACGTAGAGATCCAAATTCTGGTACATGGTTTTCTTTTTATGATATAAACCTGAGTATCGAATTTGGTTGCTATAGCTTTGTTATTTCCGGAGATATAAAAATTTTCCGAAAGACACAGAATCTTCCGGAAAAGACTATGTGTGTGTTTTGTTTCTTTAACGTCGCCCTATTTCCGCGACTATGGCCAATCACCGAAGCCAGGGAGCAGTTTCACCTCACTATCCTGGAAATTTTGCCGAACCCCTGTCTTTCTGTAAGGAGGGTAGGGATCTTTAACGTGCCCAACATGGACACGGGACCGACGGCTTTACGCCCCCTCCGAAGGGCGGAACGTGCAGACATTCAACTTGCTCAAATTCAATGCCAGAACCTTGGTTGATGTTAATGTTACAGTTTGTACTGAAAAAGTGAAAGGAGTACCCTGGGATCGAACCCAGTACCCTTCGGTTCAACGGCACACGTTCTTACTCCTGAACCACCGAGGTTCTCCGGAAAAAACTAGTTCGATTTTCCTAGCTAACGAGCTTATCCAAGCGACTTGCGAAAGGAGCGTACTCACCAAATTTTATCGAAATCGGCCCATTCTTTTTGGAGCTATCGGTGTGGCACATAAATATATACATACATACATACATACATATATATATATATATATATATATATATATATATATATATATATATATATATATATATATATATATATATATATATAGTTTTTCATCCTCTTCTGATGCGCACTTTGATGATAGTGAAACGATCATTTTGTATCAGCTCTTTAAAGAGATGTGTTGTGCTAGTTTGGGTTCTTCAAGTGTACTTATCAGTGCTCATCGCAGGTTCCAATCTTCACTAGGCTACTCTCAGAAATAATGGAGTGGAGTCTTCCAAAAATGTAAGATGCTGGTACGATCAAAGTCCAAATTGGGTAATACATGGAAAAAGGGCATGTTTCCGTATTTATTATGAACAGTCTGTGTATGATATGCGGATGATATGGTGTGAATTGATACACTTAGTCCATTGGAAATCTAATACTTGCAAGGCACCCAGTAGCGTCTACACAGGGCAATCCAAAAAGGCGATTTTTTTCATTTTTTGCACTTAAGGTACACTCTGTATAAGTTAGAATATTGAAACTTGGGATTTCAGGCTTACAGATGTGCCTAAATCGATAGATATTTGTTTTTTTCGTAAAAAAATGCCTAATATGCTTTAGGGGGGCTTATTTGTTAGTAGTAGTAGTAGTAGTAGTAGGCTATAGAAAAAGCGAATCTTAAAATATTTTGAAGTACTTTATTTAAAAAAAAAATGAAAATAGGCCGACCATATATATATATATATATATATATATATATATATATATATATATATATATATATATATATATATATATATATATATATATATATATATATATATATATATATATATATATATATATATATATATATATATATATATATATATATGTAAACATATAGTCTTAAACTGATCTCGGATTTGGGTTCCGGGGGTCCTAGTTTGCGCTCATTTGAAGAAATTTCTTCAAAATTCAAAAGTCGCGATCTTCACATTTGTGATTTTTTTAAAAGAAAATTCACTAAAAGCCATAGAGATTTTAAATAATCCACCAACTGGTCTATGCTTGTTTCACCATTTAAATTTTAAAACAATTACCTGTTTTGCGAAGAGGGAAGTCATTATTTGATGCTGTATCCGAGCCAGTGTCCATGCCTTCTGACCTGTAAAAATAAAAGAACTGTCAAAGTACAAGAAAATTGAGTTGAGTACATACATTATTTCTGTGTATCTTTAAATACAATACAGTAATACAGTTCTTAACACATAGAGGAAAATGTGCACAATTTTATTTATGAGTTTGCACAAAGCTATTAGAAGATTGTTACATAAAAAATCTGCAGGATAATCTGATTAATGCCTAATTAAATATACATACATACATACATACATACATACATACATACATACATACATACATACATACATACATACATACATACATACATACATACATACATACATACATACATACATACATACATACATACATACATACATACATACATACATACATACATACATACATACATACATACATACATACATACATACATACATACATACATACATACATACATACATACATACATACATACATACATACATACATACATACATACATACATACATACATACATACATACATACATACATACATACATACATACATACATACATACATACATACATACATACATACATACATACATACATACATACATACATACATACATACATACATACATACATACATACATACATACATACATACATACATACATACATACATACATACATACATACATACATACATACATACATACATACATACATACATACATACATACATACATACATACATACATACATACATACATACATACATACATACATACATACATACATACATACATACATACATACATACATACATACATACATACATACATACATACATACATACATACATACATACATACATACATACATACATACATACATACATACATACATACATACATACATACATACATACATACATACATACATACATACATACATACATACATACATACATACATACATACATAGATATATATATATATATATATATATATATATATATATATATATATATATATATATATATATATATATGCAGTGGTTCATAAATAAAAGACAAAGCCTAAGGGTCTTTAAGACATCATGAATGTGATTGTTGTGCCACAAGATGGATGTGAAATTCAAAAATTACTCGAAAGTATTTAACATTTAGCTAAAATAATTCAGTTGTTATTACCACTTTTGACTTCATTTGTGGAATGTTTCTAATAGATAACAGTCGGGTTAGCATAGCTGGTGATAGATGTAACTATTCAAAAATTCAAAACAGTGCTGTCCTAAATGTTGTATTATTTTTACCCTACGTTTCTGGTCTATAGCCAAAATTATAGGTAGAAATAATTTCACCCACAGCTTCTTTCTCCCCTGGTTTCAAATGAATGAGTATTCGCTGCATCGTCAAAAGAAACGGCTGATGTATTTGTCTGTGTATTTGTTTCAAATTACACGTTTGTTCGATAGAGAAAGAGCCCACCAACTATTCTAACAATAAAGTCAAAAATGGGTGACATGTTTTTTAGGCATGGTACTGTTAATCACATATTGGAAAATGTAGACATCAAAAAGGCATCAAGACCCGATGGAATCCCGGCAATAGTTATTAAAATGTGTGGTCCTGAACTGACTAATTTTTTGTCGCCTTTTTCTATGTGCTATAACGTGGGGCCATTTCCATCTTCTTAAAGACAAGCTCGAGTTCAGCCTGTCCCTAAAAAGGGACAAAATCCGATGTGGGGAACTATCGTCCAATTGCCGTTCTATCAATTTTGTTTTAAGTTATGAAAAAAGTTATCAACGTATAGCTTATAAAATATTTAGAAAAATCAAATATCCTAAGTGATCGCCAATACGGCTTTCGTCAAAACCGATCTACTGGCGATATTCTGATATACGTCTCATCTTCGGAGTTCTGCTCTCGAAAAATTTGGAGAAGGTCGTGTAATTTCATTGGATATTTCTGGCACGCCTCAATAAACTTCAGACACACGGATGCCTAAGCATATCTAGTTTTCTAAGGAGCGCTCACTGCATGTTGTTGCAGATGGTTTTTCATCAGATGAATTAAAATTTATTGCGGATGTTCCACAGGGTGCCGTTTTTGCCTCCCAGACTTTTTATTTTGCATATAAATGACTTTCTGTTAACAACCAGCAATCTGATTCACAGCTTCGCTGATAGTATTCTTCACAGCACCTTCTCATCGACTCGCCGAATATCTGTTTTTTAACTCCTTATCAGTGAGAGTCGAAGTAACCAGTTGGGTCTCTGCAAATCTGGTTATTAATAATGCGTCAAAAACACATAATTTCCTCTTATCTGGGAAGTGGCCTGCAGGGTCCAGACGTTCAGATGGCTGGCAACATACTGCTAAAAAACCACAATCTCTAATTATGTAAAACTGTTGCAGAGGATCTATGTCGGCACTTACATGTTTCCAATATTGCAAAAGCAGCAGCAAAGAAGCCTGGGTTTTTATTTCGGATAAAAAGTATGTTTTCATAACAACAGCTGTTGACGCTGTGATACGTCCACAGGTAGAATATTGTTATCATGTTTAGGGTGCTGCCCCAAAAACAACATTGCCCCTCCTAGATTATATTTAGAAACGAGCTGTTCGCTTTATAGGATATATTCATCTATCGCAGTCAATCTAATTTCTCCCGGCCACAGGAGAAAGGTCTCTGCCTCGTCCAACGATGTTGCTCCTTAGAAATTAATTCGTTAGTATCTCCGCTTGCGACCTGTAATCGGAAAACCCGTTTTAGTCGAAAAGCATGCGCTTTTAGTATCAAATTACCTACTTGTCGGATGGTTTGTTACGAATCTTCGTTCCTTCCTAGAGCATCTGAGCTTTGGAATCGCCTTCCAGCAGACATATTCAATTCAAGACGCGAGTAAGCACTCATCTTGTAACACAACAAACAAGTTCATGATGTCTTGTGGACACAAGCGTTGTCTTTTATGGACCCTAGCATAAAAATAGTGCTGCAAATTGAATCATAACTTCCACACAGCTGTGATAATTTATTCTCTTCAGAAAGACATTCTCATTGAATGAATTTAGTGCCCATGACTTGACCACAAAGAAAATACTTGTATTCCTGTACCCATAACTTTTGAAACGTTATATTACTCGCTTTATTGAAAAAAAAGTCACCAAATCACCCCTTATTTACTCTCTACCCCCTGGAGCGATCTTACCCAAAAACAATTCGAAACGTTCCTTTGTCGGGTGCTAACTGGATACCAAATTTAAAGATGATATCTCAATTCGTTCGAAATTATTGCTCCTATTAACAGACAGACGTACATGCCGACAGACGGACATACAGACCGACCAACAGACCAAAAAAAATCGTTCCAGAATCAAGTTTTCTATTTATTTTTGAACTTTTTACGCAATTTTACGAATAAAAAAATTTAGAAATTTTTGTCAACAATATTCCACCCCCACACATCCAACCCTTAATTTAATTTCAGCACAGAATACCAGATGTTTGATGAAATTAAAAGTTTTCTAATAAATAAACCCTAAAACGTTATTATATTACTCGAATTTTAACGAAAAAATGTCCATTTTCACCAAATCACCTCCCATTCGTACCCTACCCCCTACAGCGATTTTACCCAAAAACAATCCGAACCGTTCGTTTTTCGAGTGCTAACTGTGTACCAAATTTGATGACGATATCTCAATTCGTTCTAAATTTATTGTGGCTACAAACAGACAGACATACAGAGAGACAAAAAAATCGTTCCCAAATCATGTTGTCTATATGTTTTGATACTTTTTACGACGTTTAAGCGAAAAAGGAGTTGTGAAATTTTTGTCGCCGATGCGATACTTCCACACGTTGTGACGATGTGGAAGTAATAGTGCTCCAAGTTGAATCATAACTTCCACATACCTGTGATAATCTACTCTCCTCAAAAAGCCATTCTCATGAAGTGAATTTAAGGTCCATGACTTGGCCACAAAGAAAATATTCCTAATCCTGTACCAATAAACTTCTGAAACGTTATATTACTAGAGTTTTAATGAAAAAATGCCAATTTTAACCAAATCACCCCTCATTTATCCCCTAGCCCCTGAAGCCATCTTAGCCAAAAACAATTCAAAGCGTGTTTTTGTCGGGTGCTAAGTGGATACCAAATTTGAAGATGATACCTCAATCCGTTCTAAAGTGATTGCGCCTACAGACAGACCAACAGGCCGACAGACCAACAGACAAAAAAAATGATCCAGAATCAGGTTTTCTATATGTTTTGAGACTTTTTACGCTGTTTTAGCAACAACAAAAAAATCGGCATTTCCGTCACCGATATTCCATCCCCACACATTCAACCCCTTCTTTAATGTCATCACAGAATACCAGATGTTTGATGAAATCGAAAGTTTTCTAATAGACAAACCATAAAACGTTATTACCCCAGTTTTAACGAAAAAATGTGAATTTTCACCAAATCATCCCCCATTCTATTCTACCTATTGGAGCGATTTTATCCAAAAACAATCCAGACCGTTCGTTTGTCGGTTGCTGACTGTATACCAAATTTTTGAAGACGATATCTTAATTCGTTGTAAAGTTATCGTGGCTACAAACGCAGACATAGATATAAAATTTCGTTTTTATTTGATACTTTTTAAGGTTTAAGCGAAAAAAAAATTGAAAAAAAAAGTTTATTTGTTAAAGTTGAATAACATCTAAACTTGACATATTGAGAAGATACCTAAAATTGTATATATATATATATATATATATATATATATATATATATATATATATATATATATATATATATATATATATACATACATACATATATATATATATATATATATATATATATATATATATATATATATATATATATATATATATATATATATATATATATATATAGTGTTCTCTATTTTAAATATCCAAGTTAATAATACCCACCCCCAGTATAACCGGAAGTGACAGTGGAAACAGTTTAACTTAAAAGTACATATATGTATACATAATTCTATTATCGCTTGCTGTAAGCTTTCAGTTTTCAAATCTCAATACAACGTTTTAAAATGTTTTAATACACGCGTCGTGCAAATTGCAAACCACCTATATAAATTAAATACATAAAGGACATCTAACATATTAAGTTAAATAGTTTTATGTAACATTAAACAAATTTGAATTTGAATGGTTTCGATTTTCGATCATTTTAAAATCAAATATTGTTTTATTTTTTATTAAGCATGAGCATGAATGTCATTTTGTTTATTTTGCCTGGCTCATTATCCAGTGACAACGGTACCTATAATAATTAACTAGGTAATAATTCTAAAAATAGAAGATCGCTTAAGGCAACATTTTTATGTTAGAAATAAAGGATATACAGTGTGTCCGAAATTAGTGACGAATGTTGTCATCTCGGAAACTATGAGAGGTGGATAAACGATTGAATGGGGAAAGTTTTAGAGAATTATGTTGGTAGTTTATTGCCGCATGCGGAGCGGTTATAACTGTATTGGTTTTTGAGATATTTTGAAAAAACTAGAACCTGACAATTTCTTACATTGGCTGCAACTGTTTTATTTAGCAATATTTTACAAATCCGAAAACACATTTTCATATCCACCTTTTGTGTAGAAAACTCATGTTTAATCAGATTTTAATTACAACGTTTCGGTTTCCTAGGGCCATAATCACTGTTTAGTGAATTTTCGTAGAAAAAATTCACTAATGGGGAGATCCCGACTTTTGAATTTTGGAAAAATGGTTGCAAATGAGCGCGAACTAGGACCCCTAGAACCCACATCCGGGGTCAGTTTCAATTTTTATATGTTTATATATATATATATATATATATATATATATATATATATATATATATATATATATATATATATATATATATATATATATATATATATATATCACACCGATAACGCAAAAAATAATAGGCCGATTTTGATAAAATTTGGCGCGTACCTTCCTTTTGTAAATGGCTTGGGTAAGTTCGTTAGTCAGGAAAATCGGACGAGGTTTCCGGGGAAATTTTAAGTTTTCGACCAAAAAAATTTTTTATCTCAAAAAAATAAAAAAGCTATGATTCCCAAATTTGGTAGGTAGGTTAACGATATAAAAAGTAAACTATACACCAAAATTTAGATTTCTATGTTACAAGAAAAAAAAGTTATAATAAAATATTTGGTGCCAGATCATTTGTATGAAAATTCACTACCATAACGCACTTGCTGCGTCCAGGCTTTTTTAAGACATTGAGACGTTGGACAGCCTCGCCGAGATGATTTCATTTCCAAACGTCAACGGTCTTTCGAAATACTTATCCATAGATTTAATGAATCGGCGATCAGGAGAGAGCTGAGATCGGCCTATGCTAAGAAGAAATATACTGACATTAGATTGAAGATCGTACATGACGTATTAACAGATTTACCCCTGGAGATGGTTGCGTAGGTAGTCGAAACACGTAGGGAATAATAAATGTTACTGCCTGGAAGAAAAGCCTTTTCATTTTATGTGTTTAGTTATGTCTACCCCAGACTTTTTTACGCTTAGAAGTGAAATCATCTCGGCAAGACTTGACAACGTCTTGAACTAATCGCAGATCGGTGCCAGGTGGTTTGGAAAGATTTATCCAGATTTAGTGGATCGGAGATCAGGAGAGAGCTGCGATTGGCCTATGCTAAGAGGGAGGATACTGACATGAGATTGAAGATAGTACATGACGTATTAACATAGTTACCCTTGAAGATGGCTGCGTAGGTAGCCGAAACGCACAAGGAATAATAAATTTTACTGTCTGGAAGAAAAGCCTTTCCATTTAATATGTTTAATGATATCTACCCCAGACTGTTTGACGTTTAGAAGTGTAAAACTAAGTACCCTAAAAAATAGCACTATTGTATTATTATGTTACCATTTCTTTACGTGTCTTGAAAAATATATCTACATGAGTGTTATACGATTATAAGCTGAGGCCATAACATCCACTGGTGATGTTAAAAGATCATTGGTACGACGCTGCGGCATATAAAAGAATATGTAAGTAGTTTCTGTTACTTCTACTAGGCAGATTAATTTTCAATTTGTAGAAATGTAGAAGAATCAATCTTATGGATAATAAATTGATCAGAAACGAAAGTACGTTAATAAATATGCGCCACTAATTGCAGTCATCTTAAAACGCTGAAACACACACTCATACGATGCACCCTGTTCCGGATACTGATTATCCTCTCTTTAACACAAATAGTTAAGGAACCTACGCTGAACTCGTTCTAAAAGGTACCTTTGCCGTTGGTAGTATGGAGCCCAGACTTGCGCAGCGTATCTCATACGTAATCTGGCAAAAGCGGTAAAGATTTTCTTAAAACACAACACGTTACCAAATTCTCGACATTATCTTAAAATAAATCCCACAGATTTTAGTGCAGCTTTTGAGATCGGTCCAGAGTGTGAAGAAAAACCAAGTTTTCTGTCAAAAGTTACCCCCGAATCGTAACTTCTTCTGCTTTCTCCAGAACCTGGTAATGTAAGATATAATTGTATGTGTTAAGAGTATAACTCCAAATGAAAAGATTCTATACTTTGATATATTTAAAGTAAAACCATTTACACCGCACCATACATGTAAACGATTAAAGTTAACCTGTAATAATGCACAGTCATCAGGCCCGCACACTCTATAAAAGAACTTTAAATCATCAGCATAAAGTAAAACTCTACATCAAAACGTTCAACAATATCATTGATAGCTAGCAAAAACAGAGTGGACCAAGATTAGAATCCTGAGGTACTCCAGATGAAGTAACGAACTTATTAGATTTATGACCCCTATATGTACTTCACAAAACTATTTCTATTATACAAGTATTTATCAGGTCAGTATAACTGCCATTTAGTACCATCCTTTCCAGCTTTTGGATAACAATATCGTGTTCAATTCTGCCAAAGGCCTTTGAAAAGTAGATGTAAATAACGTCTACCTGTTCACCCGCATCAAGACACTCTGAAACGTACTTAGTAAATTCAGCAAGGTATCTTACAGCAGGTCGTCTTCGCACAAAACCGTGCTGCTTATCAGATATCAAGTTCCTGATTAGATTATAAACCGTGCTGTACAATATTATTTCGAAAACTTTTGCAACGTTCGATAAGAAGGTTATAGGCCGATAATGATCTACGAGTGTCTTTTCACCCTGCTTAAAAATAGGAATGATCTTACTTTCCTCCCAAATTAAAGGAAATATAGACTCTTTTAAACACAAATTAAACAGGAGGTCAGGTGCAGGTCAAAATGCAATTGCGCAGTCTTTCACCAGAAAACTGGGAACATCATCTTTACCATGCGTTAGTTTGGTTTTTAATCTCTAGAGTCTAGAACCTCTTGTTATTCGATTGCTGGTACACCAGAAATATGTTGTCCAAAAAAAGCAGCATTTGCGGGGTAAAAATTTAAGCTGGAAATATATATCACTGGTCTAGGATTATCCCTAATTTTATGTGAGCGAAGGCGAGACACTTCAATGGAAGCTTTCAGGGTTAGAATTTTGAACCGATGTTTTGTTGAGTGTGGAGTAAATGTGTCATGTCTAAGAATATTATTTGCGGAACAGAGATGGCACATTCCAAAGGATAATAATTTCGACAGACATTGGGCCATGGAAGCTTCTTGCGGTTATATGTTCAGTTAAAAAACACTTCGAATTATATACCATAGTGAATCACTATGTCCTGTGTAAAAAATATCTCAGATATGTAATACATCATAACTTCACTAAAACAAGTAACTGACTTACAAATCAAAACAGTTTTACTTTAGCCACCTCCGCGGCAGTCGCACTCCATAGACAAAATAAAGAACTTTATTACTGCTTTATGTCCTACACAAAGAATAATTTATCCAACTTCAGATTTCCCATGTATTATTTCTAATTAAAGTCCTAACAATTATTTGATGCTGAACGAGTTTAAAAAACAGCCTGGACGCAACAAGTGCGTTATGGTAGTGAATTTTCATCTAAATGATCTGGCACAAAATATTTTATTATAACTTTTTTTTCTTGTAAGATAGAAATCTAAATTTTGGTGTATAGTTTACTTTTTATATCGTAAACCTACCTACCGAATTTGGTTATCATAGCCTTTGTATTTTTTGAGATATATTTTTTTTTGAATGAAAACTCAACATTTTCCCGGAAAACCTCGTCCGATTTTCTTGACTAACCAACTTATCCAAGCGATTTACAAAAGGAAGGTACATGCCAAATTGTATCAAAATCGATCCATTATTTTTTTAGTTATCGGTGTGATACATACATACATACATACATACATACATATATATATATATATATATATATATATATATATATATATATATATATATATATATATATATATATATAAACATATAAAATTTGAAACAAACCCCGGATATGGGTTCTAGGGGTCCTAGTTCGCGCTCATTTGCAAAAAATTTTCAAAATTCAAAAGTCGGGATCTCCCCATTAGTGATTTTTTTCTACGAAAATTCACTAATAACGTATGGCAATAAATTTGTACATTTTATCTGCGGAGAATTCTTTGACTCGGTAAGTAGGTAATGATAATTGTTTCTAGAAAACCCAATACCTTGATTTGAATGTGTATATTGTTCGTTTTATTAGGTTATATCACGTAACGCAATAAAGTGATCGAACTTCCATCATAGTTATATTTAGTTATATTATATTCGCCTCGTGGTTTTTAAACATTTCCACGGTTTAACAAATTTTTCACAAGTCGTCCACAGTAAAGTACATTAGGCTGATGCCTTTCTGAATATCTATGCGAATACGTATTCAGTGCAAGTTTAACATTTCGATAATTTTTGAAGTAACAGTCCAAAAGATAAATTATTCTACATTCGAAAATCGAAAAGCCATTGTCAAGTTTAGGAATTCACTAAAATGAACAACAAACGTGCCAACAACATTATAATTGTGTAAATTTGACATAATAGGATATAGCATATGTTTTGTTTGGCAAATGGCTGCCAAACTCACGGCTAGTCTTGAAAAAAACAATTTTCATAATTTTTTGACATTCACTTGTAATATTTTCCTGAAGTGTGACATCTTTATAAATAGAAAAAGTTATTTGTAATTATGTTGAAAAACAAAATGGCTGCCATTAGAAAGAAAGTTGATGGTATCTCACAAGCGAAACATCTGAATTGAAACCTGAATATAGACCAGTTGACAGGAGGCAAAAAGGTGTCCTAATAATGCACTCACGGATTTGCTGATTATTTTGAATTGAAGAAATTGCAGCTCTTTTTCGAAAATGCATTTCTCGGTTTTTTTGAAAATATCTTGAAAACCAACAGAGTTACAACCAGCCCTTTGAACGGATATAACCTCAGAGAACATTGTTAGATGCAACAACATACTGTTGTTACAACAGCTCTAGTTAACACAAAATGTTTTACATAGAGACTGTGTACAACCAACTAACAATTTTGTAAATTGTCAGCCCTCGCCCATTTCTTCCCTAATACAGAGACAAGGTATGTAAGGCTAGATGGGTTTCTCGCCGTAATTAGAAATGCAGACCGGTTTGGTTCTAATTAGAGCTCGTCAGTGCGCTATACTAATCACAACGAGAACACACCTATAAAGTGATACGGCTTAGGTAGCCAGCCTCCTAGCACATTGTGAGATGTACGACAGGGTCGCCATCTCGGTGCGGAACTAGGTAGTATGTTGTCGCGACAGCTCTAGTTAACAGACGGTGTGACCATCCTAGCGCTCAGAATACTCCCGAAAAAGGCAGTGGCGGCGCTAACACTGTTTAAGGAAGCGGAGGATAATTAGGGTTAATATTTTATAACTGGAATAATATGGACATGGTAACGATGTAATTTGTAATAAAATTTAATAGTAATAAAAAGAATTAAAAACTTTTTACAAACTAATTTAACCGAATAAAATTTATAACCACATCTGTACATAATTAAATTAAAAAGTCTCGCGTCTTTACATTTTAAGAATCATTCAATTTCAAAAATCTCTCTTAATGTATACAAACACTAATATTTATAACCTTGCTTGTTCCACATTCTTAACAATGCGCAATCATCAATAGTCAGCATTCTTTAGTGTTGCAATCTACAACTCCAACAAGTTTATTATTTGCATAAACCTGTAATATGAGCAATTCCAGGTCAATAATTATAATTTCTATGCGACCTACTTAATTAAATAGCTCACCCGAACAACGTTGTAAGTAACAAAAACTGAATTTTATAACATGGAATATTTTCTGTTTAATATAATAATTAACAAGATCAAATGAAAAATTTGTTCACATTTCTATTAAATCTGATAAGGAGAAACAGTGGTATATTTATATTTCAGTTTTCTCCTTCCTTTTCGGAAATAACACATAATTAAATAAAAATGGGAACGAACAACGTTGTAACTGTATGTCAGTTACAACGTTTTTGCCTAAAGTCTGTTCGAGTATAAAAATTTATAATTAATTGCAATACTTTCCCTTTACTAGTCCACATTATTTTAGTTTCAGAGTGTACTATTTTGAAAGCTAAGACTTATCACCTGATCCAGTTCACTTACTCTAGCAGATTAATTGGATTGTATATTTGTTTCTTTTATATTTCCACGACCACATCTAATCACCAACGCGATGAGAGGGTTTTACTTGATTGTTTTGGAAATAATGCCGAACTCTTTCCTTTCTATCACGAGGGTGGGGATCTTTAACGTGCCCAACATTTCATGGTACACGGGACCGATGACTTTACACCCCTTCCTAAAAGTGTAAATTGCGTAAATTTACCTTGCTAAAAAAACAATGTCTCAACCAGAGCTGTTTTTAATTAATTTACAGTATATAATCAAAAATAATTTGAAGGCTCTACTGAGAATCGAACCGACGGGACTTATATGGTTATTCTTTGGGGAAAACTATTTTAAAGTAAATGGTAGATTTTGAGTTTTGACAACACAAGTTTACTGATAATAAAAACAAGACACAGAGGGTGTCCCTATGCTTCAAAAATTTGCTTTTACGGTATGGTGAGACAGGAGATAAATTATAATGTTATACGCATTTACGACAAATACAAGACAAAGGATACAAACATACAAAAACCCTAATATTACATGAACTTAACAATAGCAACAACAGGAAAAATGTATATATATATATATATATATATATATATATATATATATATATATATATATATATATTCAAAATACTGTTAGACGTATTGTTTGACACTTTCTAAATTTTATTAAGCTGAAGACTTTCTATAAAAGGCCAATGCGTCGACCAGTTTGCTTAGTTAAGACAAGGTGGTTGTTTTTGTGAGAGCAGATTGTGAACGGTCTAAATAGTCAAGTTTGCGCTGGTCATTACAAAAACCTAATGGTTCTATGCGGTTACTTACTGTGGGTCCATGTCAAGTATCAATAATTTGTTATATTGTATTCTGTTTATTCAACGTCGGGGTGTTTCTGCGAAAATTGGCCAATAACCGACGTCATAGAGGAATTTCAACTCTCCATCTTTCTAATTTTGTGAATTCCTTTTTCTCCTAAGGGTAATAGGGATACCTAACGGACCCAACATTACATGTAACACAGGATCACCGGCTTAGCGTCCCTTCTTAAGTCAGAAACGTAAAAACATTTGCTCGAACACAAAGCTACAGCTTCGGTATATAATAAATTCTACAGTATGTGCTAAACAGCAAACATGATCTAAAGCACCTAGAGGGATTTAAATGCACAAAACATGACCCTTGGCCTAAGACGCACACGTTCTTTACATTAAGCCTCAAAGACTGCATAATTTGTGTTTATGTTTAATGAATTGATATTTTTTATGTTAAATATTTACACATATTACATAGATGTTTCAGTGATCGAAAAAGTCAATTCACTTTTTTATCGAATATGTAGCAACCAATTTTTATTTCTAGTTGTCACAGGTTCGTGTAAATAATGTTTTTTTATTTATTTATTTAATATTATTGGCTGCGGCATCTCAGGCCATTAGCACATTCATTTCCCATTATTCAATATTTTTAAAATTTTCCAGACAAGGTCAACTTGGCTCGCCCAGGAATCGAACCCGGGACCTCTCGCTTAGCAGGCTGGCACCTAGCAACCTGCGCCACGAGGGCGCCTAATAAATAATGTTCTACCTGACAATAATCCAAAGGTGAAACTTGTTGCAGAAGACATAGGAATCGATTGCGAAGTCACAGAAATAGTCTCTACATCCATATTTAGCATTAAAAAAATCCGCTACGCTAAGGCAGCCATAATCAATAAGTTTAAAATAATGAAAAATAGAAATTGAGATTGTTTTAAAAATTACGCAATTTCATTCTGGTTTTAACAATAGTAACAATACATTGTTGTCAATGCTATAACTAAATACAAATTTACATGTATATAGGCTGGCCATTTGAAAACGAAAAAGGTGCGTTTTAATGCACTTATGGTGATTTTGTTGAAATTCGCTTAAAGTAGATTTTGCTTTCAAAAGGAAGTAACACCACCCTTTAAGCAGCGGTATGATCTACCCCTAAAATCTTAAATGACAAGGGGGGCGGGTCAAGTGTCACACTATTTTAAAGCTGAGGGAAATCGCTTTTCAACGGCGCCTTATTTTTTGAATTTTAAGCACTGTGTTCTGAGAAATTGACTTCTAAATATAAGAAAGGGTCTTCTTTAATACGATATAAAAAATGTCACATTTTGTTGATTGTTTAATCTGATTGTCACGAAAAAGTTAGTTGATAATTTTTCAATTCCTCCTGATTATGAATTAAATGAATTAAATTGTGCTCTTCGGTTTCTTTATTTGGGAACACACCTTAGTGTATCAGTAAGTTTCATTTTACTTGTTCAAACAGGTTATTGTTTCTGAGAACCCACTGCTTGAAATAAAAAAAAGGCACCGCTGAAAAGAGATTTACATGAGCTCTAAAATGATGTGCTACCCAACCCCACTTGTCACATGAGATTCTAGTGGTGGATCGCACTACCGCTCAAGGGCTGGTGTTGCAACATTGAAGATAAGCCTAAAAGTCTTTCCACTTGAAAGCAAAATCTACCCTCTCGAGCGATTTTCAACAAAATGGCGGAAAGTGCCCTAAAACCAGCTGTTTTGTTTTCAGTAACCAGCCTGTATAAAATTTCGTAACTATACAGCGCAAGTCTTCGACATATTTTATTAGCGTATAATTTAAAGTAATAAACTACTATTGAAAGTAATAGTAATATAACTAAGAAAGTATTTACAATTAAAAACTATTTAATCTTCACTCTGTAAACCCTCATAAAAATGTCTGTAAGGTTCATACAAATACTGGCACATGTCAAGTAAATTAATCTTTTTAACATTTTTAATAGGCAAAAGTCTGTTGTATAGATTGGTCAACACTTCAACATTAACTGCTGTCAAATTCGTGTGAACTTCTTGTCTTCTTTTTGACATACCATGAAGAATCCATGGCTGCATTACATTATGACTTCTCCTTGCTTTTTGTGTTGCTGGGTCATCATCCGTGATTTGAAACCAGACATAATCTGTTATCTTAAAATTACACTTATTTAAGGCTTTTTCGATGACAGATAGGTCTTTGAATTATTCTTGCTTCATCTGTACAACATGAGAATCCTGTTACTTTTTTGTGTTAGCAATAACAGATATATAGTCCTCTGGTACATATATGTCTGCCGATTTCTTAGTTTATTCTATGAGAGCAAAGTCCCGGTTACAGGGTCAAAAGCTGTGACCTGACACAAGAAATTTGTTCCACCTTGGTAAAATATTTACGAACAATTAGATGTTGCATAAAAACTATCATTCGCCAGTTATTGTTCTGTCCCACACACCGATGTTGCCACAGAACAAGATTTTTAACCTCGCCAAGTCTTAAAGTTATAAAGTGGTGATATAGATTCATGTCAAAAACACATCATTGCAGTATTAATAATATTTCCTGACTAACCAACTTATCCAAGCCACTTATAAATGGAAGGTACTCGCGAAATTTTATCAAAATCAAAATATTATTTTCTGAGTGATATATATATATATATATATATATATATATATATATATATATATATATATATATATATATATATATATATATATATATGACATACTTGGTTCTCGGGTTGAACCGCGTCCAGAATTGATTAAAACGCGACGTTTCGGCTCCTGTTTTAGAGCCATTTTCAAGAGGAAAAGGAAATATGTAAGGACACTCTAAGGCCTCAATCTGCCTACTCCTTGAGCGGTGGACAAAGGTGAGTTGAGTTGTTGTAGTTCGATTACGCGGCGTCAATCTGCCTACTCCCCAAATCTCGCCGGAAATCGTCTGTGAGGTCTCAGTGTGTTCAACCCTAGGCCTCAGAGAGGTCTGGCAGTTCGTTGCAAGTCTTGTATTGTATGTATCGTTCCGTCTACCTGCTTAGTTATCAGTGAAACTAGTCGGGTCACGGCCAATTAAGTCGGGGGCTTTGGTCACGGTACTAAAAGATTAGGATGATTACGAGGATTACCGGCATTTGTTAAGACAGATAATGGAGAAATAAAATTGTCTATGGAATTTATTTTCTTTTTGTGTGTTTGTAATGAAGATATAATAGGTCTCCAAGTAATCGGAAGGCGAAGACCATCATCTCTCTTATTTAAACAATCGTGACGTTTTTCAATCTTGATTACTTCGCGGATAATTCTGGTTTTGAAGTTGTAAACCGGGGCTATTGTTGCGGCATTGTGGAAGTCTATTTTGTGTCCTGTATGAATATGATGCATGGACAGCAACGATGAGGGGTGGGATTTTGTAACTGCATAGTTATGTATTCAATTGTGAATGCCTCTATTTGTTTGTCCTACATAAGTTCGGTAACAGTCGAAACAAGGAATTTCCTAAACTCCGTAGGATTGGTTTGAAATCGTATCCTTGGGAGTTTTTATCAGATTTGAGAGTTTTTGTTCTGTTGTGAATATGGTTTTGATACTATGGGTTCTAAAAATTCGACTGGTTTTGTAGGTGACACTTTTAATATATGGTAAAAAATCTGTGTGTTGTTGTATGGACTCTGTCTGTTCTTGTTTTTTTTTAAACAAATTTTACAAGCAAGTTCGAGGTGCTCCAATGGGTTTACCAGTCTCTCCTGCATTGGCTAACATTGTCATAGAAAACTTCGAGACATAAGCCCTCAATTCATCCCAACTTAAACCGAAAATAATGGGCCGATTTTAATAATATTTAGCATGTACCTTCCTTTTGTGAGTGGCTTGGATAACTTCGTTAGCCAAAAAAATCGCACCAGGTTTTTCGGGAAACTTTTGGGTATTTTTTCCTCAAAAAAAATTTATCTCCAAAAATAAAAAGATATGGTAATCAAATTTGGTACGCAGGTTTATGACATTAAAGGAAAACTATATGCCACAATGTAGTTTTTTATGTTACAGGAAAAAGAAGTTATAAAAGAATATTTGGTACCAGAGCATTTCTATGAAAATTCACTACCATAACGCAATTCCTGCGTCCAGACTATTTTAAATTATTTCATAGAGACATACATATAAACACAGAGCTCAAACATATAAGAGAAAAAATCGTGTTATGGTAAAAAAAATAAAAACCATTTACAACGTTGTTCTGCTTACCATGGCAGAAGGTATTTTTCCAGACACAGGAACCTTTTTTTTTCGAAATATTGATTTCCACTATTCCTCAATGCCTTTCTTTTATTATCCTTTCATTCACTTAGGTGAATTTTTCTTTTCCTGCCCTTATTTAAACGTTTTCTTCCCGAGGATGTCAATGTGATGTTACTACTCTCAGCCATTTCACTGTAGTTACAACGTTGTTCCAGCTAAGAGAACTTAATCAGGCTGACATTATTTTGGCAACTGTAAACATAATGTTGAATTTTATCGTTGCTATGTAATTTTGTATGGTCGTACAACGTTGTTCCACGTTTAGCCCGCTTTGAACAAAATGTCAGTTACAACGTTGTTCGTGTGAATCATTCAATTATAAAAGATATTACTTGGATTTATGATAGCGAATTTTCCTATAACTATTATAATATAAAATTAATATTAAATATATTTTCACGATTATGAACGCCCTCCTGGATAGTTTTCTGTTCTATGAACAAACATGGTTAACGCCATGCTACGGCTACGCCACTTCTCCAGGGACTGGAAAAATGCAGACGTCATCGTCATACAGAAACCAGGACAGGGCCCACTGTTTCCGCAGAACTACCGACCGATCAGCCTTCTATCGGTGGTCGGGAAAATCGCCGAGGCGGTTGTTTTGTCGAGATTGAGGGAACTCACCGACGCCCTGAAAATCATCCCCGACGAGCAGTTCGGCCTCCAACCGGGCCACTCGACGGTGCACCAGGTACTGAGACTGGTTGAACTAGCGACAAATGCTATGAATGTTAAGGATATAGGAGGCGCCACCTTCCTGGACTTCGCGAAGGTCTTTGACACGGTCTGGAACGCGGGACTTGTTTTGTTTACAAGTTACACGACGCCGCCATCCCACTGGTTATGGTGCAACTTGTATACTCATTCATAGCACGTCGCCAGGCATGTTCGAAGATCGACGGACACAGATCCAGCGCGTCAGGTCGCTGAAGGCGGGGTGTCCCAGGACTCACTCTTGTATCCACTTATGTTTAACATCTGCATGTCAGACATACCGCGAACAGAGACCGCCACCATCGCGCAATACGGCGACGACACCGCCATATTCGCGTCATCGCGAGATCCCCGACTAGTCACACGCCGTCTCCAGGAATCGGCGTCCAAACTGAAGAAATGGTGCAACAAATGGAGAATAGCTATCAACCCAGAGAAAAGCACGGAGATGTTTTTCACCTGGAGACACGTGAACCTTAACCGCAAAATAATACGGATGTTCGACAAGCGTATCCCGTGGAAGGACACCGCGAAATACCTAGGAGTCGTGCTGGACAGGAAACTCACTTGGAAAGCTCACATCGACGCGACCGTCGCGAAAGCAAAGGCGGCGACGGCGGCGCTGTACTGGCTCATCTCTAGAGGTAGTAAGTTAAATATTTCTAATAAATTTTTAATTTACAGATCCATGATTCGCCCAATTATAACCTACGCCGGCGTCGTCTGGGGATACGCCTCGGATTGCCATCTGAAACGACTTCAAGTCGCGCAGAACAAGATCCTGAGGCTGTCCCTGGACGCCCCGTGGTTCGTTATAAATCGGCAAATAAGAGAAGACACCAACACCGTGGACATCAAGGCCTATCTGCAGGATGCGGCCGCGAAGACCTTCGCCAAGGCGGAAACCCACGTCAACCCGCTCACCAGGTCCTCAGTCGACTACGATGAAACGGCGCGGAGAAGATTCACGAAACCCAAGATGATCCTGATGTAAGCGCCAAGTCACCTTGTAGACGTCACCAGGGAAGGAGCTAGCGAAGGTATCAAGATGCTGAAGACTGCGTGTCCACTTCACCGTCTTATTATGTAGTAAAAGATTGGGCAAAACGATCTCAAATGACGCAGGAATCCTTGGAATATGACCAAGAACAGGAAGGACGGTGGAAGTGGTGACGAACAAGAAGATTGTCCTTGTTTAGGATCTCTCGTATTAAACGATAAGCAATGAAATAATTATCAAAAATGTCGGAGCGTTCGCCGAATCCTCCACGAACATTTAGGCATGAATAAAGTTAGTGCAAGGTGAGTCCCCAAACATCTTTCAGCAGTTCAGCGCCAGCGTCGTGTTGAATGTATCCGACACTTTTTGCACCACTGTGGAGAAAATCCTACGGACGTGTTGAAGACCATTGTCACAGGGGATGAAACTATGGTTCTCTATTATGATTATTTGTACAAAAGAGAGTCGATGGAATGGAGGCGTAAATGAGAAGCACCGCCAGGAAAGTTCACGCTCTGCCACTCGACAAAAAGTGAAAGCTACGATTTTTTGGGATTGTGAGTGTATCTCCTCAAAGACTTTGCAGAACGCAACACTAGAGTCAACGAGGCATATTATGCAACACTCCTGCATAAATCACGACAAAATATTCGGGAGAAAAGACGTGGGAAATTGACGAGAGACGTGCGTTTGTTCCATGACAATGCACCCGTGCACACTTCTAGAATTGCAACAAATTGATCACGCTCCGTATAGTCCAGATATGGCAGTCCCTTGAAGCTGCACCGACCACCTCACCCCTGACCAAAAATCATGGAATATTTTACTACAAGTTTATTAGAAATTTACTATGCAAGAATATTTTTTTATTAACGTCGTCCATCAAAAGTTATAAACAAATCATCCAGCTTCAACCTGAACCTACACCCGATGTGAAAAAACCTGGTGGGACATTTACTAAACATTAATTAGAAATTTATTACATAATCATAAAATTTATTCACCTCCCCTAAGATAAGTTATAAACAAACTTCAACCTGAACCCACACCGGACACTTATAATTTTTATTGGGAGTAGCGTACGCCTCCGGGGGTCGATGTAGATTTTATTAACAATAAACGAGTCGATACGGACCAGAATGGTCATTGTGATTCTTATATTTTATCCACAAAAAAATATACATTAATTATTTGTTCTTCAATTTCTTTTTTATACAAAAGTATGAAAACTGGTCTCACTGTTTTGTTATCCTTGAATGGCTCGGTCATAGCGCCACAATCATCGTACAGACACCAAGTTTTGTCGCATGTTTTAGAAATCGCTGCATAATACCTTCTTGTTTCCTCTTCTCTCAAATTCATTCTACAGCTTATTATAATTGACATAAAATAACCTAAGGTGGTGTTGCGGATCTTCCGGCATATCATAAATGTCTCCTAGTTTTATTTCTATGCATTGGTAATTATTATGCATGATGTCAAGAACAACTCTGGGGGCAAAATTGGAAGTTAAAGGTTGAAGGTTCGAATGACCATTCCGGTCCGTATCAACTCTAATGTATTGTTAATAAAATCTACCTCAAGCCCCAGAAGCGTACGCTACTCCCCAATGAAAATTATCGATGTTCGGTGTGGTTGAGGTTGAAGTTAGCCGAGTTTGTTTATAACTTTTCTTAGGGGAGGTTAATAAAGTTTATACTAATGCAATAAATTTATAATCACGTTTCGTAAATGCCCCACCAGGTTTTCTCACGTCCGGTGTAGGTTCAGGTTGAAGCTGGATTATTTATTTATAACCTTTCATATGTGATTAATTTTTAAAAACTTGCAAAGTAAATTTCTAATAAACTTTTAGTAAAATATTCCATAAGTATTTTTGGTCCGGGCTGTGGCGGTTGGTGCAACTTCAAGGGGCTCAGATATAGCCCTCAGTGACTACTACCTATTTGGAAATTTGAATAAGGACCGTCGCGGGCGCCATTTCAATGACGACAATCTGGTAAAAGCTGCAGTTTGGGCACATTTTGAGGACAAACCGAAAGAATATTTTTAGAGGTATCCAATTGTTGCGGAACTCATGTAATAAGTGCATTGTTGTTAGGGGAGGTCTGTATTGAAAAATAAAATTTTATTGTGATTGGCGCTTTCCTCGTACTTGTGTACGGAAAAACATTGAAGCCAAAGGTAAAATCTGAAACTGACAAACATCAAGATTATCGACGAAACAAAGAGTACACCAAACCTTTATTGCTCAATGAATAAAATGTTTGTATGCAACTTCATGAATTGAGAATGCGGATCACCTGAAATTACGATTGGTAATCACTATATTCAAGCCTAATAGCTCGTTATTTTTAAACCTTTCCGAATTCACTAACGCGTGAGTCACTATATAAATAGTATAGTACCAAACATCATCAAATCTTATTTACGTCCACTTGAATGTATTTTCAGTTTAAAATACTACTCCGTCTCAACAAACGCGGAGCATGGGTATATTCTTAAATTCAAATGTTACTTTTGGAAAAACCACCGGGTAACCTGTTAATTCTTGGCAACATATCAACAAAACTTTCTATGTGTATAATGTAGGAATATTCATATGTTCATAATATTTAGGCATATTACGAAAAGTGTCAATATATGTATCTCTCAAATGCGTCAATGAGTAAACCCAAGTTATATAACACATTTTTACGTTTCGTCACAGCAATAAGAAAATAAACAACCAAAATATTTAGAAATCTCCCACATTTTCTAATTGTGAATTTGTTTCTTACTGTTATTATAAACAAACACTTTTTGTCTACATCTTATTGTAGGTATGTCTTAATCAGCATGGCAATCGACGAGTATGTTCCTCATTCATTGAAAAATGTCAATTCCAAATCAAAACACTGGTTCAATAAACCTTGCTTAAAAGCAGTGTAGTTTTTCTGACCAACGCCAGCAGTGAAACTCACGCAGTATGTGTGTTAACAAAGAGCAACTGCCAGCAGATAATCGATCAGGGGCATAATGATTTGCACCAATCGGTAAGCGACAAATAGCATGTCCAAAGTCAGACGTTTCTAGTCTATGCAAAAATTATATGTCGAAATTTCATAATCAGCTCATTTCCACCCATAGCTCCAAATGATGGAGTACTCGTTATATCGCCGGAAAAAAGTTTGCCCGTGTACTTGGTTCTGATTCCACGGTTGGTCAGCAGAGAAAAGGCAAGTATTCCAGCTGTAAAACTGTTAAGCACATACTGCAAAATTTTAGACATTAAAAAAGGATCAGGATTCGATGGAATTCCAGCAATACTTCTTCAAATGTGTGCTGCTGAACTTGCTACAATTTTTCTATGTCCTGTAAGATCGTGGTATTTCCATCTTCCTGGAAACAATTCCGAGTTTAGCCCGTCTCTAGAAAGGGAGACAAGTTCGACGTGGGCAACTATCGTCCAATTTCCATTCCATCATTTTTATCCAAAGTTATTGAAAAAGTTGTACTAGCTTTGGCGTTACATATACTATGGAAAAAGTTATCAATATAGAGCATATTAAATATCTCGAAAAATACAATATCCTAAGTGATCGCCAATACGGCTTAGTCAAAACCGATTTACCGGCGATTCTTATATACTTCACTCATCTTTGGAGTTATACTCTTGAAAAATTTGGAAGCCATCCATTTTCAGTGGCTATTTCTAAAGCATTCGATCGGGTCTAGCATGCGGCACTTCACAATAAACTTCTGTCATACGGATGGCCTTTCAAACTCCGACTATCGAACCATTTAGGGCTCCTCACACAGAATACTTTTATTCTGAACCAGGTAAGTTATATTATACAAGACAGTAGCCGTCCAAAACTGTAATTCAAATTTGGCAGCGTTTGAAATATTTAGTCATACTTTTTGAAGGACACTTGGAAGTACTTGGAAAAAACGAAAAAGTCGACCAACAGGAAAACTTCTGCAAAACCTGGCACAATTGATGAAATGCGGAAGCTAAAATGAATTAAAAGAGCTGCTGGAAACAGGGAGTCATCGTCGCGACGACAAAGCGACATCGCTTTGAGACTGTGATGGTGATTTTCTGAAGTCGCTGTTTAACCAAGAGTAGTAATAAGACTTATAATAGTACCACACTTTAAGCATTGTATTTATCTTTTTCTTTTCTCCATAAAACAAGATAACATGTTACAAATCATGTGGCAACCGTTCAAAAACTATTTTCGCGAATCGCTAAACAAACGTCACTTAGAATTAATACCATTCATTAATACTTCTATTTCATTCATGCAATGTTTAACTCGACACAACTCGAATTTCAGAACACAAGTCGGTACTATACAGAATGTTTCGTTTCAGATGGCTGTATAACCGAATTTCAAGTAACAATGCACCACTAAAAAACGCGAAAAGGAAACCAAACATACGTTTTAAAATGCCCCTGTATAAAAAAAATCGGGTGTTTGCACGGTACTCTATTCTGGAGCGGATTCGTTGCATAAAAATAAAATAAAAACCTATACGTAGACAACCTTGTTATCTTAGACAGTAAAAGCATTATATATATATATATATATATATATATATATATATATATATATATATATATATATATATATATATATATATATATATATATATATATATATATATATATATATATTCTAAAAGAAGTTGTCAACGAGGTCTGCCCAAAGAGGTTATAGGTCATCCGTTTCCCGGAAAAATCGTGGATCAGCCAAGAGTTAGAATCTAAAATAGGGATAAAGCGACAGTTGTACGAAGGTATGCTGGATGGAAGGCTCAGCAAAGAGTGCTACAAGGATTTTTGCTCGGGACTAAAACGAGACATTACGGAGCCCAAAAAAAGTTTATAAATCGGACTAAATAAAATCGTCCAATAACAAAGCTAAGGCAACATGGGACGTTTGTAAAGAATATAGCTGAAAGTGATAAAAAACGACATTTTAACATCAAAGACCTCAGGTTGGGTGATATGATTGGGGAAACACTGAATCACGTCAATAAATATTTCATAGAAAGGTGTGGAAGTAAATATACAAGTAGCACTAGCGCGAGGGAAATTAGTGCTGGAAGGCGAGCTGTTTAACACAATAATGGGACTAAAAGATACAGTCAGTAGGGTATGACCAGGTGCCTGTCACATTACACTGTATTGGAGAGTTATAGTGTTGCCTGCCACATATTTAGTCAATAGTCGCTGGAGGAAGGAATCTTTCCCGACGAGTTGAAAAGATTAGTAATTATTCTTCTATACAAGAAAGGCGAGCGCAGCTCACTAGACAACTACCGACAATTTTCCAGACTTCCTGACATAAGTAAAATTTTTGAAAAGCTAATATTTAGCCGAAAGTATGACTTTCTGGAAAAAAAATATATTTTAAGTGTGAGACAGAATGGTTTCGTTAAGGGAAGATCTACAACAAGAGCTATTTAGCAACTTATAAAAAATGTAATTCAGGCAATTAATAATTAAGGGCAAGTTTTGGAGGTATTTTTGAACTTATCAAAGGCTGTTGATTGCGTTGACCATTAAATGTACTTGACAAGATGGAAAGAATGGGTATAAGAGGAGTATCACTGAGGTTAATTAAATCATATTTAGGTGACAGGTATCAATACGTAAGGTATGTTATTTATATATTATTGTTCATTATTCAACACCGGACAAAAGATAAATTTGGAATGGCTACAGATCAGGCAAGCTGTTCCACATGGGTCTATCCTTGAACCTGTTTTGTTTTTGATATACACCTCGGATTTGCCAGAAGTTATAAAAAATTATCCCATAACACTTTATGCGGACGATACTTCAGTTGTTCTAGAAGCTCTCAAGTAGCATGACCTATCTGGTGCATTCAGTGTTTGGGTCAGTTTAGTGACTGGTCGATAGAAAACAACCTAAGACTAATGTAGACAAGGCAAATGTGTTTCAACTATTTTAAGGGCGAAAAACGGTCTTTCCAGTTTTCCAATAAGACAGTATATACTGCCTGTAGTACAATGTGCTTGGAAATAGTGGTTGACAGTCAATTAAATTGAAAGGCACATGTTGCTTACATATCATCCAAGATATCGTCTTTCATATACGCCCTTCGAAAGGTTTCAGCGTCGGTAGATGTGGCAGCCAGCTTGTGTGCGTTTTCAGTGTGCGTTCAGTCCCTGTTGAGATATGGGTTTATTTTTTGGAGAGCTTCCGTTGAAGCTGAACATTAGTTCATTATTCAAAAGCAATGTCTGCGAAGTGTTTTTGGCCTTAAATATAATCACTTCGACGTATATAATGGAAATGCGTGTTTTGTTAAGCAGAACAGAGATCTAATGAAGGAGTTTAAGATACAGCATGCTTATCGAACCAGACAGGCAGTGAACGACCAGATGGTTCAGCCAGACCACAAAATCGTTGGTGTTTAAAACTGTTGTGGTTAATTCATTGAAGATCTACAAGATACCGAGCAGGATCAGGGAGCAGCCATGTAGAACGTTTAGAAAAGGCTTGAAAGGGTTATATATGGCTTGCTTTTGTAACCTTTTTTGATTATTAGCTGTATATTTTTTAGATATTTTATTTATACACTTGTGTGTGTTTTATGCTGATGATTTTTTTTTCATAATATTTTATTTTCCGACTTGTTTTACATACATATCGTATACCAAAGAACTAATAAATATGTGTATGTCCATGTCTACTGCAAGTAAATTGAGATTGTTAACCACTGAAGTTATAATAGTATAATACCACTTTATACGACAAATAGTATACTGAACACAGATGTAGAGACTTATTTTCTGGCTTCACAAGTGCTTGTTTTCTTCCCTGTAACCGGTGTCGCCCTAGACGATGCCATAAGGGGGAGAAAGCGGTTACAGAGAAGAAAACAAGCAATTGAGAAGCTAGAGAAGTATCTACTTCTGTATTTAGTATGGGGTGGTTTTACCAAGTATTCATTTAGTTTTCGAGAAAACAGCGGAAATGTGAAAAACAACGTTTTTAAAAATAGTCTATATCTCAGATAATATGAGAGCGAGAGCTTTACAACTTATCCATTATCAAGACACTTCTTCAAAACGCATGGTCAAAAAATTTGCATCGTCTTTTGTTTTTGAGACACCTATACCACCTTATGTTTTTCTCATGGCCGCCATATTAGAACTACTGACGTTTGGATAGTAATTTTTTTGTTTTTCGTTATCCAAAAGTTTTCTTAATTGAAAAAAATACAATATGAATCAAATCACATAGCAAGCTTTGACGAGCAAACAAAAAATAACGTGAGTAAAAGATAAGAAAATTTTAAGAAATTAGTGAAACTAAAAAACAACTTGTATTCTACATAGCTTTCATAAACATCAATGCACTTTCACACATTTGAAATGCGTTGTTATTTATACTTCTAAAGTACCTAGTTCAATCAATTTTTGTTGATTCTGTGGTCGCCAAGGTAAATAACAAATCCCGATAAAAAAATTGTGCTGCAAATTGAATAATAACTTTCATATAGCTGCGATAATCTACTCTCATCAGAAAGACATTCTCATGTCCATGACTTGACGACAAAGAAAATATTCGTATTCCTGTACCCATAAACTTCTGAAACGTTACATAACTCGAGTTTTCAAGAAAAATTGTAATTTGCACCAAATCACCCCTCATTTATCCCCTACTCCCTGACCCGTTCTTACCCAAAAACAATTAATTCGAAGCGTTCCTTTGTCGGGTGCTAACTGCATACCAAATTTGAAGATGATATCTAAATTCGTTCGAAAGTTATTGCGCCTACAGGCAGACGTACAGGCCGACCAAAAAATTTTCGTTCCAAAATCAAGTTTTCTATATGTTTTGTGACTTTTTACGCTGTTTTAGCAACAAACAACAAATCGAAATTTCTGTCATCGATATTTCACACCCACACATTCAACCCCTAATTTAATTTCAGCACAGAATACCAGATGTTTGATGAAATTGAAAGTTTTTTAATAAACAAACCCTAAAACGTTATATAACCCGAGCTTTACCGAAAAAAATGTCAACTTTCACCAAATCATCCCCCATTCATCACTTACCCCCCTGGAGCGAGTTTACCCAAAAACAATTCGAACCGTTGGTTTGTCGAGTGCTAACTGTATAACAAATTTGAATACAATACCTCAATTCGTTATAAAGTTAGCGTGCTACAAACAGACATACAGACCGACACACAAAACATTTTCGTTTCCAAATCATGTTTTCTATAAGTCATGACACTATGAGTTTTGCTACTCTTAAGTAGCAATTAGCATATCAAAAGCTGCTGGTTTGATTCCAATAATTAAGATTGCAAATTATAATTATATCCAAATATAACAATCTCATCTGACTCATGGGATGGGAATATTTTATTTTAACACTGGAAAAGGCAGCTGAAGAGTACTTTACCAAAGGTAATAAGATCTAGCCAGAAAATATTGGAATATGTACCGTGTGTGTGTGTTTTTTTTCCCTTAACGTCGGCCTATTTCCGCGACTATGGCCAATCACCGACGCCAGGGAGCAGTTTCACCTCACTATCCTGGATATTTTGCGGAACACCTGCCTTTCTGTAAAGATGGTAGGGATCTTTAACGTGCCCAACATAGCATGGACACGGGACCGACGGCTTTACGCCTCCTCCGAAGGGCGGAACGTGCAGACATTCAACTTGCTCAAATACAATGCCGAAACCTAGGTTGATATGAATGTTACAGTTTGTACTGAAAAAGTGAAAGGAGTATCCTGGGATCGAACCCAGTACCCTTCGGTTCAGAGGCACACGTTCTTGCCCCAAACCAATAAAAATACTAAACAGTAAAGGTATATCAATCTCAGATGACTCTGTTACTTTTTATTTAACCGAAGATGCAGTGCAACAACTACTAGATCTGGCTGAAATCATCAACGAAAAACTGAAGTTTCTAACTAATTTCAGCTTTGATATTCAACTTACTGATTTCCTCTATTGTGTTGCTGATGTTCTCAAATGTGTTAATAAGAAGGAGTTATCATGTGACGATGAAATGGTGAAGCTTATAAATATTGTTAAAAGACTATGAACCGTCATTCTGAGATGGTATGAGAGTGCTTACACTTTGCAAAGAAGCAAGTACCTAATCGTTTCAAAGAAATACACACGATATACAATGGCGCCTCTTAAAGCAAGTTTCATCATCCTAACAGCACTGTGTCAGAATGTGTTTTATATTGACAAACCACCCAATGTAACAGACGTACTAATTTGTTTCGACACCGATGATTCTATGAAAGTCTGGTCTTACAACAATATATCTACACAACGATGAGCTCGTACCTCTTTCAACATACAACATGTCCAGAAGCAAGTCTGATATGGTGCGTTACAAACTTATGTTTCTGTTTGATGATGGCAGCCGTGGTGAGACATCTGATTGCGTGTGGAGAAATCTTGTGTTGAATAATTCCTATCTGTTCACTTCAAGTTACATTTCTATGTGTATATCAGCTGGTTTTCTTATGTGTCTAACTATATTTATGTTGAAGTACTTTTGTGCTAAGTATAGCAAATCTATCGCAAATATGTGTGTTAATAAATATATATGAACTGAGTATATGTTTTATTCATTAGTTAAGCACCTGTAGTTAAGATGAGATACTGTGAATCGTACACGTTACAAGTAAAAAACAATGCATTTTCTGGACATTTGCACAGTGAAGCCCACAAATCAAAAGTATGTGAACCATGGCAACTGAACAAGTGCATATTTTAACTCAAGCTTTTATAAACAGAATGGCCAATCGTATATACGAAGAAGGGATTGATATTAAACAGTTTATGCAAACAATAAGACATAAAGTGTTTCATCTGATTGAAGCTGCTTTAGCTAAACATGATAAAATTAAAATAACTCCAAAACCGAAATAGAAAAGAAATGAAATCATTCAATACTAAAAACAAAAATGTTACAGTTTCAACTAATTTTGAAAATACATATCAAGAATTTGTCGGCGAAATTTACACAAAAGCTTTGGAGTTTGCAGAAGCCGAGAGCTGAAGGATGCTGGAGCGACTAATGTGGTTGGAAATAAATATTAATAAACCCAGTTTTTGAGCCGGGGGTGGTGTCAACATGTATAAATTGAAATTGTTGCCCGCACACACTATCAAGCTTATTAAACATTCAGTTGTCTTAGAAGTAAGACGTGCTTCAGTTTGCTCTTCAGTATCCAAGTCTTCAGTAGTACGTTTAAAATAGCTACATTAAGTGATGTGTGTTACCAGCAAATTAAAGACAACTTCTGGTATGCACTATTTGGAGACTTTCAATTAATTATCAACATGTATAAATTGAAATTGTTGCCCGCACACACTATCAAGCTTATTAAACATTCAGTTGTCTTAGAAGTAAGACGTGCTTCAGTTTGCTCTTCAGTATCCAAGTCTTCAGTAGTACGTTTAAAATAGCTACATTAAGTGATGTGTGTTACCAGCAAATTAAAGACAACTTCTGGTATGGACTATTTGGAGATTTTCAATTAATTATCGATACTGGTTATTTCAATGCAACAAAATTGTGTAAAAGTGGCGAGAAAAGTTTGAGACATTGGTTGTAAAATAAGAAAACTAAAGAGCTGATTGCCTATTACAACCACATTTTAGAGTCACATTTCAATTAACACCAACAACCGATACGTACTTGGTGGGACTTTGGTGGAACACACGCTGAAAACAACTCGATATCTGGTACATATGTGTGCAAAGATTTTATATTAAATTTGGCCTGTTGGATATCCAGTCATTTATATGAAAAGTGCAACCAAATTATCTTTTATTTTTTCGTAAGCGAATTTAATCAAAAATACAGTGACAACCTTAAGGAAAGTAATGGAGATAAATAATGAAGTGCAGCGCATGCGAGAAAAAAATGCTAAAGTCGCAGAACATCTTGAAGATATATCTCCAAAACCAAGTAACCCAGGAAAACTTTCTGTTTTTGGTTTACTATAAAGAAACCATAAAGACGGTACCTAATCATATCATGCTGTAAGAACGCAAAAGAAAATCTCCAGGAAAGCCGCCAAGAACTTTAAAAACAAACATCCCGAGTGCGAAGTAATCCTAAACATGTTGTATGATCCAAATTCTGTAAATCAGAACAACAGAATAAAGACCAAAGTAAAATACCTTAAGGCGAAGAGAAATGATCTACATATAGCAGAGGAGAAGTTTATTCAGGATATTAATTTACGGCATAATTTTTAATTGTATTAGTCTATGTATATATGTCATATGGAAAAATAAAAAACACATTAATTTTAACAAAGACTTTTCTTTTATTCTAAGTACATTAACACATTAAATATAAGCTTATTTAACATCATCTGAATTTATCCAAGAATTATGAGATTTATCAAAGCCCAGCCATTTTACATAGTTTCTCGCCTTTCTTCCTCAGGATGCGTTCAACCAGATAGATGTCTGTTTGTTTATTCTTTTGTAGTTCTTCCTCGTAAAGCCCTCCACTGATTGGGTTTTCCCTGCATGTCTTCAAGAAAGTGTGTTACTGGATTTGTGAAATGGACACTAACAATCTTGAATAACTCTGTTGACCAGCGAGGTGAACCCTTTTCAAATTGAGCTTTCGCTTTACTAATACGCACAACATCACCCACTTTGAATTTATTATGATCAAACACTTTGAGATTTGAGTAGACTTGTTAAAGAATAGCTGCTTCAGTTTTCTTGTTAACATCTTTAGGCTTTACACCCGCTGTTCGATGAATGGTTGAGTTGTAGGCGCTACAATATAGTTTTATTTTTAATAAAATTACCGGTATACTTATGAATTTGTATATTGAATCTAGTTCAGAGTTTTAAAAAACAACTCGTCATTAGTCACTAAATGAAGATTGGAACCTGTAATGGACACTGACAGGGTCTCGAGAACAGGGAAAACCGGGATAAAGAAGGAAAAATGTTGTCAGGGAAATAAAAATGTGAAAATTGACTAAGTCAGGGAACTTTGCCCGTGCCAGGGAAAAATTTTTTGTTTTCGTTTTATGTTAAGTAATTAAGACACAATGATAGGTGCATATTTATATAAGTATGCGTTTTCGTTTATTTGTAAGGAAAATTGTGTATGTTTTATAAATTAAGTTTTGGGGAAGTGTGTTTTCCGCCATGAGGCAAAGATTTACTGTATTTTGTAGTAGTTACACATTTTGGGGGTATATTGTAGAGTATCAAAGTCAGGGAAATAGGTTTTGGCATGTCAGGGAAATCATGGAAAAGTCAGGAAAACTGATATGATGTTTTTAGGGGGAACCCTGACTGATAAGTACCATAGGAGAACCAAAATCACCACAACACATCTTTTTAAAGATTTTTGAGCCTCTGATATGACGCTAGCTTCGTAGTGAAACGATCGTGAGGTCTTTAAAAAATGTGTTGTGGTGATTTGGGTTCTCCAAGTGTGCTTACCGTAATTTATTTTTTAGTTATTTAATATAGTTTGTAAATTAGGATACTCTGAATAAATGAGGCTCAGTTATGGAAGATAAATTATTATTATGTAGTACCCATAGGGTAAGGTGATGACAAATTCTTCTATAATATTATGTGAGAGTATTTTTTATAAACAGGATTTAATAATGGACTAATTGTTAATACATACGAAGAAAATTGGGAATACTCCTTTTTAAGGACCAGTGTCAAAGATAGCGGAAAACTAGTCTGGACAAGATAATTATGGTTGCAAATTTCGATAAAAACCTTTTCAAACCCGAATATCACCTGTATCCGCACCTTTACTACAGACTGTTTATGATTTATCCGTTTGTCGACTTATTGGCTGAAGAGGAATATTTTTCTAAAAATTCAGTTTGGCATAATTTTACCAAAACTGAAAAGGGGAAGGCTAACGAAAATTTTTGTTGGTATTGAAAATGAATGGAAAATTCAGTCTGAAATAAATATTGGAGGTAGTTTCCTTTTTCTACATTCGGATGAAACAGTAGAAATGTATATGTAACATGTCTTTAATGTACCGAAGCTATGAACTTAACCTCTTGCGAGTGGTACTACGTAACCGTAACTGACAACTGACATTTTTTTAATAAATTACGGACCTATTCGGGTAGTATCAAAGACTCCCCGACTACGAATTTTGTCTCTTTCCTGGTTGGTTATTTATAACTCCTATGCTGTGGCTGATGTGGATCTGAATTCTCACTGGTGAAGGAGTTATTATATTATTAGTATTATTATTGTGAACATGACTAGTGCAGTTTAAGTTTAGTATACCCTTTGTAATAGTGCAGCATTTCTGTATAAATTCACAAGAATTCAGGCATTGTGTAATTGAAGGATTAGTTAGCGATAGAATGACTTGGCATTTCATTCCACCACAGTCCCCGCATTTTGGTGGGTTACGGGAGGCCGCTATAGGGTCAACTAAATATCATTTAGACCGAATAATTGGCAATGTACGGTTAACTTAAAAAGAACTATATACACTTTAAACTTTGGTAGAGTCATGTTTAAATTCCCGTCCTATTTCCCCCTTCTCCAATGACCCAAAGGACCTGATGGCATTAACTCCAGGCCATTTTTTGATTGGCGAACCACTTATGGCTCCAATAGATCCAGATATTACACACATCAAAATGAACCGCTTGTCACGCTGGGAGCTAGTTCAGCAATTGCAGCAGCATTTTTGGAAGAGATGGGTTACAGAATACCTATCAAATCTACAATAACGATCGAAATGGAACAACATCACAGCTCGCCTCCTAGAAGGTTCTATAGTGTTAATTCGAGGCGATAATCTACCCCCACAACAATGGAGGTTAGTCAGAATCCTAGGAGTTCATCCAGGTCAGGATGGATATACCAGAGTAGTGTCCATTAGGACATCAAGTGGCGTTATTAAACGGACTGCTTGCAAAAATTTTATACTACCACTGGAACCAGAAGAGGAAATGGATAGTGCCCTTACAGTTTCGAATTGGTGTGAAAGTGACCATTTTTTTGCCTAGAATAAGTGTAATAATAAGTCTTCTTGATTTTTAAGCGGTGCTTTCAAGGCCGCCAGAATGTTGGATTTTCATATTAATCTACAATTTCATGTCTTTTCAATCACCCTGTATTATATTGACTTGGACACTAGCTACCTGGAATTCGTTCTGAATATTGTGTGGAAGGGTGTGTACCTGCTTGAGGTACCTGCTAACCTCACCCTAGCATATAAATATGCTGATGAAGGAGTTATCATATTATTAGTATTATTATTGTGACCATGACGACTAGTGGAGTTTAAGTTTAGTACACCATTGTAATAGTGCAACATTTCTGTATATTTATGTGTAGAATAAATAAGTAAGTTTATTCTTGAGGCGTTCAATTATTTAAATCACAACAGTTCATCGAGTCATTACAAACCAGAAAGTCCTTCGAGTAATCACAAATCACAACAGGAAAGAAACAAGAAAAATCACTCTATTTATTACATTAAAAAACAATTGCAGAATTACAAAAATTACAGAACAACTGGCTTACTTCCGAAAGTAACCGAAATCAAATCCCTACTAGCAACAGTATTGCGGGTTCCAGAAAATAGACAGGACCAAGTAAAAATCAATAGACGACTCGGGATATAGGTACTCAACTTACTCATGAACATTATCTAACCAAAAAATAAGGTGTATGTTGCCAATGCTTTTGACAAATATGTGCAAA
This sequence comes from Tillus elongatus, assembly GCA_964006375.1. Classification (NCBI taxonomy): domain Eukaryota; kingdom Metazoa; phylum Arthropoda; class Insecta; order Coleoptera; family Cleridae; genus Tillus; species Tillus elongatus. Next base: position 106,727,485 of record OZ023265.1, read on the forward strand.
ATAACTTTCAAAGATTACGTATGAGCTAGCCGTTTTTCTCACAACACAGTATCTGGTTAAATTCCTAGCTTTTATAGAGGTTTTTTTCAGGATACTGTAATCAGCGCTTTTCCCACATATTTGACCTGCTTAAACAGGTGGTTTGGTTGGCAGGTTTCTGGGCTGGATTTAAAACTATTTTTAGTGAATTTTCTTAGAAAAAATTCACTAATGATGAGATCTCGACTTTTGAATTTTGAAAAAATTTCTTCAAATGAGCGCGATCTAGGACCCCTAGAACCCATATCCGGGGTCAGTTTCAATTTTTATATGTTTATATATATATATATATATATATATATATATATATATATATATATATATATATATATATATATATATATATATATATATATATATATATATATATATGTATCACACCGATAACTCAAAAAATAATGGGCCGATTTTGATAAAATTTGGCATGTACTTTTCTTTTGCAAATAGCTTGGATAAGTTCGTTAGTCAGGAAAATCGGACGAGGTTTTCCGGGAAAATTTTGAGTTTTCATTCGAAAAAAAGTATTATCTCAAAAAGTAATTAGCCGATTTTAATAAAATTTGGCGTGTACCTTTCTTTTGTAAATAGCTTTGACAAGTTTGTTAGTCAGAAAAATCGGACGAGGTTTTCCGGGAAAATTTTGTGTTTTCATTCGAAAAAAATTTTTATCTCAAAGAATAATACGCCGATTTTGATAAAATTTGGCACGTACCTTCCTTTTGTAAAAGGCTTTGACAAGTTCGTTAATCAAAAAAATCGAACAAGGTTTTCCGGGAAAATTTTGGGTTTTTATTTGAAAAAAATTTTTATCTTAAAAAATAAAAAATCTATGATAACCAAATTTGGTAGGTAGGTTTACGATATAAAAAGCAAACTATATACCAATTTAGATTTCTATGTTACAAGAAAAAAAAGTTATAAAATATTTTGTGCCAGATCATTTCTATGAAAATTCACTACCATAACGCACTTGCTGCGTCCAGGCTTTTATATTTTGATTTGTCGGTGAATATCATTTCAGTTAACTTAATTTTCAGTATTGTGAACTAAAATGCAAAAAATATTTCCAAAATTAAAGTCTGTAGATATGGGGAGTTGTTCAATTAAAAAATATATAGTTAGGACAGTTTGAATTTCTTCAAATTTAGTAACTATTTGTATACGGCATCTCGATTTTTCTATCTCTTTGTATAAACGCCGTATCATAATTTTTAAATGTGCTAAAAATGTAAGAAGTTGCAAAACAATTGAAATAACTCAAAAACGATTGACGCTATCTCACTTTTTTCCCTACAAACACCATTATAATTGGATGAAAAATGCAAAAATTGAATAATATAAGGTATTCCATTATAAAAAAAAACACTTTTTATCACCAACGACTTATGGGCCACCCTGTGATCGTCAAAGTAATTTTATAAGATGCAGCTCGGGGCAGCCGATAAATAATCTATACAGTTTTTTCTCGTATCTTGTATAATAACAGATATATTCAGCTTTACCGTAGAAATGCGTCACCCTGTATAAATGAGTGTGAAAGTGAAACTAACCACGGATGTGGGTTCTAGGGAGCCTAGTGAACGCTTATTTGAAGAAATGTTTTTAAAATTCAAAAGTCGCGGTCTCAAGAGGGAATTATGACTAAAAATTATACACGATTTAACCATAAACGCTATAACTAAAACTACCGCCAAAGCATCAGAGAAAGGGTCTATTTAAAATGCATTTTCTGGAAATATTTTGTAAAATGAACGACAATGACGGTCGAAGCTGAAACCTAAGGGTTCATAAAACACTCTTCTTGCGACAGTTTCTCTACATAACCTCTATTGGTTTAAGGGTTTTTACCTAAATGTTGCCAATTTTTACGTTTTAAATCTCGACGGTTTAGGAGGAAACCCCCAATTTTTTTCTTTAAATTCCTATAACTTTTTAGCGAATTTTTATTTTAAAAAATTCGCCAATAGAGAGGTATCGAAGGTGAGACTTTGCAAAAAATTTTCAAATGAACGCGGTTTCGGCCCGAAACCGAGGTCCGTTTGAATTTTTATATGTTTATATACACACACACACACACACATATATATATATATATATATATATATATATATATATATATATATATATATATATATATATATATATATATATATATATATATATAGGGTGTTACTTAATGATAGGGCGTAATTTCAAGGGCGGGTTCAGGAACCCAATTCAAGTAGAAAAGTTCATATAAACATGTGTCCTGAAGAGTCTGGTTTTCAAGATACAGGGTGTCAAAGTTTTAAAAAAAATTGGTTTTTTGTTAATATCTTAATGATCCTTTTGCCCATTTTGTTGAAATCTGGCGGGGTTATTCATTGTAATAAGACGCTAAGTTGGCACTAACTAAAAGATAATTATAAGTTCCAGTGGCGCCTCGGGGGGCTGTCTCACGAATAATATTGACTAAAAAAAATGTACGCTGAGTTTTTTAATTTTAATTTTTTTCAGATTAAGCACCTAAAATACAACTTTTTTGCCTCTTAATATCTTTTCGTATATTACTTCCTTTTCGAGGAAAAAAAATAAAATCGTCTTCATTGCATGTCGAAAAATTGTTTAAAAAAAATCAAGTTAATTGTGATCGTTCAGAATATTTATTTCTAAGCCATTTTTTAACATCAAACAAATGAAAAGTAATAACAAAAAATGTTGGAAATGACTACTTCCCGATTCTATGCAGGCTTGTGCTCTCCTTCTCATCAAGCGAAGAACTCTTTCGAAAATTCCATTAAGTGTTACGTATGGTTTCACATCCGCCAACAATTCTATTCCTTAGTTGTTCTTCTGTCTCGATTGGTGTAACATAAACAAATGCTTTTAGGTGCCCCCTCAAATAAAAATCTAGGCTGTTTAAATCAGCGATCTAGGTGGCCAGAATTGTGGTACTCCACGATCTATCCAACGATTTTGGTAACCTCCATTCAAATACTCACGAGCCAATATGCTAAAGTGGACAGGAGCACTATCATGCATGAACCAATGTTAGTGACGTAAATATAAAGGAACATCTTCAAGAAGCAAAGGCAAATCATTTTGTATAAAATGACTGTAAGATTGTCCGTTAAGACGTCGTGGTAAAAAAAATGGTTCAATCAAATAGTCATCTATGATACCGATCCAAACGTTGACAGAAATTTGTTTTTGAAAATGTGTCTCTGTAATAGCATGAGTATTTTCTTGGGCCCAGTTATGATTATTTCGAAAATTAATTATTGCATTTCTGAAAAAATGGGCCTCGTCCGTAAACATAATGATGGAATCAAAGTGATGATTTTCTGCAAGTCTTTGATGATACCATCTACAAAACTGCGTACGCGGTACAAAATCTCTTGGCAGAAGTGACTGAACTCTGTACGTGATAGGGATAGAACAGGGAATCTTTTAAAATTTCCCATACCATTTTATATATATATATATATATATATATATATATATATATATATATATATATATATATATATATATATATATATATATATATATATATATATATATGAATTTTTATTATTTTAAAAATCACTAATAGAAAGATATCAATGGTGTGAGACTTTGCAAGAAAAAATACAAATGAGCGCGAACGTTGGCGCCTCGGGGGGCAGGAATAATATTGACTAAAAAAATGTACTCTACTCAGGTTTTTTTTTTAATTTTCATTTTTTTCAGATGAAACACCTAAAAATACAACTTTATTATATATATATATATATATATATATATATATATATATATATATATATATATATATATATATATATATATATTTATTTATTTATATATATATATATATATATATATATATATATATATATATATCCACACGAGAACTCAAAAAGTTATTAACCGATTTCGATGAAACCCGGCAAGCCACTTGCTAAAGGAAGGTACTCACCAAATTCCAAGTGTTTTTCAAAATTCAAAAGTCACGATCTCCTAAGTGATTTTTTTTTAAAGAAAATTCACTAAAAATGGGCCTCATCACTAACCAAAATGCTGTGGTAAAAATGAGGTTCAACGGCAATCTCGTTATCATTCAATTCACCGAACGTACGACCCACACCGTGGTTTAGCGGCTTCAATACCTGCACAAGCTGGATGTTGTAAGCTCGTAAACCAAAACCTTCCATAAGGTGGATGGGGATTCTCCAATTTGTGTGCATGATGGCGAATATACTCATTCGGGTTCTCCTCAATACTACGCTCCACAACAGCAACAACTTATTCGGTACGCACTGTACGGTGTCTTTGCAGATGCGCATAATTAATTAGAGTATGCTTGGTGAGAAGACGATCCAAGGTTATCCCAAATACTTGCTCGGATGGACGATTATGTTGACCGTACAATGGATGTAGCGCCCGATAAGTTTCGCGAACTGAACCACGATTTTCGAAATTAATTTGCATAATTTGCAAGCGTTCTTCTGGCGTTAGTCTATTTGGTGAAATGGCAAACCAAACTGAGCACAAGTCAGCTGTCAGTTGTCCAATTAGTTGTCACTGTAATTCTCCAGCACATTAATTTGGCATTTCTACTTGACACACAATTTGTATTATTACGGATGATTGTAAATGTAGCAAAGAACTAAGGAGGATCGCGATGGCAATGCAAGCATTCACTTGACAAAATACTCTTCTAACTTATAAATATTTTAACTTGGACCTGGGGATGATGTCTGAATCATACGTATAGATGTTGTAACGTATGAGGAGGAAAGCTAAATTTTGAATGAGCAGGACAAAAAAGGAATATAAACTTTGAAATATGGACATGGAAAAAATTATAAACACAAGATACACCGCTAGAAAAATGAATAAAAGTGTGCTAAAAGAGGAAAGAAAAGAAAGTTGCTTGGTGAAAGAAATCAAAACGACGAAGACTAAATTTGTTGGTCATATTCTGAGACATAATAACTTTTTGATAACGTTATTTAAAGTACCCATACTTGGAAAAATTGGAAAACGTGGACCAAGAGGAAAACGTGCCCCAATTGATGAAATGCGGAAGCTACGACGAAATGAAAGAACTGTTAGACAAAGTCATGACTGCGAACGCGACATCGACCTTAAACTGTAATGATTATTCCTCACCTTAAGGTTTATTGCTTCTGCACTCAAATATGATTTATCATACTAAATACAACGAACACTTTTGATTAAATAGGTATTAAAAAATATTTATATACTTGGTTGTATTTGTTTACAAGTGCTTGAGTTTAACAACTGATTTGTTTCTGATATTAAATAAAGGACCTAGTATAACAAACATTTCCAAATATTTAATTAAAATCGGATCTTTTTATGTAGGTTCGTACGCGAATACCTTCGCCGACTCGACTAATAGCCTTATTTTAGGTTTTAGCTATCGATTTACACCCTTAATTTTATCTCCAAGTAGAATACTTACTGATGTGTCCTCGTATTCTGGTGAGAAACTGGTGTATTGATTAGTCGGTGCACGATGCTATTTTTATCTTAATAGTAAATTAAAAATATCGTGAAGCCTGATTACATAAAGCATTATTTACGATGATTTTAAGGAGGGACAGTGAACAAAAAAAATCTATTTACACATTAATTGAACCTCCGTGATTGGTTTTGTGTTAAACTAAAAGTCTATTAACTTCGCAGTCACTTTTGCTTAATATCACATCCCACTCAACATTCCCTGATGTTGTAGGTAGTTTTAGACTTTGATATCATGACGTTGATTAAATTCCGGGAAAGGGATTAGGTTTACGTGAATTGAAGTTTAAATTTGTAATAGATAATAATGACACAATAAACAACATTAAGGGGTTCTCACTCGTCTGGAAGTCAGCGAGTTTAGACAAATGAAATAAGAACAGGGAATTTTTAACATAGTACCTTAAAGAAAACTTGCCGAACAAACCTCTAGATTAAAAGTAATCGCTAAGGCGTGAGAAGAAATATACATTTCGAGTCATATATGCAAATAGAAAGATGTGTGCAACGTGCAACTTAAAACTTTATTAATTATTATTCATTAGTATTTGGATGTTGGGGGTTGCGTCGGAGAGGTAGTACCTTGCATATTCGCACAACCCAGTTGGATTGGGTTTTGAGTTGATTTTCTTTCTTTTAGCTTTTAATTAGGCAAACTGATGTCAGCAAGGTCAAGTTGAACAGAATTCTGATTAAACTGCACCTTAGCCAGGTCCGTTATATCGTAAAACGGCAAAAAAACACAACTTTGTTTGACGTCTTTGAGACTTCGTTACACTCGTTTTACGCCATGAAAGACATGGCTGGGGTGCAGTTTAATCAAAATCCTGCCCAACCTGACCTTCCTGACCTGCCCTCACATCAGTTTGACTAATTAAAATCTAAAAGAAAACTCAAAGCCATGCACTATCCGGTGCGTTGTGCGAATATGCCCTTTTGATGCAGGCGGTCACATCGAGCGTCATAGACGGGGAGATGGCCTGGATGAGCTGGTCTCAACTCTTGCTATGGCTCGACGTACCACACCACGAGCAACTTTATTGATCTGCAGGCTAAACTAAGCGGGGGTAGTCAGATATTATGAAAGCAGACAGCGACTGACTAATAGTAAGCGGCTGTTAATGGCGTCCGTACCCAGAATGGGCAGCCGCAACCTAATGGCGTCGGTACCCAGTATGGGCAGCCGCAACCTAATGGCGTCGGTACCCAGTATGGGCAGCCGCAACCTAATGGCGTCAGTACCCAGAATGCGCGGGCGCATCCTAAAGGCGCCAACCCGCAGGGCAAGCGCGGCGCCTCAAGTTACCAAAAAACCCTTACAGTTTTTCAGATGTCAAATTTCAAAACGAAAAGGAAAGAAATGCCCCAGGTGAGTAGGATATTAAATCCAGATTCTCACACTGCCTTGTCAGACTGTCCCAAGGAGGCAAAAATTTGATTGGAAAAACTTCCAAACAACTCTTAACAAACCTAAAGACTTTGATGGTTGCAACATATAGGTAACGTAAGAACAAGGGCATCGGATGATTTCATGATACAGGTGAAAGAGGAATTGGAGGAGATAGTATGGAATGTAGTGGCAGTGTGAGACACGGCGACGAGGAGAAGAATTGATAAGACTGAACTCGGGAGACACCTTATACTATAGAGGAGAATCGGACAGATCGGTAGGCGGAGTGGGTTTGCTAATACATAAGTCAAATACACAACAGATTGTATTCATCAAAAGTATATCCAGTCGGGTAATCTACCTTATACTTAGACTGAGCAGAATATATTGTATAATACAAGTCTACGCACCGACAAACGACCATGCGGACGACGAAGTGGAGACCTTCTATGAAGACATTGATAAAGTGATATCGGATATAAGATGCCGCTACAAAAGTTGAATGAAAGCGAGTCACCATTAGGGAATTATGGATCCGAAGGAAGAAACGATAGAGGACAGATGCGTCAGAATTTGATGGCAGTACAAAATTTATACCTTATGAATATTTTTTTCTACAAAAAGCCAAGTCGGCGATGGACGTGGGTCAGCGCTTAATGGAATGAGAAAGAACGAGATCGATTTGATTATATCAGACAACAAAAATGTCTTAAAAAATTTGGAATTGGGCCCGATCATAAAGTGGTTAGAGCAACTATCAGAATAGATATCACAAAGGAAAGAGATAAAATGATAAATAGAAAGAAACCAGTTAAGTGGAATATCCCAGAGAACATCAGTTAGTACGAACAGTTTTTATCTGATAACATTCTGTCATCCTTGGATACCCTAGATATTGGCAGAATGTATCTTTGTAACACCATAGAAAATGCTCAAAAACGATATGATCCCAAATCCAGACAAAGCCAAGAAACTTAGCCAAAATACGTTGCAGTTGATCAAAAAGAAACGCAACATAGTGGAAAATGTCACAGAACAACTTAAAACTTTGGACAAACAATTATCACGGAAAGTAAGAAAATACGTAAGAAAAATTTAAACAGAACCCACCAGTGAGACTATTGAAAATTAAAAAAATATGAGAGTCCTCAAGAAGAAGATAGCAAATGGCAGAAAAAAATGCATACTTAGAGACCTAAATGGGACACAACAGATAGAGAAAAACTACCGGAGATAACTGAAGAATTTTATAAAACAGTATACAGGAGCCAGCAGAGTAACGAAGGAAGAACTAGAAGAAAATGTAAAGACCTGATAAATCAAAATTCAAAAACGAGATGAAGCAGGCTTTATTAGAAATGAAAAATAACCGGTCACCAGGAGAGGATGGAATAGTGATAGCAGCTGTGAAGATGGGAGGAGATAAATTATTTATGTTCATACAAGAACTTTTCAACAAACGCCTACATGAAAACACCACACCGACAAAATGGAATAATGCCATAACAATTCTCATAGACAAAAAAGGCGATATATCGGACTTAGAAAACTATAGACCTGTAAGCTTTCTCTCACATTTCAACGCGTGGTTTATGATAATTATCACTAGGAGAATGAAGAGGCAACTTGAATTCTATTAGCCGCGTGAGCAGGCCGGATTTAGGAAGTGGTTTGGAACAAACGACCACATCTTGGTTATAAAAACGCTAATCGAGAAGACCTTAGAATGCAGCGAGCCACTCGTTCTGATATTCGTGGATTTCCAAAAGGCTTTCGACACGTTCGAATTATACGCAATCATATCCTCGCTATGACAGAGTAGAATCGACATCAGGTAGGTACACAAACCTCATCAAACATATCTAGGATAATGCAACTGCCACTAAGGTTTAATAAGACAACAAATAGCTTCAAAATAAAAAGAGGTGTCACAGGGCGATAAAATCTCACCCAAGTGTAGGGCGTATTCACTCATAAATTCCACGGAATGGAAATATGTAGTGGACACTGCGCGTTACACGTGGGCCTGGCCTCTGTTGTTAGGGAATTTTTATTTTTTTTAAATCCCCTTAAACAGAGGTATCGACGGTGACGCTTTGCCAAAATTTTTTCAAATGAGCGCGAATTTGGGCACCTAGAATACATATCCGAGATCAGTTTCGGTTTTAATATGTTATATATATATATATATATATATATATATATATATATATATATATATATATATATATATATATATATATATATATATATATATATATATAGTCACATTTGTCTATGATAATTAAGTTTATAGTTACTTCTGTGGTCAGTTGTAGTGTGTTGGTAAGTAACAGCGAACACTCTGGAATGATATTTCTAGAAGGGACCAGAAGTTACAAGTGTAGAAGGTCTAGAATCTCTATGGAGAGTATAAATAGACGAACGGTACATAGAGTGAGGCAGTTCAGTATTGAATTAGTGTGGTGTAGAGTAAGTGATCATAGAGTATTAAGCGAGTCAGCAGTAGTAAGTGTCGGTGTATAAGAAGCGATCATAGAAGGCGAATAGTGGAATATAGTTCTATGGACATTTAATAATAGAGATAAATATTTCAGTTGATACTGGTGTTGGAAAATAGTTGCTTATAATAAATTAGTAGTTTGAAAAGCTGTGTTTTGTTCATCAACAAATACAGAACCCCGTAGAGCGTAACAACTGGTGTCAGGTGTGGGGTTTTCAAGCTGCTAGCAGAAATATTTTCCAGAATATTCGTTGAACAACATGAAAATATCTAGAATCTCTGGAAGATCAGTGTCAGCAGTAAGTCATAACTGGGTGTGTTCTTGAAACAGAATACACTGTGTACCATCTTTAAGTACGTCTATGCCTAAGACACGTAGCGCAACATCCAATATGGACACCCAGCTATTGGAATTGATTAAAGAAATGAGAAAAGGAGATGAAGAAGCCAGAAAAAGAGATGAAGAAGCCAGAAAAAGAGATGAAGAAGCCAGAAAAAGAAATGAAGAAGCTAGAAAAAGAGACGAAGAAACCAATGAAGAAATGAGAAAAAATATGAAGAAGTCGGAAAAAGAGACGAATGAGCCAAAGAAGAAATGAGAAAAGGAGATGAAGAAGCCAAAAAAGGTATGAAGAAGCCAGCAAAAGAGACGAAGAAACCAAAGAAATGAGAAAAAGAGATGAAGAAGGCAGAAAAAGAGACGAAGAAGCCAAAGAAGAAATGAGAAAGAGACGAGGAGACGAGAGAGGGGCTGAGAAAAGGGGACGAAGAAGCCAAAGAAGAAATGATAAAAAGAGATTAGAGAGGAACTTAGAAAAGGGGATGAAGAAACAAAGAAAATTCTGCAAGAACAAGCAAGCAGAATTGAGAATATTACTTTATGTATAGACGAACGTATGAAGCAGGTAAAAGACGACAAGCAAGTAGAAAGTCGAGTAAGGGGTATCAGCGACGATGTACATGACAAGCTGACGAGTATACAACAAGTTCAGCAGAAAATGCAAACACTAGAATACAGGTGTGATACCCTAGCCAAGGGAAACATCAGACTCGAAGATAGCCCGGTCGTGAGAATTAAGGTCCCCACATTTGATGGCTCAGTCCCATGGGGTATTTATCTACGCCAGTTTGAAGGCAGAAAAAGAGACGAAGAAGCCAAAGAAGAAATGAGAGAGACGAAGCGGCAAGGGAGGAACTGAGAAAAAGGGACGAAGAAGCCAAAGAAGAAATGATAAAAAGAGATGAAGAGACGAGAGAGGAACTGAGAAAAGGGGATGAAGAAACAAAGAAAATTCTGCAAGAATAAGCAAGCAGAATTGAGAATATTACTTTATGTGTGGACGAACGTATGAAGCAGGTAAAAGACGACATCTTCCAGCAAGTAGAAAGTCGAGTAAGGGGTATCAGCGACGATGTACATGACAAGCTGACGAGTATACAACAAGTTCAGCAGAAAATGCAAACACTAGAATACAGGTGTGATACCCTAGCCAAGGGAAACATCAGACTCGAAGATAGCCCGGTCGTAAGAATTAAGGTCCCCACATTTGATGGCTCAATCCCATGGGGTATTTATCTACGCCAGTTTGAAGCCACTGCTACAGCAAATGGCTGGAGCGAGAGAGGGAGAAAGCGACCTCGCTAATTGTAGCTCTCAGAGGAGATGCTCTAGATGTGCTTCAAGGTATTCCCAGGGAAGAACCGCTAAGTTTTTGGCAACATTAGACATCAATTTGAAATGAGGTTTGGCGATCAGCATTTACAACAGTTGTATCGATTGCAGTTGAAAAATCGTTGTCAGAAACCGGGCGAAAGTCTCCAACATCTCCACGCCGACGTTGTCAAACTGACGCGATTAGCATACCCCCATAGCTCCGATGGAGTTTTTAAACCAGCTGTCAGTGAAAACCTTCATTGGCGCCATCAGAGATACCGACACGCACCAGGCGCTAAAGATGGCAAGACACAAAAACTTAAACGATGCTTTGGCACATGCCTTGGAGTTTGAAGTGGTAAAGCAAGCGTCGGAAAGTCATGTGAAAGTTCGAAGTCTCCAAATCCAAGAAGAAAATAAAACAGATTCATCCAAGATCATGCAGCTACTAGAGAAAATAGCAGAACAAATAAGGCCGACGTCTCATGGACACCCAATAAGAGCTCACCGTGCAAATGTCTTGCGCTGCTGGAACTCCGGCAAGGTGGGACATATAAGGGGCAAAAGGTTGGGCTCTAAGATCACGCGCAAGGGAGAAAGTGAAGCTAAGGCCGGTAACCATTTCTCAGGTTAGCGATTCTGGCAGCGCTCTTGTCGTAGACGGATACGCAAGCGGTAATAAGACTCAGATGGTCGTCGACACAGGCGCACCTAGGACGATTAGTCGCCGCGACACGGTTCCAATATGGCGAGTAAGAGAGCCAGACAAAGTGTACAGAGTAAATGCAGCCGGTTGTGATCGGATCCAGGTATTTGGCGAAACTGACGTCGAGCTGCAAATTGGGACATGGAAGGCAAAGCAGAGCCATAGTTGCCGCCATATCAGACCCGATTATATTTGGCTTGGACATACTTCAGGGTCAGTGCGCTAAACCTGATCTTGGCATTAACATCCTGACTATCGGCGGTGAAGAAATAATAATGTCGCCTGGCAGTAACCGGGTAGTGCGAAAAATTACCATAGTGAAAAATAGCAACGTCTGCCGTGAAAGTGCCATTCCAATGAAGAGAGCTGTGAGAGGAAGAGACGACCCAGTTACTCAGCCAGCAGCAAGTGGAGAAGAAATTAGGAGAAGACGAAAGGTGTAAAGACCATGAAAATGTGAAGCCAACCCAGAAGAAGGTCAGTGAAGACATTTGTTGGAACGGAGTCGATGTCGACAGGATGAATAGGTCCCGCCGAGATATTTGTGGAAGTAGAAACGCCAGAACAACAGCAACTACACGGAAGAACCAGTACCACCTAAGGACTTCGCTTGAAGAAAGCTCCGACATATTGACGAGAAGGAAAACCATCCACTCTGCTGTCAGAATGCATATACGAATAGAAAGCGACCGCATGAAGACCAGTTATGACGTGTCACCTAATTCAGCTGGTTTTAAATAAGAAGATCGGGTGTTGTTCTACAAGCCAGTGCAACGCAAGCGACGGTCACCTAAACTACAGAACTTATGGGAAGGTCCGTATAAGGTGATCAAAAGGATCAATGGCGTTGTCTATCGCATTCAGAGGAGCCCGAAGAGCAAGATGAAGGTGGTCCATATGCACAGACTTACGACATACCAAGAAATGTCAGAATTCGACCGGGACGGTCGAATATAAGAGGGGGGCAGTGTCACATTTGTCTATTAAGTTTATAGTTACTTCTGTGGTCAGTTGTAGTGTGTTGGTAGCAGCGAACACCCTGGAATGATATTTCTAGAAGGGACCGGAAGTGACAGGTGTAGAAAAGTCTAGAAGGTCTAGAATCTCTATGGAGAGTATAAACAGACGAACGGTACATAGAGTGAGGCAGTTCAGTATTGAATTAGTGTGGTACAGAGTAAGTGATCATAGAGTATTAAGCGAGTCAGCAGTAGTAAGTGTTGGTGTATATGAAGCGATCATAGAAGGCGAATAGTGGAATATAGTTCTATGGACATTTAATAATAGAGATAAATATTTTGGTTGATACTGGTGTTGGAAAATAGTTGCTTATAATAAATTAGTAGTTTGAAAAGCTGTGTTTTGTTCGTCAACAAATCCAGAAACCCCGTAAAGCGTGACAATATATATATATATATATATATATATATATATATATATATATATATATATATATATGATGTATGTATCCAACTGACAACTAAAAAAATAATTAACCGAGTTTGATGAAACTCGGCAAGTACCTTCCTTGTATTAACGGCTTGGATGAGTTCGTTAGCCAGCCCGATCGAACCGGTTTTTCTAAAAAAATAATTTGAGTTTTCCTAATAAGAATTCGTAGCTCAAAAAATAACAAAGTTATAATGATGATATTTGGCAGGTATGTTGCACTAGTAAAGACACTACATACCAAAACTCAATATTCTCGGTTAATAGAAAATTGAGTTATTCAAATTTGAGGCATTTAATAAAAGGTCGCTACCATAATAACGCACTTGCTGCGTTCCGAAATTTTTTGTGTTATTGTTTTGACTAGTATTCTTAGGTATATCTGCTCTAACCCTGGGGCAGTATTTGTGTGATATCATTTTCTTGTTTGGTTTTCTGGGATTTTCATGAAACTAGATGAAGTAAAGTTATTAAAACGATTATCTTTTTTATCTTTGGTTTTTGTGATTATTTATTTATTGTTACATATTATCTTCTGCAATGGTCACAATAAGTCGTTAAAGGCTGAAATTTTTTGTTAATAAAGTATGACATCGGCGACCAAAATATCAACTTTTTTTTTCGCTTAAACGTCATAAAATGTGTCAAAACATACAGAAAACATGATTGGGAACGAACATTTTTTGTGTCTGTCGGCCAGTATGTTTATCTGTTTGTAGCCACGATAACTTTGGGACAAATTGAGATATCGTCTTCAAATTTGGTATACAGTTAGCACCCGACAAACGTACGGTTCGGATTGTTTTTGGGTAAATTCGCTCCAGGAGGTAGGGGATGATTTGGTGAAGATTGGCATTTTTTCGTTAAAACTGGAGCACTATAACGTTTTAGGGCTTGTTTATTAGAAAACTTTCACTTTCATCAAACATCTGGTACTCTGTGCTGAAATTAAATTAGGGGTTGAATGTGTGCGGGTGGAACATCGGTGACAGATATTTTGAAATATTTGCTAAAACGACGTAAAAAGTCTCAAAACATAAAGAAAACTTGATTCTCGAAGGATTTTTATTCCTGTCGGTCTGTCGGTCGGTTGGTATATCGGCCTGTACGTCTGTTAGTAGGCGTAATAACTTTCCAACGATTTGAGATATCTTCAAATTAGGTATCCAACACCCGATAAAGGAACGCTTCAAATTGTTTTTGGGTAAGATCGCTGTAGGGGGTACGGGATAAATGAAGGTTGATTTTGTGAAAATTGACATTTGTTCGTTAAAACTTGAGTAATATAACGTTTCAGAAGTGTATGGGTACAGGAATACGAATATTTTCTTTGTGGTCAAGTCGTGGACCCTAAATTCGTTTTATGAGAATATCTATCTGAGGAAAGTAGATTGTCACAGCTATGTGAAAGTCATGATTCAATTTACAGCACTATTTTTTAAGTGTATGCAATACACATCGGTCCAATTAGAACTGTTAATTTAAGACGTTAGGCCTTGAAACATAAAAAAATTGCTTTTTTTTACTTTCACATACAGAGTGCAGCCCTTCAAGTCAGATACCGACGAACCGCCACTGGGGTGATATCTTAATGAGGAGTGTCCTGTGAAAAGTGTTAGGAATTATAGAAAAAGTATTCCTGCTGACTGGTTGGTTATACCATCTACCTGCTTGATAACGCATAAAGAAACGTGAATCACCTGTTTAATTTCTAGTCTATATTTCTTGAGAATTTCTAGATGAAAAACAGTCAAAAGGAACAGTAATAATACCACAGGTGGCAAACCATTTTCGGAATCTGGAAGAGTCACAAGAGTATCATTGAATCTGTGACGTTTGACGTTTCTAAAGTAAGTTTGCATACCTCATCAGAGCGGCATGCCCCTGCAATGCCTAAAACCGCCACCACCTTCATAAGCAAATATGTGTCATCGGATGCCTGCAAGAGAAAATCATTGCCTTGTTCTCTTGTGAAAACGCCTGACTTTTTAGTTTATAGTGATCATTCTTACATTTGAGAAATGCCCTCAATATGGGATATTTCGTAATATCCGTATATTCCTCTACAAAAATTACAGAGATGATCATTGAGTAGTCACATGACAAATTCGCCGGTGATTTTCATGTTGTTGGTTTCTTCATGAAATATGATATGTCATTTTAGAAACACCAGTATTTCTACTCTGACACCATTCCTTAAATATTCTGTACACTCGTTCATAGCGACCTTTCGACCTTTTAGGCAATAAACTTTTAGAGCCAAGATTTGTAGCATTTTCTACTTGAGAATCACTTATTTCGAAACAATAATTCAGAACCAGCAACATTACACCCTTTATGTTAGCGTCGTTAAAGTTTTGTGTGATTAATATTATATTGACAAGTATACAAACAGAAATGAATATGGTATATTTAAGATTTCCGCCAAATCTTTTAAAATTATATTAGCTCTCCCCGCCATTGTTACATAGCGCTATATCGCAGAAAAGCTTACTCGGCAGTTGTTCTGAAAGAGAGTAGGTCCTGCTATCTCCGTTAGTTTATTTTCGATGTGTCTTTTTGACGCTAACATAAAGGTAAAATAATGTTTACGGTATTATTTTTACTTGAAGAATATAAATTGTATTTGCTTAATGGAAAACGATTTTGTTCATTTTTTCTTGAAAAAATTGTTAAGTTTAATTATTAATATTTCACATATTTATATTAAAAATAATTAAAAACAGACCAATATTTTATTAAAAGTACTACCTAGAGCAATTATGCACAATCAACCAAGGGTTGCGGTGCTATCGGGGCGGCAAGGCCGCGGACGAGCCCTGAGGGAACAAAAAAAACTACCTAGAGCAAAACGACTTATCGGTATGTCATTTTTCTTGATGTACTTCAGGGCATTAGATCAATCCATTAGAAGCGTAACTCTCACCAAAAAAATCGCTCCATGTACAACTCGCCTATCAGGCGGGCAAATCCATATTATATGCCCTACACTGTTTAGTGAGGGGTATAGAAACCACACCAAGCTATCAAAAGAGCATTACACGTGAGTGAACTGGAATTCTCCATTGTAAGATGGATCCTACACGTAAGGGAAGTGGAATTCTCCATTGTAAGATGGATTGAGTCAATGCTAAAGCCGTGTTATTATAGCTACTGCAAATTAAACCAACGCAGCAGTGACGACGGCAAAAGGTTGTCGTCAGGGATAAGTACTATAACATCTGCTGATCCCTGCTGTGATCGCTCGTTCGTTGTTGATAGACGTATGACTTAATTGAGCGGAGCAATATTTATAGTCCAAGGACTCGCAGATGGTATTGTCATAATAGTAAAGGCCAAGCATGAGGCTTTAATATCTAGCCTAATGCAAACAACCCTAACTATAGTAAGGAACTGGTGTGAAGCAGAGGAGCTTAATTTCAATCCTTATAAGACAGTTCTTGTCCCATTCACGAACAGAAGGAAACTAAATCTAAAAGCTCGCACTCTGAATGGTACACAGATACAATTTTCCAATGAAGTTAAATACTTAAGGATCTTCTTAGACCAATAACTGAATTGGAACACACACTTAGAAAAAACTATTTCGAGGGCGACAATGGCAAACTGGATATGCCGTAGGTTCGTAGGAAAGACATGGGGGCTGTATCCAAGGTTGGTATATTGGATACAAAACTGTGGTTAAACCCATGGTCACATATGCATCTATAGTATGGTGGCCAAAAATGAAGCAAGCCTCAATGAAAATCAAATTGAAACAAAAAATGCAGAGGCTGATATGTCTTAGAATCATGGGAGCTATGGCGTCATGCCCCACAGCTGCAATATAGGCACTGCTGAATCTTACTCCACTGCAGATATGCGTGAAGAGGGAAGTGCCCAAGAATATTTCAAGCAGACAAATACAAACTAGGTTAGCCACTTGAAGAACCCGAAAATTATTCCATTGGAGTCACCCACCAAACCAACCGATCAAATTCCAGCTAAACTGGACTTCATAGTCTCATTTGACGTGATCATAAGTGGCCTTCACGCAGAGAGAGAGAGAGAGAGAGAGAGAATGCTAACAATCAACTCATCCGTATGGTATACAGACGGGTCTAAACAAATGGAGGGAGCAGGGCTGGGAATAAGAGGACCTAACTTCAGATTCGCAAAGTACCTAGAAAAATCTTCCACAATCTTCGAATTGCTATAAATCTGTCTACAGGAGTGCATACAAGGAAGGCTTAGAAATAGAGATATATACATTCTCTCAGACAGTCAGGCACCACTAAAGACTCTAAAATCTTTCAAAACCGAGTCTAAACTGACCTGGGACTGCAAAAAATTCTTCAAGCAACTGGCTACGAACAACAGCAACATAACTTTGATGTGCGTACCAGGGCATCAAGGCATTGTATGAAATCAGGAAGCAGATAGCCTTGCAGAAAGGGCAGCAACAACAACATTCTATGGTCCACAGCCCAATTGTGAATTAACAAAAAGCCATGTAAGAAATTAACTTAATACTTAGGAGAGGAACCAAATGTTGCCATACTGGAGGAAAACGCAAGGCTTAAGGCAGGGAAGATGGACCATCGCCATATCAATAGAGAAGTGAACGGTTTATTGAACTAAATAGAACGACTTTAGAATAATCACAGGGCTTTTCACAGGACAATCCCCAGTAAGGTGTCACCTTATGAAGATGGGTAAGGCGGACAGTGAAAACTGCAGATACTGCATTAAAGCAGCAGAAACAACAGAACATTTGCTATGCCACTGCAGGACTCAGTTGTACAAAAGGCTAAAATACCTTGGAGTCCTTAACACGCCAAGACACAAGTAAAATAGCTCCCAAAAAGATAGTAAACTACATAAAAGGTCGAGACCTTTTTGGGCAACTAATAGAAAAAAGAATCATTCACAAAAAAAACATCGGGGTCGCAGAGCTCAGAAGCCAAAGGCCTATATGACTGATTAAACAATCTAGAATCTACAACTCAAGGTCCCAGTGTTGTACGTTAGTATACTTAGAAGTAAGAAGGACATCGTATTTCGTGTTAAAAAAATCGGTTCTGTCTAATAGTACAGATAGCAAATACGCGTTCGGGTTAAGAGAATTATTCTTGGCACTACTACGCATAACATACTGCTTCCCGCTTCCAGAAAGAATACACTATTAATACTAAAATGATTTGTAATAGTAAGAATTAAACCGCGAGAGATATAATGGTGAAAAAGGCAATTTAATAGCAATAAACACTACAGACAAAAAAGTTTTTATCGTATTTTAGCGCATGCGGTGGCAATAAAAATTGTTTTCAAATTAGCTTTACTAGTACCAAAGTTAAGAATACTGTGATTCCTGGACATTTTAAGTGCATGCGTTTTTCTAAATCTGGAAATATAAGTCAGCTATAGTGTTGATTTTCTAAGTGATTAGTCAATCCTGACAAATTTTGAGATTATATGTGAAAGGCATGAAATGTGCCTTTTTTATGAGTGGATACATTCTATATATATATATATTTGATGACAAATACGTACTTCATTATGAAGCATTTTTGAATCACTTTATTTTGTCACATCCAAGCCAATGAATGTTCACTTAAAATTCGTGATTTGAAGTACTTAGGGTAATCCATTCACTTTCTTACACCTACGATTTTCAGGTGATTTCTCTAGACGAAACTTTTATTTATGTGTTTATTTATTATCCACCTAATGCGGTATCAACACGGCGTTAAGGGTATACACAGTATACAGTTTGGAACAGTCAAAAAGAATAAATTCAGTATTTTAATTATTGTGCATATTTATAAAAAATCCTGAAACAGGTAAATTTTAGATTACAAAACAACATCCTGCAACGTGAAAACTTCACCACTTCATTCAAACAGCTGTAACACGAAATTTTTAAATAGAAAGTAAGGGCTTGTTATGCCTAATTTGAAAGATATCTTCATTCTCTATGAAAAAATCTATGGTTTTAAAATTTATTACAAAAATTAACTGTAAAAAAAAGAAAGAAATTATTGACGAACCTCGCTGCAATACACTAAAAAATAAATAACTAATCGCATTTCATTTTCGATAATGAGATATATCAAAAACAATTTCAGCGTCCTTTTTTAGACCGTATCAATTAAAAAGAAGACATAAAAAGTTATTAACATTCTTCACAGTCGGAATGTTAGTTTTATTTAAAACGCCTTAGCAACTTGCTGTGTGATTGTAATCGTATGACAGTAGTTGTCAGTTGATAACTGCAATTTAGAAACATGGTGAACAAAAATGCATAAAATAACAATTCTACAGATGATTGGCTGCGGAGATAAAACACGATCACAGATCGAAGTTGCTCGCATATTTCAGGAAAATTTTCTCGATTTACCGCGTATATCCAAAGGGACAATTAGGAACATTGAAAAGCACCTGCGCGAGCTTGGACATGTATGGCGGATACAAAAAACTTCTAATGCACTGAGTAATGATACCATGTTGAATGTAATACTTGAGTTTGTGGAAAACCCACATACTTCGAGTCGACAAGCAGCTGGAAGATTGGATGTTAGCCATTCATCGATTATTTGAATATTAAAAGAAAATAGAATCCATCCGTATAAATTAATACAAACTTATGAGTCATGGAAGACGATTTTGAAGAAAAACGTCTGTTTTTGAACAAATGGTGGAAATGTTAGATAACAATGTTATCCAACTATAACATGTCTTGTTTTTTGATGAGTGCAGTTTTACACTTCACGGCCATGCTAATCGTCAAAATGCCCGCTACTGGTCCAAAGAAAATCGACACTGGCTGAGAGAAGAACATACGCAATGCCCTAAAAATGTTAATATTTGTGCAAGAATAGTTAGGAACCATGTCGTTTGTCACTTTTTCATGGCAATTTGAATAAATATAATTACGTAACACTGCTCCAAAATAATGTCGTGCCAAGTTTGGCAAACTTATATCCTGATGAGCAAACCCACAATGATTTTTTCTCATTATCAGGAATGAAACGTGATTAGTTAATAATTTTTTGTAAGTTGTAGTGAAGTTCGTCAATCAGATGTCAAATTTTAAAACCATAGAATTTTTGCATTAAGAATGAAGAGATCTTTAAAATCAGGTATCACAAGCTCCTGCTGCCTATTTAAAAATTTTGGGGTTGCAACTATCACTGGGGTTGAATGTAGGGGTAACGTTTTCACGTTGCAGGATGCCATTTCTTATTCTGAATTGACGTGTTTCAGGATTTTTTATAAACATGCACAATAATAATTTAGATACTGAACTTATTCCATTTGGGTCTGGGTGGTCCACACTATAACCACACAATGACAGGCGTGCCCCGATCTCCAGCGCTCAAATATTATGGTGACCTGTGAAAAAGTGCTAGATCCAGTACAAACGTAGTATAGCAGCAGCGCTTATAAGTGCTGCAAAGGTATGTGGACACAGTGCGTTTTTAACAGGTTTCAACATTACAAAACAGTCCAGAATTGACCGACTCCAGTGATAGCAAGCTTGTACCCGCGGCTCAAATAGATGTAGCCATTATGCCGGTAAATTGTCATTTTATTCTGTTCTCTTGGGAGCTCGAGCCACAGAGTCCCTATGGACCAGCTATCGGGTTAAAAAATATCCTTTTGGAGTGCCCTTTACGTTCCCCGAAAACACATTTTATGGATTTTCTGGAAAAGTATGTCTTGTGTAACAAAAGCTATTAATGCCTCTTTAAATGCAAGACTGAGAAATGGTATAACTTTTACAGAAAAGTCAGTGGCTAGCTAAAATATAGTGCATATACAAGGGAAGATAAAAGACTGAGGTTGGACACTATGGCTGGAAAAACAGAGCGTTATGCGCTAGATAAGTATTTCGACAACGAAGTTGTCTTTATCAGTAGCTGCCGCTAAAGTAGTAGATACGTACTTCAACAACGAAATTGTCTTCATCAGTAGCTGTCGCTAAACTTCGTAATACGTATCTAGCGCAAAAGTTTTTTGTGGTTTTTGGGGTGATTCGGCTTTTTGTTTCATACAAAGGAAGATTAAAATAAAATCTACCTAGCCAAAAACACGCTGCCATGACAATTATTTACTGTCAAGTTGCTGGAAGTGTTTAGCGAGTATCTATAAAGTTGAATGTATATCAATTCATTTTTGTGATTTTTTTAAAGTGGTTAACGCGCGAAACTGAGGTATTTAATACCAGGGCAAAGAAGTGTATAAATGATGTATATGGTGAAAATGTCCATAATATTTTCCAATAAAACTCTGGTAAAATCAATTCAAATATGATAGAGAATTCATTCGAAATGACCCTAAAAGTTACAAACTGTGGAGGCAAAGGCTGAAGACAACATGATGAGTGGAAGAAATGGTGTTACAGAAACGACGACTGAAAGTTTAAATTGTTGCCTATGAAATATGAATCTGCGAAGTATTCGTGTTGACAATTTTGCATAAGGATTTTGACATGATAATCATTAACAAACGTTATGCGGCAACAAAATTGCGAATAACTTGGCCCAAAGATGTAATGGACGATGAAACGTGTGTGTTTCACTGGGATCCCCCGACAAAACAACAGGAAATTTCAATGGTTTCACAAAGAATCTTCATCACCCAAAAGCAAAGATGCAAGCATTGATAGAGTCATTTTTGGGGAGATAAAGGTTTTCTTTGGTTATAGTACAGGTAGAAGGTGTGTATACAATCACCATAAATGTCTAAAATGAAGCAATTAAAAATTTAAGAGTTGCCATACAACAAAAGAGACCATCTAATTTTGCTCCAAAAACTATATTACTGCACAATTGCTGAATTCATAAGGCACAAAGAAATCAACAACTGCAGGTTTGTTCAGTTTCAATACCCCCTTACAGCCCTGACCTAGCTTGATCAGACTACATCTTTTGTAAACTAAAGAAACACTTGCGGGCATATCAATTTTCTTCAAGTGAAGAGCTAAATGAGGATATCTCCGACTTTTTGGAACAGTTACCAAATTAAACATTTTTGGGGGGTATCACGTTAATTAAGAAGTGTTGTACTAAGTGGTAACTGTTCATATGTCAAATAACGACGGGACGCAGCAAGTGCGTTATGGTAGCGAATTTTCGTAAAAATGCTTTTAATGGCAAATATGTCTCGTTTTTAAAACAAGGACATTTGGTTGGTTGGCAGTATAACCTATATATTAGTAACAATCTACGGTATTTCATTAAAATAGCTTTGTTGTTTCAAAAAATTTTCCGAAAATAAACCTTAAAACTTCCAGAAAAAAAACTGGTCCAATTTTCCTGGCCAACGCACCTCTTTAATCTGTTTACACACCTGCGAGGATATAATTATTCACACACAGCTTTAGGACCAAAATTGAAAAAAATATGAAAATTTGCAAAAATTTCTTTTACAGAAAATCACCTTTTTTTACAGAAATTGCCTTCAGTAATGTTACACTAAATTACATTTTTCACAAAAATTCGACAACTTTTCTTTTACAATAACTTACTAAACATTTATTATTAATTACCAACACATCACAAAAATCTTACAAAAATAAATTCCACAGAAACACTAAAAACATTTCTGCGAAAACTTTTTAAATTCAGCCACTATTTGAGCGTGCCCATATTCAGCAGCTCGATTTTTTCGACGTCATACCAACAAAAAGCTCTCTGAATGCGTCACTTCCATGGGCCTCCCCTATCTATTAATAAAAACGTCGTTTCACAATTTGTGATATGTGTTTGAAATATGTGCAAAAAACGTGAAGGGTTGCAAAACAATTGAAATAACTCAAAAACGATGAACGATAATAATTTTTTTCTTACAAACATGCATTATAATTCGCTGAAAAACACAAAAATGCAATAAAATAAGGGGTTGTTTTATAATAAAAAAAAGAAAGCGTGTATCACCAAAGACTTATGGGCCACCCTGTGATTGTCGAAATAAGTTTATAAGATGCAGCTCGAGATACCCTATAATTAACGTATATACTTTTTTGTCATATCTTGTATAGTAACGGATATATTGAGCGTTGCCGTAGAAAAGCGTCACCTTGTATATGTGTAACAGGCAAAATCTGAAACTGACCCCGTATATGGGTTTTTGGGGTTCTAGTTCGCGCTCATTTGAGGAAATCTTTTCAGAATTCATAAGTCGCGGTCTTCTCAATAACGAATTTTTTAGACGAAAATTTGCTAAAATATAAACCATAAACTCTATAACTGAAACTATTGCCGAAGCATCAGAAAGAGGGTCTTTCTGAAATGGATTTTCTAAAATTATTTTAGTAAAATGAAGGACAAGCATGGTTGAAGCTGAATGTTAAGGCTTTGTAAAACACAATTCTTACGACATATTGTTTACATAATCCGTATTTGTTCCAAATTCGTTGTCTGAAAATTGCAAATTTTGACGTTTCAAATCGCGACTTTGACGTTTGAAGAAGAAAAATTATCAAATTTTCCAAATCTTTTTGCTACTTCTTGACGTTTTTGTGTCAAGAAAACAACCATTGTATGTAATATTCAATTGGTTTTATTAATCATACAAAATATTTTGTTCTTGTCCTTTCCTCTGATCACCAGTGGCATCCAATTTTTTTTCCTTAAAATGCCTATAACTTTGTTTCCTTTCAACTCAGGAATCTGAATTTTGGCATATAGGGTAAGTTGGACAGTAGAAACGTATATGCCAAATTTGGTTGTCATAGCTCTGTTATTTTCGGAGATACGAAAATTTTCTCGGAAAAACTGGTCCGATTTTCCTGGATAACGAACTTGTCCGAGCCACTTACAAAAGGAAGGTGCGTACCAAATTTCATTAAAATCGGCCCATTATTTTTTTGAGTTATCGGTGTGATACATATATACAGGTTGGTCACTTTTAAGTGGGCCACCATTGGGATCTCCGAAACTGTAAGAGATACGAAGCTGGTTAAATTAGGAAAAATATGCTAAATTTTATTCTCTTTCAGAAGCTGAAGTAGTTGGTGGGTTTTCATAACTCGTCACAGGCTATCAGATAATGGTCTTAATTTTATTTAAGGCCTACTGGATTTTACTTTGACATGGCCAACTTTTGTTTTTCTTATGGGCGCCATCATTGGACAGAGAAAAAATTATGAATTCACTGGTGTCGCACACATGATTTATTTAGCTCACTACTTTACTTTTCAAGATCAATTTAAAATTGTATCAGCCAGTATCAAGTTGCCATGAAAAAAATAAATGAATTTGTCAGTTTACAAAAGTTAGTAAAAGTATCTTACAGTACACAGTCGGCCAATAAGAATGTATGCTAAATCACAGACAACCTTAGGTCTTACTTTATTAATTACCTAACTTAGAATCAATGAATAACTCGATTTCTTCTTCACCTATGCAGACACAAAAAAAAAGACAAAAAAAAACTAAAACTACATAAACTGTTCAAATTGTGCACAAAGTAAAGTTCTGCGATGCAAACTATTCACTGCATTCTTAATAGTATCTGGTTCAATGCTGTGGAATGCTTCTCTGATTTTCTCTTGTAAATCATTAATGTTATCGGATGGTCTGTCATAGACTTGGGTCTTTGCAATGCCCCAAATACAACAATCCAACGGATTCAAGCAAGGGGATCGCGGTGGCCAAGGCACGGGACCGGTAGCACCAATCCACGGATTTGTAAATCGTTCATTTAAATACTCCCTGGCAATTTTGGCACTATGGGGAGGTGATCCATCTTGTTGGAACCAGTTAAGTCTACGAATACTGGCCAAGGGAAGATTATCTAGCATTTCTTCAAAATCATTTCTTAGAAAATTCAAATAAAACTCTGAAGTCAAACGCCTGGGTATGAAGTATGGGCCTTATAATTTACTGCTTAACAGACCACACCATACATTAATTGAAAACCGGATTTGTGGTCTAACTTCGTGTATGAGATGAGGATTTACAACTGAATAATAATGCTTATTTCTTCTATTGAAAATACCGCAATTTGTAAAGAGGGTCTCGTCGGTCCATAGTACCTTTTCGGGAAAATTGAAATCTTGACCCACTTTTTCACGAAACCATATAGAAAAAGCTAGTCTTTTTTCATCGCCTCCTGGATGTAATTGTTGCGTTGGTTTAAATTTATAATCATGATACTTATGTTTCTTTAAAATTTTCTGGACTCCACTTTTTGATCAATTACATTCTGTTGCAATTCTTCTTTGAGACGATTATGGATTTATGTTTATTTGTGCCAGGACATTAACATGATTCCAAGTTTCATTAGTTATTCGTGATCGTACGTTTTTAAATGTACCATTTTCATTAAATTGTTGACATAGACGTCGAAAATAGGTTCTATTCGGTTGCCGCCTTTCAGGATACAGATCTGCATATTCACGAGATGCATCCACAGAATTTCTGTATTTACGGATATAAATATTGTACATATCTATTTTTTCTTGTATCGAGCATGATGACATTATTATTAATCAACAAAATTCACTATTTTTTCAACAAAGCATACACTTGTATGTAATTTGACATCAACACTAATCTGATTTTTCTAAACTGTCAAACTCATTTAATGTTTTCATGGCAACTTGATACTAACCGATAAAATTTTTAATTGATCTTTAAATTAAATAACTAAGACAAATAACATATTTGTGTTATGCTACTAAATTCGTCTTTTTTTCTACCCATTGATGTCTAAATCCAATATGGCGAAAAACAAAAGTTGGCCATGATAAAAAAATCTAGTAGCCTTAAAATTTTTTAGGAGCAGCATCTGATAGCTTGTGCCGAGTTATGGAAACCTACCAATTTCAGTAACATTCTATTATATAATAAAAAAGTTAGAGGAAATAAAAAAAACTAACTTTTCAGTTTTTTCAGGATAATTCAGCAATTATTCAAGTTATCCGAAATTTGACTGTAGCTTCTAAAACAGACTGAAATTACACACATTTTTCATAATTTAACCGACTTCGTATCTCTTATAGTTTGGGATGTGTGTAATGTGTGTAATTTCAGTCTGTTTTAGAAGCTACAGTCAAATTTCGGATAACTTGAATAATTGCTGAATTATCCTGAAAAAACTGAAAAGTTAGTTTTTTTTATTTCCTCTAACTTTTTTATTATATAATAGAATGTTACTATATATATATATATATATATATATATATATATATATATATATATATATATATATATATATATATATACAGGGTGTTCAAATAAGGACACGGACCGGCTGTATCTCGAAAACCATCACAGCTGCAGCTTTCGGAAAAAAATTAGCATAAGTAAAGTGGCCATGAGAAAATGTTGGAAATTATTTTCAGCTTTCTAAATCTGCCGCTAGGTGGCGAAAATGCCATGGCTTACCTAAAATCTTTAATTTCTCGAGAATCTTGACGCATAACATAAGCTGGTTTTAGGTAATTTGTAATCAACGTTCACTTATCTACAACTTCTGTTTAAAAAAAAATTCCTTATGGACCAGTGGCGGAGGTAGGGGGCGAGAATTTTTTTTTACAAACAAATGCCTATAACTTGATAACCAGTAGAATATAATTTTAAGAATTGTAGCTTGTTAGAAAGAGCTTTCATAAGAAATTCCAGGTATTAGTATTTTAAATCTACAGTCACACATGCACAAAATACAGAGGGCGCTAGAGTAGAGGAGTCTAGTTTTATTAAATTTTACGAAAATTTTCAAATGGCAGCATAGTATTATAATATAACTATCAAAAAGCGAATAAAGTTAGAAAGAACTCAGTGAAAACCCAAAACGAATATGTTTTTCCGTTTCAGAGAAAACTCGAATTTTATGTATTTTGGTGCTTATTATGCCATTTCTCAAAATTGGATATGAATATAGCAAAATCTCTATAGAATATTCGTTTTCAGGCATCGTTATACAAATTAACATAGTTACCAATAACAAGTAATCACTTTAATATGAAATAAATTTATTACCTTATCATAAAACTAAGATACAAGAGCCAAGAATCGATTTTAAGGTTTTATTCGTAAATTAAGTGATTATATTATGAAACCGAAACTATATGAATGTAAAAACCTAAAATTTAATTAACATTTTATTATTTACAAATGTTCAAACTGCTGTCCTTTTTTATGTATACATTTAACTAATCTCTGACGAGTAGAGGCAATTTGAAAATAAACTGTGTATGGTTAATGCGTGAACACAGAACACTCCCTTGCGTGGATAGGAAATTTTGACACTGTCGAACGTGACACTTATCTCGTCAGTGATTGTAATTGGACTCAATCGCGTAAGTGCGACTCGCGCATAACGGCACACAGAACCACAGAGCAGGTTGATCTATGTTCAGAACATAATGTGCCATGTACCGGCATCAGAATTTTGAATGTTTTACATCTGTACACCCTACGCACTAAAACAATACGATATATATTATTTGATTATATCCTAGAAGGTGTCTACTTTAAATTAGAATATCATGTCTGCCAAGTGGACACGGACACGGAATGAACTTAAACTTCACTACAATCATTATAAAAACTAACGTACTTACCAATAGCATTTATGTAATCACTTTAAAATGAAATAAATTTATTACTTTATTATAAAATTACGATACAGAAGTAATGTAGAAGTCATGAAAAAATTAATTTATATTATGAAAATAAAACACTTTTCATTAGGCGTTTAGAGAAAATGCTCAGTATTTATTTTGAAAATTCATTCCATACATATTATCTTTATCATAATATAGTAATAAATACAACCAATGTCTAAAATCATTTAAACACTTGTTAATGCCCATGTGAAATTCATATGCAGTTTTGTACTTCAGTCAATGTAGTCCATGTGTTGTCAACGAATGTAAGGAAATTGAAAAAATTTGTTTTATAAACGTCAAAATCCTATGTTCAATTTATTACTGATCTTATTAATTATTTGTAGTGTTTCTGTGTGTTTTTTTATCAATAGTTAGTGTTTTACGTTTTCAGGATGTCTTATTCTAACGAGGAAGCATTTGATATGCTTGAAATTTATTTTATATTTTTTTGGAATCCTGTTGTCGCATCACGAGAATATGCTTTAAGGTGCCCGCAAAGAAGACATACTCAAGAGAGGTGTCTATTCGCATTGCAAGATATATGCAGGAAACTGGATCTGTAAGACGCACCAGAAGACAAGTCAGAGCTCGTAGGATTAAAAATGAAGAAAACATTACTAATGTGATTGCTCTTGTTACTGCTAATCCACATATTAGTGTACGACAAATTTCTAGAAACTAAGGTGTGACCGTAGGTCTGTATACAATGTTTAAAAGACCATAATATGCACCCATATCACATAGTATTGCATCAGGTGCTAAATGAAACTTATTGTGACCACAGACTGAATTACTGCCATTGTATGCTGAGTATGCTAGAAGAAACACCACGATTTCTATCACAAATGGTATGGACAGATGAAGCAACATTTTCAAATTGTGGGAAAGTAAATCTCCATAATATGCACTATTGGTCGGACAGTAATCCCCATTGAATGAGAGAATTAGATCGGCAAAATCGATGGACTTTTAAACGTATGGTGTAGTATAGCTAAAGGAAAAATTGTTGGACATATTTCTTTGACGGACCACTTAACGGAGATCTGTATTTAATTTTTTTAACTCAAAGCATAAAAATGTTATTGGAAGACATTTCTCTAGAAACAAGATTAATAATGTTGTTGCAACACGACGGGTGTCCAGCATACTTCGCGCAAAGTGTACGCGAATATCTTAATGTTCAATTTCCAAATCGGTGGATAGGAAGAGGAAGCTTATTTCCATGGCCACCCAGATTACCTGATTTGACTTGCTTAGATTTTTATTTATGGAGAAGAGTGAAAGATTTGGTATATCAAACTCGACCAACAACTAGAGAAAATATGATGTAAAGGATATAAGTTGCTGTTAATAGCATATCTACGGCTGAAGTTCAAACAGCGGTAGCCTCTACTCGTCAGAGATTAGTTAAATGTATACATAAAAACGGACAGCAGTTTGAACATTTGTAAATAATAAAATGTTAGTTAAAAATCAGGTTTTTACATTCATATAGTTTCGGTTTCATAATATAATCATTTAATTTACGAATAAAACCTTAAAATCGATTCTTGGCTCTTGTATCTTAGTTATATGATAAGGTAATGAATTTATTTTATATTAATGTGATTAATTGTTATTGGTAACTATGTTAGTTTGTATAACGATGCCTGAAAACAAATATTCTATAGAGATTTTGCTATATTCATATCCAATTTTGAGAAATGGCATAATAAGCACCAAAATACATAAAATTCGAGTTTTCTCTGAAACGGAAAAACATATTCGTTTTGGGTTTTCACTGAGTTCTTTCTAACTTTATTCGCTTTTTGATAGTTATATTATAATACTATGCTGCCATTTGAAAGTTTTCGTAAAATTTAATAAAACTAGACTCCTCTACTCTAGCGCCCTCTGTATTTTGTGCATGTGTGACTGTAGATTTAAAATACTAATACCTGATATTTCTTATGAAATCTCTTTCTAACAAGCCAAAATTCTTAAACTTATGTCTACTGGTTATCAAGTTATAGGCATTTGTTTGTAAAAAAAAATGTCTCGCTCCCTACCTCCGCCACTGGTCTATAAGGAAATTTTTTTTAAACAGAAGTTGTAGATAAGTGAACGTTGATTACAAATTACCTAAAACCAGCTTATGTTATGCGTCAAGATTCTCGAGAAATTAAAGATTTTAGGTAAGCCATGGCATTTTCGCCACCTAGCGGCAGATTTAGAAAGCTGAAAATAATTTCCAACATTTTCTCATGGCCACTTTACTTATGCTAATTTTTTTCCGAAAGCTGCAGCTGTGATGGTTTTCGAGATACAGCCGGTCCGTGTCCTTATTTGAACACCCTGTATATATATATATATATATATATATATATATATATATATATATATATATATATATATATATATATATATAATCACAGATCTCCTCATTAGTGAATTTTTTCAATTTGAAGAGGTTGCCAAAGCTAGTAATAACCTTCTCACATGAGAAAATCGAGTTGAATGTAGCTACGAACTGAAATGAAATTGTAGGATAAAAGTCTGTGGTTGATAAGTATAAAATTTAAAACTATCCCGTCATGACACACACACACACACACGCGCGCGCGCGCACTAATTCAGCATTTTACAAAATATGTGCCAGATACTCTTACTCTTTTCTACCCTCTTGTGTCCTCTGTAAACAATTTAGCAATGGTGGCATCAATTGGTACTTTCAAAACATTTCAGATTAAAACGAATCATTCTGTGGCCCAAGCGAGTCACCATAGCAATTTCAACCCAAACACACACATACGCACACATACGCGCACGCACGCACGCGCGCACGGCAATAATGTCTACTTATATAAAAAAAAATAGAGCCTTCTATGAAATGTTTTCTATGACTCCTAATTTGACTAGAGTATGTATTATGTATATGATAACAGAAGAATATAAAATATAGTAAAACAGATCTCATGAATATGAATTCTAGAGACCCTAATTCATGTTAATATGAAGATAATATTTGGGATATCCCACTATTGTGCCGGGGTCAATTTTCAATTTTCACCTAATGAAAATTACATGACTACGCTTACTGAGTCATTCAATGTACATTTTAATGTATAGATGGTTGTCCATCCTCAGAAAACACGATCAATACAAAGATACTTCAAAACTAGTTCAGCATTTATTTTTATTTTTTTTTCGCTTAAAAACCTAATTTTTATTAGTAGGTATAAGTAAAATTTATTTCCAGGAGTGAACTGTTATTTTTAGCACAATATATTAGCTTCCTGTCAAAATTAAACTTCAATCTAATTATAGAAATTCTAGGAAGGTCAAACTTGTGGATAATAGATAACAGCAGAAACACACACAAACACATTATTTTAAATTAATTCAACAGTCAATCAGTTGTGGCGTTGCCTATACTTCTGTCTGATGTCATCTAGACAGGTTCTATTCTAATCTCGTAACTCATAACTTATATACCTACTTACTATCTAATAAAAAGACACATTATAGGTGACATCTACCTCTTTTTTTAACAGGCTTTTCATGAGAATTTTATTAAATTTACTTAAAAGTAGAGGAAACAAATTTTATTTAAAATTTTGAAGTTATTAATAGTATGTATAAATATGTTAAAAAATGGAAATATTTTTGAACTTTGATCAAATTTGCATATCTGGCTGTTCCCAATTTATTAGACATCAATGAAAAACATACAACCTAATTAACTACTTATTCCCAGCTAAAAGAAAGTAATTTCAAAATCTATTATTTAAATGATATATCTTTACCAAATTTTTGACATGATAGATTTTTAATCTGAAATAATCAAGGCACACAACACACAGAATAAACTGTTAAAACCATAAATCAAAATCTTAGGTTAGCTGTCAGAAAGCAGTCAATTACACATCCTGAAAACATCACATTTCATAGAAGTTTTCACTAAGAATTTAGGTAAAGTTTGCCGGTTTTTAGTTATTAGATTGAGGCTTCAGAATGATAACAAATTTTAGAATAATCAGACATACATTAACGGTTCTTAGGAAATTCCAAATTTCTTTTTGTGTGGAGTCTAATTAATAAGCTTGTGACAAAATAAGGCTGTATTTTATTAGTTATTCAAGAACTAAGATAACCGAGAAAGTACTAATTTAGGTTGATAATGATAACTTGAAAGTTATGAAACCTCTGAAACCTTGCATAAAAGCAAGGATAATGTATAAATAAACCTTCTCTTCACAAGAAAGGGTCTTTTCAATTTTTAATTATGTGGGACTACTTAGCTGTCATTGTTCATTGTGCAAATCCAAATTAAGTTCAGGCATCAACAAACCACAAAAATAATAAACAGTACAATCCCTACCTAACTAAAACTGTTCGCATTTTGGTTAGAATAACAGTGACTAACAACTCATTCAGATGTGCTGTGCTAAAGTTTAAAATACTTGGACGTATGTCCCAAAAACATTAAAAGACCCACACTATGGGGCCCCTATATATGTAACTACGTATCAATATAATCCTGACGGTGTCAAGAATAATATATTTCATAGCTTGTTTACAAACACAAGCACATTGTGTGTTGTCAATATCGTTAATCAGCTGATGACTTCTTTTCGTTTTAAACATACACTATGGAGAAAATGTACTTACCAACATGAACTATCAGTTCTGGGAGCTTTGGAGCAACCAGAGGCTCTTTGCCGTAGGAACACCTGCAATTTATGCTTAACCTCGTTTGAAGCCACCGCGCTCTCTTCGTGCTTCTCCTTTTTACGAAGAGCCTCCAGCTGTTCTCGTTGTCTTAGTTCCTGCAACTGTTTTTGACGCTCCCAAAACTCCTCCAAATGTCTACGAAGCTGTTGCTCATGTTGTTCAGCAAGGTGTTGTTGTTGCTGTTGGAAATGCTGGAGCAGGATCTGATGTTGTATCTGATGCTGTTTTTTGATTTGCAGGATTTGTTGTTCGAGTTCGCGCTCGGGCGCTTCTCGTTGTTCCGCCATCATCTAACAATCATTACAAACACCGTCCATTGTTAAGAACGGCACTATTAGGTACCACCTAACACTACACCACAAATATGTGAACTGTCACAATTAATTCGTCAATTATAAGTGAGGTCATTTCGGTCGTGGTTACTGGTTATGCTGAATATAGGAGCATGCCGCAGCGCAAACTGAAGCGCTGTTGCCGTTTCACTTTCAATTCGTATTGATAAGACAGTATAACCATCATGAGTCAAACATAAACACACATGCACAGACATAAAGGTACATACGTTAATTAGATCACTATCAATATATTCTATAACTTATTAAGAGCAG
The DNA here is from genome assembly GCA_964006375.1 of Tillus elongatus. Classification (NCBI taxonomy): domain Eukaryota; kingdom Metazoa; phylum Arthropoda; class Insecta; order Coleoptera; family Cleridae; genus Tillus; species Tillus elongatus. The sequence goes on from OZ023265.1 coordinate 106,760,657, forward strand.
GTATCTGTATAACATAACATACACACAGCCGTGTAAATAATGTAAAAGATTTCTTGATCTTGAAGCAATAATAAGTTTCGGCTAATAACGCCAGAGCACAGCGATACAAACCGATCTAAATCGAATGTCTTTCATCCTTTTCTGTTGAAGATATATTGGCATCGGCGTATTACTCACTAAACTGTGTATACATAACCAGCAATGCCGATAAACGAATATACAGGTGTTTTCTAAGTACCTACCTATCAAAAAGCTCCTATATAATTGTAAACTTATAAACAAACATTTCCTCAATCTATCTAGTACCCAGACAGGTAAAGTTTTAAAAGCGTTAGCGAGCAATATACTTCAGACCCGGACCGGGACCCGACATCTCACAAAAACGACTGTAACTGTGCACATATTTAAATGAAATTTGGCAACGTGTAATAATTGATGTTGAGGATTGCATATTTTGTGGCAAGTGGCAAATGATGTATTTGTTCTTTGTTTTTATTTTTTTATGACACTTCTACCACTACAAGGTAAAGGGATGTTGTGATTTTAAATTTCAAACTGCACATTTCGACACACCAAATAGATTCCATAGACAAAAAAGTCGAAGACGCAGCAAGTGCGTTATGGTAGTGAATTTTCATAAAAATGATCTGGCGCAAAATATTTTATTATAACTTTTTTTTCTTGTAACATAGAAATCTAAATTTTGGTGTATAGTTTACTTTTTATATCGTAAACCTACCTACCAAATTTGGTTATCATAGAGGTTTTATTTTTTAAGATAAAAATTTTTTTCAAATGAAAACTCAAAATTTTTCTGGAAAACCTCGTCCGATTTTTCTGATTAACGAAATTATCAAAGACATTTACAAAAGGAAGGTACATGCCAAATTTTATCAAAATAGGCCCATTATTCTTTGAGAAAAAAATTTTTTTTTAATGAAAATCAAAATTTTCCAGGAAAACCTTGTCCGATTTTCCTGGCTAACAAACTTGTCAAGGCCATTTACAAAAGGAAGGTACATGCCAAATTTTATTAAAATCGGCTTATTACTTTTTGAGATAAGAATTTTTTTCGAATGAAAACTCAAAATTTTCCCGGAAAACCTCGTCCGATTTTCCTGACTAACGAACTTATCCAAGCTATTTACAAAAGGAACGTACATGCCAAATTTTATCAAAATCGGCCCATTATTTTTTGAGTTATCGGTGTGATACATATATATATATATATATATATATATATATATATATATATATATATATATATATATATATATATATATATATATATATATATATATATATATATATATATATATATATATATATATATATATATATATATATATATATATGTTTATTCAACTAAATTCAATTAAAGTATACAATATGCAATACACAATAAGTCTATGACTTGTGCTGTGTTTTTACAAAATTTAACGGGTTCATCCAAAAAATCATTGGCAATTGTGGACCAAGTTCACTATACTTCAAATTTTGACCTTCTAAATGGAAAATATTTCTTACTTTAACTTCCTCCTCTCAATTGCTTTATTGTTACCTCCATTTACCAAAGTTCTTGACATCTTTATACTTATTTTTCAACCACGGGTCAACGTTAATAGCCCCTATTTTTTACAAAAATAATAAACTATTCTATGTCGAATGACATCGCTTTGACAGTTGTTCTATAATATATATATATATATATATATATATATATATATATATATATATATATATATATATATATATATATATATATATAATGTGGCACCTTTTGTATTTATTATTCGATTTTGTTGAACAAAACATAAAAAGATATAAGATGAAAAACTCTATAAATGCTCTAAGTGAGTGGTGAACGTGTCGCCACCTAGTTCGGAACCAAGTACTATGTTGCCACGCCCGCTCCAAATAACACAGAGTGTTAAAAATAGAGACAGTATACAACTAACTAACAATTTGTGGCGACACGTTCACCACTCACTTAGTGTTTTAAGACTGGCTATACGATAGCTGTGTTATTTTTGGTGCATTTTTGCTACAATTAGTATGCCGTACTGAAGAGCTCTAATGAGAGCGAAACCGGTCTACGGTTCTAATTGTTGCGAGAATGCATCTAGTCTTACTTCTTCTATAAATGCTGTTAAAATGATTCTCTATGTCACCTGACCAAGGCCTACTAAGCAGTTTTTCTATGTCAGCAGTTTTTCTATGTCAAAAAATGAAATGGTTAATAATTCTTCTTATTTGATGAAATGTGTTATGTATCTATTTTGAGGGAAGCCGAATGCAGTAGCGTACCTATTTTTCCCATAAAAATGGCTCTAGTTCTCTTTCCCATTTTTGACATAGAGCATCAATAGGCCTTGGTCAGGTGACAGAGAACCCTTTTCATATCTTTTGATCTTTTGTTCATCAAAATCGAGTTATAAATACAAAAGTTACAGGGGTGTTTCCATTTTAAATTGGGCCACACTATATACATACATATATATATATATATATATATATATATATATATATATATATATATATATATATATATATATACCACACTGTATGTGTGTGTGTGTGTATCCAACCGATAACCCAAAAAGTAATTAACCGATTTTGACGAAACTCGGCAAGTAGCTTTCTTCTATTAATAGCTTGGATGAGTTTGTTGGCCAGCCTGATCAGACCAGTTTTTCCGAAGAAAAAAAAACTTTCAAAAAAAATTTTGCATATGAAAAAATTACAAAGCTATTTTGATGAAACTTGGTGGATATGTTGACTCTTACTACATAACAATATTCAACTTTCCAGGTTTATAGAAAATGGGCTTATTCAAATTTAAAGCATTTCATAAAAATTCGCTGCAAAAACGCACTTGCTGCGTCCCGAACTTTTTCTGAATAACTAGATAGACACATAGACAGTCCTTAACATCGCCTGTTCGCAAGATTTATAAAGCCATACCTATCTGTATCGCTTTCTTTAAAAGTGTAGAAAGGAAATACTATGTCAGCACTAAACAACATACATTACAGGTATACTTATGTATACTAAGCATAATCTTCTAAATGGTGCACCCGTTCCTCTAGCGCTTTAAAGTACCTACACAGAAAAAGAAGTTTATAGGCTTTAAAAAAATCAGCAAATCTTAGTTTTTCTCTGGCCGTCGTCAACTAACTATGTAAAAGCCTTGTAACAACAATGGTTTTTCTTCAGTAGTTTTTTCAGCTTCGGTCTTCGGCACCGTCAATTGGGCAAAGGTTTACAAAAGTTGTCTGTTTAGTTTGCTTCTTTCATTTTTTTCGTTGTATGTGTGCTTTATATAATGTTGTCAGAAAGTTATTTTGCCTCAAAATATCCCCAACAAATTTTGCCTTCCTCCTCCAAATGTCTTTCAGTAAACATATATATTTTCTTTTGTTTCTTATAACACACTTTTATTGTCTTTTATTAGTGTACTCCCTTTGTCTTTGTCATTTTTCTTCCGGTCCACATTTAAAAAACTTCTATTTTCTTCAGGTCCTACCTAGTCAAAGTCTAACTTTCCACCCGATACTGCAATAAGAGTCGTTTACTAGTACATTATTTCGGTTCTAATTATGATAGAATACATCTAGCCTTACATACATTGTCCCTATATTAGGGAAGAAATGGACCAGAGCGGGCGAATTACAAAATTGTTAGTTGGTTGTACAGAGTCTCTATTTTATAACATTTTGTGTTATTTGGAGCTGTCGTGACAACATTATACCTGGTTCTGCACCGAAATGGCGATGCTGTCGCACATCTCACAATGTTCTAGGAGGCTGGCTACCATAGCCTTATTACTTTATAGGTGTGTTCCCGCTGTAATTACTATACCGTACTGACGATTTCTAATGAGAGCGAAACCGGTCTGCGGTTCTAATTATGATGAAAATACATTTAGCCTTACATACATTGACTCTACATTAGGGAAGAAATGGGCCAGGGCTAACAATTTACGAAATTGTTAGTTGGTTGTACACAGTCTCTATCTTATGACTTTTGTGTTATTTGGGGCTGTCGTGACAACATACTACCTGGTTCTGTACCAAGATGGCGACCCTGTCGTACATCTCACAATGTTCTATGAGGCTGGCTAACATAGCCTTATTACTTCATAAGTGTGTTCTCGCTGTAATTAGTATACCGTACTGACGACCTCTAATTAAAGCGAAACCGGTCTGCGGTTCTAATTATGGTGAGAATACATATATCCTAACTAGTAGATTATGTTAAACTTTCGTTAAAATTTTATTTGCATTTGACAAATTATCGTCTTCGCTCCCAAAATTCTCAAAATCCAATCGGGAATATCACACTTTTCAGTTAATGAGTTGGTTGATATGGTTTTCATTATCGGTGAATGTTTAAGGAACCCGTTATTGGCTTTCCGTGTCCATAGGGAGAGAAGTATCCTGATATACGCCATACTTATTACTTCTACATCGTCACAACGTGTGGAAGTATCGCATCGGCGACAAGAATTCCAAAACCTTTTTTTGCTTAAATGACGTAAAAAGTATCAAAACATATATAAAATATGATTTGGGAACGAACTTTTTTTTGTCTGTCGGTCTGTATGTCTGTTGCCACGATAACTTTAGAATGAATTGAGATATCGTGCTCAAATTTGGTATACAGTTAGCACTCGACAAACGAACGGTTCTGATTGTTTTTGGGTAAAATCGCTTTAAGGGGTATAGGAAAAATGTGGGGTGATTTGATGAAAATTGACATTTTTTCGTTAAAACTCGAGTAATATAACGCTTTAGGGTTATAATCTTTTAGGGTTTATTTATTATAAAACTTTTAATTTCATTAAATCAATCAAGTTTTCTATATGTTTTGAGACTTTTTACGCCGTTTTAGCAAAAAAAATCGAAATTTTTGTCAACAATATTCCACCCCTAATTTAATTTCAGCACAGAATACCAGATGTTGGATAAAATTGCAAGTTTTCTAATAAACAAACCCCAAAACGCTATATTACTCAAGTTTTAACGAAAAGATGTCAATTTTCACCATCACCCCCCATTCATCCTCTACGCCCTAGAGTGATTTTACCAAAAAACAATCTGAACCGTTCGTCGGGTGCTAACTGTATACCAAATTTGAAGACGATATCTAAATTCGTTTTAAAGTTATCGTGGTTATAAAGAGATAGACATAAAGACCAACTGACCAACAGACAGACAGACAGACAGACAGACAAAACCATTTTCACTCCCAAATCATGTTTTCTATATGTTTTGACACTTTTTACGACGTTTAATCGAACAAAGAATTTTGAAGTTTTTGTTGCCGATGCTATACTTCCACACGTTGTGACGATGTGAAGGTAAAATAAAATAAATTATACAAATTATTAATGGTCCACAGGTCAATGCTGGATACCCAGCTATTACCTACATTAGCGTGCAAATTAGACTCGACTACTGTTTGACTGCTTCGAATGCACAGTTGGATAATGTTGTAAACCATTTCTGTTGTTCTAGAGTTTTTAAGTGTATTTGATGACTTGTTTCAGATGGCATACCTAACTCAGAAACGTGTTGTATACATCAAAATTGCACCTAAGTCATGGACATCGCCAGAACAAATACGCATGGGGATTGTCTGCTTTATTACTTTTCACTTCCATGAGATACGGGTACGAATGGTCACTGGTAAAAAACTATATGATTTTAAAAGACAACACCTTGGTGGTTTTTCCCATGGGCTGGTATAAAATTTGTCCTTGTTTAAAATCTTTTTAAAACCACAATGAGAAATAGAATATCATGTAGCAATTTATATAGGCCTATCCACGGAGCTGAAATAAAAACATCCAGTTCCATGATTGGTTTCCTGAATAAACAGTTTCTTTTATTGTTCAGTGCCTCGCATGTGCACAGGATGTGCATAGCTGTTTCAGGTTTCTTTTTACATAGGTAATTTGCAAGTCAGCTTTCCTTCGTTATTGTTGATCTATATCCTAACAGCAGTCAACTGTCAGGTATCCAATAATTATTCTGAGTTGCGTTTTACTGAATTATAATATCAGTTCCAGGCTCGTCTTGCTGTAGAAACTTTTGATAAACCCTCTGCCATGGTTTAAACCTGGTCTACTTTTTCAGTAAAACATATGTTTACTGCACATCCAACAGTAAACTTCACTGCGGATTTCGCATTTTTTAAGGCAAAGTCGGCTGCGGGCCCACACATTCTACAGCCATGCCCTGTCTTGCTAATTTATCAGCGTTCTTGTTTCCATCGATCCCAGAGTGTGATGGCATCCAGATCAACCTTACATTGTTCTGATCATCGCAATGCTCAGTTTTTCTCAGCATTACCAAATCAGTGCAGAGAGCAACCCATATAGCTTGTGATCGCTTTGAGGGCTGCCCGACTATCTGACATTATATAGATGTGTTTAATTAAGTGAGCGAGGTGCTTTCTTTTGCGCACTCTAGGAGTGCATAAAGTTCTGCCTAAAATGCACTGGCATGTCTGCTTAGACGACAAAACAGTCTATCGTCGACGTTAGCCCACGAATGTCCGCGCCAGTACCAGTCTAGATTTTTGACCTGGCCATGCACCAAACAAGGCTTACAGAAGAAACTGTAGCTGGTTCTGCGCCTCCCTTCAGCTCCTGATAGCAAAACCTCAAAGGGAGTTATTATCCTATGGGACCTCTTTTTGCCTCCTCCTACACAATGTGAAGTGGTGAGGGGTCTAGAAGATGCTTCGTTCAAACTTTGTTGTCGTTCTCATTGCCCCTGCAATTCTGACAGATAGTAAACCGTTGTAACTTGCTTAATTTTAGTTGGGTGGTCTCTTGTCTGGGTTTTGACCACTAAACCAATACGGTGTAAAGGCTTCTAAGCCTCGCAAGTCTGGTTTATATTTAACACAAAATTGAGCGCTTCAGGTCCCAGTATTTGTCTAACATTAGTCTAACTATTTTCTGACAATCTTTTCGATGTGCTGATTCCAAGTAAGTTGTGAGTGATCTTGTAAGATGATCTTGCAGCTGACTCCTATGAATTTTACTTTCCTGGGTACGATCTTGTTAAGTTTAAGGAAATTTTTCTATTAATTGATTGGTGGGGCAATGCCACTAATTTTCCATATTTTTTAAGATTTTTTAAATTGCGCTCCTTTTCGGCCTTAAAATTTTTGAAAAACGCCATTTCCTGCCTCCTTGTCAGTTTTGCTGTCAACAAAATATGCTTTTTTTAGTGATTGTCTGACGATATTAGATCACATGAATCATTATTAAAATCTGTTGCCTAGCGTGTTTTTTTTTTACATTTCCAAGAAGTTTGATGCAGTCAGTTATAATCGTTTACTACAAAAAATAGAATATTGCATTACAGGGAAAGTATATGCATAGCTGAACAGCTTCGTTTCAGTTAGGGCGCAAGCTGTTAAGAGTGAGTTAGGGAAAGTGAAAACTAATTGTCTCGTTTAGCGGATGTATGTAAAGGGGTATCACAGAATAGCATATTATTGGGCTCTCTTCAGCGCTTACAATATCTATAAATGATATGCATGATATTCCGGACTATACCATCTAACTCACTACGCGGGTGGTACCACTGCGACTATCTCAGGCGAAAGTTTTACATAACGTAAAATATAGCTAACTTCTGTGCACTATCTAAAGTGCCAGATTTGTGTTTACGAAACTCTGTGGGCTTAACAGAGAGACTGTTTTTTTTTAATTCAATGGCCGTGGGTGTACATTCGAACTTAAGCCTGTTTGAGAGGTCTGACAAGTTCGATAAAGCAGTAGTCGTCTGTTTTTTTTTCCTTGATCTCTACCTGAATCCTTTCTTATCGAAGGATTTTCATATGGATCATGTTGTGCTCCATCCTGCAATCATAATTCAGTTAACTGACTTCTTAAGTTTTCAGATTTCGTTGACATACTACTGTGGTGATGTCAAGTTTCAACTGTCATGCGGTTTTTGTATTGTTGGAATGACAGCTCATGCCTATAAAGGTGCCTGCTAACTGCTAACGCAGAAGGGAATCACCCGAGCTATATTAAATGTGTTTATCCCAGCATCATGCAGGGCGATTTTTATAGGGCGGTGTTTGTACATACTCCAAACTCTCTGCTATGTTAGGAAAGATATATTGTGATTAGGCAGATGAATCAGGGACTCATAAGATTGTAATTCGTTTGCAATTGCTGATTATGTTAAAAGTCCTAACCGCATCAAATAGCTTAAGTTGTCCATAAAGTTTTTCCTAAAAAGCAATTATTTTATTTTATTTACGAGTATTTCTAAGGTAGGTAGCGGTTTTGTTCAAACAATTTGGTTCTTGTGATAATCTTCTAAAACATTGAAACTGATATTTAAATACTAATATTACATTACATATTATTCTATTTTTTATATATACATATATGAAATTGCACACTGTCTCATTGCCTTTATAATAATTGACTACTGAAATATTATAATACATGAACAAATTTGTTATACTATTTTAAAATAGTTTATTGCATTTCGACAGCTTTTTTTGTTTCGTTTGTTCTGAAAATAGTTTCTATAAAAAACTGTCGGATATATGGCATCTGTCCAGAGTTATTTTAAGAACCTATAGATTAAAAACTTGAATATCAATTTAAGTTTATCTAATTAATTTATATTTGGAGGCCAAACAAAATGATTATGTTTAAATTATGGGAAATCAAAACGTGGTCAAGGTTTTTACAAAACCAGCCCTTTGTAATCAGAACTGCCTATTATAATATTGCCTTGCACCGATTTTCGTAAAAAAAAATCTGTTGACGAGATCACAACTTTAAAACTTTTTTCAAAAGAGCGTGACTGGGACCTCTAGAACCCATATGCAAAGTCCGTTTAAATTTTCAAATATATATATATATATATATATATATATATATATATATATATATATATATATATTTATATATATATATATATATATATATATTATTATTATTATTATTATCACCCTAGGATAACGCAAAATATACAAGAAGGATTGTAATGAAACTGGCGCACGTGTTAATTTAGTAAATGGCTTGGATAAATTTGTTGGTTAAGAAAATCAGACCAGAATTACCGGAAAAATTTTGGGGATTCCGCTCCGAAAATTAGTGTCCCACGTAACTTATACTATGTGCTAAAATTTAGGTGTCCAGGGTACTTTAAAATAAGTTATAAACATATTTACAAAAATTGGTCGCATTTGAGGACAAAAGAAGGCACATTATCAAAATATTGTGTGTGGATCTATTAAATATTACAAAGATTAAGTTTATTTATGGTTCAAAAAGGACAATAATTAACAAACATTATGTTCTAGATTTTCTTCCAAAAACACCACGGTGTGACGATTTAAAACACACAATTGATGAGTTTTAAACAAATATTCTGAAATGTTGCAAGAATTGTGTTTTACAGGGTCTTAATTTTTCTTTCATCAGCTATTGTTTTTTACTTGACTAAAATACTTGCTAATTGTTACTTGGTGAAACGGTTCCGTGCTAATTACAGATGTAGAGACTTCTTCTCTGGCTACAAGTGTGCTTGTTTTCTGGCCTGCAACCGGTTGCGCCTTTTAAGGCATCGTCAGGTAGAAGAAAAATGTCTCCTGTCCCAGGATGTTATAAAACGCCAAACCGGTTCCAAAGAGGAAAACAAAAACTTGTGAAGCAATAGAACAAGTCACAACATCTGCTGTAATTAAAATATATTAAAATTCATTTGAAATATAATCTTTTGTTGTGTTTTGGCAGCATCTTAGATTGCAGAGTTTTGATTTAAAAATGTTAGACTTTTTTATCGAATTTTGGTAGAACAAATCGCTATTGATGGTGAGAATACCTAACACTTTAAAACTTTTAAAAAATTTTTTCAACTGAGCGTGAACTGGGACCTTTAAAACCCGTATGATGAAACTATTATATATATATATATATATATATATATATATATATATATATATATATATATATATATATATATATATATATATATATATATATGGTGTGTGTGTGTGCGCGCGCAAGAAAACACTAATGTTAACACTGACTGACAGGCAACTTAAATTATATCTCCTACTTTCTTATTTGACTCTTCCATTTTCAATAATATACAAAAATTTCGAAAAATACGTAAATTCAGGCGGAAACACAATCGCCTTTTGTTTTGTTTTCTTATGTATTTTGTACCCTGAATTGTTGATAATTGATATAGTATAGTAGTAGTATAGTATGTTTATTGATTTAAATTTTACAGTATGTTCCACAAATAAGCATAAGCTTGTGCTTGCAGTTAACACAATTTTATGTTATGTTCCAAACTAAACTGCCAAAATATTTTTATAAAATGTCATTTTAAAAATTTTGTTCAGCGTATGTTTCTTTTTCAGCATTTCTACCAATAACACCTGTGCAGCTGCCACTAGTATTCATCTACCATTATTAGAGAACTCATTCCAATATAACACCAAATTTTTAACTAATATTAAAATTCTCATCACTGTAATTTTGACATTTCTACCTGACATTTTATTATTATATATATATATATATATATATATATATATATATATATATATATATATATATATATATATATATATATATATATATATAGTCATAATTTTATGAATATTAACCTCAAAAATTGACAGATCAAGTTTGGTTAGGTTTTCAGTATTTTTTTGTTTTGTTTGAGTACATGTTCGCAATATTAAGGGCGTGATCTTCCGCACCATCTAACGATAAATAGTAAAACTTCAATTGTTCGAGAAAAGTAGGAACACATTTTGTACATAAGTTCGTGGCCCTAAGTAGTAGTGCTATCTATATGTAAGATTAGATGCATTCACACCATAATTATAAACGCATAATGGTTTCGCTCTCGTTAGAGTTCGTCAGTGCGTTATACTAATTACAGCAAAAATACACCTAAAATAATTTGGCAACAGTAGACATAGTCTCCTACAACATTGTGGGATGTACGACAGGGTCGCCATCTCGGTGCGGAACCAGGTAGTATATGTTGTCACGGCAGCTTTAATAAACACAAAATGTTATAGAGACTGTGTAAGCAGTGTCTCATTTTGGTTGCAATTATATCTCATCGGTTATTAGTAATGATAGAACCTTGCGGTATTCGCGAAACAGAGCTACTTTTTTGTGAAACGAAAGACGCCGCCAACAAAATTGTCATAGCCCTCTTAATGTCCGAGCTACAGGGCGATATTGAAAACATTTCATTTTCAAGTACCCCTTGTATTTCAGCTGTGAGAAAGGTAAAAACTAATCCTTTTAGAACTTTTTACGTAGAATCTAGGGGCGTGGTCAGTTTTTGTTCTAACTATTATGATTAACTAATAGTTAATCTCTATAACAAACTCTGATCACAGTATAATTATTGTTTGTTATGATGTGCTCTCACAATTAATCAAATTCAAATATGAGAATATGTTCTTCTTATATTTATATACCTACTGTGTTGGTCACGACAGGTTTAGTGTAGTGTGGCATCACAAAGTATGATTAAATATTTAACGGCCAGCGAGTGGGCGTAATACAGCCAATCACAACTGCAAAATATTTGGTGAAACCCGAATCATAGTCTGTGATTGGTCGTCTGAATCCTTGAATAACTAACTGACCATTCAATATTTAATCGAGCTTTGCAAAACTGGACAATAGACTATTACATATAGTCTTCTACTTCTTTTTTTAAAGTTTTAACAACTGCATGAATAACCATTTTTATCGAGAATATCTATTTTCTAATTTGCACATATATATATATATATATATATATATATATATATATATATATATATATATATATATATATATATATATATATATATATATATATATATATATATATATATATATATATATAAAGGCACTTGTAAGCGTCGGAACTTTTTAATGTTTATTTTCCATCATTGCAGATACAAAGTTATATCACTAGCTTCAATTATTTTTGCTGATATTTTTAGTGTTTTCAAACGCCACAGGCAATAGCGTCCCACATATTAATTGTAGACTATAACTTTATAGTATTTAATTATTATTTACACTGGACTTCTCCATTGGGGTATATGATGTAAAACACAAAACACATGAAAATGGGAGAAATAAAAACTCTAATATCAGTGAGAACCTCGGTATATATATATATATATATATATATATATATATATATATATATATATATATATATATATATATATATATATGTATGTATATATATATATATATATATATATATATATATATATATATATATATATTATATTAATAATTGGGAATACAATAAGACCATATTATTAGGTATATAATTAAGCCAAAGATGTGAAACGTTAATGGCGCATATCGTATGGGCCATTTCTTATTATTATTTCATTTATCTCAATAACTATTGAGACCTAACATTTTTGACATACACTACGTACATATATCATTAGCTTTCACTATAAGAAATACGGTGTTGCAGTTTGGTGTAGCGTTTAATATTGAACCTTGACACGATCGTCAACTTTTTTATCCTGGACGACATATTTTATTTTTGCAAATTCTGAAAAAAATATTTTTTTCTGATTATAATTAGTTATTTATGTAAAACATAAAAGTAGATTATTTTTATTTTTATTATTGTCATTATTATTATAAATATACGTTGTAACGGTTGTGTTTTGATTTACCACCGTGACTCCCTTACTAACTTAAATAGAACCCCTAAGGAAGCTTAAATAATAGCAGCTGATTTTGTTTCTAAAAGGCAATTCAAGTTTTGGTTTGAAAATAATTTAGTTCGAATCTTTTCGAACGGTTACACTGTCATCCTGCTGGCGGGGACGTTTTTTGATTAATAATCATTAACGATTAATGAACCAATGGCATCATAACTCAGGGACAAAAAGAATTTTCCAAGTTGTGCTGCTACCAGATTGAGAAATAAGAGGTTGTGTAAAATATTGTATGTGTTTTTCTCTTACAGCTTGTGTTTGTGATTGTGTTAGCGATTAAGATTGTGTTTATTATTGAATAACTGTTCTGTACCGTGTAGCACTGTAAAGCAACTCACTGATTTTTTTTAGTAAACACCCCTTTATGCCCAACAGACTCTCCCGGAAGATATTGTCCATATATTTCTGACGCCGGATAAACTTTGTGACCTTACCTTACTTATCGTATATAAAAATATCGCAGGTACATAGTATTTTCTGGGCATAAATTCTTGGACAAGTTCTTCTGATCCACTTTGACACTCTCTGACTCCCGATTTTGTCGACAATACTGCCCTTAATTTCTCGTTTACCTTTGTATTAAATAACAATGGCAACTCTCTTCAGACTTGTCGATAATACTACCTTATGTTTTGAGTAAAACATATCTCATGTCACGTTTACCATCTTAGTAACGAAACTTGTCGCTAGGAATATTAATCATAATGTATCTAATTTTTTAACTACATAAGTTTAGCTCTTTCGACCCGATGATTTCGAAAACTCATGTACCAACAAAACCCTCTCTGATGGTTAACGAACTTTGCGCTCATCCAGGGGAAACTTTTCTTGCCGATATGGTGCCTATGTTGAGCACTATACCTGGTGACAGCCGACCTTATATTGACATGGGCATTAAACAGTATCGCATTGAAGCTTCATTGGATACGGGGGCAGATATTTCTGTAGTTGGTGTTCAAGAACTTAACATCCTGAAATCTTTGAATATTTCAACAACCATTCCGACATGTTCAGCAATCATAAACATTGCTGATGGTTCCCTTAAAGCTGCTTTAGGTTATGCTGGCATTACGGTAACACTGAACAAGGTTACCAAGGTTGTGAATTTTGTAACTTTCATTTTTATATTGAGATTAAATTTCTGTGAAAGTTTCTCGCTGCCTTTGGATTTTAGTGCACAATGCTACGTCATTGATGCAATTATGCCTTCGCTACATGTCGTTAACACTCTTTTGGACATGACTTTCACATAAACATTTTCTTACTTCAACTTTCTCTTTACTCTCTCTCTCTTTCTCTCTTTCTCTCTTTCTCTCTTTTTCTCTTTCTCTCTTTCTCTCTTTCTCTCTTTCTCTCTTTCTCTCTTTCTCTCTTTCTCTCTTTCTCTCTTTCTCTCTTTCTCTCTTTCTCTCCCTCTCTCTCTTTCTCTCTCTCTCTTTCTCTCTTCCTCTCTTTCTCTCTTTCTCTCTTTCTCTCTTTCTCTCTTTCTCTCATTCTCTCTTTCTATCTTGCCCTCCTTGTCTCTTTCTCTCTTTCTCTCTTTCTCTCTTTCTCTCTTTCTCTCTTTCTCTCTTTCTCTCTTTCTCTCTTTCTCTCTTTCTCTCTTTCTCTCTTTCTCTCTTTCTCTCTTTCTCTCTTTCTCTCTTTCTCTCTTCCTCTCTTTCTCTCTTTCTCTCTTTCTCTTTTTCTCTCTCTCTCTTTCTTTCTTTCTCTCGCTCTCTCTTTGTTCATGGGTGTTCCTTAAGATTTATTTCATTGTGCATTGTCTAGGGAGAAACGTCGGTGCCTATTACCTTTATAAATTTGTCGTACCGATAGTGACCCTAGGCAGCGTCTTGCTAGAAATTTCCGGGAACATTCATTCAGCCCTCTCTCTACTTTCTTTTACTTTCCTCTAGTTTTCTGTGAGTCTTCCTGGTTAGCGGGATTGACTCGACCAAAGAACACAGGCTGTTTAGTTGTGACGCATGTAGTGCACAACATGTGTTCACAACGATGGCTGCTTCTGTCGGTCGGGAAGAAAACGCGAGCCATGACATTCTCGCAGAAAACATTTCCTTTTCTTTCAACTATTCCTTTTTATATTCTTTTTCTTTTTTTTCTTCTACAACTCGACTGTGACTCCCTATTTCGACAACCCCGGATTATGACAACCACGGACTTGACACTAGTTGAGTTTTCTTATATTCATCATTAGGTACGTCTGTGTAAAACAAATTTGAGATGTATTTTATGGAATGGATCTGCTCTGGTCATGAATTATGGCGAATTTTCGTGAAGTTTGTGAACCTCTGATTTGACGTCAACCCTATGTTCCTGGTTGAACATGTCTTAAATAAATCTGGGATATGTCTCTGGGAATTATGGATTTGTGCTCAGGTCATGAATTGGTTTTTAAGGCGAATTTTCATGAAATTTTCGGTAGCCTCGGATTTGATACACCCGATTTTGACACACCCGATTTAGACCTTCATTTTTATTTTTTTGTGGCAGAACTACCGTTTTTAAAGGCAATTTGTCGATAGTTTCAGCCAGCTGTGTTTTGTGATATTTTGGCAAACGACTATTGTTATCGATTAAAATTTGTCGATGGGCGGATGCCAGCTATTCTAAACAGTCTTTCTACTTTCTTTTGTTTTGACCTACCTTACTGTCTGGCCATTTACTTGAATAACTACCACTCTTTTAACATCCTCACTGTTCTGAATTCTTAGATAAATGAGACGGGAGGCATAGATCGTGCTGCCAGCGATGTGCACATGGATTTGACTACCCAGATTTGACCAATCTTACTGTCTGGCCGACACATAAGTCTCTAATGATTATTCTTACAACTTTTCACATCTTAACCTTATGTGTTCGCTGAAATAAAGACGTGAGACTTTACAGCCAGCGACGATTACATGGATGCGACAAACCCGGACTTGACTCCTGATTTGACTAACCTCATTTTGACCAGCTCGATTCTGACTCTTGATTTTGACTACCCGGATTGGATATTCATTTATGTTTCTGCTGAGATATGTCAATAGAAGATAAATCTGACACATGTCCAGCGAAACAATAAATCTGTAGCAACTTTTCATAAGTTGATGTGTCTTTGAAATATTATTTTAGGTGCGAGAGATTGTTACCGTGGTTAGCGTTGACAGTCATCGATCCATTACCGCTGATTAAGCAGGTTATGCTTATCAGACCTATCGAATCGTTATTCTCGCTGTAGAATTATCTCTTGCGAGCTATCGATTACCTTACCGTTGATAAGATGGGTTACGTCTTATCAAGCCAACCCTTACCGCTGTTTAAGCAGGTTATGCTTATCAAACCTATCTATCGTTACTCTTGCTGGCGAGTTATCTCTGGCAAGTTGTCGATTATCGTACCGTTGGTAAAGTGTTACTTTATCAAACCTATCTTATCGTCATGTTTGTTGGCGAGCTATCGCTGATGAATTACTAATTACTTTACCGTTGATGAAATCGGTTGCATTTTATCGAATCTGTCGTTGTACTTGTTATCCTTGTTGTGGCAAGTTACAATGAAGGACTTCTTGTGTCGCTTAAGTGGCGAACATTTTAAGATACTGTTGAAGTAGTTGAAACGTGTGAACGCTACGTCTGAAGATAGAGTATTATGGGTCCTACCCTGGCGAATTTTCAAAAGAAAAATTTATTTCTCTTTCTCTTTGTTCTGTGGCTCATGTACT
This sequence comes from Tillus elongatus, assembly GCA_964006375.1. Taxonomy (NCBI): domain Eukaryota; kingdom Metazoa; phylum Arthropoda; class Insecta; order Coleoptera; family Cleridae; genus Tillus; species Tillus elongatus. Next base: position 106,777,131 of record OZ023265.1, read on the forward strand.
TTCTGCCCATGTTCTCAACAAATAACTGTTATCTTCATATTTGCTTACCGATTGTTACGTTCTTTTCCTTCTACGCTGTAACTATCAAACTGTTTCTTCTTTCTCGATTTGGACACTCAATTTGTGTATACACGGAGTGGGGTCTTTTGGTAGTTTGGACCGTAACTAACGCCTTGCGTCCGACCAACTTGATGCGCGTACCAAGTAGATTTAGGTGAATGCGGGATGAATGTTGCGTGGGAGTTTGCCAAAAGGACGACTCCATAACTTGATTTTTATGTTAAAGATTCTCGTGAAGCTGGACGTAATACTGTGTGAAGGAGGTATTCCTTCACACCGCTTTAAAAACAAGACACTCTTTTTCTACTCTCTTATCTTCCTTCGAAATTGTTTATCTCAAAATTTATATCGTGCCTTTTGTTTTCGGCGTAACTTTGGATTTTTAATATTTGGGAATTGGACGACCTAGGATGTGCCATCTATCTTTTGTAGTTTATTTCGTTTGCTTCCGCCTTGTGAATTCACTCCTTGAGTTTCTAGGGACAGAGCATTTCAGTAAGAATACTGAACCATTCCCCTTATTCCTACACAATTTTGACATTTTCTTTCATGACGACCTTGTGTTTCTCGATGCTCACCTGTGATGATATCACAGCTTATCTTGCAATTTGCATGAAGGTTAACTACCTACTAATGATTATCTAGATTTCTATAATTCCTGTCTGAATAATATCTGGTTTATTTGGCGATTAGATCTGCGATTGCTTGGTCACAAGTTACTTTCTTGGTTCATCTCTTCAACAACTTGGACAATTGAACTTCGAGTTTTTAGAAAAAAATAAAAGTGCCTTTTATTTTTTTGGGCGGGTTGAGATGGTGTGTAACGGTTGTGTTTTATTGACCACCGTGACTCCCTTACTAACTTAAAGAGAACCTCTAAGGAAGCTTAAATAATAGCAGGTGACTTTGTTTCTAAAAGTCAATTCAAGTTTTGGTTTCAAAATAATTTACTGAAAATTCGCTATCGACTATTACCATTGTAGTGCCCGTACTGTATTCCTTTAATATACGTTGAAATTAAAATATCAAGCGGCATAATATTGGCTTTGAGCAAAAAGATCGTTATTTAACAGTTTTGCCGGTGAAAACCTAGAGCCCTCGGCTAGAAAATCCGCGTTCAGTGAAAAATATACCCTACGCTCTCGGCCTCCCTCACACACATGAATCTAGATTAGTGATTAATAAGGGAGAGAAGATGATCGAGCGAACGGCGACACACAGAGAGCACGGCGAAGGCAGACGTGAGCTAGGCGTATGACGCTGTCATCGGGGAGTGCTCCGCGAACTGCCTTCGAAACAACATCTTAACGCAAACGTTTCATTAAGAAAATTCACTAATAGAGAGGTATCGATGGTGAGACTTTCGGACAATTTCTTTAAGTGAGCGCGAATGGAACCCATTTCCATGGTCAGCTCAGATGTTTATATATATATATATATATATATATATATATATATATATATATATATATATGTATATATATATATATATATATATATATATATATATATATATATATATATATATATATATATATATATATATATATATATATATATATATATATATATATATATGTGTGTGTGTGTGTGTGTGTGTGTGTTGGACCATATTTGGGAATTACCCTTATTTTGTTAATGGCTTGGATGAGTTCGTTCATCAGATCTTAACGCCCAATTGTTCTTAACAAAAAATTAATAAATATGTTTAAAACGCAATATCTCTCAAATTCTTTAAGTGATTGAAACGAAAATATACTGATTAAAAGAACATAGACAAACATGGTTCTGTACCAATTTTCAAGTGTTTTGATCAAAGAAAAATAAAGTTATTCAAAATTAAAATTAAAATAATCCTCAATATCACTTCAAATTCTGTAATGCAATATCGACAATGTTGGACAAAGACAGATGATGTTACCTGTACTGCTATGCTATTTAAATAAATGGTCGGTAAAAATCTAAACAATGGAAGTTACAAGTATTATATCAACATGTCAGAATGTACACAGGGACGCCCTCTTGATGCAGAACCAGATAGTATGTTGTTACAACACCTCTAGTTAATACAAAATGTTATACATGGAGATATGTGTAAAATCAACTAACAATTTTGTAGATTGTCAGACCTGGCCCATTTATTTTATAGTACCGGGACAGTGTTTGCTTTCACAAGCGTTAAATTTTGGCATGCGACAGTGTTCGCTGCAAGTATCAAAACCTGCTCACAAAATGTGAACGATACTGAGAGATCCATCATTTTTATTATCGATGATTTCGCAGATTAGTTTTTAGTGAGTTTAGTAAATAACACTTTAAAGCGTATTTCTATATTTCTTATATTGTACGTTTCAAACAGGTACAGTCCCGCTTAAAATTAGACATACCTACGTTTGTTTAGCGTACAAGCCTATCGACCTTAATTTAAAAGGTGTTTGCTTTCGACGTCGACCGGATTTCAGTGTAGTCTTGGACAAAACCTATATATATATATATATATATATATATATATATATATATATATATATATATATATATATATATATATATATATATATATATATATACTCGCGAATTGCGAAATAGCCGCGAAACGTATGCCTATTGGTTTATTTAAAATAATATCGTAAAACTGTTGTTTTTTATTAGATTTTATAAATTTAGTTTACTAATTTTTATGTGCACACAGACACCATCTAAACGTCTTCTCTACTTTTAAGTTTGTGTAGCCCCAATGTTAATTAAAGGCCCCCCTTTATTATACTTAGTTATCTTGTGCTTATATATGTAATATAAAAATAAAAAGGAGTGAAACAGCAAGTGAATTTATTTACTTTAGTATATTCGAGATTATCTGAAAAAGACATTATAGGCGTCAATGTGGAATGTAATTTCGGTAAATTTACAGTTTACTGCAAGAAGGGTCTTTAGTTTTTTTTTTCAGCAAACATGCTGAGAACCCCCCTTGGATGCACAATCCTCAAGGCAAATTTGGTGCAAACAACCCCTAAGAAGCTTAAGGGACCAAGAATGAATAGGGTTGCTGGACGGGGAGGAAATCTGAGCGGAAATGCTAAAAAAAACATTTAGTCGGACTTTGAAAAGATTCGTTTTTCACATTTTGCAGCAATACTTCCTTCAAACCCTGTCTGTCCCGAACAACACCCATATTCGCCCCAGGTCCAGTAAGGTTCTTGGGGGTTGCTCTCAAGAATTTTATCTTGTGCTTTATGCTTTGTACCCCTGGGTTTTTCGGTGAGGGGGCAGAAACCCTCTTAGACCTAAGGGTTCTTATTCCCCCTCTGCATGCATACAATCACCCCCAATGCATGAACCACGGGATTTTTTTTATGTGCAGCTTTCTAGTGTATTTTTTGTTGAGTATATTTCCTGTTTATTAATTTATTTGTGCTTTATGCTTTGAAGGTAGTTTTATGCATGGATAAGTAGAAGGAGAACCCCGTATTTTTGGGTGAGGAGGCAGAAACCCTCTTCGTCCTGGGGGTTCTTCTTCCCCTTATGCATACATACAATCACCCTCAATGCATGAAACACAGAAATCTTTTTATGTTCCGCTTTCTGGTGTATTTTTTGTTGAGCTATATTTCCTGTTTATCAACTGTTTTGTTTGAGTTTTGTATCATAATTCCTGTATAGATATTTATGTTAGAGGTAATGTTTTTGCTTGCCCTTCTTTGCCTTATTTTTTACCTTTGCTAATTAAATAAAGTAACGTTTTCTAACTTTTTATATAAGGCTAAATCAATATGATATATTATTCTTATGAAAATTCACTACAATAACGCACGTGCTGCTTCCCGGAAATTTTTCCCTTAATTATAAGCCTAGTTAAGAAGACTAAAACATATACACCTTACCCAAAAAAACAAAATGTAACGTATGATGGGCATTGTCTCTCTTCTTAAATTATTATTGGTTTATATGAAGTAAAGAAAATTGAAGGGTTTGCTTGCTGAGCTTGGTAGACGATAGCATAGAGAATACCTTTTGTTTGTTCTTTTTTTTGTGTAAAACATCGTTATATCGTACGGAGCTGAAGCACTAGTTGTTGACCTAGCGTGACCGTGGCTAAAAGAGTTTTGCTCGAGGCCAAAACAAGTTATAAAAAAAAAGTAATGTATTAAACACATTGAATTTTTAATAGAACATGCACGTAAATAACGACTTAAAATTAGTAAAATCTAATTAAGTTCTTAGCTGCTTCGTAACTGGTTATTAATTTACAGATTTGCAAAATGACGTCCATTTGCATCGAAACATTTTTGACAATTGGTAACTGTTTTTCGTAAAACCCTAACAAGTGTATTTCTGTTAACACTATTTCTAAATGTGGCCAGAATCTCTATGGTCGCAGGAGAATTAAATTCATAGGCCTCATTCTTTGTGACCCCAGAGGTAGAAATCCAAGGGCGCAAGATCAGGTGATCTAGGAGGCCAAGATTTTGGGCCATTTAAGGAAATAATTATTTCGTCAAACTGCTCTCTTAAGAAGTTCCTGACTTGAATGGTGTTGCGAGCCGGACATTCATCCTGTTGAAACCAGATTCTTCTAAACTCATCTTCGGTTAGAGTAGCTCGTAAAGCCGGCATACCCTGGTTTCGCAAAAGCTCTAGGTACCTCTGTTCGTTTAGATGGTAGTCAAACAAAAATGGTCTTATAAGTAGAGTTCCTGAAATAAATAATAATATTATTGGCTGCGGCATCTCAGGCCATTGGCACATTCTTTCCCATCATTCAATATTTTTTTAAATTTTCCAGACAGAGTCAAATTGGCTCGCACGGGAATCGAACCCGGGACCTCTCGCTTAGCAGGCTGGCACCTAGCCACTTGCGCCACGGGGCGTCAGTTTCTGAAATGATTATAAATTTACAATAGGCGCCCAATTAAAAAAGGTAAGTTAATTTAAATTACCTATGATACCACAACAAACGTTAATTCCAAATATGGTTTGTAGACGTCCCTTTGCCACTTCGTGGGAGCTTTCCACAGCCCAATGAGTATTGTGCTTATTAAAAACTCTACAATTCGTAAACCTACTCTCATCGGACCACAAGACATGATTAACAAATTCGTAATTTTCATTACATTTCCTAGTATACCAATCACAGAAGAGCATTCATCTTTGAAAATCAGTTTCCTTAAGTCCTTGAACTATTGTGGGTTTGTATGGATGGTACCTGTTCTTTTTTAACACTGTGTACCGTTGATTTTGACACACGAATTTCCCGTTCTACAGTTCTCACCGATGCACTAGGGTTTTCGTTGACAGCATGTAAAATGTTTCTGTCGCGATCTTCGTTTTCAATATTGTATCCGCTTCTAGATTGTTCTAAGGCCCCATGGTTAATTAAATTAACTACGCTTTTTCTGAATTGGGTTTTATGAGGCTGCCGCCGTTCGGGGTATATCTTCAAATACCTTGCTGAGGTAATGTCGGCGTTTCTGTGTGACTGCAAATACATCGCTAACACGTCAAACTTTTCTTCATTAGAATAGGGCCATTTTCAACAGTTTTCGACGATTTGTGTATTGGATTTATGATTTTAATAAGAGAAAGGCGTACTACTTATTAAAAGACAACTTTGACACTTTGAATTATTTAACGTCAAAGTCAGAGCCTCCTTAGACGGAAAAAATGTCTACTTATAAAAACCCAATTTTTTGACAAATAAAACATGGCCTCCTTAGAAAAAAATAAGACCTCACTTTACGAAGTGTGATATTTCGGTGACACTCAAATCTTTTATGCACTTGTGTGAGATTACTGCACTATAAATTTTATGCTCTTTCCAAAAATCGAAAAATCCCATCCGGCGGCCATAAGAAAAATGAAAGTTGAGGAAGGTTGCTGGATAACAAAAGACGATAGACACATGTCATACACGCCATCTTATTCGTCTCAAAAAAGTATTCCACTATTCTCACATTTTGACAGCTGGCAATTTAACCGTTTTGGATTTTCTGGCGAAAAACAAAATCCGCCATTGTCGGTTTCTCGGCGATATTTCCAAAACCAATTGACCGATCCTAAATCTGAAGCTGGACATTGAATGCACTAAGCCTCCTCTAAAACTTCCCCTATTTAACCTTTGCTGTAGATATAATAGGAGCCAAGATCCCTGTATAGAGAAGCGAATCCGGAACACATTGTATATATGTATATATATATATATATATATATATATATATATATATATATATATATATATATATATATATATATAAACTTTTCAACTGACCATGGAAATTGGTTCCAGGGGCCTTAATTCACGCTCATTTGAAGAAAATTTCCTAAAGTCTCACCATTGATACCTCTCTATTAGTGAATTTTCTTAGTGAAAATTCCCTAAAGACTCCAGAGAAACTATTTTTATTGTTCTAAAAGTGGCTCAAATTAGAAAGCAATGGTGCAAAGCGGGATAAAACGAAAAATCTACAGTTATCTAATAAAACCACTTTATATTGTTGTGAAGACCATTTTAATGTAAGTACCTCCTCATTTTTACAATGAGTATTAGTGATATAAGGTTAAAAATTCTTATCATACGTTATTAAGTTAGGTTGTAATGTCCATGTGGTCAAGGTTTGTTCATCTGTACATATTATAAGTATTAATTTTACATATTACATATTAACAACCGGCAAAAATCATGGTTATTAATTAACGAAATTATTGGGTCCATAAAGTATCTGTGATTAATTGAGATAACACTGTTCTATCAGAAACATATGGTAGATTTGAGGTTATGTGATTGTCATGTCATGTTGACTTCATTCAAAGCAAAATATAATACAAATCAAATAAATAAGTACATATATCATGTACTTATTGGCTAAATATGTGTTCAACTAGCGTTGACTTATTTATACATACTTTCCAGCTTTTGCTCACTTTATTTCAACACTTATGACGTCTGGATTTTCACCAAATAATGATGGCATCATAAATGAGTCAATTCTTGGCAAATTATCTGATTGCACCTGTTAAAAACCTTTGTGTCCCATTTTATTATGCACACTTCACACTATTCAACTAGAAGAAATACAATAAACGGATAAAATTCATAACGATGTTGAGAAACAAGCGACCATACTTATCATACCATAAGGCAAATGTAGACGCGATATTTATTCACTATCCAACTACGTCACAATAGCAGAACGTTCGTGGTCACATAATAATAAGTCGAAATTTTTACGTTTTAAGTATTTTTCTGTGCACTATATATGTTTTGGGTATTTTCATGCATGTAATAATGTTCTTTGTATGAAAAACTATTAGATAAATGTTAAATTCATGTAATGGAAAATCCTTGCAAATTGTCTATTGTTAATTGTTCAGTCTGATTTTCAACTTAAAATAGTCCCAGAAACAGGTAGTAGTAATAGGTAGATACATATTATAGGGCCAAAGTTCTGTGTACTGTGGACTTTCTGAGTACTTAGCACTTTGGGTCCATCACTGCTGTGGTGAGGGCCTCGTTCCTTGCACCAGGCGAGATGTTACTAATTGTGATTCATCTCTCTGAATGTGTACCTTTAACTTGAACGTTAGAAGCAAGGTGAATTGTTTAATTTAAAAAATCATGACAAATAATGCATCCACAAAGTACTTATGTACAATGGAACACGGGACTTTGATGCATAAAGTCAATCTGGACCCTGGATAGCTTGCAAACCTTAAGGAAGCAAATTTTATGGGGTATGGTCAGTGGGAAATATTTTTATTTAATTGCTTGAGTTTGTTTCATTTGTGTAATAGACAGGCAGCTATACGAGTTGCTGTATAACTAGTTGCAGCCACTCTTGTTAGGAAGTCATATATGGAGAACGTACAGCACAATTAATAACAAATACAAATGATGTAATGTTGTGCTTATTAGGATTTAAAAATATACGAGGTTTATGCGGTAAAGTACCTCATATACTTATACAATTTAATTCATTTGCACACATCTCATCTCATTCAAAATGAAAATACTTAGTACCCCATTCGCCTTTCAGTAAGACAGTCCTAAAATTCAAATTCAAGGATGTCATTTTAGCAGTTTCGACTTTTCGACCCGTTCTGTTTAATCTGACTGACTCCCCGCAGAGGCAAAAATTGCCTTTGTATTTACTATAGTTTGGAAAACATCCCCTATTATCGCTGGAGCCCTATGTAAGACTGCACTGAGCGTGTAACGGTTTGTGTTGTAGAAGAAAATGATATCTAAGCTCTAATAGCTGAGAATCATTTATCTTACCCAAGGTCTTGTACCTATTTAAATTTTAAGTTGATAACTTTTCAAATCGCAAGGTCAGATGGAACATCACTTTCAATTTATTCCTGTCCGTTTTTGAAAGCTGGAAACCATTATTATTATAAATACCGACCAGCTTGAATACACCAGTACTCTTCCGGATATTATTAACTTAAACTTTACCAATAGATTAATTTTTAAAAACTTTCTATGTATCACGCCAATTAATTGGGTATCAAGTTAAAAAAACCTTTGAACGTAGATGTTACTTTTTGCCTAAGAAGTCATTTCCACTTTCCATGCTGCATTAGAAATATCCAGGAACCTGCATTGATGTTCACATCCAGTGTTTCAAAATTACCAGACATTACCCGAAATCATGGGTGATGGCACCGCTTACTAAAGAGTGCGGGAAATTTAAATTCTGGTAACTTTGGAAAATAAATCTTTATACCAATAATATGCTGAAAACAGAAATCTCATTTATTTAAAACAACTCAGTCATATCGTTATATTATATAAAAATATGTAGGTATATCATTACAGCTGAGCCTCTTTATAACACTTTCATGGACAGTAGTTTGCATTTTAAATACTTTACAGAAAAAGCATATTCGATCCCATTCTTCTTATAAGACGACCCTTTTTGCAACCAATTTTTAAATTCAGTATTACTCAACCAGGAGTCTGTAAAATTTGGTAATTTTTGCCGTTTGTTGTTTTAATTCTTTCCCGGAATGGTCAGATAAATATTCGCTTCTACGTTTGGCGTACAAAAAAAAAATTAAAAATAGGCAACAGGCATAAGACAAAATAAGCAGGCATTTACCTGTACCAACCAATTCTCCATTGCTTTATTTTGCAATTTACAATGTAATTTGCGCAATAAAAGTAGGTTGTAACGTATAATAATAATAATAATAATAATAATAATAATAATAATAATAATAATAATAATAATAATAATAATAATAATAATAATAATAATAATAATAATAATAATAATAATAATAATAATAATAATAATAATAATAATAATAATAATAATAATAATAATAATAATAATAATAATAATAATAATAATAATAATAATAATAATAATAATAATAATATAATAACATATAGGGTAAACAGTACAGTGATTGGCACTTTAAGGATTGAATTGACTTATATCACCTAAGTCTTATCATTTTAAATACAGTTAACTTTTGTAAATGCTTAATTATAATTCTTTGAAGTATACTGATTTGATTTACATAGTGATCTACTATATTTCTTTATCATAACAAATGAAAACTTGTAATTTATTATAATTTGATCAAAATTGCAGTTATTGGCACTTTTTCCATAGAGAATCGCACACAAAATCTATAGTGATTGGCACTGTCTTAAAATGTGACCCCATTGACACAAGCTTAGCAATTTAGGGCCTATTTCTGATAAATTCCCTGTTAAAATAGTTTGTGACCAACTGAAAAAACATGAATGACGTAAAATGAGGTATATGAAAAAACGCCATTACTTAGTATTATATTTGTTCTTGTTATCTTTGCAAGGTCTGCATGCGGGGTTAAGGAGTCGCGGGCCAAAGGACTCCAGGGGGCAAGCTGAGGAAGTGGAAATAACAACATAAACTCCCGATGAAGCTTTCCCCAAGACCGTCATGCGCGGTAAAAATCCGCATCCTGCACGAGGTGACCCTGCTAATAACTAAACATGACGGATCTAGACAAGGAGGTCGAACTAAACTCCCCCAATCTACGGTGTCACGTGACCCGTGCCTATGGATGGATGGCACCAGGGCGATGGTGTCGTGAACGGAACCTCTGGAGTACCAGGCAACCCTCCAGAGTAACCCGCCTTGCACCACACAGGGGGTTCTGATGGTGTGGACAGTATTTCCCCCATTCTCGTGGGAACAACATGAAGATTATAAATACATATAAAACCAAAACCAATGAGGCTCGAGGAGTGGCTCCGGCTACAGACTTGAGCCTTGAGTCTATCCCGGAAACGGAGACGAGCCAGGGTGCGGCAGCGGACTCTGGAGGTCCCACGACCGGCGTAGATACGGGGGATCAGGGGGTAGCTTCGGCCAGAGACCTGTCCCCGACACCCAAGCTGGAGGCTGGGTCCCACCGGAGGGCGGCGAGCTCCGCGGACTCCGGGGGCCCCTCCAGCAGTGAGGACTCTACTGTTAGAGTAGAGGGACTGCCCCGGCAGTCCAAGCGTCTTTCCGGGGCGCAAAGAAAGAAGCTCCGGAGGGCGCAAAAAATGGCGGCCGGGACCTGGACGGTCGAGAAACCTGTAAAGGCGCAAGAGGGGAGTGCGGGTCAGAAGAGGACGCGCTCGAACTCTAGCACGCCCACTACAGACAGACGTTCCAAAAGGGCCAGGGTGCCTGTAAAGGCGCAAGAGGAGAGTGCGAGTCGGAAGACGCCGCGCTCTGGCTCTAGCACGCCTACTACAGACAGACCTCCCAAAGGAACTAAGGCCGGAACACCGGCGCAGACTGGCTCTTACAGGGAGGCTGCGGAGGGCCTCGGGATGGCGGTGATTGACAGACGCCATCCTGAGGTCACGCTAGACCAGGGGAAGGCGGACCTGATCCAGGCTGCGGTGGTAGCTGCAGTGGACTCTCTTCAGGAAGGGGAGAGCCCGCCTCAGTTCCACCGGACGCGCCTGACGGGGGGCATCCTCTGGATAACCTGTGCCGGCCCGCAGTCGCGGGACTGGCTGCGGAAAACGATCGGGGGCCTCGGTCAGATTTGGGAGGGGGCGGACTTGACAGCCGTCGAGCCCAAGGAACTCCCAAAGAGACGCAAGGTCCTCGTACGGATCCCTGACACCGTCCCGCAGGAGACGGTGATCAGCAGACTTAAGATCCAGAACCCTGAACTGGGGACGCAACACTGGTCGGTTCTAAGCAGGAAGGCAGAGGAGAAAGGACAGACGCTCGCCTTCTCGATCGACCCGACATCTTACAGAGCCCTTGAAGGAACCTCCTTCAAGGCATTCTGGGGCATGGGAAGGGTTAGCTTCCGCCCACTGGGGAAGCAATTAAGGGTTAATGGGACTTAGGTTCCTTCAGGTCAACCTCCAACACAGTAGGGCAGCCACGGCCGGACTACTAATGGCTCTGAGGAACACGGATGTGGCCCTCATCCAGGAACCGTACTCCTACAAAGGAGAGATCAAGGGACTCGGCGGAGCTAATGGAAAGCTCATCTACAGCAGGTCCAGCGAGAATCCGAGGGCCTGCATTTTTGTCAGGGAAGGGATAGAGTTTCTCCCTCTAATGAATTTCTGTTCCAGGGACCTGGCAACGATTAAAATCCGATGTGGAGGAGCGGATGGGCTGAGGGACATTACTGTCGCGTCAGCCTATCTGCCAGGGGACAGCACGGACCCTCCTCCACCCAACGAATTGGAGCAGCTGATGGTGGGTAGCAGAGCAGGTGGATGGCAGACCATCATCGGCATGGATGCGAATGCGCACCATGAGTTGTGGGGTGGCTCGGACACAAACTCTAGGGGTGAGGCACTTTTACAATTCTTTATGAAATTTAATTTAGACATATTGAATAGAGGTAATAAACCGACATTCGTCACAACACGGCGTGAGGAAGTTTTAGACCTAACAGTTTCCACCCAGTTTCTGGGTAACTTTGTTAAAAGCTGGGCTGTGTCTGGGGAAGTGAGTAGCTCAGACCACAGATACATCCGGTTTGAAATCGCCAAAGTCGAAAGAGAAACGGTATGGTACCGGGACCCCCGCAAGGCGGACTGGGAAGCCTACAGGGCAGACCTAGCTGTGGAACTGCGGGGGGTTGAGAGGGCCATAAGGGATTCAATAGACCTCGAGATTGCAGCAGTCCAATTGCGAGACGCAATTACCTCGGCCTATAACGCCAACTGCCCCCTGAAAATGATGGTGTCCACCAGGAACGTCCCATGGTGGAACGAGGACCTCAGGCAGAGGGACGCCAAGAAGGAGTCGTGGAGGAGGCACTGCGAAGAAGTGGAAAACACGTCCGAGAGTGCTCGACTACACAAGATCCTGTCTAAGGGCCCTCAGACTAACATAGGCTCCCTTAGAACACCCACGGGAGGCTTTACAAGCTCGGGGGAGGAAACTATGGAAATTTTACTCCAGACGCACTTCCCCGGCTGTAACATAATAAACCAATCACCTCCGGACTGGGAACACTCAGAAATAGAGGCGCCTTATAGGCGGGCATCTAGAGTAGACTGGACAGTCGCTAAAGAGGTGGTTACCTGGAGCAAAATCAGATGGGCCATTAACAGCTTTAAGCCATACAAATCGCCGGGATTTGATGGAATAATGCCCATCATGCTCCAACAGGGGATAGATATACTGGCGCCGGTACTTACCCTCATTATGAGGGCCAGCCTGGCTCTGGGGTACATTCCGAGGGCATGGAGACTGGCCAGGGTTGTATTTATTCCTAAACCTGGGCGTCCAACAGACCAGGCAAAGTCCCTGAGGCCAATAAGTCTCATGTCCTTCTTGCTGAAAACAGTGGAAAAACTGCTCGACCGGCACATTAGGGGCGGTGTACTGGAAGCATATCCTCTACACTGCGGACAATATGCATACAGAGCAGGATTCTCAACAGAAACAGCACTGCACCAACTGGTGCTGAAACTGGAGAATACGCTGGAGAACAAGGAGGTGGCGCTGGGGGCCTTCCTAGACATAGAGGGGGCCTTTAGCAACACCTCGTTCGGATCGGTTCTGGCAGCTGCCCGGGAGCGTGGAATAGAGGAGACCTGCTGCAGGTGGATCGGTTCCATGCTCAGGGACAGGGCGGTGTTCACCTCACTCGCGGGAGGGACTCTGCTGGCGGGGGTCGCGGCGGGGTGTCCGCAGGGGAGCGTTCTGTCTCCCTTGCTCTGGTGTCTAGTCGTGGACGGCCTGCTGGGGAGGCTCTCGGGAGGGGGGTATGAGGTACAGGGCTATGCGGACGACATTGTCATCATAGTCCGAGGAAAGGTCACACAGGCAGTGTGGGAGCGTATGCAGACTGCACTGAAAGTGGTGGAAGGGTGGACGGTTGATCAAGGGCTCGGGGTGAGCCCCGAGAAAGCAACCGTCGTGCCGTTTACGAGGAGGAGGAAGTGTGAAAGCCACAGAACTCTCACTCTATACGGTAGGAGCGTTCCAATGGCCAGGGAGGTAAAATATCTTGGGGTCGTATTGGACTCTAAGCTAACCTGGAATGGTCACATTGGAAAAATACTGCGTAAGGCAGTCATGACCTTAGCCGTCACTAGGCGGCTATATGGAAAAACGTGGGGACTAAGACCTAGTATGGCCCACTGGCTGTACACAAGGGTGGTCAGACCATCGTTAACATATGCGGCACTGGTCTGGTGGCCTAAGGTGACACAGTCCAGTGCCAAACAAAAACTAGGCAAGATCCAAAGGATGGCTTGCCTAGGCATCACAGGGGCCATGTCTTCAACCCCAACAGCCGCCATGGAGGTGTTGCTGGATCTACCCCCCCCTACACTTCGTTATTATGGGAGAGGCCAGGCTAGGACTATACAGACTAGCCTGCAATGGTAGACTGAAGATCAACCCAGGCTTCAGGGGCCACTGCAAAATTCAAGAGATCGTGAAGGAACCCATGCTTGAAATGAGGTCAGACTTCGCGAGCCCGCGAATGTGCAGGGAAAACAACTTCACAGTGGAAATCCCTGATCGCGGGGCATGGCGGGAGGAGACACCGGGCATACCACGGGACGCGCTCGTCTGGTTCACGGACGGATCTGGCGGGGAGCGTGGGACGGGGGCAGGTGTTTACTCGGAAGGACCGAGGGTAAGTCACAGTATTTCCCTCGGAGCCCATGCAACGGTGTTTCAGGCCGAGATGTACGCCATCCTGCACTGTGTGCGGGAGAACAAGAGGAGGGGCTACACCAACAAGCGGATCCTCATAGCCACAGACAGCCAGGCAGCCCTTAAGGCACTAAGTAGCCCACGGGTAAATTCCTGGCTGGTGAGTGAGTGCCGAGACGAGACGAGCGACCTGGCTGGGCAGAATGAGGTGACCCTCATCTGGGTGCCGGGTCACTCGGGGGTCAAAGGCAATGAAGAAGCTGACAGTCTCGCAAAGAGGGGGTCAGCAGAACCATTTATGGGACCAGAACCGGCTCTGGGCGTGTCAAAGAGCACTGCCAGGGGAGCCATTAAGTCCTGGGTCAGAAACCAACACAAGGTGTACTGGGCGGACTGTCCAGGGCTCAGACATGGGAAGTCAATAATTGACGGACCCAGTTCAAAGAGAGCTGTGGAGCTGCTAAACCTTAGCAGAGGACAGCTCAGAAACACAACAGGTCTCTTGACGGGACACATGGCCGTCAAGAAACACCTACATAAAATGGGGCGGTTCGAAGGGGACCTCGCATGCAGACTCTGCGGCGAGGGGGAGGAATCAGCCCAGCACATCTTGTGCGAGTGTATAGCTCTGGACCGGAAAAGACAACTGATCTACGGTCACTCTAGACCGGAGACAGAGCAATATAAAACTTCACCCTACCAATCGCTGTGCAGACTAGTTCAAGGCACAGTGATTTTGGAATGGGTGGAGTAAGACTAGGGGTATGCACAATCAACCAAGGGTTGCGGTGCTATCGGGGCGGCAAGGCCGCGGACGAGCCCTGAGGGAACAAAAAAAAAAAAAAAAGGTCTGCATGCGAATATTTCATCATTTTAGTGAATTTTCTTTAAAAAAATTTACTAATGAGGAGCTTTCGACTCTTGAATTTTGAAAAAATTTCTTCAAATGACCGCGAACTAGGCCCCCTAGAACCCATATCCAGGGTCAGTTTCAATTTTAATATATATGTATATATATATATATATATATATATATATATATATATATATATATATATATATATATATATATATATATATATATATATATATATATATATATATATATATATATATTCTAGGGGGCTTAGTTCGCGCTCATTTGAAGAAATGTTTTCTAAATTTAAAAGTCGGGATTTCCTCGTTAGTGATTTTTTTTTAAAGAAAATTCACTAAAACAAGCACTTGTGAAGCCACGACAAAAGTCTACGACTGTATTAAATATGGAACGGTTTTACTAAGTTAGGGCCAAAACAAGCAACCAGATATGCTATTCAAATTAAATTAAGTCTTAAAACTTTCATCTCCTCTTTGTCTAATTATTTTTATACAAAACCTCGCTAAAAATTCATCCGAATAACAACAATCTGATTAGATAACGGTAAAGGGAAAATTGAAAAAAGTAAAGTTACTAACTAGGATTTGAACTCGTCATGCAGGAGTCGATTGAATTTGATTACCCGATTTACAGTGACTTAGGCCACTGAGCTATGCTCTACATGTGTCTACCAGCAGCTATATCACGTAATACATTGGTTCAATCTTTTAAAATTTACACAAATGCATTTCGATTTACAATAGATTTTTTGCTCATATTATAACGAAATCAAGGAAAATAACCACTTAGACACATATATAGGAGCTTGTTAGTCATTTCTTTTAGTATTTTTTACTTACATTCGTATTCAATTAATTTTCACCTCTTAACTTTCTTGAATCAGATTTAATTCATTAAAAATTAAATTACCTCTAACTTTTTGTCTTTTAAGATAGAGATCTGAATTTTGGTACACAAGATACACTTTATGACAGAAACCAACCTACTAAATTTGGTTGCCCTTACTTTGTTATTTTCAGATATATAATTTTTTTTAAAGAAAACACAGAATTTTCCGGGAAAACCTGGGCCGATTTTCCTGACTAACGAACTTATCTAAGCCACTTGCAAAAGGAAGGTATGTGCCAAATTTAATCAAAATCGGATCATTATTGTTTGAGTTATCGGTATGATACACACGCACACACACACACACACGCACACAAATATATATATATATATATATATATATATATATATATATATATATATATATATATATATATATATATATATATATATATATATATATATATATTATATAGTACATCTCTTTTGCAACATAATAAACCACATATCACATTATACAAAGTCCTCTGGCTTTCGAGTTATTTCACTTTTAATGAATTTTCGAAAATTCATTATGTGTTGCTACTAATATTCAAATTTTAGAAGTGGTAAGCACTTCCTCAATTTTTCTTTTCTTTCAGATACTGTAGACATTAACTCACGCTGTGCAATCATTACTATGTTGAACAGGATAATAGTAAAGAAATGTGAGGGCAAAAATTATCAGTATCGTAAAAAAAATTCAAATCAATTTAACATTTCAAAGCCGTTTATTTTGAAAATTTGGTAACAAAAAATTTCTACAAATACTGTAAAAAACTTATCTTCACTTAACTCAAAAAGTCTCACAAACTATTCTCAAAATGGTGACCTTCATTTCTTATACACGCACGAGCTCGTTTGCAAATTTCTGCTTTAGTAATCCTACTAGAAAAATTGCTTTTAATTTGTCCTGCTGCGTGCTGAATTCTGTAAATCAGTTGCTCTCGTGTGTGAATCTCCACTTCGTAAACGATTTGTTTCATATGACCACACACACACACACACGCACGCACACACACACACACACACACACACACACACACACACACACACACACACACACGCGCGCGCGCGCGCACACACACACAAATATATATATATATATATATATATATATATATATATATATATATATATATATATATATATATATATATATATATATATATATATATATATATATATATATATATAGAGAGAGAGAGAGGTATCGATGGTGAGACTTTGCAATTTTTTCAAATGAGCGCGAACTAGGACCCCTAAAACCCATATCCGGGGTCAGTTTCAATATATATATATATATATATATATATATATATATATATATATATATATATATATATATATATATATATATATTGAAACTGACCCCGGATATGGGTTTTAGGGGTCCTAGTTCGCGCTCATTTGAAAAAAAAATTACAAAGTCTCACCATCGATACCTCTCTATTAGTGATTTAAAAAAAATTAAAGTTCACTAAAAATGATATAAATCTTCTTCTCCGTGTAAAACAATTTAGGCATGAAAAGGCTTCACGACCCGGTGCAATTCCAGCAATAGTTCTTAAGTTATGTACTCCTGAACTGATTTCAATTTTATGTCGCCTCCTTTCGATCTCCTATATAATATTGTAGTATTTCCATATTTCCGGACACAGGCGTGAGTTCAGCCCGTCCCTAAAAAGCTACAAAGTTGGATGTGGACAATTATTGTCCAATTTGTATTCTACCGGTTTTGTTCAAAGTTTTGGAAAAAAATTCCAATACAGGGTTTATGAAATACTTCAAAAAATAAACATTCTATAAGTGATGTAGCTAATACGGCCGATCTACATAGCGATATTCTCAGACACGACACATTTTTAAAGTTCTGCACTTAAGAAATTGAAGAAAATCATACAATTTCATTGGATATTTCTATTCGATCGGGTTTGTCATGCAGCACTTTCCAATAAACTTTCATCATACGGATTGCCTTCCAAATTATACCTATGGATATGTAGTTTTCTGCAGGAGCGCTCCTTGCATGTTGCTTGTAAACATATTTCCGAAGACATATAATCTCCAACTATTAGATAAGCGAATGAACACTCATCTTGTGGCGCAAAGTCAATTTCATGACTCGGAGGCAAATATAAGCTTGGCTTTTCATGACTTATTACATTAAAAAATATGTGGCTTCACCTGTTGACGAATGTATAAAATGCACAGTACAAAATATTCAAACAATTTACAATGCCTAATAATAAGAAAGGCCCTCTGGTATTTATCCTAGAATTAGCTCTAATAGTTAATTGGACGTCTAGACTGTAATATAATTTATTACTGACTGCATTCTCAACATAGGGGGATAACGTAACACCTACTAGAAAAAAAACCCCGACTGCCTAACTATTCACACCAATTTAAAATTGAAGGTTAAAACACTTTTTTCAGTGATTCTATTAAGTCTTAATCGATTTATTTGAAGAATTGATCCATTTAATGGCAAAAAATGTGTAATAAAGTTATTTGATCAAATAACGTAATCATTACATTGGTTACAATATAAAGCAATGACAGAATTACTAAAATTTTAAATCAGCGAGAGGAAGAACAGAACGAGGGTAATCTGTGACGTCAAAATCTGAAGTTTATAGTTTAGAGAATATAGTGTCTCATATTTTTAGAACAACGTTTTTGTAAATCATATCAAAATTTGTATTGACATGCTGAGAACCTCGGTATATATATATATATATATATATATATATATATATATATATATATATATATATATATATATATATATATAAACATATAAAAATGTTAACGGTCCTTGGTTTTGGGTTCTAGGGACGCAAAGTCGTGCTTATCTGAAGAATTTTTTTTTCAAAAGCTTTTCATCGTGACCTCTCTATTGGCGAATTTTTTAAAATGAAAATTCGCTAATAAACTAACTCAACACTCAAATTTCCACGATTCTTCGGACCAACCATTGGCGATGGAATTTAAATTCCACACTTTTTCGCAAAAAACTATGTTTTAATCTTGGGTTATTTGTTTAGTTTCCATCCACATCTCTAAGCATTTTACTCGCCCAACACCCCTTTTTGTTCTTTTTCGTGTGTACCATTAGGATGTATTGTCCAGGTTCACACTTTCCGCTAAAAAGAAATCCGATTCTAAATCCAAGGTCATTTTGAAAAATTACATTAGTTTCCGATTACTTCATAACTATTCCAATAAAAGTTTAAACAAACATCAAGTGCGTTATGGTGGTGAAATTTCATAGAAATGATCTGGAACCAAACATTTTAAGTGAATTTTCTTTAAAAAAATTCACTAATGAAGAGATTCCGACTTTTGAAAAAATTGCTTCAAATGAGTGCGAACTAGAACCCCCAGAACCCATATCCAGGATCAGTTTGAATTTTTATATGTTTATATATATATATATATATATATATATATATATATATATATATATATATATATATATATATATGGGTAGATACACATATATATATATATATATATATATATATATATATATATATATATATATATATATATATATATATATATGGGTAGATTTTGATCAAATTTTCTGAGTATCTTCCTTTTGCAAGTGGCTTGGATAAGGTCCGTCAGCCAGGAAAATCGACCCAGGTTTTCCCAGAACATGTTGTGTTTTCTTTCTGAAAAAAATTATATCTGCGGAAATGACAAAGCAAGGGCAACCAAATTTGGTAGGCGTGGTTCTATTATAAAGAGTGAAGTTTAGGTCTGTTTTAAAGACAAAAAAGTTATGGGTACTTGAAGAAAAATAATTTTGTGTTTCCCTCAAAACGTCAAAGTCCCGATTTGAAACGTCAAAATTGGCATCATTTAGGAAATAACCTGAAACAAATACAGATTATGTAAACAAAATGTCTTAAGAGGAGTGTTCTGCAAACCCTTAAGTTTCTGCTTCAACCGTCATTGTCCTTCATTCGACTATAATATTTCCAGAAATTTCATTTCAAATGGACCCTTTCTCTGATGCTTTGGCGGTAGTTTTAGTTAAGTTTATGGTTTAATGGTCCATAATTTTTAGCTAATTTCCATAGAAAAAATTCGTTAATGAGGAGACCAGGACTTTTGATTTTTAAAAAGATTTCTTCGAATGAGCGCAAACTAGGCCCCCTAGAATCCATATCCGTATTTAGTTACAGTTTTAATTTGTTTAGATATATGCAGGGTGACGCATTTCTATGGTAAAGCTCAATATATTTGTTATTATACAAGATACGGGAAAG
This sequence comes from Tillus elongatus, assembly GCA_964006375.1. Taxonomy (NCBI): domain Eukaryota; kingdom Metazoa; phylum Arthropoda; class Insecta; order Coleoptera; family Cleridae; genus Tillus; species Tillus elongatus. The sequence continues at coordinate 106,797,350 of OZ023265.1, forward strand.
ATACGTTAATTTTCGCATTTTTTATCGAAATATGACGCATGTTTGTAAGAAAAAAAGGTTTGTTGGCTAGGAAATCCGTTTTCTCGGAAACATTTTGAGTTTATTTTCGGAAAATTCTGTGGATTTTCAAACAATCAGTTATTTTGATAAAATATGGCACGTTGTTTCTACGATATAGGGTATACTGGTAACCAGACTGATTCCTGCTTGCATTAGCGAGACACACCTGCTATTAAAAACATTTTTATAAAAATTCACTTCCATACCGCACTTGCTGCGTCCAGACTTTTTAAAACTAAATGGTTATAACTTTTTTTTCATGTATCATAGAGATTTACATTTGGGTATGTAGTTTAATTTTTATAACGTAAGCTTCAACCTAGTTACTAAATTTGGTTGTTATAGGTTTGTTTTTGGAGAGAAAAATGTTTTTCGCGAGAAAACCCAAAATGTTTCCTGAAAACCTATTTCGATTTTCCTGGCTAACGAACTTATCCAAAAAAAAAGAATAATACCTGCCAAGTTTCATCACAATTGGCCCATTATTTTTTGGGTTATCAGTATGATACTTTATATATATATATATATATATATATATATATATATATATATATATATATATATATATATATATATATATATATCTATATATATATATATATATAAATTGAAGCTGACCCCGGATATGGCTTCTAGGGGTCCTAGTTCGCGCTTATTTGAAGACATTTTTTCAAAATTCAAAACTCCCCCCCAATAGTGAATTTTTTTCTACGAAAATTCACTAACAAGAATGGATGGAGTAAAATTTAATATGACCTCAAAGAAGTAAAATACCTGAACATAACGTTACCAGTTTAAACTTAAATGTCTTTCAGTGTGCCAGTACGTCTCTGGTCGAAATTCATTCAAGAACCATCTTGTACACATGTGCGCGCGTTGTTCATCTTTCATTGATCCGACCCCACTACTGGTAAATTGCCACAGCAAGAAGAAGAACAAACCCAGTATGCCCTAAGCTTTATGAGGGTTAGATGCAAGGCAGATTAAACACCTCGTTATCAAGAAGTTAAATTAATTAATATCACTTTTTTGATTTCACAGAATCATATAATTAAGTCTTGCATTGAATCTCAACACTTTCCAACCTCACAACTGTGCCAAACACGCGATTAGTTCCTTATATCTTGCGTAGTGCAGTGTTTTTTTATGTGAAAACTGTTTAATATACATCAGTCAAACTGTGGGGTGCCGGCGCTTTCTTTTTACCTCCCCAGGGCATGTACTACCCGGTAAGATTTGCATTTATTTTATAAAATTAAAATTATATTTGTTTATTGCTTGTTGGCTCTGTCATAAACATAGCTGAGTTAAGGAATGTTTAATAGATACACAATCCACATCCTGCCTATTTTGCATTCATAGCACGACGAAGCATGAAGTGCTCAAGCTGCTTAATATCTTAAATTTTTAAGTAATGTACTCCCTCCATGAATGTTGAAGCATGTGTTTTGTCAACATCTTTCGCGTCTCCTACCAGCCATCATGTATCGTTAATTTCAACGCATTCTTTTCCAGGAACGTTATGTGCAGCCATTGCCTTAATTTGTTAAATTGGCCTTTATTAGTCTGAAAGTAAATTATTATGTCCTGTAAGTGACGGTTATATTTTATAAAATATCATCAAAACAATTGGGTATGCATGTATAGGTACATGTAGGTATATTAATAGATGTTACTTACACTCTATGTATTTACTGTCGGTTGTTCGCTCTCCTATTCTCAACAATATAGCCTTACATGTGTAGTTTGCATATACATAGTGATTTCAAACATGATAGCGTATAGGTAGTTGTCTAAAAGTTTTGAAATATGTTTACATTTTTCATCAATACCTACCTCTTTTCATATACGCACCTGCCCAGTCATATCTATTAGTGAATTTTCGTCGAAAAAGTTCACTAATGGGGAGACCCCGACTTTTGAATTTTGAAAAAATGTTTGCAAATGAGCGCGAACTAGGACCCCTAGAACCGATAGAACCCATATCCGGGGTCAGTTTCAATTTTTATATGTTATATATATATATATATATATATATATATATATATATATATATATATATATATATATATATATATATCCAATAACTAAAAAATATTGGGCCGATTTTGAATAAATTTGGCATGTACCTACCTCCTTTTTGTGAGTGGCTTGTTCGTTAGTTCGTTAGCCAGGAAAATCGGACAAGGTTTTCCGGGAAAATTTTGAGTTTTCTTTCAAAAAAGTTTTTCTCAAAAAATAAAAAAGATATAACCAAACCTGGTAGGTAGGTTTACGATCTAAAGGGTAAACTATAAAATTTAGATTTCTATGTTACAAGAAAACAAGTTATAATAAAATATTTGGTGCCAGATCATTTCTATGAAAATTCACTACCAAAACGCACTAGCTGCGTCCAGACTTTTTAATTGATATGTTTCTTTTAAACTACAGATTCTGTTTAGCTCCAAGTCTTTATAGAAATAATTATTGTTTCAGTAGGTACCTAATTAATATTTGTCAATACGGGGTGATGAAATTTGCATTTCGCGCTTTGGACTAAATTGTAGCGAGTGGGGGAATTTGCAGATGAGCTCACGGACCATTTTCTGCAAATTTACCTATTGGGCATCATAAGGCGACTTGGTAGGTGAAGTCAATCAGTAAACGCAGAGCGGGTGCCACTGGTCGGCCTGTCTTTTACGAAAGCGAATAACCGTTTCGCGCGGACACTTTCAAAGCCCTCTAATACGGTAAGGGTATGAGATTCCAAGTAACAATCTTTAAACAGTGTACATTATAAACCCTATTTTTCAAAATGGATTCGACAAAGGACAAACGATTTTAGTACGGTTTTAGATGGCAGTGATACTCAAGCTTAAAATTTGATTTTAAAAAGTTACTATTTTTTCTTAGACCATATTTTCAGTAAACCTAAATTAGGCCCAAGTGCAAACGGTTCGGGTTGTTGGTGTTGATTTGAGCACATATTGTCTTTCACAATTTCAAGAATAAGCACCACGGGCAATTGAACTGCATCTGTAGTACCTACCTAGTTAGTAAAGCTTCGAAGAATTCTATTTGCAAATCAAGCGTGTAAAATTGTGTAACATAATTATAAATGAGAGCAATTTTAAAATGGGTTATCTTCACACCCATCATCATTCATACCGTCCATGGATCAGTAACGTCAATTCGGTCGCGTAAATGAGTTGAGTAAATTAATGTACATATTTATTATTGTCCAAATAGGGAAATAAACTTTGTCATCAAAAGGTACTTGGTTCCCAAATGATGCTAAAGTTCTAAAGTAAGGAAATGAGGCTGTGCATTAACCCGAAAAAATATATATTTTTTCCTTGTTTTCAGCGAATTTTCGTAGAATTGTCCGATTTTTATAAAATCTGAAGTTCGTTGGCCAGCCGAACGGAGAAAAATGAAGTTTTCTTATAAAATATCTAAAAAAATATATAATACTGTTTTGAGAAAATGTCATACATGGTCATTTACACAGATTATATTATGTATTAAATTAAAGGTCTGTATGTCTGTCTGTTTGTGGCTACGTTGACTTTAGAACGAATAAAGATATCGTCTTCAAATTTGGTATACAGTTAGCACCCGACAAACGAACGATTCAGATTGTTTTTGGGTAAAATCAATCCAGCGGGTGGGGGTTAAATGGAGGGTGATGGGGTGAAAATTGACTCGAGTAACATAACGTTTTGGCGTTTGTTTATTAGAAAACTTTCACTTTCAATAAACATCTGGTATTCTGTGCTGAAATTAAATTAGGGGTTACTTGTGTGGTGGTGGAATAAAGGCGACAGAAATTTCGAATTTTTTTTGCTAAAACGGCGAAAAAGCATCAGAACATATAGAAACCTTGATGCTGGAACAAAATTTTGTTTGTCGGTTTGTCGATGTGTACGTCTTGTCTGTAAGTAGGCGCAATAATGTTCGAACAAATTGAGATATCACCTTCAAATTCGGTATCCAGTTAGCACCCGTTAAAGGAACGCTTTAAATTGTTTTTGGGTAAGATCACTTCACGGGTTAGGGGATAAACGAGGGGTGATTTGGTGCAAATTGACATTTTTTCGTTAAATAGTAATATAACGTTTCAGAAGTTTATAGGTACAGGAATACGAAGATTTCCTTTGGTGGACCCTAAATTCGTTTCATGAGAATGTCTATCCGAGGTGAGGAGATTATCACAGCTATGTAGAAATTATGATTCAATTTGCAGCAGTATTTTTATGATGAATATACCTACCTGATTAAATCCAATACTCTCGAAATAAATTTTGTGTAGTTAGAGTGCCAAAAAAAACCATGCAAAAACCAAACATTTTTTGCAAGAACAACGCGCAGGGACTTAAAATATATATTGGGTTAAATCAGCGGCGCGACGACACTGACATAATAGTTGTGATGCTGCCATTGCTGACAAATAATCATTATTGAAAGGAACATGCGAGTCTTCTTTTGGGATTTTCTCTAAAACTATTGATATGAGAAAAAATGTTTGACACATTAATGATTAAAAACGAAATAAGGAATCCGGATCTTGAATAAAATACACGGCGTTCCATTAAAAAATGAGGTTTATGTCAAAAAGAATACTTTGGATACACCCTATATATCTAAGTAAAGTCTTATTGGAAGCAGCTTTTTTCAGCACCAAATTTTGGTCTGCAACTTTTTCTTCTAGCATATACGGGAGCTGTGATATGTAGCGTCTAAATAGATCTGAAAGACCCTATACATATATATATATATATATATATATATATATATATATATATATATATATATATATATATATATATATCTATATATATATATATATATATATATATATATATATATATATATATATATATATATATATATATATCATGCTGTATGTATACTGAATTTCAAAGAAAATAGACCGTGAACACACACACTTTGCGATGGGAAATCAACTGACGAACTAAGTAGGTAACCTTCATAGATTGAAAAGAAAGTGCATAGAGAATGTTCAACAGCTGTGTCTTTCTCAAGGAAAGTTGATTTTGTTCCTTTCTGCCCTGCCGCCCATGCAATCACGAATGGGGTCAAGCGTAAACAGGTAGGGGCAATTAAAATGTATGACCTTAACATAAACATTCCCGGATATAAATCTTTCTCGGCGTTCCTATTGTTGACAGTGACACGTTTCGAGAGAAATAGAAATTTATCACAACAAAATAGCAATCTGTGACAGTGTATTCTGCATATGCAGATACGTACTTACATGGTCGTTGGTTTCTAACAGGGATGTTTATTATATTTGAGCGAGAGAACAAAAAATGAAATTTCGATCTATTCGTGATATAAAATTTTGATGAACTTCTCAGCACACGAATATATATATATATATATATATATATATATATATATATATATATATATATATATATATATATATATATATATATATATATCAACATATAAGAATTGAAACTGCCCCCGGATATGGATTCTAGGGGTCCTAGTTCGCGCTCATTTGAAAAATGTTTTGCAGTCTCACCAAAAATAATTAACCGATTTCGATGAAACTCGGCAAGTGCCTTTCATTTATTAATGGCTTGAATGAGTTCGGTAGCCAGGAACATCTGACAAGGTTTTCCGGGAAAATTTTGAGTTTTCTTTCGAAAAAAAATTTTTCTCCGAAAATTACAAAAGTATTTTAATGAAATTTGATAGATATATTGCCTTGGGAAGGACCTTACTACCTACCAAAATTTAACTTTCCAAGTTTATAGAAAATTGAGTTATCCAAATTTTGAATTTTCTTTCGAAAAAAAAAAAATTTCCTCCGAAAATGGCAAAGTTTTTTTAACAAAATTTGGTGGATATGTTGCCTTGGAAAATACCTTACTACGTACCAAAATTCAACTTTCTATGTTTATAGAAAATTGAGTGATTCAAATTTGAAGCATTTAATAAAAATTCACTATCATAACGCACTTGCTGCGTCCCGAACTTTTTATTTAACTAAATTGGAATTTTTAGGGTAATGTGAAATTGAGTTATTGGAATTTAAAATATTTTTTGACAATTCACTACAATAACGCACTTTTTTGTTTGTAGTCTGAATGATTTTGTTGGCTAGTCCATTCGGAGCAGTTTCTTGGGAATAATTGTTTTCTTTGTAAAAACCATTTTCTCATGACATTTTTACAGACCACAAAGATAGTTGTTTAAGGCTAACGAACGAAAAAGTAGCAAACTATCAAAAGAACAAAAAAAATGAGATTGTAGTGAGATCGAAGTTTATATTTGTTGATAAATAAACTATTTTATACTTGACTGATTGAATAACCCCAAAAAACTTTAGCAACTTGTTAAATGCAAACATGAGTTTGGTTTACATTTATTATTATTGACCAAACGACATACATAATTTTTTTCTTAACTTTATTTAATTTATTTAAAGAATTATGCTTCCACTACTTAGGTGCTGTATTTAAAAAATTACAACAAAATGTTACAATTAAGTAGGTTCACCTAAATAAATACACACAGAAAAGGAAATGTTAAACATGGAAACAACAATTTTAAAACTGATACCGTTAAAATGTTTTTAATCAAAATTCAGTACCATAACCCACTTGAATTATGCTTCCACTACTTAGGTGGTGTATTTAAAAAAATTACAACAAAGTGTTACAATTAAGTAGGTTCACCTAAATAAATACACACAGAAAAGGAAATGTTAAACATGGAAACAACAATTTTAAAACTGATACCGTTAAAATGTTTTTAATCAAAATTCAGTACCATAACCCACTTGAATTATGCTTCCACTACTTAGGTGGTGTATTTAAAAAAAATTACAACAAAGTGTTACAATTAAGTAGGTTCACCTAAATAAATACACACAGAAAAGGAAATGTTAAACATGGAAACAACAATTTTAAAACTGAATATCGTTAAAATGTTTTTAATCAAAATTCGGTACCATAACCCACTTGCTTGCGGTAGACCTTTGAATATTTTGGAGGTTTTTTTTATGATACTCTCATTTTGCATCTAAATGTGCTTAAAAAAATAACCAATTCTGCAAAGGGGAGTATTTTGAGCACTGTAAACCATTCTTGTTAGCAAAGTCTAGGCCACAAATGTATCTTTTACGGAAAAGGCCGCCTATAGGAAGATAAACTAAATTCCATAAAGACTCTGTTACACAATAGATTTTAAAAACTTGCTATTGTAGCTATATTGGTAACCAACCATAACAAAGGTGAAATACCACCAAAAGGATTAAGTTATATAAAATGTTTATATTTATTACATCTTAACTTTGGGATAACAATCTGATTTAAATATTTTTAAAGATTTAACCAGGAAATAGCAAATAAAGAATGTATACCTAGAACGATTCACACTTTTAGACAAAGGACTATTTTGCGAATGACCGAACCCTAATAAGAATCTTGGCGCTATTGCCAGTTATTTATGACTTTATGACACCTTTCTATTTTAATATCCTTCCGTTAATGTATAGTAAATTGAAAAGAAAAAGTTGTAAAACGACCATTAATCTGTTAACTCCATACATCCCACAAAGTTAATCCTTTTAACAGTAGAGCAAGTGATAACAATTGCTATTATTTGGAAAACGTTCTGTTCTATTGTTAAGGGTTTGATTTTGGAGATAAATAATTTATGACGATTTCAGGACAGCATAAGAAACAACAAAAGTGTTTCTTATGCTGTGGTTTTACTACTTCCCTATACATATTTTAAAATATAATGAGTAAATTAGCATCAGATAGTGTCCTAATCCAAATTTTCCATTTGAGAGCCCAGAATTTATATTTATCTTGTAAAAAATATTAATCTTTTGCCACATTTTTTAGTGAATTTTTTACGAGATCGCAACTTGTATTATGAAAAAATTTTTCGAATATATATATATATATATATATATATATATATATATATATATATATATATATATATATATATATATATATATATATAACACCGTATCCTCAAAAAAGAATGGGCCGATTTCCGATTCGTTAGCCAAGAAAATCAGACCTGTTTTTCTGGGAAAATGTTTGTATTTCCTAAAATTAAGAAGGTTATGGCGACAAAATTTGGTACGCACGCTTACGTTATAAAACGTAAACTATATAACAAAATTTGGACGTCTAGGTCAAAAGAAGAGAAGTTATAAGCATATAAAGAAAAAAAAATGGTCACCTTTGGTGATCAGAGAATAACACAATATAAATATTGTATATTAAACAAAATCTACTGAATATTACAAAGTTTATTTTTTTCTTGGCGCAAAAGGTCAAGAAGTGCGAGAAAAATTACTTTGAAAATTTTATAGTTTTTCTTCTGTAAATGTCAAAGTGCTATATCCTTAACAATAATAATAATGAACGTATTTAAATGTAATCGTGCTTACAAGTTGCAAATCTGTGGAATATAGCACAGTTACAGTTCTTGGGTTAACGGTAAACTGAGCCGAATTTATAAAAAAAAATGCTTTTCCAGGTCAAACCAAAGCGCCAGACTAAGAAATCTTCGATGCCTGATAAGCAAAATTAATTAAACTATCATCATTATTATCACAACCATAAGGCAATTCAACTTGGTTGTCGCAACCATTAATCTTTGTCTCGGACAGTTCTATTTATTTAGCATTTCATCGATCGATCGTGCCAGATGTTCCAGTTGGTCTCCCTTTTTCCAAGTATGTGTCCAAATGTTGTTTTCGAAAAGTTATTGTGTCTCAAAATATGTCCAACAAACTGTATCTTCCCCTCACCGTATTCCAGTACAAGCATATTTCTTCTCTCGCTTCTTTTAGCACACTTTTATTCGGATTTGTATCGTAGTCTTTCAAAATTTTCTAGATGTACACATTTCAGAAGCTTCTATTTACAAGCTTTTATTTAACTTCGTCTGTTAGTATGTTTGTTACTTTAGTATGTTTAGTTTACATTATCCCTCTGATGACTCTAACTTTGTTAACAAAACGACCGTCCGCTCTTAAAACTGTGTATTCTGGTGAATTGTGTTCTCCAAATTGTACCTTTCAGTGCTCATTACAGGTACCAATCATCACTCAGTGTAGATTAGGTCAAATCTTGCAAATAAGTCTTGAACCAGTTCCCCTCTATCGAATTGGATTGAAAATTGATACGCGTGTATGTCAGGCGACAATGTGACATAAGCTATCTGTCATAATTAATTCAATATGGCGGACGCTCCAAAACGATGAATTTTTTCTTTTCTTACAATCACTGATGAATTCAAGATGGCCGCGGGCGCAAGAGGGCGGAATAAATCTCTTTTCAACAGCGCCCTATTTTGTAAATTTGAAGCAGTGGGTTATGAGAAATTGACTTCTAGAGGCGAATAATTTATTTATTAAAAACTTACACGCCAGTTTACCAAATGTTCAAAATTTCGACCACCAGCCTCCATTCCGTAACATTTATGGAGTGATTTCGCGGCATTTGTTTACTATACGCTGGCGTCAATCTGGCTGAGTAGAATTGATTTTACTTTTTATGTGACCCTACTAAAAGAAATCTAGGGCTGATAAATCTGGCGATCGTGCGAGCCAATCTACGGGACCTCTTCTCCCAACGACCGATTTGGGACTCTCTGGTCGAGATATTGCCGAACAGGGAAAGCGTAGTGTCGAGGAGCTCCATCCTGCTGAAATGCCAACTGGTCTTCCAGATGATGCTCATCATTCTCGATAATGTCAGTCAATATTGGATAAATGGGTTTTCCAACAACTCCAAGTGCATATCTCCAGTCAGATTACCGGGTTAGAAAAAAGGTCCAACAATATGGTTACCAAAAATTCCAACCCAAACATTGAGTTCTTCCGGATGTTGTGTATGAATGTTGTGAAATAATCTGGGATTAGAATCGGCCCAATAGCAACAATTATGACGATTCACGGTACCGTTTAGGAAAAACGAACACTCATCTGAAACGTATTAAAAAGATAATTCGGATCATTTAATACTCGTTCACTTATCACTTCACAATAGTCCAGACGGCGGTCAAAGTCATCTTCATTTAGTTCTTGTGCAAGGTGGATTAAAAATGGGGTGACACTTCAAAATATTTTGAATGATAGTCCGCCCAAAACCAGATTCACTTGCCAGTTGCCTCGTACTCGTCCTGGGATTCAAAGCAACATGACGAAAATCCGCCACTTCTACTGCTTCATTTCTTTCAGCGCTTCGCTTTTTATTAGAAGCAGACTCGGTCTTTTGAAACTTTCCCATTAACTGAAAAACATACCTTCGATTAACATGCTTATCTAAATGTTTTTGATTAAATAAATCTGCTGTTCTACTAGCACGTTGACATCTTTTCCGCCCTATGTGTAATCGAGTAAACCATTTTGAAGTGATAATCAGACGATAAAAAACGCGATGATATCTGAAATTAAAGAAAACCCTTTCTTATCTTTAGGAGTCAACTTCCCAGAACCTACTGCTTTAAATTTGAAAGAGCAGACTCCGTCGAAAAGAGATTTACACCAGTTCAAAAAGATGTGCACCCCTCCCCCGCCCCTGTCATTTGAAATTTTAAGGGTGGATCTCACCACCGCTCGAGGGTTGGTGTTTCGATGTTGGAAATAAGCTTAAAATATTCCTCCTTGAAAGCAACTTAGGCGACTTTTAACAAAAATACGATAAGTGTCCTAAAACGCGCTTTCTTCGTTTTCAAATGGACAACCTGTATATTTCATAACAACCCCCTTGATATGGCTCCAACAAATGAAAGGTCTTCACGAGTCAAATGTATTAGGCTAGGTGGCTCTCTCATAAATTCAATATGGCTATTTTTTCGTTTTAGTACATTTGAATAAAAACCTGCTTTTAAACGAATTTTTAACTCCTAATTTATTTGTTTTTAACCCGTTATTCAAAGTGTAGCTTTCTGCCTCATACAATACAATGCACTATACTTGGCCAATCGTGTCCTGATGTCAAAGTTAAATTATCAGTGAAAATAATATTTTGTTTATCTAATGCTTGTTTGATAATAGCAATCCTCAATCTTAATTTTTTGTTACATTTGTCTTCCTTAATGATACTCCTAAGCTACGTGAATTTTTACTTGTTCAAGTTGTTGCCCATATAACTTTATATATAGAACCTCAGTGGTTCAGGGGTAATAAGTGTGCCTCTGAATCGAAGGGTACTGGGTTCGATCCCAGGGTACTCCTTTCACTTTTTCAGTACAAACTGTAAAATTAACATCAACCGAGGTTCTGGCATTGTATTTGAGCAAGCTGAATGTCTGCACGTTCGGCCCTTCGGAGAGGGCGTCAGATCTAGCAACACCTCCATGGCGGCTGTTGGGGTTGAAGTCATGGCCCCTGTGATGCCTAGGCAAGCCATCCTTTGGATCTTGCCTACTTTTTGTTTGGCACTGGATTGTGTCACCTTAGGCCACCAGACCAGTGCCGCGTACGTTAGCGATGGTCTGACCACCCTTGTGTACCGCCAATGGGCCATACTAGGTCTTAGTCCCCACGTTTTTCCATATAGTGACGGGCTTAGTGACGGCTTGGGTCATAACTGCCTTACGCAGTATTTTTTCAACGTGACCATTCCAGGTTAGCTTAGAGTCCAATACGACCCCAAGATATTTTACCTCCCTGGCCGTTGAGATATTTCTACCGTTCTACCTTTCCACCACTTTCAGTGCTGTCTGCATGCGCTTCCACACTGACTGTGTAACCTTTCCTCGGATTATGATGACAATGTCCGCATAGCCCTGTGCCTCGTACCCCTCTCCCGAGAGCCTCCCTAGGCACCAGAGCGGGGGTGCCTGGTCACCTCATGAAGAGCTATCAAATCCTATCCCACAAGTACTCTCTGCATCCTGACCACATGTTCACCTTGGATTTTGATAATAGGCTCCGTGGTTACTCGTTGAAACGTGCGAGGGAAAGCTTCAGAAGTAGCACTTGTCAGCGCTTCCTCTGCAGTCGTGTATTTCATCGATGGAATTCATTTCCGAAGCATGTTGTTTCGGCTCTTTCGATTGGCAACTTCAAGAAGTGTTTGGACGCATTGCAGAGTTGTGCGGATTTTTAGTGTTGTGATGGTGATGTTCGTTTGCGCGCTATTGAATCCATAACATATGTTTGTTTTTTTCTTAGTGATAACTGTTCCTCTTCTGTGCCAACTTTGTTACTACATTAAGTGTGCATCTTTTCACTGTGGTTAAAAGGGTTTACCCTCTGCACATATTTTGTTAATAATAGTAACATTAAAGAGCTTAAAAGGCGAAAAAGAAATTAAAATAAGGTTTAGTATGATGAAACGAGAAAATGTGAATCTGTGGTAGAATAAATCTATGGTTACGTTGCTGATCATAGGTGATTGCCAGATAAATTAATTCTTTATAGACAAAAATTAGAGCTAACGGTTGATATAACCCCTGAAAAACTTACGACTTACAAAATACAAAACCAGTATGTTCCTTTTTGTGAATTTTTATAAAGAAAACTTCGCTTTTAGATAGGTAGCGACTTTCGAATTATCGAACAAATGTTCAAATCAGCGCTAATGAAACCCTTTGGAACCCATCACGAAGGTTCATTCACTGCAGTCGAGAATAACACGAAGCGCCAACTTTGATTTTGTAACGGTTCTATGATTCTCCAGCATCTTCCACGTATACACAGTATACAGCAAGGAGGAAACCGAGAGCAGAAATTATTGAACCAAAACAACTACTCCCCTGGCTAATACCACGACGGGTGTTGCATCACATCACTCGCCGGCCACCATCACTTTAGTCCAGCCGGAACTTGCGGTACGATGTATAATAGGAGACATCGAGCGGTTTCCTTCTTGTTTGTACTCTTCAGTATGCCATACCTATGCTCAAAAAGTCGGTCTTAAGGCAGGTACTGCCATATAATGCAGTGGATAATATAGTGACTGTATAGAAAACAGTGGTTACAATGATTGTACGTCTTATTTTATATTAGTTGTAATGATCACATGGTACCGGGCGGCCATTATATGTCGAAATTCATAGAATATTGTTCTATTTTTTTTGTTACTTATCTATGTATATGTCAAATACATGTGATTTTATTATGCTGCTGCTGTCACTGGCCATTACCTACTGCCAATAACAAATCTGAAGTTTCACGTCACATATCTATGCTTATACATCTAACTTTGAGGTTTGTTTGCCATCGTAGAGAAATTTTAATTTCTCCTTTCTGTATGTTTTTTACAACTAATTGTTGTCGCCACTTTAGTAGAGAATAGCGCGAATCGACATCTCTGGTTTTGTGACAGTTCTAGGCCTTTTTCTTGTCGTAAATACTCCTTGAAACTCGTCAGTTTATTTTTACAGAATTTAACTCATATGTATTAAACTACACATGCACTGTGCGAAAATTGAGGTTTGTTGAAGTTAAGGCGGTATGTTAGAACAAAAATATATTCGCATAAAAACTTTGTTTTGGCGCGGAGAATCTTGAGTTACATTTTTTACACCTACTTCTGACTCACCTGTATACATTTATTCAGTTTACGTTTTCAAGTTTTTGGCGTTTGGAAAGGGTACATTTAAACAACATTTTCCAGATGTTTTAAGCAAAGTAAGTCACGGGCGTTTTCCTCCTGGATTTTTAAACCTTTTTACATAATTGTAATGAATTACCCGCCATAGTGAGTCGTAGTTATAAGATTAATTTCCCTCTGGAATACCCTTTTTAATGTATCTCTCATTCTCAGATATGTCACCACGAATGAGGATGAAAGATGAGCCAGAGAATGTTTCGTATTCCATCCGCTCTGTTAGAGTTTTAACACACACTTTTATGATAACCTGAATTATATTTTTAGGAGCTGAACATTTTCAGTTTTAGAATAATTTTTCTCTTACCCCACGCCACAAAAATTCAATACAAGCCCAATAGTGTTTGAAAATCATTTACCTGCATTAAATCACGAACCTGGGGATACAATTAAATCTGCGTTTACCAGTCCGAGTGTCAGCTAGAACTCAAGCCGATTTCTCAAAGCGGAATTTATTTTCGCTGATTGTAGTTAGTAGGCACGTACTGTTCTGAAGTTGCCTATTTTTGCAGATATTCTATGAGATGCTCAATTCATGAAAAGTTTTTTGATACGTTCTAAAACGAAACAAAAAGCAGAATCACCACAAAAACCACCAAATTGTAACAGAGAATTATGGGCTAGAAAATTTAGCTCAATCAGTGGACATAGGGCCGCCTCAAATTAACGAAAAATTAAAGAAAAATGAAGATTATTATGAGGATCGAAGATTATTATTAGGATCTAGTATCAATTTACACTCCAGGTGACTTTCATAACCGTTTTAGAAAGTAAAAGAGAGCGGGGTGGGACACTGGTTGGAACCTGAAACAAAAAGCAGAATCACCTCAAAAGCCACAAAATAGTAACAGGCTTATGTGCTAGATACGTATTTAGACACCAAAGTTGTCTTCATCAGTAGCTGTTCATAACTAACTGTATGATCAAAAGTATCCTATTCATATATCTAAGCTATTTACACTAAAATTATGTAATATCGGTGATGAAATACCGGATTATGGATTATGGTGATTCAGTATCGAGTGATGCAATACCGGATGAAGCAATCTAAGGTCTATTGTTATGTCGGTGGATACGCCTAATCGGCTGTTGTGTTGAGGTTGAAAGTAACCGTGGATTATTTCGTGCTGTTTCAAAAAGTGTCGAATTGACTTGACCCATGGCTGAATTCATTACATTTTCTGGGTTCACTTTCGGAATTTCTAAACTTTCCAACGCATCTAACGTGCGATAGTGCGTAGTTACTTTCAGTAACTTAAGATTACTATTGCCTACCTTATGCCTTGAGTCAATCATAATGTTGGACAACGCTAGACTCATCTGCTCTATTGAATCTGAAATGAGCTATGTGCTCTTTGAATCTTGTTATTGATTTCGGCGTTTGCCCAATATATATATATATATATATATATATATATATATATATATATATATATATATATATATATATATATATATATTCGCAATTGTTACAAGATATTTGATAAACGGCCGATTTTTGTCTAAAGTCAATAGTATCCTTTGGTCCACCCAAGAGTTGCTTCAAATTATCAACTTTATAAACGACTCCTCGGTCATTGTCTTTGAATATTTTCTCTAACCATTTTGTAAGAAAAGGAATAAGTACAGCACACTTTTTGGGTCGGTCATCGGATTCTGTCCTCAATGACGTAATGTTACTTATCGACATTGTCCACCTATATTTAGTAACTAGCCTATCCACAATATCTGGACAGAAACCTTTACAAATCGCAATATCGATAATTTTGTTCATCTCTGGATTGTATGGTCAAAGGAAAACTGAGTAACAACATAACAAGAAAACTCAAACTCGAGATTTTTGTGACCAAAAGAAGGATTTCAACTTGATGGTATAAAGCGATTTCTAGAAGTTTATTTCCTATAAATGTCAAATTCTAACCTATCTAAATGTTTGATGACAGGAGTGCTAAGGAAAGGTAATTGGTCGTTGTTCTTCATTTCGTAAGTGAACTTGATTGAAGGGAATCTACTTCAAGGTACTGCTAAAAGTCAAGAAATCGTTCATCAGGTTGGCACTTAAACTCAGCCCTTGGCGCAGTAATATGCCATAACTTCTGAGAGCACTAGTTCTAACGTTTTTCAATAGCCACTTTTCGGTCAATATTAGAGTTTGTCTTGATCACTCTGATGATGACTTTGCGTTTCGCTTTCCTTTAACAATGTGATTTTCTTTTCGGTCTTTATTAGTAATATTCGCACTTTCTGTTTTAGCCCTTCGATGTCCGTTTTACCCCACCCATAGTTTCAACGCAATAGACCGCGGAACCTGCATATACATATTGAAGGCTTTGGTCATGTTCTTGCTGTCTGATTGTGTTTGTCTCATATGTCTTACCTGCTTTCTAGACTCACTTATTAGTTCGGTCTTCATTACTGTGTTCTTTATTTTTCCTTGCGTGTTGTGTTCTAGGTATTTATAGCTGTATTCGATGCAATGTACTGTCCATCCTGCGTTTCATATACTACTGCTTGTATTTTTCATCTGACTATACATATTAGAGAGCATTATTGGTCATGTCCGAAATGCATGTCAAAACCTTTGAAAGACTCTTTAACGATTGTAAGCAGTCTTTAAGGAGTGTTTTTGTAGAGATTATCAGCTTAAAATCATCCATATACAGCAAATGACTAAGTCGCATTTTTTGCTCTGTGGTATTACTTTCTATACTGAAGTCATATCTGGGGGAGTTCAGGCGGATTGATAATGGATTCACTGCGATGCAAAATCACAGTAGAACTAGTGAGTCACTTTAAAATATAGCTCTTCTAATTCGGATCGTGTTGATTACGATGTTATCACCAGATTGCGCCCATCGCTGAATTTCTGCTATCCAGGTAGATATTGTGTACTCTAGGAAACTGAGAAAATAGGTGTACATTTTCGTCCCGCTTATAAGCCATTCGTGTAAGATTGAATCAAACGCGTTATTTTTTTATTTGATTTTTATTTTCAGTATGTATTATAATTTTCTTTAGATTTTGTCTTCATTTCTAGTACCCTTCATATGATTAGTCAGTATCATTACCTTAGATTTCACCAAATTTAGCAGCGCCGGTGGTCCAATGATAAGATCGCGTGCCTCTCAAACCAAAGGTCCTGGGTTCGCTTTCCAGGAAAAGTATACTTTTTTCAGCACATTCTGTAAAATTAACATCACCTAAGATTGTGATTTTGTGGCTTGAACAAGTTGAACGTCTGCACGTTTCACCCTTCGGAATGGGACGTTAAGCCGTCGGTTCCGTGTATCATGAAACGTTGGGTACATTAACGAACCCTACCGTTCTAACATAAAGGATGGGGTTCGGCGAAATTTTCAGGGTGATGGGGTGGGATTGCTCTATGTCGTTGGCGATTGATCATAGTGAAGGAAATAGATCGATGGTAAGGAAACAGCGTAGAATACATCAAATTTAATTGTGGCCGTTACCTTCATTGTTGGAAACTTTGAGGCTTTTCTATTACTGAAAAAAATCTGGAACCTAATTCTTCATTTTTTTCACATATATCTTATTCGATTCTCTTCTGCTCAAATTACTTGCATCAGTACGTAGGTACAGGAACTTGTTTTAAAAGGTTACCTTGATATATCGCTCCCATCCTTTTTGTAAAACTGCAGTTCATTGCCTTCTTTAAAGTTTATTGCATTTAAACCAAGCTGGATTACCATTTGTTTAGTTTTAAGTTACTGACACAATTTTTTTACAACATTCTGTGCAAGTAATAATAATAATAATACATTTATTGATATAAATTATACAATATGTCTTAGATTATACAAAAAGTTAGCGACTTTTGCTGTATGTAAATATATTTTTTAAAAGGTCACCATTCCAAATCTGTTTGATTTTCGCATTAATAATAATATTATAATTGCTTGATATTTCTAGAAGTTAGAAATGGAAACAAAGATAGATGTCGCCTACTAAAAAACTGGCCCTCGTATGTGTTAATAAAAGTTTTACATCGTTCGTTGTCGAAATAGAATTTAGGTTACTTAGTCATTGGCACCCGACATTGTAAACCTGCCTTTCTTACTGTCTAAAAAAAGAGTATGATCGAATATTGGATTTAATTTAAGTAGATTCTAGTTTGGATCGTGGTTATTACAAAAACTTAACTATGAAGGAAGATTAAAACAAAATCTATAGCCATGAAACAAACGCGCTGTCATGACAATTATTTACTGTCAAGCTACTGCAATTTCTTAACGAGTATCTGTCAAGTTTTGTCAATTTATTTTTCTGTTTTTTTGTTGTTGTTGTGAAATTTCAAATGCGGGCAAAAAATGAGTTATTGAAAACCAGAACAAAGAAGCGTGATAACAAACACTCAAAAATTATACACGAACGTGTATATGTTCAACATATTCTCAAATAAAATTCTGGCCGAAGCAGTTAAAATGGGACAGACAATTAATTCGAGATGGCCCCAAATGTGGACGTCCTACAGAGGCAAGGACTGAAGACAACATCCTGAAAGTTGAAGAAATGGTGATGTATTATATGATCGACGAATTCGATTATTGGTCATGAAATAGAAATCTGCGATTATTCATCCCTTTGATGACGATAGCGTTGTTAGAGAATAAATCGTCAGGTCTTAAAATGTGTTGTGTTGAATTGGGTTCTCCAAAGGGCACTTATCGGTTGTCATCACAGGTTCTTATCGTCAATCAGTGAATCTGCGAAGCATTCGTGTTGATAATTTTGCATGAATTGGGGATGAATAAATTGTCAGCGCGCTGGATTACCAGAATCCCGACTCCTAAACAAAAGTTGTGGAGGTAAGAAATTTGCGAAAAAAAATTGGCGACTGTAGCTCGTGACCAAGACTTTTTTCCAAAATTGTAACACGCTATGAAACAAGAGTCAATGCAATGATTACAGATGTAACGCTTTGAAGAAAAAGCTGATTTTGAAAAAAAAAGTTTCGGTCATTTATTGAATGCTTATTTGGGAAGCGGTTATCGGGCAAATGCATTTTGGTTGATATGGTAGAAGCCTTAGGTGATCAAAGTCCTTTGTATGCTACTATCAAAAACTGGGCTGCAGATTTTAAAAGAGGAGGATCAAATGTCAAAGAAGATCATCGTTTTGGAAGATATATTCTGTAACCACTCAAGAAAACATTGATTTTGTTCATGGAATGATCTTAGAAGAGGAAAAATACGTATACCAGAAATATTGCACATTTTTTATGAACGTAGGGATGTTTTACATTGTTCGTGACGATTTGAGAATGAAAAGGCTTTTGTCAAAATTTCAAAATGCTTAAAGGCTGATCATAAGCGCGCTCATTTGTCATTGTCGAAGAAAATGTGCCACTGTTTTGAAGAAGATTCCTCAAATTTTTGGGTGGCCTTGCCGCTATGGCGAAACATGGGTCCCTCACTATGATCCAGAGACTAAAGAGCAATCTAAAAAGTGGAAACATTCCAGTTCTTCACGACCCAAAGAATTCTGTGTTTTCGAAGAAGATTCCTGAAATTTTTAGGTGGCTTTGGCGCTATGGACGAACTTGGGTCCACACTATGTTTCAGAGCCTAAACAGCAATCGAAAGAAGCATTCCAATTATTTATGGTCCAAAAAATCCGTGGTTAAAAGTCTGCTGGCAGTGTACTTGCTTCAGTTTTCTGAGACAAAGATGGGGTAACTCTGCAGAATTCTCTGGAACAAAGTAGAAATGTCACTGTAATATATTATAGTGAGTAAATCGTAAATCAGCTATAACGGAACCCAAATCCAAGGTCAGTTTCAGACTTTGTGTGTGTGCGTGCGTCCGTCCGTGCGTGCGTGCATTCCTGCGTGTGTGTGTGGGCGCGCGCACGCCTACGTAAGTGCGTGCTTGTGCGTGAGTGCGTGTGCGCGCGCTTGCGTGTGTGCCTGGACGCGCGTGTTTGTGTGTGCGCGCGCACGTGTGTGTGTGTGTCACACTGATAACTCAAAAAAATAATAGGCCGATTTTGATAAAATTTGTTGAGTAGCTTCCTTTCGCAAGTCGGTTGGATAAGTTCGTTAGCCAGGAAAATCGGACTTGTTTTCCCCGGAAAATTCTGTGTTGGCAACCAAATTTGGTACACATCATAAAAAGCAAACCATGTACCAAAATTTGGATCTCTGCTTTAAAAGAGAAAAAGTTGTAATGTGGTTTTTCTTCTTACAATGTCAAAGCCTCGATTCGGAACGTCAAAATTGACATGTTCTAGATAAAGAACCTGGAGCTAATACAGCTTATGTATAAGAAATGTCGTAAGAAGTGTGTTCTATAAAGTCTTCTGTTTTAGAAGTGTGTATGTGCGTACAAACTCGTTGCATTTGATCTACTGGTTGCATACTTATGATTTTTCCAATATTTTGTTTTTTATCAGCTTTTTTGAATGCCGTTCAATTTTTCAAACTAATACATTCTTAAAATGATTTTACTTTCTAGAAGATATTTGAAATGGCAATTCAATACTGTTTCTCCTATAAACTACAATATCTATATAATTAACAGACAATACGTTGTAGGCTTGAATACTTAATTTCACTTGCATGGGACAATGCATTATTGGATTCCGACACATGTCTCACATCTGTCGTGAATTGACTTAATAAAGTAAGATGACGTGATCTGCGTTTATCATGTGACTTTGTGCTTCAACATAAAAGACACGACAGTCTCAACAAGGAATATTTGAACTTTTGGTCTTCCTCTAAAGTGGCGGTTATATTCTTGTGGAATTATTTTATCACATTACACTTGCAGTATCATATTCTATAGCATATATTTAACAATGCACTTTCCGGTGTTAAGAATGTGATTAGATACTTTGTATGGTAGTAGTGATTAACAAAGAGTTAAATAGTTACTTATATGTTCCCAAATTGATAAAAGTTTTATTGGTTGGAAATAAAAAGTACATTCTTTTCAAAAATTAATCTGGGAAGGAAATCATATATTAAGGAAACTGTGCCTAAAATGAAATACTAAAAAATTGAAGCTTTTTAGTGAATTTTTATTAAAAAGAATTCACCAATAGAGAGGTGTCGATGGTGAGACTTTGCAAAAATTTTTCCAAATGAGCGCGAACTAGGATCCTAGAACCCATATCTAAATTAATAAAAATTCACTACCATAACGCACTTGTTGCGTCCCGAACTTTTTAATTACCATAATAGAGGTCAAACTTTAAAAACAATGTCACACTTTACTAAATATGGTATATTATAATCAAAAATAAAAATGAATTCTTCAATAATACAACAAATACATTGGTATCCACGCATGCTAGGGTGAAACGGCATACGATAGTATTTACTTGCAAAGTTCAAAATCGTCATTTTAGCCCTGTAAGACACCGTTGCATATATAAGTAAATAAATAACTTTCATTTTATTTTTTCATTTACTTTTTTTTTCCATTAATATGTAGGAATTTGAACACCAGCAGTTCGCGCTTTTCTCTTATATGAGGATTTTTCTCTATGCGCCGTAGATGCGAGATATGGTGCAATTTCTTCCAGGCGTAATACACAATAGATGGTGTGATACCAGTCGGCAACAATATTGCTGTTCTGGTCTTGATCTGGAGTCAACGAAACAGGTTGCACTATGTCGGCTTCATTTACGCCTGGTGAGGGAATTCGAAAATAAATCCCTTTTTGGAAATAAAATGGTCGTCTGGACGGACCAGCTCCTTCTCCAGTGGAAATATTCTATATTATTACTACTTTGTGCTGATTGCGTTCCTTTGCGAGGCCAGTATTTTCATAGTACTAGGCACGAACATATAATCCCAAAAAACATCTGTAATCATAGATGAGATTCCACATTTTCTAAATCAATCGCGTTTGAATGCGTAGCTGCCTTGCCATATGATGTTGCAAATAGTCTAGAAATTCACGGATACGGTATGTACAATGCAAAGGTGGACGTAGAAGAACGACACCATGCTCTTTGCATACTCTAAGGTCGGTAAATATTTATGGCTTCCATGACCATTTATTATCAGCAGAACTATATTATCTGGAGATAAACGGGAATGTTTTACAAAATATTTAATTCTCAGGTCTAGGGTTGAACACACTGAGAACTTAGAGACGATGTCCAGTGAGATTTTGGGAGTAGGCAGATGGAGGCCACGTAATCGAGTTACAACAAACCAACCCACCCTTATCCACCCCTCTAAGGAGTAGGAAGCTCGAGGCCTTAAAGTAATTTCCTTAACCACTTGAAAATGGCTTCAGAACAGGAGCCGAACGTCGGATTTTGATAAATTTTAGGCGTGGCTCAACCTGAGAACGAAGCATTTCTCATATATGTGCAGTGGAGAATAGTGCGAAGCGCCAGCTTTGTCTTTGTGACGTTTCTAGGCTTGCACAGCATTTTCCACGTACACATAGTACAGCAAGAAGGAAGCTGTATGGAGAAAACTACCCAACGAAAACAGCTACTTCCCTGGATAATACTACGAGGGGCACTGAATTACATCACTCGCCAGCCACCACCGTCACTTCAGTCGTGCCGGGACTTGCGGTAACCTGTATAGCAGGAGACCTAGACCGGTTTCGTCCTTTGCGCTTTTGAGTATGCTATACCTGCGCTCCAACAAATCCAACTTAAGGCAGTCACTGCCATCTAAAGTAGTGGAGAATAGCGCGAGCGCCATCTCTGGCTTTGTGACGGTTGTATGCGTTCATAACAGCTTTCACGGACACATAGTACAGCAAGAAGGGAGCTGCAGGAAGAAAACTATTTCTAGTTCAATGCCTGTCGTGATATTAGCCAGGGAAGTAGTTGTTTTCGCTCGCTGCATACATTTACACATGTATAAAATATCAACTATGGTACAAGCAAGGCTTGTTAGACCTCTCGATTTAGACGGGCGCGTCTCACTTTTTTAGTGCTTCCTTACCATTTTCACACTCTGTCATGCTTTACCAATAACAAAATTTCCGATTTCTACAAGTTGCAGCTTTCTGCTGCAGTGTTAAGATATTAGGTAAAATAAATACAACGCGCCTGCTCAACGCATATTTTTTTTTGTGTAGAATAAAGTGAAGTAGCGTTCCCACATTATTTCCGTATAATGTTCCAATACCGACAACACAAAAACAAATTAAAGCCTTTTTAGGACTTGCAAGTTATTATAGGAAGTTCATTAAAGCATTTGCTACTATTACGAAACCTTGTCTTCAAAAAATAGCCAGGTCGCCCATGCACCAGAATTGGTTAACGCAGTTAATATTATTAAATGTGTAATATCTAATCCACCAATTTTATCCTATCCAGATTTTACTAAAACTTTGAATGTCACTACAGACGCGTCAAATGTAGGTTTAGGTGCAATTTTGTCACAACGCGAAATTGAAAAGGATGAACCTATAATGTTTATTAGTCGCACACAATAACTATGAACAAAATTACTCAACGGTAGAAAAGGAACGTTTGGCAATAATTTGGGCAACGAAAATTTTCAGGCTTTGTATTTATGGCAGGCAATTTAATTTTATAAGTGATCATAAACCATTACAGTTGCTTTTCCGTTTTATGTCCTACTACACTATGTAATAACTTTTTCTGTAGATGGAAAAATGCAAGAATTTGTTTCTTGTATCTGGCAACTCTAGTACAAATTTACACCGGGCGGTAATAAGGTTAAATAAAAACATTGAATATAAATCTGAAAATTTGTGAAAGACAGTCAATACCTAAGTGCATGAAAGAAGGCTGGCTATTGACTTTTTACAATTAAACTTGAAATAGGACGAACAAGGAACGAAAGAGAAAGTTTTTAAGGGTCGAAAGTCAAGGGGGTGCTTTATAAGCTCCTTCGAATTCAAGTAAAGTCAAGACCTATCCTGCCCTTGTTATCAAACTCTCCACTAGAGCTTTAAATTAAGGTTGGCACTGACGTAGATGACGTCACGGTTTCCAAGGCAACCAGATGACCTAGAGCGATCTTTTAAAAGCATCTCGTGTTTTACATTTTCACCCTGCTTTAGCTGAAAAAACTTGAGATAAAACAGTTATTTGGTCTGACATCCCCAGTGTTTCTTGCTTGCAAATTGAAATCCTTTCATAATATTATTTTTGATTCAGTTTTATATACTGACTAGAAATTTATCAAATGTAGTATTCAGAATACGGAAATTTATTTATCTATAAAAAAACAACAAACAAACCGCTGCTACCTGGTAACCTCCCACTTTATTTTCTGATTTAGAAAACAATTATTTATATAAAAAAGGTTTAAGGAATTAGCTTTTCAATGTAATCTACATATCATAAAAACAGTTACGTAGGCATCTCATTTTTACATACAGTATAAACATATTTTTTAATTTAAAAAAAAACTATATTATTAGTTTTTTTGCGCTCTTCAATTTTATTTTTAATGCGCTCAAATATACATGTCATATATTTGCTTCAGCCGTCCGGAAGATATAGAACTTTGCATTTAGGAATTTGATCAGAATCAAGAAACTGCCAGTCAACAAAGGTTTGTTTTCATTTGACAGGTGCACCATCCTTTGGGATGGTATCAGAGTTTTGTTAACTATGTCATACAGTGTGACACACCCAAATGGAATAAATTCGGTATATCAACTATTTGCATATTTATAACAAATCCCGAAATAAGTCAATTTTGGATGTAGAACACTACTCGATTCCATTCACTATCCCAGTTTGATCTGTCGTTACACCACTCAAGCTGAGCTGTACGATATCGAGGTGTCAGAGACATAGAATTGGTCTATGTCTATACGGACGAAGCCAAATGCGCGTATTTTACGATGTTTCGTTGCTATAGAGACTCGTTGTTGTAAAACTCCGAACCAAGCATTTCCAATCGACCGTATTGTCAAAACTCTGTTTTGCAATCCTCAAATGACGATCTTCCCGTGCTAAAGTTGCTCGAGGTCGTCCGGATCCATGACGACGGCTATGGATTCATTATTCAAACCACTTGGACCAACACTGTAACACTGTTGATGGCATTGTTGCGGCCGACGCGCTTGCCAGGAGTGGTGTCCAGAGGGACTTTATCGGACCAGGACCGGTGCTGGGGATAACATCATGCACAGCAAAACGCACCTTAAAGACCTGGACAGAAAGAATGACAATTCAGCAATGGCAAAATCTGCCAGGATTAGCTCATTCTAAGGCCTTCATAAATGGCCTGTCTGAGTCAAGGGCTAAAAAACTTCTAGAGCTACACAGACAACAACTGAGTACTCTAGTCGGCCTATATACAGGACACTGCCGCTTGCGTCACCACATGCATCGAATTGGAGTCGATCAGGAAACTGAGTTCCGGCTGTGTATGGAGAGTGACGAGACAGCTGAGCACGTACTGTGTTCCTGTCCGGCGGCGGACAGGACTAGATACCTGCTCTTTGGCAAGACGAAGCTTGCTCCGGAAGAGCTGGATCAACTTTCGCCCACAAAGATTATCGACCTCTGCAGGAGGCTGGCTTTGTTGGGCGAAATATAGACCACTAGGCGTGAGCCACAATAGACCTTATGGTCGCGGTGGAGGGATCGGTATGGCCCACTCACATTCCAACCTAACCTAACACTGTTGACACACTGCTTCCTATGCGGCCGGAAATTTGTCTGATTGAAAAACCGACCTCCTCCATATCAACAGTGGCGCCTCCTTTCTAATTCACCCAAATGATTGTATTTGTTCCCTAAACGGCGCCTGGGCATAGTGATTTGATAAATTGAGCACGAATCGCTATTTACACACTTTTGTCCATATTGTTATCATTTCTTATTAGAGACAAACAGATTAGTGTAGGAAATTTCATTGCAATTGTACGACTCTTTTTTTTTGTTCCCTCAGGGCTCGTCCGCGGCCTTGCCGCCCCGATAGCACCGCAACCCTGGACGACTCTTACTGAGTGTTCGGATATTTTGGAATGTCGATATATTATGTGCTAAAATTAAATGAAGGTAAAAAATAATGAAGTTGATAATAAATTAAAATCATATATCCAAGAACACCAGCTCTTTTCCTCCTATAAAATCCGATGATGGATTAACTAAGGTATTATTGATAACGAGCTGCTTCAATCACCCCTAATTCTACGCTTGCTTCGCGTAGAAAGAACCGACAATTGGTTTTAGCTGTAATGTTACAAAATCGGGATGTATGCGTTATAATAGCAAATTGACCGCATTAGTGTAACGATTTTTTTGAAGCGGGAATTTCAAACTGGTTTCATAACGCAAGATAATCGACACTTGGATTTTAGAAAATTCCTATGCCGTACCTTTGCGGTAGCGCATTTATCCATTGTCGATTTGACAAGCAAGGTCTTGAAGGTCGTTGCTTTGAAAACTGTATGATCGGCAGCGTTGTGAAGTGTCAACCAATGATTTGAGAAAAATGTAAAATGTTTTTATAAGTAACTCTATTTTTTAGATGAGGCTATTTACATCTTTCTGCGAACAAGCCCAAGTTTAGCCTGTCTCTAAAAGCGGAGAGAAGTCCGATATGAGAAACTCATTCAATTATTATTTAATTATTATTTAAGTATTTTAGGTTGTCGCCAATATTATAGCTTTTGCCGAAACTGATATTCGGGTGATATTCTCACATATGTTACTAATCTTTAGAGCTCTTCGATTGAAAAATTTGACATGTTCTTTGGTTCCTTTAAACAGAAGAGTTTCTTAACGAAAAAGGAATATTTTAAGTGATCTTTCAAGTATTTTAGGTTGCCGCCAATAAGGCCTTTGTCGAAACTGATCTTTGGGTGATATTCTCACATACGTTACAGATCGTTCGAGTTCTCCCATTGAAAAACGTGACGTATTCTTTGGTTACTTTAACGAAGAATTACTCTTTTAAGTGATCAGTGATCGTGCCGTAGAGATGGCCGATGTGATTTTTATCAAATGTCCCATATTATATACCAAATGTTCTTTCTATAATAAATCGGGTGTACCAAATTTTCAGATTCGATTGCTTTAAAGTCCCGCTTATTATTTGTCCAGATGTTTGACGTAAAAATAACCCCTCGCATTTTCACGATTTTTCAGACTACAAACGTAAACCAAATCTTATCTTCCAAACTGTTTAGTGCAGAAATCAGATGCTGTATACTAGCCGGTCCAGAAGTAATGGACACAGCAGCAGTAGATTATTGGCATCAAAATAAAACGATTTAGTTAAACTTATCGCAGTCCAAAAGTTAAAATTAAACGAGTTACATGGTGTATATTGCTTTTGTAAAGCTGAAAAAAGCAATTAATCATGTGGATTGGAAAATATTGTTTCATATAATGAAGAGAGCCGGATTTGATTGGAAGCATAGGCGCATTATTTTTAATCTATACAAAATAATAATAATAATGAGAATAATTTATTACAATACCAAACGAGTCAACAATGCCCTATTACATGGCAAGGAAAACTAATTACAATATCATGAGAAAAAATGTCTGGACGCAGCAAGTGCGTTATGGTAGTGGATTTTCATAAAAACGTTTTTAATAACAACTGCCTTTTTGTAAGAAAGCAGGCATGGAATTAAGTCTAGGGCTATATTAAGTATGGAACGGTTTCGCTAAGTTGGGGCAATAACAAACAACCAGATGTGCTATTCAAATTGAATTAAGTCTTAAAAGTTTTCGTCTCGTCCTAATTGAATTTGTCATACAGAAACTTGCTAAAAAATTCATCGGAATTACACAATCTGATCGGATAACGGTAAAATAAAATAAGACAAAAAAAAACTGAAGTCACTAACTGAGATTAGAACGCGTGATATAGGAGTCCATTATTAAATCAACACTGCGTCTTTACCTCTCGGCCATTCTCGTCATGACAGATGTATCTATCTAACAGGTATATACTCTAGTATGTTACTTTTTTAACTTCTTGATTATTTACACCATACACTTTTTTTAATTGATTTTTTTCTCATATTTTAACGAAATGGGGGAAAATGACGACTGAGACACAGATCTAGGAGCTTGTTAATCATTTCGAGCAGTATTTTTTAACTCAGCAAGCGCTAATGCGTACTAAGGTACGACTACCAGAATTCTCAATTTTGACGTTTCAACTTTTTTTTTATCAGAGGCTTGTAATTTCTTTGTCTTTTAACCTAGAGATCTGACTTTTGGTACAACAGATACTCCGTATGACAGAAACCAGCGTAGCAAATTTGGTTGCCATAGCTTTTTAATTTTCGGAGATATTATTTTTTTTCGAAAGAAAATCCAAAGTTTTTGCGGGAAACCTTATCCGATTTTCCTGGCTCACGAACTTATTCAAGCCATTTACAAAAGGAACGTACTCACCATATTTGGTCAAAATCGGCCGATTATTTTTTAAGTTATCGGTGAATTTGAAACTGACCCCGGATATGGGTTTTAGGGGTCCTAGTTTGCGCTCATTTGAAGAAATTTTTTCAAAATGCAAAAATCGGGATCTCCTCATTAGTGATTTTTTAAAGAAAATTCACTAAAAATAGCAGACGAAAAAAAAGTACAATTCACTTACTCATCTAAAAACAATAACAAAAATAAATTATTACAGAATATCCTTAAAAATTTCAAAACATATCAGCGAAGGGCAAAAAATCTGCGCCCCTTCATTTAGCAGGATTCATGGCACACCCATCTGCAATCCTGGGTAAACAGAAGCGCAGATGGCGACAATCAATATCCGAGTTCACTCTACAAAAAAACCTTC
Source organism: Tillus elongatus (assembly GCA_964006375.1). Lineage (NCBI taxonomy): Eukaryota > Metazoa > Arthropoda > Insecta > Coleoptera > Cleridae > Tillus > Tillus elongatus. The sequence goes on from OZ023265.1 coordinate 106,825,758, forward strand.
ATATAATCTGCATAAAGAAGGCATTCAGTGTTTACCTCCTGCACGATGGCATTAAGAAATACTGAAAAACAGTGGTCCTGGTATGGAACCCTGTGATACCCCAGAAATTTGTTTAAATATGATTGACCTATGAACTTTGTGCTGTACAAACAGATGCCGTCCTGAAAGATAAGATTCACTTAATAGTTACATACTTTCAGATATTCCAGTAACGCACTATGCTTAATAGTATGCAATGGTCCAATCTATCAAACGCGTTTAAAAATCAGTGTGAACCACATCAACTTGTGAGTTCAAGAGCGCGACTAACAAATTGAGTAAATGACATCAAGTTGGCGACCGTGGATTTCCCCCCTATAAATCCATCTTGACGTGTAGTAACAATTTTAGAGACTGCACTGACATATATTCACTAAGTGAAGAATTGGAACCTGTGATGAGCACTGTTAAGTACACTTTGAGAAAACCCAAATTACCACAACACATCTTTTTAAAGACCTAACGATCGTTTCGCTAACAACGTTAGCTTCATCAGAGGATGAAATATTCTAGGATATTCTAAAAAACGATCGTTAGGTCTTTAAAAAGATGTGTTGTGGTGATTTGGGTTTTCTCAAAGTGTACTTATGACGTATATTCATTTAGAGTCGTTTCAAATATGTTGCCAAAGTCATGGTTCTGGGTCTGTAGTTATGAATGTTATTTCTATCACCTTTTTTTTTATTAACAGCGGTAACTAGAGAATTCTTCCGCATTTCAGGAAATGTATTAGTTTTTAACATAAGGATAAACAACGTGGTAAGAGTATCTGCAAAAAAATGGCACAGTCGCGAATGAGAAATCGAATCAATAAAAGTGAAAATAGGATCCTGTGAGAAGCAAGTGATATTAAGATGGTTAACAAAAATCAAAGTACCATGATATATACTATAAAGACAGATGTATATACTTCTTCCCTGGTTTCACAAATGCTTGTTTGTGCAATTACTTTCGCCTTCTACAAGAATTTTTGAACCCAGAGAAAAAGTCTATATATCTGCATTTAGTTTGAAACAGTTTTACTAGATTATATATTGTTTAATGAGTCGGTGCGACCCCAATCGGTCTTTGGTGCATGACTCTTTTTCCTGGTAGTTGCCCAAAAAGTTCAGAATTTCTATGTAGTTCAAAATCTTCTTGAGGGATAATTTACCTATTTCCTGTGGTGTTAGCGTCAGCTGTCCAAGGTATTTAAGCCTTTTGCAGAACTGAGCCATGGAGTCGCATAGAAAGTGTTCTGTTGTATCTGCTGCTTCAGTGCAGTATCTACAGTTTTCCTTGCCGCATTGTCCATCTCCATAAGGTGATACCTTCCTGTGGAGTGTCCTGTGATTATTTTCACGTCGTTCCTGTTCAATCCAAGAAACAGTTCAGACCTCTCTGTTGATATGGTGATTAACCGTTCTTACTGCCTTAAGCCTGACGTTTTCCTCCATTATGACAGCATTTCGTTCTTCTCCCAAGTATTAAGTTCGTTTCTTACCTGGGTTTTTGTTAGTCCACAATAGGGCCCTGGACCATAGAATGGTGTTGCTCTGCCCTTTTTGCAAGGCTATCTGCTTTCTCGTTTCCTTCAATGCCTTGATGCCCGGGTACCCACATCAAAGTTACTTTGTTGTTCGCACTAGTTGCTTCAAAGATTGTTTGCATATCCAGGTCAGTTTAGACTGTTTTAAAATATTTCAGAGTCTTTAGTACTGCCTGACTGTCGGTTCAATTCGAAAGGGGGGAAACCGGACCGCGGGATCTTAGGACCCCGCGGTCAAAACTTTACACCATGCCTGACAAAGTGTACATCTCTCTATTTCTGAGTCTTATTTGTATGCACTCCTGTACACAGATATCTATAGCAAGCATTTCTGCTTGGGAGATGGTGGAAGTCTTTTTTAGCGACTATATTTCGTCTAAATTTGTGTTATCTTATTCCCAGCCCTGCTCCACCCATTTGTATAGACCCGTCTGTATACCATTTTTTTTTTGTTCCCTCAGGGCTCGTCCGCGGCCTTGCCGCCCCGATAGCACCGCAACCCTTGGTTGATTGTGCATAAGTCTGTATACCATACAGATGAGTTGTTTGTCAGCCTTGCACTGTCTCTGTCACATGTTTGGCGTTAATTTATGATTACGTAGAATGGAATTATGAAGTGCAGTTTGGCTGGCATTTTGTCTGTTGGTTTGGCGAGTGAATCCAGGAATAAACTCCAGGATTTTCAAGTGGCCAACCAAGTCGCCTGGTTTGAATTTGTCTGCTTGGAGTAGTCTTGAGGCGCTTAGTGACGCTTCCTTTTTCACGCATATGTACAGTGGGGCGAGATTCAGCATTGCCCCTGTTTCAGCTGTGGGGCATGATACCTTGGCACCCGTTATTCCAAGACTCATCAGCCTCTGATTTTGCAATTTGCTTTGTGTTGTGACTTGTTCCGTTTTTTACCACCCACAGTTTGGTATAGCCAATATGCCATCCTGGAATTCAGCCCCCATGTTTTCCCACGAGTCTACGGCATGTCCAGATTGCCGCTGTGGCTCTCGAAAGATTTTTTCCACGTGTGTTCCATTTCAGTTTTTCATCTAAGAAGATCCCTAAGTATTTAACTTCATCGGAAAAATGTATCTGTGTTCCATTCAGAGTTGGAACTTTTAAATTTAGTTTCCTTCTGTTCGTGAATGGGACAAGAACTGTCTATGAGAATCGACATTAAGTCCCTCTCTCTCTCACACACACACCAGTTCTTTACTATATTTAGCGCTGTTTTAATCAGCTGGATGAGCGGTTTTGCTAACTAACCACAATAACAATTAATGAATTATAATGTATATTCAGGCATATGAAATTGAAGCTAAAGTAAGAAATTTGTTTATAGAACAGACAATACACACACAAACGCGCGCGCGCTCACACACGCATATATATATATATATATATATATATATATATATATATATATATATATATATATATATATATATATATATATATATATATATATATATAAATGCTGAAGATACGAAGAATCAAAATAAATGGACAACGGTTACACTGTATAAGGTACGCGGATGATATGCTTTGAAAAACAATCACACAAAAAATCAATATGGCGAAGGAAAAATAATAAACACACGGAAGGACAGGACTACGAAAATGAAAATAAGGCTAAACAGCCAACAACTTGTTCACTTACCCCGGGAGTATTATTACGGATGATTGTAAATATAGCAAAGAACTGAGAAGGGACGCGGTGGCTACAAATATTCAATAGACAAAGTACACTCCTCTTTAATTAATTAACCTTCAAATAGGTTCATCCAATCACGTATGTAATGTTGCAAGTTTCTTAAAAAAAGAAGAAACTGTGGCAGAAGAAGAACATAATTTCTTACCAAATATTAAAATTCAGTCCCATACTTGTTTTCTTAGGTGTGACCATTCTGAGCTAGTATATAATGTGTGCTGATACTCGTGATGCTTCTTATAGTGTTAAAAATAAATGATATAAGAAGACATTTTATGTGGCACGATATATCAAACTGTTTGTATGATTGAATTAGTTATCGACGGCGTTCTGGGGTCACGTTAAAAATTATTTTCTAATAATTCTGAGATAAAAAAGTCAGAATTCTGAGAAAAAAAGTCAGAATTCTGAGATAAAAAAGTCAGAATTCTGAGATAAAAAAGTCAGAATTCTGACATAAAAACACAGAATTCTGAGATAAAATGTCAGAATTATTCGAGAGCTTTATAAGACAGCGTCCACTTGCAAAACGTTTACCTATTGACTATTGATGTGTAATTAGGCAGGTACCTCTGCCTGTGCCGGTTTTACAGTTAGTTGATGGTATTTACAAACTAAAAGGAAAGAAAATTGGTTCATTCACTATTGTTCTCGTTGCGTTAATAGAATAATGCATAGTGCATAGGTGCATATATTATGATTTTACTAATTATGTACGTAAATAAGTCGTCGTATAAATATACATATATATTATTGCTTTAATCGGCATCATACCTTGGAAACTTTAGCTGAATTAAAGTCAAGTCAGCCTTAGAAGTTTATAAATAAATATGTTTGTGTTTTTGTATCTTTAACGTCGGTCTATATCCGCGACTATGGCCAATCACCGACATCAGGGAGCAGTTTCGCCTCGCTATCCTGGAAATTTTGCAGAACCCTGCCGTTCCGCAAGGATAGTAGGAATATTTAACGTGCCCAACATCGTATCGGACAGGGGACCGACGGCTTTACGCCCCCTACGAAGGGCGGAACGTGCAGACATTCAACTTGCTCAAATATAATGCCACAACTTCGGTTGATGTTAATGTTACAGTGTGTACTGAAAAAGTGAAAGGAGAACGCTGGGATCGAACCAAGTACCCTTCGGTTCAGGGGCACACGTTCTTACGACCGAACTACCGAGGCCCTTATAAATAAATAACCATGAGATGAACGTAAGTTTGTTGTTGTGTGATCATTTGTTTTTGTTGCTCGATAACCATCATCATCATCACAATCGAAATGCAATACCATCTGTCGCAATCGTGACTCTCAGTCTGTAACTGCCCATTTTAATTCAGTGTAGCTTCCACCTTCAATAAATATTGTACCATGTTTCCAGAAGCTTTACTTTTGATCTGTCTCTTCCGTTTTGTCTAGGTATGTATCTTTCAAATAAAACTATCACAAAGATGTTTTAAAATATGTCCTATATATTATGCCTTCTCCTATCAATTTCTTTCAGCGAGCATTACTATTCTGTCACCTGTTCTAGCAGACTTTTTTATTCGTGTTTCTATCAGTGTACCTTATTGTCTTTGTCATTTTGCTCAATGTCCATATTTGAGAAGCTTCTATTCCCTTAGTGTCCTGCTTAGTCAACGTCCACCTCATCATTATCACACTCCATACTTATGACTTGATAAACCTCCCCATTCAGAACCAAATTAAACTCAATTTTTGATAGAAATATGAAGTATATTTTGGGAAAAAAAATAACCTTAACTCTGTGTTAGACGTAACATTGTTCAAAAATAAATATCAAGATTCACCCAACATTTTTCCATAGATTTATAAAAAATTATATATATATATATATATATATATATATATATATATATATATATATATATATATATATATATATAATGTACATTCTTGAAATGACTTTCTTTCTTGTGTTTTAAATTGTCCAATTTTAATAATAAAAATAATACGAATAGAAATAATACTTTAGCTACTGCCAGTCTATCCCCAACTTTTGTCAAATAAATTCCGACCAAATATGACTCCCCAAACATGCAGGTGCTGCAATCTCAATCAGAACACAAAGAAAAAATAACTTTATTTATATTTCTTAGAAATTGTTATAGTGTGTATTTTTTAGAGGTAACAATAAAATATGTAACATAGTTAGACTATTAAATTGTAAAAAAAATTGTGTCAACTAATTGAATTATTCACCCAGAAAATAATGTAAAAACCGTGAACCTTATAGATAAAACTTTTAGAAAGTCACGTTATTTGTTATTGCTGAATTAATTGCCTTCTTATTATTTTTATTATTAAAATTAGACAATTTAAAACACAAGAAAGTCATTTCAAGAATGCACATTATATATATATATATATATATATATATATATATATATATATATATATATATATATATATATATATATATATATATCAAAATATCAAAAAATTGTGTGACAGCCGTCAGTTGTAGAATAAAACTCTTTATTATAGGCCGAGCTTTCGGAAAAATTTATTCCTTTCTCAAGGATATAACATGAGTTCTACTAAACTAATTATGTAATAACAAACATGAAAAGAAAACCTGACGGCTTTCCCACAATTTTTTGATAAATAACACTATTACCGTCACAAAAATTTAATACTATATATATATATATATATATATATATATATATATATATATATATATATATATATATATATATATATACATTTATTATAAAACTATGAAAAATTATTGTTTGAATCTTGATATTTATTTTTGAACAATGTTACGTCTCACGCAGGGTTAATGATATAAATTTTCTCAAAATATACTTCTTATTTCTATCAATAAATAAGCAGGACACTAAGGGAATAGAAGCTTTTGAAATGTGGACATTGAACGAAATGACAAAGACAATAAGGTACACCGATAGAAACACGAATAAAAAAGTGTGTTAGGTGACAGACTAGAAATGCTTGCTGAAAGAAATTGATAGGAAAAGACAACATATATGACATATTTTAAAACATCTTCCTGGTAGTTTTATTTGAAAGATACATACCTAGACAAAAAGGAAGAGGTAGATCAAAAGTAAAACGTCTGGATATATGGTACAATATCGATTGAAGGTGGAAGCTGCACTGCATTAAAATCGGCAGTTACAGGCGGATATTCTCGATTGCGACAGATGGTATCGCATTGTGATGGTGATGATGTTTATCGAGCAACAAAAACAAATCTTTAAACAACAACAAACTTACGTTTATCTCATGAATATTTATTTATAAGAGCCTCGGTAGTTCAGTCATAAGAACTTGTGCCTCTGAACCGAAGGGTACTGGGTCCGATCGCAGGGTTCTCCTTTCACTTTTTTCAGTACACACTGTAACATTATGACCAACCGAGGTTGTGGCATTGTATTTGAGCAAGTTGAATGTCTGCACGTTCCGCCCTTCGGAGGGGACGTAAAGCCATCGGTCCCGTGTCCATGCGATGTTGGGCACGTTAAATATTCCTACTACCCTTGCAGAACGGCAGGGTTCGGCAAATTTTCCAGGATAGCGAGGTGAAACTGCTTCCTGGTGTCGGTGATTGACCATAGTGGCGGAAATAGATCGACGTTACAGATAAAATAACACAAACATATTTATTTATATGCTTGTAAGGCTTACTTGACTTTAATTCAGCTAGAGTTTCCGTGGTATAATGTCGATTAAAAGAATAATATATTTGTATATTTATATGACGACTTATTTACGTACATAATTAGTAAAATCATAATATATGCACTATGCACTATTCTATTAACGCAACGAGAATAATAGTCAATGAACCAATTTTGTTTCCTTTTAGTTTGTAAACACCATCAACTAACTATAAAACCGGCACAGGCAGAGCTGCCTACCTAATTACACATCAATAGTCAATAGGTAAACGTTTTGCAAGTGGCACCACCTAGATGCTGTCGTATAGCTCTCGAATAATTCCGGCTTTTTATCTCAGAATTCTGAGTTAAAAAAATCAGAATTCTGACATAAAAAGTCAGACTTCTGAGTTTTTATGTCAGAATTCTGAGTTTTTATGTCAGAATTCTGAGGTTTTATCTCAGAATTCTGAGTTTTTATGTCAGAATTCTGAGTTTTTTATCTCAGAATTCTGACTTTTTATCTCAGAATTCTGAGTTTTTATGTCAGAATTCTGACTTTTTTTATCTCAGAATTCTGACTTTTTTAACTCAGAATTCTGACTTTATGTCAGAATTCTGAGTTTTTATCACAGAATTCTGACTTTTTTATCTCAGAATTATTAGAAAACAATTTTTTAACGTGACCCCAGAACGCCGTCGTAGTTAAGTCTCACTTAGTGTGTAAACTTTTGTTTATACGTGCTTCTGATTTCACAATGGCACCGGCGAGTTAAGATCCGATTATAATAAATTCTTTACTGAAAATCACGTAGTTGTAAATCTAAAACACATTCCTAATAAGATATAGGGATATTATTAAATAATTGAATGGAGTGATACCTTTAAAAAATTCAGTTTTATAAGTGCGTGAACAAAAATTTACCAACGGATGTGTAATACATTAACACAACATTTCTCCTGCTATTATTTGGCTTATTGTTTTTGTTTCATCACGTATGTTCTTTGTATAGTAATTTTTAAACCGTTTCACAATACACATGCAATTTGAATTGAATAGGAATAGTAATTAGCTGTTGTACTTCCACAACTACAGTCTTATTACATTACAAGGGTGTATTGATATAGATATATACAATATTTCAGTACTGTAGCTGTCAAAAATCAAAACATAGTTATGCAATAAAGTTTAAGCATAGTTATGCAATAAGTCTACTTAATATAGTCAAAATCAAAAATTAGAATATCGAGATATCCACACGTATATTGAAAGAGGTTAAGATTTAAATAGATTAACGACGATACGCTTAATAAACTTAACAATCAGTGTCCCCCGTATGCGTCGGTAAAAATCAGACTGCTGTTTCCAGAGGGGTGCATTTTTCATTTAAGATAAAGAGCCGCTGGGGGACTGATTTTTGTGTTGGTCACTAAAAATATGGGTGCAGTTCATGACATTATATTACCAAAACGTATAATTGGGCTAAAATATATATCCGAGTTGCCGAATATATTATATGAACGCGCTCATCCTATAGTTCACGTCGATTTGGACATGAAAAAAAAATTCTGTATCTGAACCGGATTCCCAAAGGTCTTGGACGCTGATCAGAAACAATAGTGGAAACATTACGCTTAATGTGTCTCCGGTTTGAACTCGATGTTCACTTCTTAAGCCGCGTTACTACTACGGTTGAAACAAAACAACAGTTGATAGAATGTAGGCACCCTGGTTCTTCATGAAGTTCCGTGTTCAAAAATCTGATAGAAAGATTCCTGCTGCGAAGTTTTGGGATTGTTATGGAGTAATCATGATTGACTTTCTGGATAATGGTAGAGCGATAACTGGGAATTAATATTGGTTGTACTGACCACTCCGAAAAAAGTAAGAAAGGAATGTAATGGTAAGCTATCCAAAGGTGTTTTGTTTTTGTAAGACCACACAAATCACATGTTGTCACGAAAATAGTTCGTAGTTGCTTATTCGAATTACTTGAGCACCCCATCGCTAAACAGTTTAGCGACAGCCACTGATGAAGGCAATCTCGTTGGCGAAATACGTATCTAGCGCCTAACTCTCTGTTATTATTTTATGATTTTATGGGGCTATTCTGCTTTGTGTTTCAGTTTCCAACCACAGTGTCCAACCTCTGATAATACTTCGTTAAATACAAACTATATAATCTTGTGTAAGAAATTAAGCACTAAAACATATAGTGTTGTGCTAGTCATGAGTAGAGTTAAATAAATTAGCAACTTGGTCCTAAGCTGCTTTTTCTTAATTGACTGTTGTTTATTTAGTTTTTTCGATGGGACTAGGATACATTTTATATCCAGTGACATGGGTACTACAAAGGATAGTTACTAAGGATTAAATCTAAATCGTCAAGATTGTTGTTTCATTGTTGAAATGATTATCCACATATTAATATAGAACGTACTATAAATTTCTGAATACTTACTTTTCTGCCAAATCAAGTAAGATTCTTCTCTTTCGTCATAGTTGCTAGTTCTGTAGGTGCAATTATTAAATAAATATTTAACAACAAAATAGCAATACCATTGCCACTTTATTTATTTGAAATTGAATAAAATATAAATACGTTTGTCTTCTTTTCTAATTAAAAAAATAAATGACATGACAGAAGATAGTATAGGGGGTATCTATTTTTTGGGTGGTTCAGCAACTACTGTCATTATAATTACATCGTTTATTTATGAGTTAAAAAATGCAAAGTTGGTTTATTGGTTGGCTGGCGATGCGGAAAAAATTTGTAGTGAGACAACAGCCATATTTAACAACAAAATTAGCTAAGAATACTTTAAGCAACCGGATTTCATTCCTTAAATAACAGCTGGTAAGCACCACACATATAATCATATGTACAAGTATGCTATTTCTTTAAATAACATAAAGAGGATTTATAGGAGGCTCTTTAGTTTGGCTGGGCGTTTTCTCAATATTTTTAAACTCTTAAATTTTGAAGAAACATTTTTTATTGTGTTAGGCTATGTAGATATGAATGTTTAAAAAACGTTCTGATAAAAACAGCAACTTCTACGGAATGGTTTGAACCAAAGAAATTATATACCCCATCCCATGAAATGTGTCAAGAAATCCTCGCATAACTTTTCTGTGCTTATTAATGAAACTTTTAAATATATCCTGTGTAGTTGCTTTGCGTTGAATCCTTGCGTGCAAACAAGAGCTTAATTTATGTACAGTAGGTGCATTTTATCACAAAAATGATCCTTAACAAGTTACTTAATAAAACAAATCTATAAATGTAAACAATTACTTGGTTGTATCGGTTTTAAACAAATAGAAATGGGAGTCTAAAAGTGTGAGATATCATTCAATGACCCACCCACATCATAACAAAACATTTGTTTATGATTTGATATGACTGCTCTGTTAGTTGTTTGGATGGATGTCAATAACAGCAAAACCAATTAAACCAAGTGAAACTATTCCTTTTACAAATCTTTGGTTTTTATATTTCGTTGACATTACACTATGGGAGTGTCGTGGACTCTTTTTAGATCAGTTATTTTATACAATTACAAAAAAAAACTTTGAAATTTAAAGGCACTTGCTGGTTGCCTTAGTAATTTGTTTGAAGAACATGAACCAATACGTTATTTTTGCCAATTCTCATATGTTAAACCATGAGATATCCAATAAAAAGAATCTGGGTATAACAGGCGGAATGATTCGGTAAAAAATAGGCTTTTGGTATCGAATTAGATAGCATTGTAACTAAATACTGACAGTTAAGAAATTTGCTACTGCACACTTTTGCAAGCCGAGGAGGAAACAAACAAGCCTAGGTAGATTGCTGCTGGTTTAGTTTTCTGGGTTTAAAACGTTAAGTAATTTGTTGAGGTTTTTATCTCTAATATGGTGAAGCCTTATAAGTTTTTACGTTTCCTTAGATTCCAAATTCCTTTGAAACAGGACGATAAAATATTAATTTCTAAAGTGCACATTTTTGACTATGCAATTGTAGGTCATTAATTGCGGAACCTTTAATCTTCTGTTAAATACCCGTTATTCATGAAGATGACAGTTTGACATGAAACAGTTCGCCAAAGCCGTTTCTCATCCAAATGCTCTTCTGCGTAGCGCCACCGACTACGACGATCAACTATCACAAAGGCCTAAGCGCCTAAAGCTTATTCTGACCCACTAATGCCTCGGCGGCAAACAAAATGGAGACATTCAAAATCCAAATCATGTGCGAAGTCATTCCGACTGAGGTATGGACCAAGGTTCGCTACTCCTGGGTGGCGGAGGCTTTTGGTGGTGTGCGAATTCCCACACGCTACGGTGTTGTGATTGAGCGTGTCTGTTAGAGATTCCTCACTCCCGTCTCCAAAAGAAAAAAATATGAAAATATAATTTTATACCTGGTGGATATATATATATATATATATATATATATATATATATATATATATATATATATATATATATATATATATATATATATATATATATATATATATATAATTTATTAAAACTTGACGTTTCGGCTTCTGTTTTGGGCCCATTTTCAAGAGGTTTAGGAAATATGAAGGGAATGGACTCTAAGACCTGAATCTGTCTACTTCTTAGAGCGGTGGATAAGGGTTGGTTGGGTTGTTGTAGCTCGATTACAGGGCCTCAATCTGCGTATCTACTTAAACGTAACCTATGATATAGATCTCGCAGTCTTCGATTGACCACTGAGCCATGAGCTAATAGCTAAATGACTTTCAAAACGAGCGTTATGACGCGATCGCGGGTCATGTCACGTATTATTCATGTCTACCATTTTTTAGGGATTACATTGTTTATTTTCAACCTATGTATATATTATTGAGAAATTAATAAGCTTAAGTTTAGCTCGCAACGTTCCCAACAACGATGATAATTATTTATAGTATCCAAAAAGTACATTTGGTGTCATGCTTTTATAGAGGCTTAATTAATATGTATCAATATTAAATATTCTTACTCAATGAGAAATTGATTTATTAGGAGAATTGGTAACTTTATGTTAACTACTTCTCACCTAAAACATTCCAGAAAGTGAAGATTGAGACTTGCGATGAGCACTGGTCAGTATACTTGGAGACCCCAAATCTCCACAACAGTTTTTGAGAAACCTAATTGTGGCTGCATATAACTGATACACTGCTTGCTTAGTGGATAAGTTTATTAACAAACAAGAAGTATAGAAAATGTTAGCGGAATCAACGACCTTTAGAAAAAAGAAAGCGGAAAAAACTTTGAACTGCGAATAACCAGGGGTCTATATAGCATTTTTAAGAAAACCAATTTGCAACTAACATTTTCCAAAAAAAAAAAACACTTTAAAAAAATTGATATGTAATGCAAAAGACAATGATAGTACCGCTAAAATGTCTGGTATCTATGAAATAAGTGCGAAAGATTCTGTTCTTAAATACGTCGGGCAAACTAAAAGGTCTATTGAAATTAGATTTAAAGAACATTTATCACAACCAGGATACGGTACTATAGATATATCATGAGCGTCGCGGCATATTTGGGATAATAATCGCCACGTAGATAAAGATAACCTAAAATTAATGTTGACAAACAGGACCACTAAACGCTTTCGTAATAGATACATCACTAAATATAGAAATAATAAAAGTCGTATGAATTCGGCACCTCCGCCTATGTGCAGTTTGTTGATTGGCCACTTTACGAGAGATGCCGAGAAAGAGCGTGCAAATGAATATAATATGATTCGGTGGAATTACTTGTAAATAAGCAGTGAAAGTTTGTTTGTTTGAACCACCCTCAAGCGTCTAGGCCCAGTACCTGCGCAGACTATAAGCATGGTTGTAGTCATCAAACGTTTAGAATTTTTCATCATTTGATAGCGCTAACTTGGGTAGTGAAGCAATCATCAGGTTTTGTGTTCTGGTGATTTGGGTTCTCAAAGTGTATTTATAAAGCATTCCAGTTTCAGTTAGATGCCATCTCACTGTAATCACAAATAAAAAACAAACCACTTTTGATAGGAATTTACTGTTTTTTATTTTTTAAGTATCATTGTGATCTAAAGGTATCTGTATGATTAAAGTGAAAATATGTTGATTATTGCTGCCCTTTTTTGGTGAAACAGTTTCATACTAAATACAAATGTAGAAATTTATTGTGTTTTCTGGGGCAGCTGGAGCTAGGGTTACAATGGATATATTGTCGCCTAAAAATAACCTTCTTTCAACTCTATATTTAGTGCAGTATATTATGACAGTGAAGTTCACCAGGCTGAGTTTAAGCGCTCATCTGCTGACTACCGATACATTTCAGTAGTTGGAGACTGATGAGCAAAATGTTGACTTCGAGCAATATTTTGCGACATTTGTCTGTCATTCCGCTTTGACAAATCGGTAACAGTTGTGTTCCAGCAGAAACACATCGAGGTTGGTGGACGCATACACAACTATTCAACTGTTGGCAACTGGTGAACGCGGCCAATAACATCAATAAAGCAGGTTCTATGCAACGAAAAATATGGACAAACATTAACCTCTTACATTTCTACAACTATTTTGAATATAGTTAAACGTATTTTGTTTGATATATTAAATTGCAAGCTCAAATATGACTTTTTGAAGCTTTAGAAGTAGAAAAAGCACATTTATGATAATAATTGCCCTGTTTTAAATGAGATGACTGATTTGATGGATTCCCCTTTTTTGATGACTCCTATTTCTAATTAAATATATCAAATAATTTACGTCTAACTCTAACTATTAAAAATAGTTGCAATAATGTAGAAGGTTAATTGATGTATGTCAGCTTGTTGACCTTGTCTGGAAATTTCTAAAATTAATAAATAAATATCGAAAAATTGTGCTAATTGCCTGAGATGCCACGGCCATGAAATAAATGAAAAAAATAATTTTTTCAAGAAGAAAAAAAATCAGTTTTCTCCTGTCTGACGATGCTACGATGTCGCAAAATGGCGAAACCGGTTATAGATAAGAAAACAAACACTAGTGAAGCCAGAAAATAAGTCTCTAGACATGTATTTAGTGTGAAAATATATATTTAAAATACTTTCACAGAAAGCTTGAAAAATACTTTGTGGATTCTTGGACGTTTTGGTATGTTTATTTTATCAACCAAAATAAGTGAGATAATGATAATAAACAAAGAATTTGAATTTGTAGACATAGCCGATAACTTCGATACACATTGCATTTTGTTCAGAAACTCCTCTAAAAATCTTTCTATCGTCCATCTGTTTAAAGAACTTAATGTACACCTATTAATAATGTCGTTAGTGCAAGATCGCAAAAACAATATAATCTTCGTTTACGCAAAGTGTATATTAAAGCACCCACGCTTAGCTTTTAATAAATTATAAAGCTTCTAAATAGTAGCTGTGTAATAAAATGAATTAGTAAAGTATCCTCAGCACAGTTCATATACGTTATCTTTCTCCTGGGGTTAATCCCCAGGTTAATAACTTTTATGCTTTACTTTGAACTGACAGCTGGTAATTTTAGATCATTTGTTTTTATAAATAGTCTGCGTAATTAAAGAACAAATTCCTGAAAACAATGACCTCATGTAGTTGATTTTTATAGAAACGTGAACTTTCAATGGGTCGAGTGATTCTAGGGGAGAGCATGTTTTTGAGAATATGTAAGGTTATGTTTATTACGGGGATGAAGAATATGTCTAACCATAACGAGATAATCGACAATTTTTGTTTATTTGTGCCAAATAAAATAAGTTTTCAAAAGTACGTAAATTTGCCAAACGTACAATTAAAATTTTACCAACAAAACTGGTCTGACTTCCTGGCCAACAAATCTATTCAAGAAATTTACACAAAAACTACACCAGCCAAGATATAATTTTCTCAGACAGCTTTTTGATAGAAATTAAAAATATGTTTACATGAAAACTTGCAAACAATGTGTTTCATGAAAATATACCATATTTTACAAAAATTGGCCTAGTAATCTTGCACAAAAAGTACACAAAAATAAATAAAATTGAAATTGACCCCGGATATGGGTTCTAGGGGTCGTGGTTCGCGCTCATTTGAAGAATTTTTTTCAAAATTCAAAAGTCGGGATCTCATTAGTGAATTTTTTCTAAGAAATTTCACTAAAAATGTAAGGTCATCCCAGTTCTCAAGAAGGGAGATTGGGAGTCATTGGAAAATTACAGACCAATTTCATAATTCCGTTTTTTTGTTTCGAAAATATTTGACGTGTTGTACAACCAAATTAGTTCATATCTAGAAGATAACAACTTACTTTCACATTCACAATTTGGTTTTAGGAAAAATCGATCTACATCTCTAGCAGTAAATAGCCTGGTGGATTATATTTGTATGGGCTTCGAGACGGGTGAGCTATTCACAGTTTCTGGACCTGTCTAAATCATTTGACTGTGTGTCTTCTGATATCTTAATTGACAAGCTTCAGTTCTAGGGCTTCACTACCAACAGTCTCCTTTTTTAAAATCATACCTGGAAGACCAATCACAGTTTGTGTCAGCTAATGGTGAAAAATAACCCACATTAGATTTAAAATACGGTGTACCACAGGGTTCGGTCCTTGGGCCTATTTTATTCTTGCTATACATCAACGACCTAGCAAAATCAACAGACTTACGTAATTTTGTTTTGTTTGCTGATCCTACGACTTTTATTTTCTCAGATCCAAACTTCAATACTGTACTCTTTACCATTATCAGAATTAAAGATGTTTGTCAGGATTGGTTTTCAGAGAATCAACTTAGCTTGAACAGCCTAAAATCTGAGTCTTTACTGTTTTCGTTAAAGCGCAATCTCTTCAATGGTGCTAGCCTATGAAATTCCTTGGAGTTATGGTCGACAGCAAGCGAATTTGGAACTCACATTGCATCTATGGATGTCAGAGGGTATCCTGTGGCATGTTTCTCCTGCGGACTCTTTCGGTCCAAGTCTCTACTCCCACCTTAAAAAGTGCATACTATGGATGTGTACATAGTATCTTAACTTATGCCATTCTGGTATGGGAACATTCACCACACTGTGACTTGGGTTCCGCAACCCAACGTAAGACAATTCTCAACTGGGGCGGTTTGAGGTATAAAGATGACTGTCGAAGCCACTTTAAAAGCTTTCAGATACTTACAATTCCTTGTGTTTATATTTTATATGTCAAGTGCCACGAATCAGACTTCACTAGACACACTACCATTCACAGCCATCTTACACGCGGTAAAGATAACTTTGCAGTCGATTTCACGGGCTTAAAAAGAACAAAGAACGAAACCAACCACTTTGGAGTGAAATTTTATAACAAACTCCGTCATAATATAAGAAATTTAGATTACAACTTCCAGTCTGCCATTAAGAACTTTTTGATAAGCAGTGCTTTTTATTCATTTATGCATATAAAAATAATGGGCCGATTTTGATCAAATTTGGTGAGTAACTTCCTTTTACAAGTGGCTTGGCTAAGTTCGTTAGCCAGGAAAATGGGCCCAGGTTTTCCCGAAAAATTTTGTTTCCTTTCTGAAGAAATGTATATTTCCGGAAATAACAAAGTAAAGGCAACCAAATTTGGTACGCGTGTTTGTATTATAAGTACTGACCCACGTGCCAAAATTTTCGTCTGTAAGTTAAAAGACAAAGTTATAGGCATTTAAAGAAAAAAAAGGTTTTCCTCAAAACGTCAAAGTCGCGATTTGAAACGTCAAAATTCGCAACATTTAGGCAAAGAACCTGAAACAAATACGAATTAGGTAAAGAAAATATCGCAATAAGAGTGTTCTGCAAACCCTTAAGTTTCAGCTTCAACCGCCGTTGTCCTTCATATTACTAAAATATTTATAGAAAATTCATTTCAAATAGATCATTTCTCTGATTGTTTGACTATAGATTTAGTTAAGTTGATGCTTTGGCTGTAGGTTTGAGTTAAGTTCATTTAACGGTCTATAATTTTTAGCTAATTTTCATAGAAAAAAATCGTTAATAAGGAGACCGCGACTTTTCAATTTTAAAAAGATTTCTTCAAATGAGCGCAAACTAGGCCCCTAGAATCCATTTCCGGGCTTACTTTCAGTTTTTATTTGTTTGCATATATACAAGGTGACGCATTTCTACGGTAAAGCTCAATATAATTGTTATGATACAACATATGAAAAAATTTGTATAGGTTAATTATAGGGTGTTTTAAGCTGCATCTTATAAAAATATTTTGACAACAGGGTGGTCATTAACTCGTTGATGATCTCTACAATTGTTTTTTTCGAACACCCTTATATTTTTGTCTTTTTTATCGAAATATCATGCATATTTGTAAGAAAAAAATTGAGACGCAGTAAGTGCGTTTTGGTAGCGAATTTTCATTAAATTCTTTAAATTTCAATAAGTCAATTTGCTATTAACCTAAGGTTTGTTGGCGGGGAAACCAGTTTTCTTGGAAACATTTTAAGTTTATTTTCGGAAAATTTTTGTACATTTTCAAACAATAAGTAATTTTAATAAAATATGGTACATTGTTTCTACTATATAGGCTATACAGGTAACCAGATTGATGCATTAGGGAGATATTAGGTTTAAAAACATTTTTATGAAAATTCACTTCTATAACGCACTTGCTGCGCCCAGATATTTTTTTATAACTTCAATTTGCATCGATATTTTTGTATCATGGCACTTCTTGTTCTGATTTGTGCTGTTTTTTTTTTTTGGTTTGGATATTTGTACACATTATGATGTTTCTGTGCATTCATTATTTATTGATTGATGCCTTATGTATATTTGGGTATACGACAGGTGTACGGTTCAGAAGGGGTTAAATCTAATGCCGCGAAATACTTAAATGTTTGAATTAAAATAAAATGCGCGCATTATCATTACTAGTTTAGAAAAACTAGCATCGTGGTTCTAATTACCCGTTTAAGACTCGTGAAGGACCAGAAGAATTGTTTTTGGGGCAGATTTATGGATACACGTGGTAAAAGTAATAACAATTTAATATGGGTTACAAAGTTAAATACAGGGAATGTATGTTGTGATCGAATAATACAATAAAACAGGTAACTTACAATTGGACGCTTGATGAGACCTGTCACAGGGTTGCCACTGTGCGCGTCTGGTGGCTGTTGTTGCCAACTGTGTCGTAACTGTCTGGTGGCGGTTGTTGGCACCGAGGGAAGTTTTCAGGATGGGAATGCACAGGGTAGGACTCGGTAAATTAGCGTGGGGATCAAACAATATTATAACACAACAACAGGGATTCCTTTATTTGTTTTTTTTTCATGTAGCTAGATTATGTTTGTACGCCTAAGTAGTATATCTTGACCTGTGTAATGCATCACCGTGTAAAGACACCAATAAACAATAATAATAATAATTTTTAGTGTTTACGTAGAAAAATAATATTTGGCAAAATTTTTTTGAAACGTTTGTAATTAATAATAAATGTGTAATAAGTTATTGTAAAAATTCTTCTTTAATTTTCGTGAAAAAAATTCGCAAATTTTGATCAAAAATATAATTGTTGTGTAATTACTCAAGCCAGTTTAAAAAATGCGACTTTTTGTGAAATAAATTTCAAATTTTCTTGCAACTTTTTTTTTGCATTCTTATAAAAAAGCTTTTTGGGAATAATATCAATAAATAGTTTATAGAGGTTCGTTACCAGGAAAATCGGACCAGTTTTTTCGGGAACGTTTTAAGTTTACTTTCTGAAAATTTTTGTAGTTTTTCAAACAGTAAAGTTATTTTGGTAAAATATGGTACATGGTTTCTACTATAAAGGTTATATTGTGAACCAAATTGGATGCCTTTAATTAAGAAAATACATATTTGACGTTAAAACCATTTTAATGAAAATTCGCTACCATAACGAATTTGCTGCGTCCAGACTTTTACACTACTAGCGTACCAATATGACTTTTCTGTATTTATCTCTTTACGTGTATCTTTTACAGTTATAAGTCGTTTTAATAAACTAGTTTCAGGAAACTACATATTAATGTTTTAGATCATCTGTGTAAGACCAGGTGTGGTGAGAGTGCCCTCGGAGATCATTGCTTTTTTATTCACATTTTAAACGCTTGACTTAGTTGCTTGCGTGACTGTACCCTAGTGTGAAGATTATATATAATAAATTAAATTATACTATGAAATCTGAACAGATTTTATAAAACTTTTTTAACTACCAGATTAGTTAAGGACACTTGGAAAACCCATATCATCATAACACATCTTTTAAAGACGTGACGATGAATTTTTGATATTCTAATGACGCTAACTTTCTTAGTGAAACGGCTGTCAGGTCTTAAAAAAGATGTGTTGTGGTGATTTGGGTTCTCCAAGTGTACTTATCAATGCTCATCACAGGTTGCAATCCTCACTTAGCACTAGATTAGTTGTTTATTTGTCACGAGAGAAACACTGATATAACTTGGGTTTGTCGATAAATTTAAAAAAAATCAGTAAGTTTAGGAAAAAACGGAGCATCTCAGTTTTAAATCCATCCTTCTTTTAACAAATTTTCTTAAATTCAGATAATGCGTTAATTTTTCGCCTGTCGTGTACTGTGCAATCTACCAACATAAATGTATGCTAATTTCGGAACTATTTTGATATCTGTTTGCTGCGTATCAATTCCAATAACCGCTTTTTGATTCATCCGCCTACGAAAACCAAAATCAGCTGATCGTTGTTTACTTTCATCTGACGCGGGTAGTCGGTTCTTACTATCAGATGCTGTTTTGACCACTGATAAAGTATCATGTGGCCGACATTGCTCGGTGTTCATTGTCTCTGTATGAAGGCGATAAGCTTTATCTACTCCGTTTTTATTGAAATTGTTCTTTACTTGTTTATTTACCGCCTGTTTTTGTGGATAAGAATATACCGGTCTTTACTCACAGGTGGCGTTGGTAGTTTCTTCAATAGATTTAATTTTAAACTTAAAGCAAGTTTTCTTTCTCTCCCTTATCGTTAATAATTCCTTTCAAAAGTTGATTCTCCTTCAATAGGTATATGTACTTCATACGGAAGATTTATATCGGAAAATTAGTCTCCTTGTCGCTGACACTTGGTTCAATAACGGTGTCGGATAAGAAGTTCAGCAGGTCATCCTTGTTTTCATCCTCGCATACAGAACATAGATATTCTGCATCTTCTGCTGTATCTACACTTAAATTGGCACAATTAAAATGCAAACACCTCTGGCACAACTGACAGGTAACACCTTTCACTAACTTCCTATTGCATTTTCACATTTTTTTTTTGAGATTTTAGCTAGAGTGTCGGACCGCGCCACAACTTCATCCGCCATCTTAATCTTCAATCTCTAACTAAAAGTGAAAATAAAGAAAAACTTCGGGACGCAGCAAGGGCGTTATGGTAGCGAATTTTAATTAAATTTGAATAACTCCGATAGGGTGGCTAACGAACTCATCCAAGCTATTAATAAAAGAAATCTATTTGCCCAGTTTAATAAAAATCGGTTAATTACTTTTTGACTTAACTCGCACCCACACACACAACTCATATATATATATATATATATATATATATATATATATATATATATATATATATATATATATATATATATATATATATATACATATATATATATATGTATATATATATATATATATATATATATATATATATATATATATATATATATATATATATATATATATATTTGAATGTTGCACTACACTGTAATCACGTTTACATATACAATTTTATTTGTTTTCTGTAATCAGTGTGATTTGCTATTTGTTTATGTCGAACCTTCCTGGTTCATCCCAGTAACGTGCCGATGGTGGACCAGGGAGGTTCGAAACTGCAGTACACATAAACAAATAGAAAATCACAGTGGGTACAGCCAAACAAATAAAACCATATATATATATATATATATATATATATATATATATATATATATATATATATATATATATATATATATATATATATATAAACAGGTCTCCTCTAGAGCGAATTTTTTCTAGGAAAATTCGCTAAAAACCTAAGTATTTGTGTTAAAAAAAGTGGAAGGACTCTCCATTTAATATGTCATTTTTTTTTACTTACCGGGGATGAGTGATTGTTCCCCTCTGAGTGAGAGTGAAAGCGCGCTTCAGGTTAAAGTCATAATTAAAATGTCTAGGTTAAAGTCATAATTAAAATGTCTGTACAAATACATATAAATAGTTGTCCATAACAAAATATAAGGGAAATAACGAATTACGTACAGATAAACAGTAGTGAGGCATGAAATCTGCATAAATACTGATCAGACAACCTTTAGGAAGAAAACACAACAAATACCATAACACGCACGCACGCACGCACATGATAAACAAAATCAAATAATAAAACAAAATAAAATGAGGCAAGGGAAAAAATCAAACAAGTTAAAAATACTAGAGATTAAAAAAACTAGATCAGCATCAATTTTAAAATCTAAAGTTTTAAGTCTACCGTCACGCATTTGTCTTTTCGGAATTTCAACTATAAAAGCATTCCATCTTCTCTTGAAAGCAGTAAAAACTTGCTCATTCTTCAGTTCATCTCGGAACCTACTACTGATCGTTTTGTTTCAATTTCCAAGGAAAAGAAATTTAAAATTCTGACCTTTTATCAGCTTTATCTTTGTATTAAACTGCTCGTATTTTCAATACATAATTAAACCACAATAGGTTTGACAAAATAGCAATATTTTAACGTCTATTCCTTTGTGTTTTATTCATTAAGGGCAGCTGTATAAAATTCATGTTTACTGTTTTGTTGGTAGCTCGTTTGTTTGAAAACGGAGTAACTTTTCTTACAACGTAATAATTATCTGGATGTTTCTAATTGTTATTGCTTAAAGTACCTACATCGCCGACTGAAAGTAATCATTGAAACATATAGGCAAGGGAAAGCATATTGTGATAACCAGCCACGCCCTTAAGATTGGAGGAAGACACCCGAACAAGGTAGAGCTCAACGGCTCAACGTGACTGAAGTTAATTCGAATCGACCATCCTGTTGGTAACGTGTGCAGCATACAAATCAGTGTTTTTCATCCCGCTTGTAGAAAGAGAATTTGTCAGTCGTAGGTAGCATCCAACAAAATGGATGACAGTGAACACCAGATTAGATCCAGATATAGGTACATTTCCATAGATAAATTGTCACCCTCCTAACTTGACGATTATGATTATAGTATAGAAGGAATAATCGAAAATCGAAGTGTTCTCTCGCGGAGTAGGCTCATCGGAATGTATATGATGAGGTCACCAGGGCCGTATCCGAATTTTTAGATACACTGATATTCCCAAGACACAAAATAAAAACAAGTTTGTCGTTGAATTAGCGTTTGGGAGAAAACATTTCTTGAATGATGTCTTCTAAGTAATGCTCATTTTACCGAGTTTTCGTAAGAAAGCATCCGCTTATAGGGGGGTAAGAATACTAGACTTTCGAGAACTTGCTTTAAATGAGCGCGAACTATGACCTTGGTACTCATATCTTAGGTATATTTCAATATATATACACACACACACACACACATATATATATATATATATATATATATATATATATATATATATATATATATATATATATATATATATATATATATATATAACCCGTGGTAAATGGAATAAGGATTTATTTTACAACAATTACTCGTGGCGTACCACAGGTTGCTCTCTTGGGGCCACTGTTGCTTATCATATATATTAATTCAGTTTTCGAGATCCAGGTTTCTGGCAGTCATGCTGAGGACATCGTGTTGAACTGGAATACATCAAATAAGTGGGTTGGACATAAACTTTTGAATGTAAATGCCAAAAATAACTTAGTATGTTACATTATTTTTTAATAAAATATTGGTGTCGGGTCATTGGTCTATTTATTTTGGTAATAGTAACTGTTAAATATTTGGGGGTGGTAATTGACGATCATTTAAGTGCGATGTAGGAAAATAAATATATTGCGCGGAATGCTGCACAAACTTAAATTTTAGGAGAACATACTTGATTTGCAATGTTGAAACAGTGTATTACACCATATAGGTCGGACGATATGAAAAAAGTCCAAGGAATCTCATTCCTCTCGTGAGACGATTAACTGGAGCAGTTAATGCCGCTGTCCAACAAATCTTCTACTTTTATGGTATTAAACTACTAATATTAATGTATCCATTAACTCCTATCCTTTTCATCCCATTTGGGTTCATAGATGTGAGAATAATAGGTCCTAGGAAGCTCCAGCATGTCTTAAGAGGCGACTAATTGGAGCAGCTGATGTCGCTGTCCAACAAACCTTTTCCTTTCATCGTCTTGAACTACCCACTATTTCTTTTCATATAATCTGCTTTCCTTTTCTGCTTATAATCTCAAAACATATTACTTGCTCTCGGCCTGGGGTAGTACCACCATATAACCTTATAAGCTGATGACGCGGAATATGCTACGGTAAGTATTTGGTCTAAATGTCGGGGAAACGTCGCTTGGGTTAGCTGTCAGCGAATCAAGTAGCGGCCTGTAGGGTCTAGCAATTGGCAGCCACGTCTTCCTTGATCAATGGTACCGTTCTGAAACAGTACCACAGGCTGACGCCAGTCAGTACGGTAGCCCGAGCCCACTGGTTTTGGGAGAATGCCACATCAGATGGCGAAACATTCCGAGGCACCGAGTCTGCAAGAACGCGCTTCTAATGAGTGTAAGTGTTTCCGGAGGACATTGCCAAGGCCAGGGACAGCTGCCGAGGTGAAATCTGCTTACGCTGAATGCCTAGCCGCAACTCACCTAATCAGAAACAGAACCTACAAAAATATGACAAAGAAAGAAGAGGAAAATGTTTTACTGCGGTTGTTGGTAAACCCAGAGGCCGCAACTTTACAAGTGAATCTAGGGGCATGCTAAGATTAAACGTTAATTTGTATTATGTTCATTGCCATCTCCAAGACAAACAATCCCATCGCCTATTTCTAATTAAACCCCAAATTTCTCCCTCCGATGTGACCACATATGCTGTGCTTATTTTTGTAGAAACCTATCCAAATTCCGAATTGGTTCTGCTTGACGATTTTAATGTCCATAAAACTAACCTATCTAAGTCTTCAAATTCTGCAAATGTCATATCAAATATTTTTCAGGTATCGTACTTTTAAGCACATATTAGAAAATTTAGACATCAAAAATGCATTAGGATCAATGGAATTCCAGCAATAGTTATTAAAATGTGTGCTTCGATCTAACTTTAATTTCATGTCGCCTCTTTTCGATGTCCTTTAAGATAGGGGCATTTCCATCTTTCTGGAGCTATCCAGAGTTCAGCCAATCCCTAAAAGGGAGACAAGACAGCTGTAGAGAAGTATTGCCCAATGTATATTCTATCAATTCTGCCTAAAATTATGGAAAAAGTTATCAGTTAAAAGCTTATAAAATATATCGATAATTTAAACATCCAAACTAGTCGCCAATATGGCTTTCGTCAAAACCGATCTCCTGCGATGTTCCAACATACGTCACTCATTTTTGGAGTTTTGCTCTACAAACTTTGGAGAAGGTTATTCAATTTCATTGGACATTCCTAAAACATTAGATCAGGTCTGGCACGCGGCAATTCTCAATAAGCATCCATCATACGGATCGCCTTCCAGTCTGCCTATGGATATCTAAGTTACTGAACGAGCGCCCCTTGTTCTTGCCGATGGAGTTTCATCACATAAATCAGAAATTAGTTAGGTGGTTCCACGGGGTTCGGTTTGGCTCGCACACTTGATTTTTAATATAAATGACCTGCTAACAATCATCCGATCTACTGCTTCGCTGATGATACCATTCTTCACAGTATGTTTTCATCGAGCAGCCTAATAACTGCTTCTAGCTTCTTATTAATCAGTCGAATTGACAAACCCCCTAAATGATAACCTATCTAAGATTCAGAAGTCTGGCAAAATACTGCCAAAAAAATCCACACTTTCTAAATCTTGGCTGGCATTTACATGTTTTCAATATTGCAAAGGAAGCATCATAGGAGTTTGGGTTAAAAGTTTGTTTTCATCACAGCTGTATAAAGCACAGATTAGTCAGAGTTGCAATATTCGTTTCCCGTTTAGGATGCTCTCCTAAAGAAAACTCGTCCCTCCTGGATTCTATTAAGAATCTAGCTGTCCGGCTTATAGGAGATTTAGAAATTACAGCCAATCTTACTTCTCTAGACCCTAGACGAAAAGTTGAAGATATCTGCCTCTTCTATCGATATTATCTTGGCATTGCTCTTCAGAAATTGCTTCTTTAGTACTTTCGCTGGTCACCTTTAATAGACAAACTTTTTTTAGTCAAAAAGCGCACGCAATTGCTATGAAATTGCCCACTTGTCGAACAGTTCCTTACGAATCATCGTTCTTTCATAGAGCGCCTAAGGTTTCGAATGCCCTCCCGGCGGACATATTTCCATAGACATTTTATCTTCAGCTATTCAAGAAAAGAATAACACTCAAGTTGATGATGTCTTAAGAGACACCTAGGCTTTGCCTGTCTTTCAGGAACTATCTCTTTAAAAAAAAACGGTAGTGAAAACACTAGAAGAAAAGAGTGAAAACAATTCTGCTGAACAAGACGTGCAACTCTTTGGACGAATTTCACACGTGAACTACTACTAAAGTTTCTTCTCTTTTTTAGCGAATTTTTATTTTTTTAAAATTCGCTAATAGAGAGCTATCGATGGTGAGACTTTGCAAAACTTTTCTACAATAAGTGCGAATTTGGGCCCCTAGATATATATATATATATATATATATATATATATATATATATATATATATATATATATATATATATATATATATATATATATATAATTAGAACTGATAAGGAATAACGGTCGTTATTGTTAGGTTCCAAAATTTAAAGTCTCAATAAGGGCTATCGACCTCCAACGTATATAGACATCAAAAAGTTCTTTGTTAAAACATGCTCTATATTTCGCACCTTCGTACTTCCTCGGGAGCCTAGAAATTGTTACAGCTATGATATACAATCCAAAAATAACTTAGAACTACATACCGAAATCTGAACAAAGTACGAGAAGCACGCAGCATGGGAACACAAAAAGGGAGTGAGACATTTCGCTGGTTTCAGCAAACAAACACCCAGGACACAACAGGACACAGCATAAAACCTTAGTTACATGGTCAGATTGTTAAAGCATGGTTAAAATTTAAAACTTTCAGAGCAAATACCATGCAACATGTGGTTCTTGAAAACCTGTTGATTGAAGCTGACTTTTCTGTCATGACCCATGAGACAGGAGTGCCAACTGAGAGATGACAGACTGAAAATTTTCTGTCTGAAGGGCATATAATGTATATATCAACAATGAGACAGGCCAATTTCGTCACCTAAATGACACCGGGATGTTCATGTATGTCGACGGGTTAACAATAAAAATAACAATAACGTAACGGATACAATCATACAAGTACGAAAATTTTCTTTAAATAATCCATAAAAACAACACAAAAATTAATTATTAATCACACAATAACGTTCAAAAGAAAAGTTGCAGAATACAGATCTAAATCCAATGTTGTTTTTTAGAAACACCAGGTACACGAGGTTAAGGTAGTTAATATGTAAAAATCGTCCACACAGTAGCGCCTCTTGTTTAGGAGAATTGTTTTCACTCTCTTCTTGGAAGGTGGTGAAGTGTGTACATTCCGTACATTTTCTGGCAATGCATTAAACAACTTGCAGCCATTGTACAACAGTGACTTTTGGCACAGAGCTGTGCGATGTTTGTCAGTTTGCAGGTTATATTTACCTCTTGTGGTATAGTCATATTCAACTGCATTGCGCTTGTATTTGGTCCTGTTTTGAAAAACATGGGCTAGCACTTCCAGGATGTAGATGCTGGGGAGTGTAAGGATACCCTGTGGGGTTAAGGAGTCGCGGGCCAAAGGACTCCAGGGGGCAAGCTGAGGAAGTGGAAATAACAACATAAACTCCCGATGAAGCTTTCCCCAAGACCGTCATGCGCGGTAAAAATCCGCATCCTGCACGAGGTGACCCTGCTAATAACTAAACATGACGGATCTAGACAAGGAGGTCGAACTAAACTCCCCCAATCTACGGTGTCACGTGACCCGTGCCTATGGATGGATGGCACCAGGGCGATGGTGTCGTGAACGGAACCTCTGGAGTACCAGGCAACCCTCCAGAGTAACCCGCCTTGCACCACACAGGGGGTTCTGATGGTGTGGACAGTATTTCCCCCATTCTCGTGGGAACAACATGAAGATTATAAATACATATAAAACCAAAACCAATGAGGCTCGAGGAGTGGCTCCGGCTACAGACTTGAGCCTTGAGTCTATCCCGGAAACGGAGACGAGCCAGGGTGCGGCAGCGGACTCTGGAGGTCCCACGACCGGCGTAGATACGGGGGATCAGGGGGTAGCTTCGGCCAGAGACCTGTCCCCGACACCCAAGCTGGAGGCTGGGTCCCACCGGAGGGCGGCGAGCTCCGCGGACTCCGGGGGCCCCTCCAGCAGTGAGGACTCTACTGTTAGAGTAGAGGGACTGCCCCGGCAGTCCAAGCGTCTTTCCGGGGCGCAAAGAAAGAAGCTCCGGAGGGCGCAAAAAATGGCGGCCGGGACCTGGACGGTCGAGAAACCTGTAAAGGCGCAAGAGGGGAGTGCGAGTCAGAAGAGGACGCGCTCGAACTCTAGCACGCCCACTACAGACAGACGTTCCAAAAGGGCCAGGGTGCCTGTAAAGGCGCAAGAGGAGAGTGCGAGTCGGAAGACGCCGCGCTCTGGCTCTAGCACGCCTACTACAGACAGACCTCCCAAAGGAACTAAGGCCGGAACACCGGCGCAGACTGGCTCTTACAGGGAGGCTGCGGAGGGCCTCGGGATGGCGGTGATTGACAGACGCCATCCTGAGGTCACGCTAGACCAGGGGAAGGCGGACCTGATCCAGGCTGCGGTGGTAGCTGCAGTGGACTCTCTTCAGGAAGGGGAGAGCCCGCCTCAGTTCCACCGGACGCGCCTGACGGGGGGCATCCTCTGGATAACCTGTGCCGGCCCGCAGTCGCGGGACTGGCTGCGGAAAACGATCGGGGGCCTCGGTCAGATTTGGGAGGGGGCGGACTTGACAGCCGTCGAGCCCAAGGAACTCCCAAAGAGACGCAAGGTCCTCGTACGGATCCCTGACACCGTCCCGCAGGAGACGGTGATCAGCAGACTTAAGATCCAGAACCCTGAACTGGGGACGCAACACTGGTCGGTTCTAAGCAGGAAGGCAGAGGAGAAAGGACAGACGCTCGCCTTCTCGATCGACCCGACATCTTACAGAGCCCTTGAAGGAACCTCCTTCAAGGCATTCTGGGGCATGGGAAGGGTTAGCTTCCGCCCACTGGGGAAGCAATTAAGGGTTAATGGGACTTAGGTTCCTTCAGGTCAACCTCCAACACAGTAGGGCAGCCACGGCCGGACTACTAATGGCTCTGAGGAACACGGATGTGGCCCTCATCCAGGAACCGTACTCCTACAAAGGAGAGATCAAGGGACTCGGCGGAGCTAATGGAAAGCTCATCTACAGCAGGTCCAGCGAGAATCCGAGGGCCTGCATTTTTGTCAGGGAAGGGATAGAGTTTCTCCCTCTAATGAATTTCTGTTCCAGGGACCTGGCAACGATCAAAATCCGATGTGGAGGAGCGGATGGGCTGAGGGACATTACTGTCGCGTCAGCCTATCTGCCAGGGGACAGCACGGACCCTCCTCCACCCAACGAATTGGAGCAGCTGATGGTGGGTAGCAGAGCAGGTGGATGGCAGACCATCATCGGCATGGATGCGAATGCGCACCATGAGTTGTGGGGTAGCTCGGACACAAACTCTAGGGGTGAGGCACTTTTACAATTCTTTATGAAATTTAATTTAGACATATTGAATAGAGGTAATAAACCGACATTCGTCACAACACGGCGTGAGGAAGTTTTAGACCTAACAGTTTCCACCCAGTTTCTGGGTGACTTTGTTAAAAGCTGGGCTGTGTCTGGGGAAGTGAGTAGCTCAGACCACAGATACATCCGGTTTGAAATCGCCAAAGTCGAAAGAGAAACGGTATGGTACCGGGACCCCCGCAAGGCGGACTGGGAAGCCTACAGGGCAGACCTAGCTGTGGAACTGCGGGGGGTTGAGAGGGCCATAAGGGATTCAATAGACCTCGAGATTGCAGCAGTCCAATTGCGAGACGCAATTACCTCGGCCTATAACGCCAACTGCCCCCTGAAAATGAGGGTGTCCACCAGGAACGTCCCATGGTGGAACGAGGACCTCAGGCAAAGGAGGACGCAGGTTCGTAAGCTGTTTAACGCGGCCAAAAGGTCGGGAGCATGGGATGAATATAGACAGGCCCTATCGACCTATAACAAAAGACTGAGGGACGCCAAGAAGGAGTCGTGGAGGAGGCACTGCGAAGAAGTGGAAAACACGTCCGAGAGTGCTCGACTACACAAGATCCTGTCTAAGGGCCCTCAGACTAACATAGGCTCCCTTAGAACACCCACGGGAGGCTTTACAAGCTCGGGGGAGGAAACTATGGAAATTTTACTCCAGACGCACTTCCCCGGCTGTAACATAATAAACCAATCACCTCCGGACTGGGAACACTCAGAAATAGAGGCGCCTTATAGGCGGGCATCTAGAGTAGACTGGACAGTCGCTAAAGAGGTGGTTACCTGGAGCAAAATCAGATGGGCCATTAACAGCTTTAAGCCATACAAATCGCCGGGATTTGATGGAATAATGCCCATCATGCTCCAACAGGGGATAGATATACTGGCGCCGGTGCTTACCCTCATTATGAGGGCCAGCCTGGCTCTGGGGTACATTCCGAGGGCATGGAGACTGGCCAGGGTTGTATTTATTCCTAAACCTGGGCGTCCAACAGACCAGGCAAAGTCCCTGAGGCCAATAAGTCTCATGTCTTTCTTGCTGAAAACAGTGGAAAAACTGCTCGACCGGCACATTAGGGGCGGTGTACTGGAAGCATATCCTCTACACTGCGGACAATATGCATACAGAGCAGGATTCTCAACAGAAACAGCACTGCACCAACTGGTGCTGAAACTGGAGAATACGCTGGAGAACAAGGAGGTGGCGCTGGGGGCCTTCCTAGACATAGAGGGGGCCTTTAGCAACACCTCGTTCGGATCGGTTCTGGCAGCTGCCCGGGAGCGTGGAATAGAGGAGACCTGCTGCAGGTGGATCGGTTCCATGCTCAGGGACAGGGCGGTGTTCACCTCACTCGCGGGAGGGACTCTGCTGGCGGGGGTCGCGGCGGGGTGTCCGCAGGGGAGCGTTCTGTCTCCCTTGCTCTGGTGTCTAGTCGTGGACGGCCTGCTGGGGAGGCTCTCGGGAGGGGGGTATGAGGTACAGGGCTATGCGGACGACATTGTCATCATAGTCCGAGGAAAGGTCACACAGGCAGTGTGGGAGCGTATGCAGACTGCACTGAAAGTGGTGGAAGGGTGGACGGTTGATCAAGGGCTCGGGGTGAGCCCCGAGAAAGCAACCGTCGTGCCGTTTACGAGGAGGAGGAAGTGTGAAAGCCACAGAACTCTCACTCTATACGGTAGGAGCGTTCCAATGGCCAGGGAGGTAAAATATCTTGGGGTCGTATTGGACTCTAAGCTAACCTGGAATGGTCACATTGGAAAAATACTGCGTAAGGCAGTCATGACCTTAGCCGTCACTAGGCGGCTATATGGAAAAACGTGGGGACTAAGACCTAGTATGGCCCACTGGCTGTACACAAGGGTGGTCAGACCATCGTTAACATATGCGGCACTGGTCTGGTGGCCTAAGGTGACACAATCCAGTGCCAAACAAAAACTAGGCAAGATCCAAAGGATGGCTTGCCTAGGCATCACAGGGGCCATGTCTTCAACCCCAACAGCCGCCATGGAGGTGTTGCTGGATCTACCCCCCCTACACTTCGTTATTATGGGAGAGGCCAGGCTAGGACTATACAGACTAGCCTGCAATGGTAGACTGAAGATCAACCCAGGCTTCAGGGGCCACTGCAAAATTCAGGAGATCGTGAAGGAACCCATGCTTGAAATGAGGTCAGACTTCGCGAGCCCGCGAATGTGCAGGGAAAACAACTTCACAGTGGAAATCCCTGATCGCGGGGCATGGCGGGAGGAGACACCGGGCATACCACGGGACGCGCTCGTCTGGTTCACGGACGGATCTGGCGGGGAGCGTGGGACGGGGGCAGGTGTTTACTCGGAAGGACCGAGGGTAAGTCACAGTATTTCCCTCGGAGCCCATGCAACGGTGTTTCAGGCCGAGATGTACGCCATCCTGCACTGTGTGCGGGAGAACAAGAGGAGGGGCTACACCAACAAGCGGATCCTCATAGCCACAGACAGCCAGGCAGCCCTTAAGGCACTAAGTAGCCCACGGGTAAATTCCTGGCTGGTGAGTGAGTGCCGAGACGAGACGAGCGACCTGGCTGGGCAGAATGAGGTGACCCTCATCTGGGTGCCGGGTCACTCGGGGGTCAAAGGCAATGAAGAAGCTGACAGTCTCGCAAAGAGGGGGTCAGCAGAACCATTTATGGGACCAGAACCGGCTCTGGGCGTGTCAAAGAGCACTGCCAGGGGAGCCATTAAG
Source organism: Tillus elongatus (assembly GCA_964006375.1). Lineage (NCBI taxonomy): Eukaryota > Metazoa > Arthropoda > Insecta > Coleoptera > Cleridae > Tillus > Tillus elongatus. The sequence continues at coordinate 106,857,366 of OZ023265.1, forward strand.
TCCTGGGTCAGAAACCAACACAAGGTGTACTGGGCGGACTGTCCAGGGCTCAGACATGGGAAGTCAATAATTGACGGACCCAGTTCAAAGAGAGCTGTGGAGCTGCTAAACCTTAGCAGAGGACAGCTCAGAAACACAACAGGTCTCTTGACGGGACACATGGCCGTCAAGAAACACCTACATAAAATGGGGCGGTTCGAAGGGGACCTCGCATGCAGACTCTGCGGCGAGGGGGAGGAATCAGCCCAGCACATCTTGTGCGAGTGTATAGCTCTGGACCGGAAAAGACAACTGATCTACGGTCACTCTAGACCGGAGACAGAGCAATATAAAACTTCACCCTACCAATCGCTGTGCAGACTAGTTCAAGGCACAGTGATTTTGGAATGGGTGGAGTAAGACTAGGGGTATGCACAATCAACCAAGGGTTGCGGTGCTATCGGGGCGGCAAGGCCGCGGACGAGCCCTGAGGGAACAAAAAAAAAAAAAAAAGGATACCCTGTTCCTTAAAAGTGTTTCTGCAGGTGTGGCTATGCGGGATAATGATTATGATTCTCATTACTTGTTTTTGTTGTTAAAAATCTCGATTTGCTTCTCTTGCTAATCCCCAGTGTATAATGCCAGACCTTATTTGTGAGTAGAAGCACGCATAATACAGTACACAGTAGAGGTACCGCATCTTTGGGTTAGTGTTGTTATTGCATACGAAATGGATGAGATTCGCGAGCAGAGTTAATCGATGTGCACATTCCACTTTAACTCACTATCGATATGAAGTCCTAGTAATTTCGTAAAGGTCTGCAGAGTTACGGTTTGGCCATCAAGTTCTACATCTGGTCCAATATCTTTTTTTTTTATTTGGATGACTTAAGAAGTACGTATGCTGTCTTATCCTTATTGAGTGCAAGCTTGTTTTTATCAACCCAGTTGTTAAGCCTTTTGAAAGTTTTGTCAGCATCAGCCACAACGTCTTGAACTTTATGTCCACCCATCAGAAATTTGGTATCATCAGTATAAGAGGTGACCGTCATTTTGTTGTCTGAATTGATGTTGTTTCCAGATTGATGCGCTATGTATTGAAGCAGGCTGTTGGCATAAATAATGTACAGCGTAGAAGGAAACCAAAGAAGGTAGATGGCTTTAGAACCATTGACTTATGAAAATTTAAATAACCATTGACTGGAGAAACCAACTGCTCCGAATAAAGTTTCATTTATGGACACTATTTATGGAACTACTAACATTTCTATGAAAATTCGCTACCATAACGCACTTGCCGCGTCTAGACTTTTTTACATATGGTCACACAATGTTGCCATCTACTAAATTCAAACTACTCTTCTACACAGTTTTCAACATTGGCAGCGCTAAAACGGCCGGTGTGTAGCTCTTAGAAGTCGTTATTTGCGGTATGTGGTTCTTCTCATACATCAAGTGTTCATGTAACGAGTTTGTTTTTGGCCTTTTTTGTGCTATTTAAGGAAAGGTTTTTTTTAGTTGTTGATTATTTGTTGTTTTAATAGACATATTCCCAGTGTCACAAAGCTCGATTAAATAGCCATATTGGCGACCACTTAGGATATTTGAATTATCGAGGTATTGTATAATATTTTAACTGATAATTTTTTCCATAACTTTAGACAGAACTTAAGAATAGAAATTGGACGATAATTATCTACATCGGACTTCTCTCCCTTTTAGCAAGTGGCTTAACTCGGGCTTGTTTCCAGGAAGATTGAGCATTTTATGAACTGCTGCTAAAGTTCCATCGGGTCCTAATACCTTTTTGATGTTTAAATGATCTAATATGTGGTTAACGGTACGGTGTCTTAAAAATATTTACCATTTTTAGTGAATTTTCGTAGAAAAAATTCACTAATGGGGAGATCCCGACTTTTGAATTTTGAAAAAATTTTTGCAAATGAGCGCGATCTAGGACCCCCAGAACCCATATCCGGGGTCAGTTTCAATTTTTATATGTTATATATATATATATATATATATATATATATATATATATATATATATATATATATATATATATATATATATATATATATGTATGTATCACACCGATAACTCATAAAATAATAGGCCGATTTTGATAAAATTTGGCATGTGCCTTTCTTTTGTAAATGGCTTGGATAAGTTCGTTAGTCAGGAAAATCGGATGAGGTTTTCCGGGAAAATTTTGAGTTTTCATTCGAAAAAAATTCTTATCTCAAAAAGTAATAAGCCGATTTTAATAAAATTTGACATGTACCTTCCTTTTGTAAATGGCTTTGACAAGTTCGTTAGTCAAGAAAATCGGATGAGTTTTTCCGGAAAAATTTTGAGTTTTCATTCGAAAAAAATTCTTATCTCAAAAAGTAATAAGCCGATTTGAATAAAATTTGGCATGTACCTTCCTTTTGTAAATGGCTTTGACAAGTTTGTTAGTCAAAAAAATCAGACGAGGTTTTCCGGGAAAATTTTGTGTTTTCAATCGAACAAATTTTTTATCTCAAAGAATAATAGGCAGATTTTGATATAATTTGGCATGTACCTTTCTTTTATAAATGTATTTGACAAGTTCGTTAATCAGAAAAATCGGACGAGGTTTTCCGGAAAAATTTTGAGTTTTCATTTTTAAAAAATTTTTATCTTAAAAAATAAAAAATCTATGATAACCAAATTTGGTAGGTAGGTTTACGATATGAAAAGTAAACTATACACCAAAATTAAGATTTCTATGTTGCAAGAAAAAAAAGTTATAATAAAATATTTTGTGCCAGATCATTTCTATGAAAATTCACTACCATAACGCACTTGCTGCGTCCAGGCTTTTTAACTTTACAGCTGAAATAGTTGGTGGGATCATTCCCTGTGTGATCAAGCGTGAAATTAAGAGAAAATACCCAATTAGATCAGCTTATTCTTTTAACGATACAGCGAATATTCCCATTTTTGAAGGCAGGTAAAGGGGAGCAGGTGGTTTTGGCCATAGACCGGAAACGTCGGATATTGTTTGGACATGGGATGACTTCTCTTATTGATTGGGGGCAGTCATTTTTGGCCTAATCAATTATCTGCTTGTTGATAAAAAGGCAGCGTAATTTTCGTTGCTAGTGTTAAATATTGTAGCCAGAATTTTTATTAACTACTCCTTTCCGGCAAGCTTTATTAAACCGCGGCTTTGATTTGGAATTGACTGCTACTTCTTTTCGGCAAGCTTTATTAAACCACGGCTTTGATTTGAAATTGACTGTTTCCCATAAATGAGGAATATACAGTGTGATGATAATGTTCAGAACATAATTCAAAAACGCGTTATTTAATTTTTTCAAGGGAAACGATCGGACAGGTCAACTTTACCTTTTCAGTTGCCCATTTATGACGTAAAAATTAAATTTATGACTTCACCTATTTCCGAATGGTGTCATAATTTTTTTAAATGAGAACCATATTTTTTTGCTGTCATTCTATAGCCATGCGTACTACTTAAATGATGATAAAAAATGGTACCCTACATAACAGGTTTTTTTTTGTTGAAAAATAGCATTTACTTTAAAAAATGTACACGTAAATCTAATGGAAAAAATTATTCAACCAAGGAAAACAAACAAAATTTAGCGCAAATATTCAAATTGTTCTCCACCTACCATTTGGCATTGACCTTACGAGTGTAAACACTTTGTACACTGCGCTCAAAAATGTCGGGACTAATTTGCTTCATTTTAGCGCGAATTCTTTGCTGTAGCTCCTCTAAATTATTTGGTCTGTTGAAATAAACTTTCGATTTCAAATAATCCCACAGAAAAAAATCCAAGAGAGTCAAGCCTGTGTAATGCGGTGGCCACTTAATTGCTCATCGGCGCCCTATCCATCTTTCAGGAAATGTGGCATCTAGATACTGATGGACGTCTACACCAAAGTGAGGGGGCGTCTTGCTGAAATCAAAAAATATCTTGATGGGGCAAATCTGTCTCGTGATTTAGGTAACGTCCTGCTGTAAGATATCCTTGAAAAAAGTAAGGCCCTATGAAACGACGTCTGATTATTCCCATACATTCCCACATTCACTGTGTCATGACGTTGACTGTGGAAGTCTTTAGTCCAGTGAGGATTTTCCCGTGACCAATATCTTGAGTTCCGAAGATTTACTGCTCCATTCAGGCAAAAAGTGGCTTTATCAAAAAAGATAATGCTATTAAGAAATTTGGGATCTTCATCGCAGCGTAACATTAATTGTTTGCAAAACTACAAAGGACGGTTTGAATTATCATCGTTTAACTTGTGCATCAATTGCACTTTGTAAGGATGATATTACTCTTCTTTCAATAAGTTTACGTGTAAAGATTGGCCCATGTTATTATTTAGAGATAGTTGCTTTCTAGAATGGTGAGGATTTTCTTCAGATTCAAGCAATATGCGATCAGATTTCTTGACTCACTCGAGGTCGACCTTGCAGAGGCAAATTTTTTACGGATCACGTTTCTGTGAATTTGGCAACCAATTTTCTTATGCAGATCTTGCAATTGGCGGTCTATTAGGGTGTTGTCGCTTAAATAACTCCTGATGACTTCTAAGCCCGTCGCCATATCCAACTTTCGTTAATATCTCTATTCTTTCCCTTTCGGTTAAACGTGGCACTTTTGTTAAATTCGAATTAGAATTGATTACTTTTACACTTTCACCACTAAGACTATTAATTAAGTTAAACGGCAGCCAATACTTGAAATTAATTAACGATTTAACATTATTGTCTTTATTCAATTAATTCCAAATCCATACTGCGATTATCACGACTTTACTGTTTGTTCCACCTATCAAATAGTTACATGACAACGTATAAAAAATCACAAAATCAAGTGCTCATTACTTTAGAAAAGTCATTATTTTAAAGAAAACTCGTCCTAAATACTTTGGCAATTTTTTTTACATGTTCTGGCCTCGAGACGAACTCATTCAGCCACGGTCATTACAAGTTGGCAATTGAAAAGATGAAATTGACCTGTCGGAGGGATTGTCTTGAAAAAAATAAATAACGCATTTTTGAATTATGTTCCAAACTTTATCATCACACTGTATGTTTCCATGCCTAATAAGATAATTTCAGTCATGGGGTTGTCGGATCCTGTGGGATTATAAAATGTCCTAATTTGTCCCATTTAACTGATTTTTAATGCTCAATTTGTCAAGTGTATCTATGTGAGAAGTTGTCAGTTTATAGATGTCTTGCAGATAGGAGACAATGCTCAGACTTGCATAGGACTTTCAATCTTCCCTTGTTCAAATTGTTTTTGCATCACACTCATATTTAAAAAAAATGGAATTTTAAACAACCTATAAGTTTTGAATATAGAAAACGTAGATGAGTAAAGTATATTTTCTTTTCAGCACATGGTTCAGACGGGTATGTCTGGTCCGTTTGGTGCGGCTGCCCCGGCTGGATTTCCTGCACAGAATGGGGAAGTGGTGAAGCCTCCGGAGGAACCTAAGGCAGCTATACCACTGCTTCCACCACCTACGGGGAGTGCAGCAGCGGGAGCTGGTCCTCCGTTTACACCACCGCCGTCACAACCACCGGTATCGGGGGAGCAGCCAGTTAATATAGGTAAATATTTGTTCGTTGAGTTATAATTTCACTAAAAAAATATTTTCTAAAATTGATTTAAATACCCTGTCATCTTCCAATCTCATTTTAAATGGATTCTTAACAAAAACACTAAATTATAGAATTAACATGTCATTGTTACCAATAGTCATGCAAAAGCACATACTTATCCTTGGTCTACATGATATTGGCATTGGGGGGCACTTTATTCTGTTGGGACTTCATTAACTTCCTTGCATATCTGTATTCAATGGCCCTCTTTGTTTTTTTATTGCTTTGTTGTACAGCAATTGCCAAGAAGGTGGCTTCAAGGAAACAATTGTCTGTGCTCAAAATAACGGGCCATTATTGAACATCTACTGTAACCTTCTAAAGTATAATGTAGCTTCCAAAGTATAATGTTTTTTAGCGTCAAGAGAATGCACCAAACTGTATTATTGCCCAAAAGGTGACCTTAAATTAGGAATTATCCAGAAATCTTTTATATTTTGCAAGCGAACATACGACATCAATATAATTTCAAAACACAGTAAACAAAGCTCTGTCTTTTTTTTACTTTAACGTCGGTCTATTTCCGCAACTATGGCCAATCACCGACGTCAGGGAGCAGTTTCACCTCACTATCCTGGAATTTTTGCCGAACCCCTGCTTTTCTGTAAAGGGGGTAGGGATCTTTAACGTGTCCAACATTGCATGGCATGGGACCGACGGCTTTACGCCCCCTCCAAAGGGCGGAACGTGCAGACATTCAACTTGCTCAAATACAATGCCACAACCTCGATCCATATTAATTTTACAGTATGTACTGAAAAAGTGAAAGGGGAACCCTGGGAATCGAACACAGTAATCTTTGGTTTAGGGGCACCGATGCTTTCTCTGTCTTTAAAGCCTGCCTCATATATTAGATAAAGAATATTTTTATTGCCTTCAGCGGACTCAGAAAAGGCCAGCGATTGCTTAATTTAGACCAGATTGAAAATTCTATTTTTTGCGAAGAAATTTTCTAACACGCGTATGCATATTAGCACAATAAGCAAAAAGTTGTAAACTAAAGAACTAATAATATATCCTCCCGGATGAGCAATTCGGCTTCAGACACCAGCACTCCACCACTGACCAAGTCCTTCGTGTGGTGGAAAACATCACCAAAGGATTTAACATAAACAAGTCAACTGGTGCAATATTTCTTGATATTGCTCAAGCTTTCGATAGGGTTTGACATGCGGGCCTCCTAAACAAACTTCTATTATTTAATTATCATCTTCCTCTGATTCTGATAATCAGGTCATACCTGCAACAGAGGAAGTACCAGGTCAAACACCTTGGAGCCAGATCTAGAAGGTACCCAGCCACGGCTGGTCTCCCGCAGGGTTCTGCTATCTCCCCTCTGCTGTACAATATATTTGTCGCAGGCATTCCGACAGCCCCCCTAAACGTGACATACGCACTCTACGCAGACCACACTACCATCCTCAGCAGCTCCACTCAGCCGAGGATAATAACCGAACGACTTCAGACCGCCGTAGTCGAGCTGCAATCATGGTATAAGAAATCCCTTCTATAACCCCGACAAATGTTCAGCTGTCCTATTTTCCAAAACGAGACACACCCCACGAACACGTTTCATTAGACAACCGTCTAATCCCCTGGCAAGATTCCGCCAAATACCTCGGGGTTTTCCTCGACAAACACTTAACATGGCGCCCCCATGTCGATCACCCTCGAAAGAAAGCCTCGATGTTCATCTCGAAGCTGTTCCCACTTCTAAATAGAAATTCCAAATTGTCCATGAACAATAAGTTGCTCATGTACAAAGTCATTATCCGGCCAGCCTTGACCTATGCATCACCTGCATGGGCCACCGCGGCCACAACACACATCAAGACCCTTCAAATCATCCAGAACAAAATTCTGAGAATGGTAACCGGAGCGCCATGGTTTGTCCGAAACAGTCAGATTCACTCTGATCTGGAAATGCCTTCGATACTTGAGTTTATAACTCAACTATCCACAACCCAGTTCGCAAAAGCCTCTTCTCACCCAAATGCTCTTCTCCGTAGTGCCACCGACTACGACGAGCAACTTCCACACAAGCATAAGCGTTCAAAGCTTATACTTACCCGCTAACGCCCCCGCGGCAAAAACAGAATGGAAACATTCATACCCTAAAATGTCATTGTGTGTAATTCTTTCCGACGGAGGTATGGACTAAGGTCCGGTACTCCCAGGGAGGGGGTTTTAGTGAGTACAGTCTCACAGTACCTCGATATCCCACGGAACCTACGGAGCCGTGACTGGGGTCTGCATGAGCATTTCCCCCTCCTGCATCAAAAAAAAAAAAAAATACAGGGCTTCGTTTAAAGAGGCATGTTTTGTTTGTATCTCGACAATGCAATGCCAAACTGGTTTTCTCAACGGTCGCTAAACTCAAACAATTTTTCTGTTTATATGTGTTTCTGAATTGAAAAATAAAAATAAATGGCGTAAAATATTACGTGGATTACCCCGTATGCCGTCTATATCACAGAGGTTTTGTCGTGAGGAAATGAAACTATGCGCTGCTGAAACACGTCACTTAGTAATTACACGAAACACTTTTGCATTCCATTGATTTTTTATAACATTTTATTATTTCGTAGTCTCGAGATATTCCAAATGTACTTTCTAGCGAGATAATACCCCGCCAATAATAGCCTGCTTGGCTGTCAAGGTCTTCTAATTTAACCCCAATCGAACATGCCTGGCATAGTAGCAGCAAAATCCACTGTGTTCAAATCTTAACAACCTAACAACTAAGAGACTAGAACTGCAATAAACCTGCAAGACATTCCCTACCACCCTAAAGTCACTAATGTCATCTATCAAAATATTTTAAGTTAGCATCATACAGTTGAGATGTAATAAAATATTGTAGATATAAATCATCTCATTCAGATTCAGAAAGTGATATATTACTTTTGTTCTATATAATAATCTTTCAAAAATTTGGCAACTGTTTGAAATTTTTTAGTGATTGGTCATGAAAGGAACGAATATAAATCTCGTTTCAATTTAATACGTTTTTAAAGATATGTGTAATAATTGAACTGACATGAAAAATCGAGATTTTCAGTTGTGAAAGTTTTATTCATATTTAAAAATCGTTATGCACTTTTAGTTTTTTATTTGTGACAATGTAATAATATTTGCTCTTTGATACAGTATTTTCTGTTATTGTACGAGGGTATTTTAAAATATCATGCATAACGTAACAATATTGTAAAAATTCGTTAATAGCATGGGACGATAAATGTTTCTAAAATTGATGCAATTTGTTAGTGTTGAGACAGAAACTACAATATTTCTGTCATTCTACCTTAGATTTCCCTTTGCAGCCCAGTTTTTTTAAAACGTTCTCTATTAGTGAATTTTCTTTAAAAAATTTACCAGTGAGGAGATGCCGACTTTTGAATTGAAAAAATTTCTTCAAGTGAGCGCAACCTAAGACCCCTAAAACCCATGTCTGGGGTTAGTTTTAATTTTAAACAAAAATTGTATGGTGTAAATAATCAAGACGTTAAAAAATTAATATACTAGAGTATATACCTGTTAGTAGACAGATCTGTCATGTCGACAATGGCCGAGAGGTGAAGGAAGCGGTGTGGATTTAATAATGGATAACACGCGTTCTAATCTCAGTTAGTGACTTACCTTTTTTTAAGTCTTAATTCATTTTACAGTTGTCTGATCAGATTGTGTAATTCCGATGAATTTTTTAGCGAGTTTTTGTATGACAAATTCAATTAGGACGAGATGAAAACTTTTAAGACTTAAGAGATGAAAACTTTTAAGACTTAATTCAATTTGAATAGTACATCTGGTTGTGAAACCGTTGCATACTTAACGGCTTAGACTTTTCCCGTGGCTTCACAAGTGCTGTTATTTTCTGCAACCGATTTCAATTGTTACTGGATGTAGCAAGTGCGTTACGGTAGCGAACTTTCATTAAAGTTTCAAGTTTATATGGCTCAATTTGCTATTAACCTAACGTTCGTTGGCCAGGACCAGTTTTTTCGGGAACATTTTTAATTTATTTTCGGAAAATTTTTGTATATTTTTAAACAATAAAGTCATTTTGATGAAATATTGTACATTGTTTCTACTATATAGGTTATACTGTTTTATTTATTTAGTCTTCTTTCAGTTTACCGTTATATGATCAGATTGTATAATTCCGATGAATTTTTTAGCGAGTTGTTGTATGACAAATTCAATTAGGACGAGATGAAAACTTTTAAGACTTAATTTAATTTGAATCGTATATCTGGTTGATTGTTATTGCCCTAACTTAGTGAAACCGTTCCATACTTAATACAGCCGTAGACTTTTCCCGTGGCTTCACAACCTTCTGATTTTAACCGATTTTAATTTTTACGGAACGCAGCAAGTGCGTTATGGTAGCGAATTTTCATGAAAGATTAAAATTGAATAGGTCAATTTGCTATTAACCTAACGTTCGTTGGCCAAGAAACAGTTTTTTCGGGAACATTTAAAGTTTATTTTTGGAAAATGTTTGCACATTTTCAAACAAAGTCATTTTGATGAAGTATGGTACATTGTTTCTACTATATATGTTGTACTGGTAACCAAATTTCATGATAAGTATATCATGCCTCCCTAACTCGATCAATGACTGGTAAAATGTTTTCGATACTTCTAGCATCTGTATTATCGTTAAAATGTAAAAAACGTTTGATTGTTTCAAATCGATTGACCGTCATTACATCTGCAACCTGAAAAGTTCGTGTTTGTGGTGCCCAGTACATTCTGGTTGTGTGTTTCCTTATTCGCAACATGCACAGCAATATTCCCATAAACCGTTCTACTTCTTCCGTGTTTAGGCTTATTGGTCGCCTCGGATTTGTTTGAGCACTGTATATATGACTAACCGTTTCTCGAATCAAGTGGCCAGAAAAGAAGTAGATCTTATATGGATTATTCAAATGTGACATGTTTTCGGTCAATAATGAAACATTATTAAGCAGGAAGTTTCCATTTCCAGCGAAAGGGAGGTTTTAAAAGAAGAATAATTAAATACAAGGCATATGAATAAGCACTTAACTGAAGTAAATATTCCCATGGAACCGTTTAGGTAGGGAAAACTACGTTACAATGTTCGAGTGAATCAAAAAAATACAGAATACTGAGCGAACTCGTGACCTCATAGTCCGAACTCTACAGGCTACTTGCCCGGCGGAATCTCGGCTGATCGAAAAAATGAACATTAAAATTTCTTTATATCAGGTAAAGAGAACTAAATTCCTCTACCTATAATGCAATATGTATGAGGTATTTTGTGGAAAATTGGATTATCTATCATAAAATGTTAAAAGAATATTTTTGTGGAGAGCCGTACTAATTTATTCAGCTTAATGGAAGTGAATCGCTCTGCCCCTCCACTGTGTGCATAGTTTCACACAATGTGACTACCTGTCAGCGGATATTAAGCACCACCAATGGTTTAATTATTACTTAATTGGACGAAATTAAAAAAAACAACAATACTTTTTACATCTTCCTACACCCTGTATCTTAAAGTGTATATAAACTTTTTTAAATGTTATCCTGTATACATGCTGCTGTCTTGTATGCTCATCAAAGCATAATCACTTTTAAGACTGACCACTACCACCACACTTACGAGATTAGACTTCCCCCCATGCCGGTTTAACTCTCTTCACGGTGCGTCACAAGATTTTTTAAATCACATTATAAAATGTGTCGATTCGAGTCACAGTCGTCATCAGAGTCTAAAGCGACGTCGCCTGTTTGTCGCAACCATGATTTTCTGTCTCCAGCTGCTCTTTTCATTTCATTATATTATAGCTTCTGCGTACTTCTATATATGGGTACGTTTTTCCTTTTTCCAGGGATGTGTTTTTTAAATAATGTCAGAAAGCCATTATGTATCAGAATATGCCAAAAAAATTGTACTTTCCTTTTCAGTTTCTTTCATAAAGTATGCTTTGTCTTCTCACCTCGTTTAGCATCCTATTTTATTCGCCTTTCTATCGGTGTACCTTGTCTTTGCTATTTTTCCACATATTCACATTTCAAAAGTTTCTCTTCATGGCCTGCTTATTCGAAGTTAACCGATTTTGATAAAACTAAGCAAGAATCTTTCTTTTAGTGAATTTTCGTAGCAAAAAATCACTAATGGGGCGATCCCGACTTTTGAATTTTTATATGTTTATATATATATATATATATATATATATATATATATATATATATATATATATATATATATATATATATATATATATATATATATATATATATATATGGTGCCAGATCATTTCTATGGAAATTCACTACCATAACGCACTTGCTGCCTTTAGATTTTTTATTAATAGCTTGGATGATTTCGTTACGAGGAAAATCGTACAAGGTTTTCCGGAAAACTTTGACTTTTCTTTCGAAAAACATTTTTATCTCCGAAAATTACAAGCCATTTGGATGAAATTTGGTGGTTATTTTGCCTTACTACACACCAAAATTCAACTTTCTAGGTTTATAGAAAATTGAGTTATTCAAATTTGAAGCATTTAATGAAATTTCGTTACCATAACGCACTTGCTGTGTGGCGAACTTTTTTCTTATTAGCGCGCTATGTTGTCTGCGTACCTTATGCAATGTACAATTATTTTGATTCCTGTTGTTTTTGTTTCAGTCTATTTGTGGTATTTTTCATAAATAAATTGAACGAATATGGCGATAACAGGCATCCTTTCCCTACGCGTTTTCTCAGGTCAGCTCCAATTTCATATCCGTTAATGTCTATTATAAAGTGTTATGTAGACTGAGAAAATCAAAATACATGATAACTGTGATTAGCCATGAATATCTTGTTACGTCAGTGAACCTAAGCTCGTAACTTAGAACCGTCTCATTCTGAATATACATTAAAAGAAGCTTCGTCTGGTTTATCAGTTTACTGTTGCGTTCTACCTCTTATTGCCGCTTTTTGCTTCCAAGATAGATTTTATTAGTTCTTAATTATATAAGTACCAAAGTGTTCTCAGTAGTGGATTGGAGTCGTAAATTTTTAAATCAAAGAAAAAGCCTTTACATCTATAATCACACCATTAGAAACTATGCTGTGCTATAATCATAACGTTTCTACTATTTCTAGATCATCTGTACCTATAAAAAAAATTATATCTTTACTAAGCAAATTTGCATACGTATCTTCAAGGGCAAGTTTCGGGAAAAGAAGTGTCAGTCAACCTAATCTTTAATCACTGCTAACACAACACCTGCCACTAGTGACGGGATAAATGTATTGAACAGTTGTGTTAATAAAAATTAGATGTGTTGGACCCGGCATTTTTATACATAAAATGTAAATCTAAGTTCTTTGATCATGTTATTTATTCGCCAGGATGCACAGAGCTGCTCTTACAACGGTCCAAAGTCACTAAGCATGAGTAAATGCAGACTAATACTAAAATGGCTAGTTTCACATCTTTCATGTAAAACCATACATATAACATGTATATTACGAAGTTTATGGGTCACTAAGTCCAGATTGGAACCTGCGATGAGCACTGATAAGTACACTTGGATAACCCAAATCACCACAACATATCTTTTTAAAGACCCGACCATCGTTTCACAACAAGGTTAGCGTCATCACAGGATGAAAAATTCTAAACTGCTTACCAATAAAGATCACCTCATATACTGAGTTTTTGGTAGAGATGGATACCGAGAGGGAGACTAAATCGCAGACAAATTTTCTGTGTATTGTATTTTTATTCTCTGACGAGGTTTTTGAACTTCCTTTATAATTTTACCTGGCAGGTTTAGGAATATTTTATCTGTATCAGAGACAGAGGGCAAACAAAGGACTGTAAATCAGTGGCGGCGCTCGAATTGAAAAACTTTTGTTTTTTATTGTCTTAGAAATGTAAATACTTTCGTACGCTCCTGGCTTCGATGGCTGTCTAACATTTTTGATAAGTTTCAGATTTTCTTTTTCAATGTGGTGGTTATTATTCCAAATATGTTGTGCCACGCATGATTTGTCTACAATACCGTATCTCAGCTGTGCTAGAGGTTCACGAAATCTAGTCTCAATCGTACCCCACATTTCAGTTGCTTTATCTTTCATATTACCTATAAAATTTCTTAAATTATTTTTTGTAGAAAAAGTTAGCTGCAAATCGGCTTTCTTAAAAATGCTCTCGAGACCCCTTGTGATACGCGGTTCAAAAGGTAGACAAAAACAAGTTTTTCTCTATTTTATCTTTCCTGAATGCCGTGCATTCCGCTAACATTTTCTTTGTTCTGTGTCTATTAATTAATTTTTCCACTAAGCTATCCGAATATCCGTTATATTTAGCCGCGTTTTTAATGTACGCTAATTCTATACTATTATATCTACTTTTACTTAAGGGAACATTTATTAATCTATTTATTAACAAATTTAAACCGGCCGTTTTTTATGCAAACGTATGATGTGAGTCATTTGGAATGTAACTTAGAGTGGTAGTTTCCTTCCTGTGGATATCTAATTCATGACATTCATTATTTTTAATAACTAGTGCAAGTAGAAAAGGAAGTTTACTGTTAACTTGTTGCGGACCTTTCCATGAGTAGATTTCAGATGGATTTAGAAAATGAAAGTGAGTATTTTCTTAGAGTATGGTTCCGTTATGTGGACGATATTTTTGCAATGTTTAACATAAATATATGCCAGGTAGATGATTTTATTAAAAGACTGAACTGTCAATTTAATTCAATAACATTCACCCACGAATTAGAAGTTAACAGTAAAGTTCCTTTTCTAGATGTACTAGTTATTAAAAATAATGACTCTCTTGAATTCGACATCCACAGGAGGGAAACTACAATTCTAAGTTACATTCCAAATGACTTACATCATACGTTTGCACAAAAAACGGCCGGTTTCTTTTCTTAGTAAATGGATTAATAAAATGTCTCCAAAGTAAAAGTAGATATAGTATAGAATTGAGTACATTTAAAAGGTAGCTAAATATAACGGGTATTCAGATTGCTTAGTGGAAAAATTAACTAATAGACACAGAACAAAGAAAATTTGTTTGTCTACTGCGTATCACAAGTGGCCTCGAGAGCATTTTTAAGAAAGCCGATTTGCAGCCAAGTTTTTCGACAAAAAATAATTTGAGAAATTTGTTAGGTAATACGAAAGATAAAGATAAAGCCACTGAAATGTCTGGTATCTATGAGATAGGTTGTGAAGATTGCAATCTTAAATACGTTGGGCAGACTAAGAGAACGATTGAGACTAGAATTCGTGAAACTCTAGCACATCTGAGATACGGTAGTGTAGACAAATCATGCGTGGCACAACGTATTTGGGATAATAGCCACCACATTGATAAAGAAAATCTGAAACTTATCAAAAATGTTAGACAGCCATCGAATCCAGATGCGTACGAAAGTACTTACATTTCTAAGGCAATAAAAAACAATGGTTTCTCAAACCGAGCGCCGCCATTGATTTATAGTCCTTTGTTTGGCCTCTGTCTCTGATACAGATAAAATATTCCGAAACCTGCCAGGTAAAATTCTAAAGGAAGTTCCATTGAGACTAGATTTCGTGAACACCTGGCACAGCTGAGATAGGGTAGTGAAGCCAAGTCATGCGTGGCACAACATATTTGGGATAATAACCACCACATTGATAAAGAAAATCTGAAACCTATCAAAAATGTTACACAACCAGCGAAGATTGATGCGTACGAAAGTATTTATATTAATATAAAATAAAATAATATATAAAAAACAAAAGTTCCTTAAACCGAGCGCCGCCACTGATTTATAGTCCTTTGTTTTCCCTCTGTGTCTGATACAGATAAAATATTTCGAAACCTTCCAGGTAAAGTTATAAAGGAAGTTCAAAAATCTCGTCCGGCAATAAAAATACAATACACAGAAAATTTGCCTGCGATTTAGTCTCGGTATCGGTCTCTACCTAAAACTTGGTATATACGGTGATGTTTATTAGTAAGCAGTTTAGAATTTTTCATCCTCTGTTGACGCTAACCTTGCTAGTGAAACAATCGTCGGGTATTTAAAAAGATGTGTTGTGGTGATTTGGGTTCTCCAAGTGTACTGATAAGTTTATTGGTGTCATGCAGTATGAAGCATCCTAAAGTAAATCCATAGGTTTGCTGCTTAGAATCATTATTAGCCTCCTCAAAAAATAGTGCTGCAAATTGAATCATAACTTCCACACAGCTCCCATAATTTACTGTCCGCAGAAAGACATTCTCATGAAATGAATTCAGGGTCCATGACTCGACCACAAAGAAAATATTCGTATTCCTATACCCATAAACCTCTGAAACGATATATTAGTCGATTTTTAATAGTAATTAGTTTCAGTTTCCCCAATCAACTCACTATTTCTTCCCCTTTTCCTCAAGCGTTCTTACTCAGATATAATCCAGACTATCAGGTTGTGAACAGCTTGAGTTTCATGGATAATTAACCTTGATTTGGCTCTGAAAGTCATCGCCAAGATCAAATCCAAGGTTAGCATCAGATAGCAAGGAAACATTTCTTACCTGGAATTTTGAATGAACGGTGAAATTGAACGCCTTATAATATACAAACCTCAAAACGTTATATTACTCGAGTTTTAACGAGAAAATATCAATTTTCGCCAAATCACCCCTCATCTATCGCTTACCTCCTGCAGTGGTTTTACTCAAAAACAACCCGAACCGTTCGTTGGTCAGGTGCTCTGTATACTAAATTTGAAATCGATATTTCAATTCGTTAGAAAGTTATTATGCCTACTAGCAGACGGACGTAGAGGCCGACAGACAAAAATGTGTTCCGAAGTACTGTTTTCTATGTGTTTTGAGACTTTTTACGCCGTTTTAGCAAAACAGATTTTTCGAAATTTCTGTCACCGATATTTTACCCCCACACATTCTACCCCTAATTTAATTTCAGCACAGAATACCAGATTTTTGATGAAATTGAAAGTTTTCTAATAAGCAAACCCTAAAACGTTATATTACTCGAGTTTTAACGAAAGAATGTCAATTTTCGCCAAATCACCCCCCGTTCATCCCCTACCCCCCAGAGCGATTTTGTCCAGAAACAATCAGAACTGTTCGTTTGTCGGGTGCTAGCTGTATACGAAAATTAAAGACGATATCTTGATTCGTTCTAAAGTTATCGCGGCTACCAACAGACTGGTGAACAGACGATTGCATTTTGAGTAAGTCTAATATCTTTTTTTATCAATAATATCCATCTCGAGGAAAGCAAGAAGCCCCCTTTGATTAACGAAATATTGCATATCAAAAAGGTGAGCCTCACCCTCTTTCCAGTTGCCTCAGACTATACAGCTGCCATATGCATTGCTAATTTTATTTTAGCAAAATACGTGGCACATAGTGATCGTATTATGTACCTTTTGGATGTCACGTTCTGAGTAGGATTTATCCTACAAACACATTTTGTCATTGTATTGTACGTTATGTAGGTACCGTTTTTGAAACAACGTAACAACTTCTATTTTCATGTACTCATCAGCTATGAAAATAAAATTATATAGTCCCATATTTAACCTTGAAATTTGTTATAGTGGGGTCTCGTTTTTGCCCAACTGAAAAATTGCAACTTCATTCTGACCACATACCAAAGCAGCTGCAGTGATATCGGGGCGGCAAAGCCGCGGACGAGCCCTGAGGGAGAAAAAAAAACATACCAAAGCAACCAATATAATAACAAAAGTCATGTTTGCGAGCATATTTTGAATTAATATCTCGTACCAGCCCGGTTTGGCAACTAATATTTTTTAAAGCTAGTAAGAAAATTGTGGACCGAAATTATGTTTAATAAACGCTTTTTACTAGCATCTTTTTAGTAAAAATTCCCATTATAAATTTTCCTGTAAATGCAACCACAGCATACATAGCATATTATTATATGTAACATTCATGCTTCTGACTTATAAAAACAAAACCGCAGAAAATAAAACTACACTACATTTTAGACACGTCTAATTTTTTTACGTAAATACCGTGGTCTCACTTTTACACCACTTGACCCTACAGTTTGTTTTTCATTACAGGAAGTAGTCCGGTAGTTGTTCAGTCTCAACCAGGATTTAAATGCGAACAGCAGCAGCCAAAAGAAAATGATACAATAGTTGCAATACCCACTTCAGAAGCATCTGAAAATACAAATGGTTCTACATCTTCACTTTCAGATCTTTCAAAAAATCAACCCAAAAGGTTACATGTGTCGAACATTCCTTTTCGATTTAGAGATCCCGATTTGAGGGCTATGTTTGGAGTAAGTATAGGTGTAATGATAACAAAGATTATAATTTTCAGTGATTTGCCCATACTTAGCTGATTTTGATATAATACGCTATATCTACCTTAAAACCAAAATAATTATTTAATGTGTAAGAGCAAAGTTAAAATAACATGACAATTAAGAAGTAGGTACCTAATGTAATGGCAATTTATAGGAATATTTTTATATCTGACCACAGAGAGAAATATATATTTTTAGTTCATTTTACATTCATTAGTCTCACCACTTACTTTCTGGTACACCTATTACAAAAATTGTGGATACAGTATTACTTACATTTGTAGATTCAGCAGCTGAAGTTAACTATATCTTTAAACTTTTATGAAACATACATTTTTTTTTTAAAGATTGTTGTACAATTTGATTTTAGAGTTTTTTTGGACTCAAAAAAAAATAGGGTTTCAGTTTTTAAGGTAGGTATATCTTTTATTAGTGAAGTGATTTTTCTATTTTAATTTTAAGCTATTTGTTTCCTAGATGAGTGAAGTTTGAATGTAATCAGAGAAAATGGAAAAACCCAATGTACTTGGACTATTTTTGCAAAAAAAAAATTTAGTGTTACAAATTTAGTAATTGTTGATTATAATACACAAGGATAATGAACAAAAAAATCATCTGCACTCTAATGTTGCTGATCATGGCTAAAATATTTTTTAGTAATAATCATTTTTTCTGGTTTTGATAAAAATCGTCATTTGAAAAGTATTTGAGATAGGTATTGAGATGCAGTTTGCTTTATTTTTACTCCCACAGTATTCTGCATACTAAGTTTGAATTTTATTGTCATTAGCAAACTTTGTTATAAAGTAAAATACTAAGTGACAGACCAGGATAATACTATTTGTTATAATATACCTATCCTGACAAAATCCGAACACCCGGTAAGAGTTGATCAATTTTAATAAAATTTATACACAATGTGTTTAGTCAATCTTAAAAAAATGGTTATATTTTCAAACTGAAATATTAAAAAATAACAAACATATTTAATAATGAGTGGATCCGCCGAGGCACCCTCGAAATTAAATGATTTATGGTATCCAGAGGAATGTCATCCCCGGCTTCTTGAATTCGGTGGCGAAAGTCAATTAGGTTATTTGATGGTTGGGGTGAATTACCCAGTCGATTGCCAATCAAAACCACACACATGTTTGGTGACAACTCTGGGGAGCGAGAAGGCCATGGATGCAGGGTCACGTTATTTTCTTGTAAGAACCTTGTACTAACCCTTGCTGTATGCGAACGTACGTCGTCTTGTTGGAAAAGGGGTTGAATTAACCCTCGTAGGTATGGCAGTGCAACAGGCTGCAGTACGTTTCGTATGTAATCATTTTCATTCACATTTCTGTCAAAAGCTAGAGGTGACCTGGTACCGTATGTTATCGCAACCCATACCATCACGACCCGTGTAAGGGTCGTATGCCGTTCCACAGTAAATTTTAAATGACTGCGTTCTACACGTAATCGTCTTACTCTTCTGGGACCATCGCGGACTCAAAAAAGAATCGGGATTCGTCAGAGAACACAATACGATTCAATTCACCATCCCAATTTGATCTGCCGTTCTCAAGCCGAGCAGCACGATGTTGAGGTGTCAATGGGAGACATAAAAGCTGCCTATATGAACAAAACACAATGGTTCGTTTTCTGCGATATATCGTTGCCATAAAAACTCTTTGTTGTAAAACTTCCAACCAAGCCTTTCCAATCGACCGTGTTGTGGAAACTCTGTCCTGTAAAGGTCGTCCATGACGACAGTTATGGATTCCTTCTCAGATCGCCTGCACCAACACTGCTTCCTATGCGGTTGGAAATTTGTCGAATTGAACAACCGGCTTTTCACATACCAACAATGCGCCCTCTTCGAATTCACTTAAATAATTGTAATTGTTCCGTTAACATTGTAATGACTTAATAAATTGAGCACCAGTCGCCAAGAAATATTGCTTCAGACTGAAGGAAACGCACATTTAAAGGGATAATGTTTTGCAAAAAAACAAAATTAAGAAAGTGTACAGTACACCTGTTAAAAATGTTTGTCCATGTTGGTATAATTTTTTATCAGAGACAACAGAATAGTACATAAAATCTCATTGCAATGGGTCGGCTCTTACTGGGTGTTAGAATTTTTTGGAAAGACAGTATATATTGAAAAAGGCATGCAGCTATTGTTCATTTTAGGCCAGGGGTAGTTCCCAAGTTGACATTTTCTCGCTTCTAATTCCTATTAAAAATTACAGTAACCACACAAATTTTATATAATAAGTAATTTTTTCTCATAGGAGTTAGCTGGACTACTTTTAATACTTTCATATTACATTTTTTGTCCGAGTGAGGTACCCATATAACACCATGGAAGCCACCAGGACAGTAAAATACATATTATGTGAAATCTGCTGTTAAGATAAGTTTCCAGGTTGGAAAACCTGAATGTCAGCACAAAATCTTAAAACAGCGGGATATGAATATTTTTATCTGGAGAATATTAAAATCAGTATAATTCAATAATAAATATTCTCTCTTTTTTCATTAGAAAATTAAAAGTGTAAGTCCTTAAACAGCTTTAACTTAGTTATAGAATAACAATTTTAACTTTCATATCCATAGAAAGCTTGACCTTTAGTTGCGAAAACGATACAAATTGGTTAATTAAGGCATATAATAAAATAAATTAATTGCAGTTTTGTGTCACACATATTTGGTGTTTGCCTTATTTATTTGAAGCCTCTAAAATAATTTTGTATGAGTAAATTTTTCTTAGTAGTTAAATCAAAATACACATTCAGATTTTATTAAATTTAAGGACAAATGTTTTTTTGTGTGTGTGAATAAATCATTTAGACACAAATCGCCTCTTGTGTCATTCTTCACATATTCACCATGTTACCACAGGCTATTTAGCAGTGCAAGCTATGTCTTGCCAAAGAGCAGGAGTCGTATCCTGTCCGCGGCCGGACAGGAACATAGCACATGCTCTGCTATTTCGTCACTCTCCATGCACAGCAAGCGCTCGGTCTCTTGACCGAGACCAATTAGGTGCATGTGTGGTGACGCAAGCGACAGTGTCCCGTATACAGACCGCCCGGGGTTTTCAGTTGTCTGTTTAGCTCTAAAAGTTTTTTAGCCCTTTACTCTGAAAGACCATTTATGAAGGCTGAGTGTACTAATTGGCAGATTTTACCATTGCTGGATTGTCCTTCTATGTGTCCAGGTCTTTAAGGTACGTTTTGCTGTGCATGATGATATCCCCAGCATATGTTCTGGTCCGATTAAGTCCTCCTGGGCACCACCCCTGGCAAGCGCGTCGGCCGCGACATTGCCATCAAGGTCCGAATGACCCGGTGTCCAGACCAGCGACACCTCATTGCAGCTGCCTACTTAATGTTACACCTTGATTTTATTGATACAAGCCTGGTTTTAGTTGAAAATCACCATAGTGTCTGACAAAATCAGTTTTTTTAAATGAATTATCTAACTAATAAGTATTCTTTGGGGTTGGATTCTACCTATGTAATATCGATGTTAATGTAAAATTGGAATATGTAAAAGTAAATAGGCTCATGTTCTTAAAAAATAACTTCGGTGTAGTTTTTGAAAATTTTAGGTATTGATTGAAACAAAGTGTGAATATTTCTTCGTCAGCCTAATGTAAACATTTGTGGTAATCTTACATTATAATTTTTTTAATTTTTCAAAATGTCAACAAATAAGAATATGGTGTTACAATCTTGTAATATCTAAAAAAATGCATTGTTTTCCCATAGTTGTAAGAAAGTTTCATGTTTACACATGCTATATCTGCTTTAATTTTGCAGCAGTTTGGTCCAATTCTCGATGTAGAAATCATATTCAATGAACGTGGATCCAAGGTAGGTTTCTTATATTTAACAATTTACAAAAATTACGTTCTTGAGCCAGCTATGTTGCTATTGAAGACATTTTTAGTTATTGCAGATTTTACCAATTGTTTGATTTGTTCATTGTACACTCAAAATTTAAATCCGTGGGATATTTGTAAATCCATGTGAAAGAAAAGATCAGTGAAAAAAAAAAAGAAAAGGTCACTTTTATATAACCTTTGGTCGATTTATTCATCTTACTGTATCAGTTACAATAATTATTTATGTAGGTAATCTGAGCTACATGTTTCAGATGTGAATATAGTTGATTTAATTGAAGTTAGCCCTACACTCTTTGTAAACTATATGCTTTTAAATCTGCTACCAATATTTCAAACTACTTAAGATTCCAGGACAACACTTCGTGAACAGCTGAAATCAAATAAAGAATTAATTATCTAATTTGTGGCAATTTAAAATCACTTAACGGACCACAAGAGGTGTTAGGATCTCTAATTTTCATTATTATTAGATATTTTATTTTTATTATAGCTAACAATTATAACCCAATAACATTCGAGGGTTTTTAGACACATGTAATTGTTTATTTTGTTCATAGAAGAAAAACTCCTTAAAGTGAACACCAAAAGTAACAGAAAGAACTTTTAAACTATTATATATTATACTTTATAAGTGCAACGAGAATGGTAGTGTGGTAGATTTGATGCAATATAGCCTCTTTGAGGATTTACCAAATTCAAGTAAAATTATATATATATATATATATATATATATATATATATATATATATATATATATATATATATATATATATATATATATATATATATATATATATATGACTCAATTGCAGTATGTGCTAAAATAATTAAATTCAAAATGGTCATAGGTGAAACGTTATTAAAATTTTTTAGTTAGTTAGGCGCTTGGTTATTTTAATTGCCACCCTTTAACTTAGTTTACTTTAAAATTGGCATATTTTTTCATTTTAACAAATTGAGAGAATCTACTGACGGATTTAGGATCATTTTATGTTTGTTTTTTTATGTATGTGGTAGCCAAAGTTTCAATATGGCATCAACATGGCCAAAAAATGTGTATTTATGAACAAACTTAAATTAAGTTTTCTTTATTTTCAAGTACTGTAAAATGTAATGAAGAAAATTTGAATTTATTTTAAACCTATTTACATAGTAGGGGGAATTATCTCTTTGTTTTTGTGGTCCCATTTTTTTTTAATCAATACTTGGTCGAATTATAGAAAACTGGCTATATTGCTCCAACCTAAAAGCAAATGACTCGAAATTCGGCTTTTAAGATGAATTTTATTAATTTTTCTGTTTTGTTTTTATTTCTATTTTTCACGTCGTTTGTTTGCGTTTTTTAATGGAATATTTATGTTGAGTGCAGTACATAAAATATACTAAGCGTAAAAATTAACCAGTCATTAGTCTGTCATTGAAATCGGAGTTATTTACGGTAGGGAATGACACAAATTGATGTAACCATAGTTTTAAAGGCCGTACTTTTGTTACTTTAAGCCTTAATTTATGAAAACATTTTTTGAGTAAAAAACTTTATATTTTTACTTACTCTCTAACCCAAAGTGTCCTAGACTGGTGTCAGTAAAAAAAAGATTAATTCCCACCATTTTTTTTATATTTGAAAACTACTGTCATAAAAAAATCAAATGTAAAATTAACAAACTTGTACTTTTGTTTTTATTACTCAATGTATCCTCCTGTCACGTACCCAGATATTATTATTTTACGTACTTACTCATAAAGAAAACAATTATTTCAAAATTGGACCATAGTTAAATTTGTTTTTTCAAATAAAAATATTTTCAATATTTACAGAGTTACAGTGCTACTGAAAGTGACCATTTATTTTCTTGTTTACCCCTGTGGGTCTGTGGACGAAATAAAATAATAGGCCCAATGTAACTCCTGCCTGGGTAGGAGGTGACTAATTGGAGTCAAACACTGGCCGGGGGTCTCGTCCGGACGAACCTGGGAAAGGCTTAGATCTATAAGGAGTGATTTACACACGTAGGTTCAGGCCTGTGTGGCCACTGTGGGCTTCGAGACGAAAAAACGACCTTACTTGGATGTTAGCTGGTAGCGAGGTTCGGTGTGATACCGCCGTGGGTCAAGAGCTGGTGGGTGTCAGCGTTTGGATGAACATGAATGGGGATGATATGTCCCTGGAGATTGTATCTCTATGGATGAGATGCTACTTGAGTTTGGTTCTCTATGGGTCAGATGCCCTTGGAGGTTGGAACTCTAGGGGTGAGATGCCCCTGGAGGTTGAGGCCTCCACTGTGTGCTTCGAAACAGACAAATGGCCTCACTTGAGTGATGCTCGGGAGCAGGACTCCGTTGGATATCACCTTGAGTTGACCCCTTGTGGGTATCAGGTCTGGAACGAACCTGGAGGGAGCTAAGATCTTTAGGGGGTGGATCACACCTGGAGGTTGAGGCCTCCGTGAGCTTCGAAAAGGGCAAACGACTTCGCTTGGATGCTGCGTGCAAGCGGGAATCCATATCACAGCGCCTTGAGTCAAACACTGATGGATGTCAGTTGCAGACGAACTCGGATAGAGGCTATCTCTTTGTGGGCTTCGAAACGGGCAAGCAGCTTCACTCAGATAGCAGTACATATTGACAGTGGATGAAATTTAAGCAAACACTGGTGGGTATCAGGTCTATACGAACACGGAGGAAAGCTGAGATCTCTAGGGGTGGATTACACCTGGAGATTGAGGCCTTCTCTGTGACCTCAAAACGGGCAAACGACCCCGCTTGGATATGCTTCTCGAGATCGGGACTCCATGATACTGCCTCGAATCAAACATTGACAGATCTCAGGTTCAGACGAGCTGTAGTATTTAAATGTGTCTGATCATTTTAGTTTTATATCTTAACATATAACATGTGATTGAGGAAAAAGTATAATATTATCAAATAATATTAATGAAGAGGCAGTAACAGTCTACCAGGCCAAGGCTGAGGTTGCAGCGATTTGCGACACATGCTGACACACACTTCACAACACCTATCAAAACTGTGTTAATTCTTTTTTATTGACGTAATTACATAGTACCTGGAACAAAATTTAAATTATTTTGCACCACCAGGGCAGGGCTAAGGTTGCATCGATTTGCAACAAATGCCGCGCACACACTTTAGAACACCTGTAAAAACAGTCTTAATTCTTTTTTTACGACATATATATATATATATATATATATATATATATATATATATATATATATATATATATATATATATATATATACATATATATATACATATATATATACATATATATATATATATATATATATATATATATATATATATATATATATATATATATATATATATATATAGTGTCTGGATGTATAGTTACCTGTAAATTTTGAATGTGATAAAATGAAATAAATTAAATTAATATTTTAGTTGTTTCTTTGGTAAGGAAAATTGAAAGTGTTCTCTGTTAATATAACTAATGCAGATAAAACTACAAATTTATTTGTATTTCGCAGTCAAACCACTAATCAAAAATGACTGAAAATCGTTTTAAAGCCAAGAACTGTAAATAGAAACTATTAAAACTTTTGAGCCACCACATACAATTTCATTTTAGTTTCCATAATTTTGAGTGTACAAGATTTCCCTTTGTTTTTGTCTAACTAAAAGCAGTTATTAGTTTTTTTCACTTGTGTCACTGGTATATTTGTAAATAACTATGATATTTGTTTTTGTTTCATTATCACTGCAATAACTTTATCCACTCATTGCCTCAAAACTCTTTTCGTGTAGAACTAACTTTTACATGATTGTCTGTTTTTAGCCTATTGTGTATATCCACCATCTGTTCATGTGATTGAGACTTTGTAGCGCTAATGTTGGTATTTGCTGGATATGTACTTATTATTGTTTAGCAATGGGTATTATTCACTTATTTGTATCCCATAGACAGTGTATATAACAACTTAAAAGTTGTTTTTAGTGACCTTGTAAAGAAGTTTAAAAACTACGGGTAACCCTGGAAAATTAGCACAAATCTTTTGTTTTAATTGTACCTTGGTCCTGGAAAATTACTTGCAAATGAATACAGAAAGTCTCTTGTCTGTTTTTAGTCCATTATCTTAAATATGAGTGAAATTCACTCCCAACATTTGCAAGCATTCAGATGATTGATTTGAAGCTGTTCAAATTCCGTTTTTATGATGACTTTTTAAAATTTCAGATCATTGTATTTTTGGGTAAAAATACACTTAAAATTGATTACCCTTTTTTTAAATTAATTTTTTGTGTGTATAAAATACTGAATATTACAAATTTTTGCCATAGATTTTCGAAAAACTTTACGACAAACTTAGTTGAATTAAGTACATTTTGCTTTCATATGGACGAACAAAAAGAAACTATGTGTTTTTTTTTACTAATTAAATATGAATATAATACATTACCGAAGAAAACAAGCTTGCTAAATTTTTCAGTTTGGTTACCTTGTATTTGCTTTGCATTTCCAATATTTGTAAATATTAAGGCTTACATTAATCTAATTAAAGTTACATGTTTGTGTAGTTTGAATTGTCTAATTTTTCTGATGTAGTCGAAGTAGTATGATACAGAGTTCATTTTTTGGAGACAGGAGAAGATTGTTTTGCATATGTCACGCTTCATGGATGGATAAAATGTTACTAATAGTAGTGCTGAGCGTAGTTTGTTGGATGAGGTGTTGAGTTGAGAAATGTCTACTTATAAGTACAAAAAATGGTGCACTATTTGATTGATAATTGTTTTTGTTAATATTGTCTTCTAATTGTGACAAAATGCTTGTTTTTGTTAAACACCTACCTGTTATATTTTTTCCCTAATTGCTAGCATACTTTAAATGTAGGTAAGTGTCTCTTATGAAAGCTTGCGCAAGTGTTTTTTTGTTTTACTGTGCTAGCAAAAGCTACATAAGCTGATCATATATTAAAGAAATTTAAATGTGTACTTGGTAATAGTGTTATTGATGTTTCCACAATAATGCTATTGTCACAGAGTAATACATCTTTTATCTGTCGGTCGTGTTGTCAAGTTATATAGCTTTTACTGCACCTCTTACCAAACCACTTGTCAAAAGCATGTCATTGGCATCTGACTTTAAATATTTACAAATCATGTACACAGTGTTCTAAAATAAGGAGGCACACTGCAAGGTCAAATCTGTCACATGCAAATAGTGATGTCAATTTTGCAACATTTTTTTAATGCCTCGAAAAAGCAATTTTTTTCCAAACGTTTCCAAAAAGCTTCATTTGAATTTAATATGCATTTTGTTCCAAAATAATTTGTATGTTAGTGAATATTATGCTTTAAATTCCTTGTTGCACGCGTCTTTAACAGACAGCTTAAAAAAATATACAGCTGAGTATCATCAGGATAAAAATGAGTAACACTGCTGCAGGCAACATTGCAGTTGTAGTATTTCCATGCTAAATATAGGGGTTCTGAAGATGAAGCCTGTGGAAATTCATATCTTAGTAGCAATGATGGGGAGGCTTGCACCAGACAAGTAGGCCATATCAGGCTCTTTTTGCCAACCCCAGCACCCAGCAACCATCCCCACCCCTCCTCGGTTCACACCCCACGATATAGGTAAAGTAGCTTCCAAGAAGATAGTGGACTACATAAAAAGTCTGAACTTTTTGGGCAAATATTAGGAAAAAGATTCATGCACAGAGGACCCATTGGGGTCGCAGCACTAAGGCCAAAGGCATATACGAGCCATCAAACAGTCTACAATTTACAACTAAGAGGAAACCTTTCACTTTTTAAATTAAACAACATGTCTGGTGTGCATAACCAACACAGAAAACTAAAGTTCAGTTTGCAATATCTCCATCAGGTCAGCCAAACCTGCTATGAGCTCTGAGATTTATTCTAAAACAGTGAGTTGGGACCAGTGGCGCCATCTGTTGGTAGTAGGAAGAGATTTTTTTTATTACCTAGAGCGATCTAGGAAGAACATTAGCTTTAGCCTCCTGCCAGCTGATACCACTTCTATGTTTATCTCCTGTTTTAACATTCATGTTTTCACTTATTATTCAAAGTGTTTAAGATCAGTAAAAGCATTTGAGAAATTATATTGAACATTTAAAAATGGTATATTTTTACAAACCATATCAGTAGGAATTTTATATGATATACATGCTGGTTTTGTATTTATGTATGTGGAAAGTTTGTGCCCTTATTTTGAGTGCTGTCTTTGAATTAAAAAACTTTCTACTAGTATATTTCGTCATATTTTTTAAGTTTTTCACATCATGCTTTTTGCATTGACTTTGATGGTAGATAAATGTATGTCTTTCTGTCATGTTTTTTTTTTGCATTTTTATTGCAATTATTTTTTTGTATGCTACACATTTTAAAAAAAATCACATATATAAAGTCGTCTTCTCAATAGTTAATGCGGTAGGCTAGTTTCCGATTTGTGTGCATGTGACATGTACTTGAAATTTGGATTTCAATTAATGCACATTGTTGTCAGATTTATTTTAGTGACTCCCCTTAACCCAAATAACTACCTTGACACATTTTTTCAATACTTACTGTATAACAGTTTTTGTGGTTGACTTGTTTATCGTCTTTATGTAAATTTTTCTAATTATTTTCGTGTAACTGTAAATACAAGGTTGTTTATTGATAATGATAATGTATGACACTTTCAATCGAGGGGGATCTCACATGCAGACTCAGCGGCGAGGGGGAGGAATCAGCCCACCACATCTTGTGCTAATGTAAAGCTCTGGACCACAAAAGACAACTGATCTACGGTGAGTCTAGACCGGAGACAGCGCAATATAAAACTCCATCCAACCAATCGCTGTGCAGACTAGTTCAAGGCACAGTGATTTTGGAATGGGTGGAGTAAAAAGACTAAGGGCATGCACTATAAGCCAAGGGCTGTAGTGCTTTCAAGGCGGCGAAGTCGCGGACGAGCCCTGAGGGGAAAAAATGACACTTTCAAATATGAGAATATTTGTATTGATTGCAGCCAAGGGTAGAGTGAAGTTTGGTTGATTGTTGTGTGTGTGTTTTTGTTTCCTTAACGTCAGTCTCTTTCCCCGACTATGGCCAATAACCGACTCCAGGGAGCACTTTCACCTGATTATTTTGGAAGTTTTGCTGAACCCCTGCCTTTCTGTAAGGAGTGTAGGGATTGTCGTTGTATGGACACAGGACCAACGGCTTTACGCCCCCTCCGAAGGGCGGACGTGCAGCCAATTAACTTGCTCAAAATACAATGCCACAACCTCGGTTGATATTAATTTTTACCGTATGTACTAAAAAAGTGAAAGGGTAACCCTTGGAATTGAACCCAGTACCCTTCGGTTTAGAGGCACATGTTCTTACCCCTGGACCACTGAGGCTCTCGCTGCCCTTTTAAAGCATGCCTCATATATTAAGTAATTTTGCAAGCGAATATACGACATAAATTTAATTTCAAAACGCAGTAAACAAAGCTCTGCCTTTTTTTTTTTGGCCAATTACCGACGCCAGGGAGCAGTTTCACCTCACTATTCTGGAATTTTTGCCGAGCTCTGCCTTTCTGTACAGGGGGGTAGGGATCTTTAACGTGTCCAACATCGCATGGACACGAAACCGACAACTTTATGCCCCCTCCAGAGGGCGAAACGTGCAGACATTCAGCTTGCTCAAATGCAATGCCACAACCTCTGTTGATATTAATTTTTACCGTATGTACTCAAAAAGTGAAAGGGGAACCCTGGGAATCGAACCCAGTACCCTTCGGTTCAGAGACACACGTTTAAAAACTGTAAGTTTCATTCTACATTTAATTGATTAGACATCTAAATTAAATCAAATGATGTTTTCTTTCATAAAGAAATTACCCAAATCTAATATTCTCACCCATTTTCCTAAACATATTTATACTAGTACAGTTTGGTAAAACTGCAAGTGAGTTCATGATGATTTTCAGTTTCGGCAGCTAAGTTTCATAGTGTGTATCATTGATTTGTGCTTATTTGATTGCCATATTTTAGAAAATCAATTGTTCAAAATTGTATTTTTAAAAAGTTGGTGCAAATATGTAAATTGGTGATGTTAAGGCCACTAAACTTTATCATACACATTCGCTCCTTCTATGCATAGTTTTTATGGTTAAACAGTTTGCCTCTTATTTGTCAATATTTTAGCTGAGTTGCCCGCATCCACTTAAGTAAGCTGCCAAAAGTTTCCAAAGTCTAGTTTCTGAGAAATCGATAGTGTGTATCATTGATTTGTGCTTATTTGATTGCCATATTTTAGAAAATCAATTGTTCAAAATTGTATTTTTAAAAAGTTGGTGCAAATATGTAAATTGGTGATGTTAAGGCCACTAAACTTTATCATACACATTCGCTCCTTCTATGCATAGTTTTTATGGTTAAACAGTTTGCCTCTTATTTGTCATGATTTGCATCCTTTATGACAGTTAACTTATTTTTTTCTCGTCACAAGATGTTTACTTTTCAATTCGCAGCGGATATAAATTAGTTTTTTTTTAAACATGTTTCCCTGAGGATGGTAGCTCCTCTTTGTGAAAGTGCATGGTGCCCAAAGGGGTAGTTCTGTCATAGGGATAGCTATTTTTGATTAAAAAATGTCTTGAAGAGTACAATCAAAGATTATAAATTCATATTTTTTCGATAAAAGCCATACATTTAGAATATATGCCAAAAACCAATTTCGCCCTAGGCCCTTAGTTATGATGGAGATATAAATTTTTTGTATATACATAAACGTTTACTGTGTGATTCTAAACATGTCTCAATCTTTCTCAAAATAAAAGCTACATTTTTTGTAATATTTGCAAAAAAATGAAAAGGTTTGTTTGTTTATCTTTCTTCT
This sequence comes from Tillus elongatus, assembly GCA_964006375.1. Lineage (NCBI taxonomy): Eukaryota > Metazoa > Arthropoda > Insecta > Coleoptera > Cleridae > Tillus > Tillus elongatus. The sequence goes on from OZ023265.1 coordinate 106,888,112, forward strand.
TGGGCACTTACTATACGCAGGAAGTCTGCATTTACATGCTATGCAATAGAAAAATAGTTTTGTGATTTTTGAAATCACAATACATAATTTAGATGTACAGCATGAATGAATTCAGGACTATAATCTTTCATTCTAATTAGTTTAAATATGTACCAACTAACACAAGATAGAATTGTTTTATTTTTGTATTCATTTTGGCCCTATGGAACTGAACTTCAGCACCTCATCCAGAATCAGATTTCATAACTGCATTTGTAAGAGGCACCAGCAATTCAAAATATCTAGATAATAAATATTAATAGATGTTACAATGGATTAATAAATATGGATAGCGAAATAAAAGAAGACAGACAGATCATATTTTGGATAGTTGATATTTCTATAGATACTTGGCTCACAGTCCTTGGTATTACAAGACAAAATTAAATTGACACACTGGACCATTTACACTGTTGGACTTGAGAAGAGGAACATTAGCTTGCTTGTTTGCATATAAACATGGAAAAGGGCATATCGACATGGAATAATTATACTGAACATGTGCATCAGCTAATCTGGTTAGTTTATAAAAACTAATATACGCTTAGGTTTGTTAGAAGTTTGTTCTCTTTTGCTTACTTTCTCTATAACCCAGTCCCACACATACAGGTGTCACACGATGAACGCCCGCGATCGATATCTCGGAAACTAGACTTTGGAATATTTTCAAGATTGGGACACTTCCGGTTATACAGGGTGCTGATGTTAACTTGCTTATTTTAAATAGGGCACCTATATATTATTGCACTTTCAGATTCTACGCGAAATTTTCGACACATTTGATGTATAATGTCCTATACCCAAGTCCAACCGTTTTTGACATGTCTCAAATTCTATGTCGAAAATGACGTTTGCAGGCCTAGACATAACTATCAAGTTTCCTATATGAAAGTCTTTATCATTTAATTGGGGTTGGTTTCCTTGTAGAGGGGGATATACTTTAGTGGCCTGTGATGTTGATACTACATAATTACAGGATGATCAAAAACATTGAAAATTGAATTGAAAAAATCGTTAAAAGTCTCTATTTTTATAATTGTATCTTATTCAGCATCAAAAGAGAGGGTAGCTTGGTATACGGTTTCCTGAGCCAAAAATTTATAGTTTTAGAAGTATTGGCAATTGAACATTTTTATATTGTAAAAATGTTATATGGCTTTCAAGTTTTGTTGTTAGTTGGCCATGACCGCTACACGTGTTAAAAGAAAACTATTGAATACTACAGAAACGTCACTATTTGTTGTCGTTTGACAAATACTTATTACTGATAATCATGCTGGTGCAATTAAATTATACACACCAAGATTATTTTTAATGTGTTTATTCTTTATGGGAAATGTTTTGGGAATGAAGTTTTATCAAGAACATGCCAGACATTTGCTAATAGATATCCAGATAAAGAAAAACTATCGCGGAGCAGTGTTAAACAAATAATAGAAAATGACAAAACTTTGGGCACCTCAAGGCAAACATTTATAGAAGAAAACCTATTTATCCTACTAAAATAAATCCATATCTACACAAAGTAACATTATTTTAATCAATGTTCAACATTTCTACACCGACCTTCCAAACATTTTTGGCATCTCAAAGTTAGTTCTTCATGGGTGGCAGCTCTAATTAAATTTGGAGATAGGCTTTTGAACACACCCCTTACCCTTGCCCTACAGTCTATAGGAGCCTGCAAACATCATTTTTGACCTAACATTTGAGATATGTCAAAAACGGTTGGGCTTAGGTATAGGACGTTATACATAAAATGTGTTTAAAATTTTGCTTAGAATCTAAAAATGCAATAATATATAGGGTATCTTATTTGAAATAAGCAAGTTAACACCAACACTGCATAACCGAAAGTGCCACCATCTTGAAAATATTTTAGCTGAGTTGCCCGCATCCACTTAAGTAAGCTGCCAAAAGTTTCCAAAGTCTAGTTTCTGAGAAATCGATCTTGGGTGTCTACCGTGGGACCCTGTATATGTAACCATTTAGAGTGAGCAACATTCTTTTTGGCAAATTCAAGAAGACATGTACTTCTTTTGATACTCTTACGAAACTAAATGTGAATATGTCACTTAACTTTAGCTTAAACTATTTAATACACAGTTAACAACCTGATTGATCAGTTAACAGTTTTTGGTTCGTTTTGCGCATATTTTTATTGTAGCTATGTAGGAATGTCCGCCACATAAATAATGCTATGAAAATTTCGTCTGCTTTCACAAAGTTCGGATTAAGATTTTTTTTAAACTGATGATTTCAGGTTTTAAGCACTACCTACCTAAATTTCATTTTTATTATGAAGAATTATGTTAAAATTCTAAACTTAGATATATTTGTGAAACCAGACATTTATATGTCACTGAAAGTGTTATGCTTGTAAACATAGTGTCCTTTTGTTGCAGTGTACCAGTGGTCCTCTGAATTGATATGATTTGTGTGGTTTTTTACTTGTTTTATTATTGTGTTTTGAGTTGCTTATATATCTATTCTGTAATATGTATGAAAATGTGTTTTTAGTTTAACATTAAGTTTACATTGTCTATGGGCTTTCAGATAGTGCTTAACACCCTGATCGTTAGATTTGATAGCAGCAAAGCTAAATACATGTAGGCTCACATTACACTCTGTTCACACAGAAGCATATGCAAATTGTTACGATGTATGTATTTTGTATGTACGTATGTATGTTGTTTTTATATAATTGCTTTATTCTTTTTACCTTCATTTGAAACTTAGATAACAATTTAGTGCATATTATGTGAGGTTTGAAATGTTTGTTTGTGATGCTACCTTTTTTTAGGAAGAAGTTGTTGAACGGCTTTAATATTTTCACTGCGTCTAATATACAGCATCTACACTTCTGTTGATTGTTTAGAGTTATTTTTTGTTACAAAATAATTTTTAAGCAACATTTTGAACCCATATTCTGTTTTCATTAAATATAAAGGCCATTTGTCATATGCCACAATGTTAAGTTTTTCGTCACTTTTATCTTCTTCAAATACATAACACACTTATCTTTTAAATGCAGTTTAGAGACAGTGATTTTGAATTTCTTTTACTGTGCACAGTGATCTTTTACATTATATGTTTATTTTTATAATTCATAAGGTTATTCTTAATGTATAAGTATATGGTGCATAGTCACAGATAACTTTTATTTACCCATAATATCAAATCACTCCAAAGGAAAAAAGGAAGAAATTAAGTACTTGACAAAATAACTGCTCTCCTGGATGAAGATGTTTTCCAGTTTTGCATGTAATGAAACATGAGTCCAATAAAATTGATTTCAGGGAAAATCATCTTTTAATATTGAAAAGGCAGCTGTTGGATAGCATGTAGAAATTTGGGTATGGTTTACTGGAATAATTTGGAAAAGATTTAAATATGACATTCAAAAAAGCTTCATATTTATCTAAATTTTGTTTTCTAGAATAATCCAGATATAAGTTATATCTAGGAAATAAAATATAGTTTTATCAAATAGATTTCAGTTTTGTCTTCATATATTGTTCGATTTATGGAACATTTAGATCATTTTTAATTAAAATGTAAAAACCTTTTTCACATAGACTGGTATCTGTTACGCAATGATTTTCTGTGTAACAACGGACTTATGTTTAAATTTAAGTTTAGGAAACAGCAATAGGGTTGTATAAAGCTTCAAAATTTCAAACCAATCTGAATCAAATCAAACCTTGGATTCAAAAATGTGTTCAGGTGATTTTAAAATAGTTGAAAGTTCAAAACAAGTAATTCCCCACAATAGTTCAAAGTTTACTTTTCAAAATCACTTCGAAGCTGAACTTAGAGGCACTTAGTATTGCGAGGTAGTGGAATTTTACCTTGATAGTGGTATTTCACTCTTGTGTTTTCTGGCAGTCAGTGGCACAAAATTATATTTTTTTTTAAATATTTTAGCATCTAATGTGTTTATTTCTTAGTACAGTGATTAGTTAATTTAAGAGCTGGGTTAAACATATTTTGTTTCACAAAGCGCCCAACATTTTTGATTAATTAATTAAAACAAGATGGTCAGGTCCAATATTCACAATCAGGAGACTGTAAAATTGGGATTATATACCTGTCATGTTCATGCATGTGCAACTTCTTTTATCCCCTCTTGATTTAACTATTAAAACCGCCTAGCTCATGACTATGGTAAACACTAACTCCAGAAAGCACTTTTACCAAACAAACTGGAAAGTTTCCCAAATCTGCCTTCTCTAAGAAAGATAAGGTTAACGATCCTTTACATGCCAAATATCTCATGATGCACTGTACCTAATTTTTTTAATCTAAGAACCTAGATAGCAAAGAATTTTGGTGGGATCCAAAGTTCAGTTGGTCGGTAAAAGAATTAGCACATGCATGAACATAATGGGTATTTAGGAACAATTTCAAATTTTAACTGTCTTAATTGTTAATGTTTGACACAATCTGTCTTGTTTTCAGGTATTTATTTTTCGATTTTTTTTATAGTAATTTCCAAATAATAAAATGTATTTAACCTAATGTTGCCAGAACGCAATCTTCAATTAGATCCATAAATTCTGAAAAATGGGTTACAAATCGCTTTTGAGCACGGCTGATAAAAATATTGTAATAAAAAGGAGCTAGGATGTTAGAATATCTAAAAAATGTTATTCTGTGATTGTTAAGTGGCTGTCACACCCCAATATGCTCCACTAACTATCAAAAATAACATTAGTGAAGTCCTCTGAAAATCTGTTGCCTCTGGCAACACTTGAGTGCCTGTAAAGTTTTGTACCTTTTCAGGTTCAAATTGGCGCTAATCAGAATAAAAATGACATTAGTCATAATCAAATTGACAACTTCAAATTCAAAGTGGCATTAATCAAAATCATATTGGCATTAGTCAAATTCAAGTTGACATTAAACAAAACCAAATTGGCACTAGTCACTTTCAAGTTTGCATTAATTAAAAATGTAATTAGTGAAAACATTTTATTAACCCTTATCCGGACACGTGAACTTTAATAGCACTGACTGACAGGTGCCGTCTGTGAGACTGTGTCCCGTCAGAAACGAAGATAAATGATGTACTCCATAAATTTTGCATTAATAACATTCAAGAAGTGTTGTTTATTGATATTTTTACTTGTAGATAAACAAGGTGTAATGAAAAAGAACATTTAAGAGTTAAATATATCTGGCATGAATGTATACTCGCCATGTACATAACTAATGAAAATTACAATTAACATCTAAAAAAAAAAAGATGTTCGAAAAAACATAGTTTGCAGTAAGCTCTTAACATTATTGGTTCTTTATGCAATCGTTACACGTTGCTTAAAACACTGTAAACATATCGGCTTCTTACACTGCACGCATAGGTACTTCCTCACCCTCGTGGTTTTTTTGTGACACAAAAAGCATGCCTTACGTTTTGCCAATATTAAATCTTCATCTCTTGATGTCATATTCTCGTCAGGTCTTCCAAGAATGCAATTTCTTGTTGAGCGTAGTTCGCAGGGTATGTGAGGGTTCTGCTGTCTTCTTTCCATATGCTTCACGACCATAGCCCTAGCTAACTTCTTTGCGAATATGAACTTTTCTCACTGTCTCATTGTTCTTGTAACATTGATGTAGTATATAGGAGTCTATCACTGATATATCCAGAACGCGGAAGAATATTGCTAAGGACCATCTCCGCGTGCGGCGACTAGATGAGCTTTTAGAACATTTTCCACCAAGAGAGTCTACTCCTCCTTTATTAGAATTGTAGTACGCTATGATTTCGGATCTTTGAGTTTCCAGGTCAGTACAAACTTTGTCATGCATAGAGGAGATCAAAATGGTGGCCCCATTTTTTTCTGCGTAAGAAACAAGACTAGATTCTTCATGGAATCCATATAATGCCAGCCTGACCTCTCTTGCTTTACTGGGTAGAAATTGGGGCGGAATTTCCTTCTTATTTCTTTTTAGGGTTCCAACGAAAGTGAGTTTATTCTTCAATAAGACTTCAAGAAGTTCTATTGAAGAGAACCAGTTATCGGCGGTTACATTCAGATTTGTTCCATAGAGAGGCTTCACCAGACGTACAACAGACTGGATTGGTTTCGAAAGTCTTCTTTCCTTTGGTGTAAGTCCAATTCCGTCAGGATATTTGCCACTATATATGTAGACATTGTATAAATAGCGATTTCTGGCATCAGTTAGGCAACATTTCATCTGTTACTGGTAATTGCCAAACAGTATATGGATCAGTTTCCTCACGAAGCTCATGAGCTTTACCCCTTAGAACAGGTACCTTTATAACTATATTGTGTTTCCTAGTTCGTGAATACAGTCGAACTTCAGATTAACACCACCTGTAGCGGTTTTTTCCATACATATAGACCCTTTCAGCTAATTTTTCTTTACCACTAACAGCACCACTTTCACTAGCGTCGTTGCTGTCTGATCACTCAGTACCACTCTCATGTTCTGATTCAATGTATTCCTTATCCGAAACGCTGTCTATATCACTACAGTCCTCTTCCCCATTATTATACCACTCTAAAATCGTCTTCTCAAAGTCATCATCTCGATAACAGACGCGTTTCGACGGTCCCGCCATATCTACACTTTACCGGAAATAATTACACAGGCACATACCGTCTCGCAGACTGTTCAACTGAAGATCTTTACTATTGCAGTACGGAAGTATCCAAAGTACATGCAAATGTGGTGGGGCATAGGCATCGTATTGCTCAAGGATAAGGTAAAATGGCCATCTTGTAGGAGGTATGATTTTAAAATTAACGAATGATTTGTAAATGGTGCAGTCTATCAGACGGCACGTATCTGGTGAAGGGTTAAATTATATAGACACAATAACATAAAAATAATTAATTGAAACCATTAACGAGTTTTATATATATATATATATATATATATATATATATATATATATATATATATATATTTAAATTCATGTCTTCCATATCTAATATAGAAGTAATAAATCTTTATCGCCAAGAACAGTGTCCTCTTATCTCTGTATAGGATATTCAGTTTGGTTCAGATGATCTCTGTCAGCACGAGCCAAGATGCTGTTTAGCTCGTCAGCCATAGTTGCTTTTACTCCTGCTTTTAATACAGACCATGCTTGTTCAAACCGATTGGACGTACGGCTATACAGACTTAGTCGTAAAAGTGTATGATGGTCAAATTCGTCCTCTGCAGAAACTTCTTCAATACTGGAGTGGCTAGAGCATTATCAACAACTAACACAGCTCCAGTGTGGTATTGCCTCACAAATTCGTTCGCTTTCAGCTTCTTAAAAGAACCCCTTCTAAGTTCGGAATTAACCACCCCATGATTCCAATACATCCTATTGTATATTCGCTCCTCTGCAACCTGCAGATATACTTGTGCAGCAGCTTCCTTTTTATGAATGGCTCTGGGTCCGCGATATGTTAAAGTACATTTTATTCATTTATATGATAGGTGTTTTGTGCCTGAACTTCTAACAATTCTCCAGTGTAATTTCGCCTGCTTGTTTTTACTTCAAAATCATTTGCGTTTTCAGGTTCTCCACAAGCAGCCTTCAAAGTACTCATAATCCATCCATATGCTGTTGAACGCATTAGAAACATTGATTGTAAAAATGTCTCGTATTTTTTGACTCCGTTCTTTAAAGAGTAATCTTAGAATTTTCTTCAACCGAACGTTCCATGAATAGGCGTGGTAGGCGGTTATTTTAACTCTATGTCTACCTCGTCGCTGCTTCTCTGGTAGTTCTTGACAGTTAACCCAGTCCTTTTTGGCACCCTCAGTGCATTTGCCAGATTATGCCAGTCACTTTAAAACTACTTTTGAGAAACGACCTTTGGGAAAAAAAGCGGTTTCGAACTCTGAACTATTATAACATCCCTTATACATACAATTTTTCACATTGGAGATTCATTCGGGGTTGGTTTGAAATGGTAAATGTCTAGTACCTTGACATATAAGCGATTTTGATGAAACTTTGCATAACTACGTGGTTTTGTGGGTAGATGACGAAAATGACAAAAAAAAATTAGGGCACATGCGTATTTTCCGATATATCGTCATTTTTTCTACAAAAACTGTCATCACTCATTATCACTCTAAACACAGTACATCACCAAATTGTAACATACCTGTTTGATATTTTCAATTTTTTGTACATAATTTCCTCAAAAATGCAGAAAAACCACATGAAAGTGCATTTGGTATGCAAATGTCAAATTTAAACAACACAGACGTTGGCGATATGCACTTTAGGCGCATTCGTATTAGACGAGTGTCGCATAATATATACCTACTTTTACTTCCCCTTTTTCCTTCTTTTAGCTTTTAATCAGACAAACTGATGTCACAGCAGGTCAGAAAGGTCACTTGGCAGGATTGTGTGTAAACAACACCTCAGGAGGTCTTATATTTCGTTAAAACGGCAAAAAACCTCATCAGTCGCAGCCATGTTAATGACTGTCGCGGCCATGTTAATTACTGCCACGAGACACTCTTGCAAATTGGTATTGGTTAAATTTGACATTTGCATTTCAAGTGGAGTTTGATGTTATTTTCTGCATTTTTGAGGAAATTATATTTGAAAAATGGAAAACATCAAACAGGTCCATTACAATTTGATCATATACTATGTTTAGAGTGATAATGAGCAATGAATATGATGTCAAAATTCGAAAAAGACGGTAATGAAAATGATGCAAATGTATGTCGAAAAAATGATGATATCTCCGCCAATATGTGTGTGCCCTAGTTTTCTTCGTCATCTACACACAAAATTACGTGGTTATGCAAAATTTCATCAAAATCGCTTATATGTCAAGGTACTAGACAATTACCTTTAAAATTTCTAAGCTTCACACACGGCTACTAGACCAGTCAAATAAGGGGTCGGTTTTGGAAATAATTGTTGGAAAGCTAATTATTGTTTTGATCGGTTCATTTAACGTCAAATAGAAGTATCCTCAGTTTGCACAGTCTCTTGACTGCCGCTCAGGTCAGAAAGTTTAAAAAACACGAAATTTTCTGACGTTTTAAAGTTTTTTGCCTGTAGCTCCGAAACGGTGCACTTTAGCGGATACATTATTATTACAAAAATTAAAGAACATTAAATTCTGCGTCAAATAAGCACACCAATTATTCAGTTCGGTCAAGTAGTATGGCTCAAATCGTAGTTCAAGGCACAGTGATCTTGGAATGGGTGGAGTAAGACTAAGGGTATGCACAATCAACCAAGGGTTGCGGTGCTATCGGGGCGGCAAGGCCGCGGACGAGCCCTGAGGGAACAAAAAAAAATGGCTCAAATCGACAGTCGAAAAACAGTGATTTTTACAAACTTTTCTCAAATAGTGACTTTCAATCGTCCGTCACACGGAAACGACCATTCTAAATGAATAAACGTATGGAATTATAGTTGAAGAGCATCAAATTGTGTGTTCAACAAGTACCTTAAGTTTTGAATTTAGTCAAGTACATACTGAAAAATTTCTAATTTTCCTAAGCTTGTCATATGCGTTATAATGAAATTAGGCAACATGAATATAATTTTCCGAGATTCAGTATTGTATATTATACAAAAAATGAAAATTATAAGATTTATCAGTACCTACACTGCAATTTAATTGTGGTCAAACTTAATAACCGTTTTGTGGCCCATATATATATATATATATATATATATATATATATATATATATATATATATATATATATATATATATATATATATATATATATATATATATATATATATATATATACATACATACATACATACATACATACATACATACATACATACATACATACATACATACACATACATATGTATTGTATTGTATGTATATATAGTAGACGGTCTTAGGTTTTGCTCCACAAAAGTAGAGCGATACCAAGTTGTAACGCTATTGTGAGATGACTAGCAGGGTCTTAACTGAGACATAATTACAAATAAACAATCAATCTTATTAACGCCAATGTCTTCGACTTGTAGATAGTTTCTTGAATTTCCTTGAGCTATATTTACATTTGATTTTTACAGACAACTACAACTTCATCGTAGGCGATATAAATATTAATCTGTTGTCAACAACTCGGAAACTTCTCAAAAATTGTAGAAAAAGTAATAAAACTCAGGCTAACATGATTCTTAGTTAAGTAAAATCTTTCTGATAGACAGTTCGGTTTTAAATCGGAAATGTCCACCATCACTAACAACAGTAGGTAGGTCGTTTTTTTCTTCTTCTGGAAATAGGGAGAGGACACGCTCATAAGCACCTGAAACAAGAGAAGTTTAATTTGAAAAATAATCAAGCCATTCATCACATCCGTATATGATTACTTTAGATATCATTTCGCCATTTGCGCTAACATATAAAAATATATAAACATAATATATTCAAAATTAAGTGAATATTACCGTGTGACTAAGTCATTTTGTGTTCAGTAAAGTTGGTATGTACCTGTACCTAAATAAATAAATATAAATACAACCAACTACAATAATTAACAAACGAAAGTTAAAAATAAAAAAGCCTGCTTGATTATACTATTAATTTGGCAGGAAAAATCTATTTCATAAATAGAAGGACTTTCTGTTCGCAATACATAAATAAACAAAGCAAGTGTGTGCATGGCCTCTACTTCACATCTAATTTTTTAATCAGACGGGATAATTAACTCGTGTTTTATACAGTACTCGGAAAAAATCGCTGTGTTGCTCAAAGGCGGTCTCCAGACGCTAGTCTTCCTCTGCATTCTGCATGGTGGGTGTGCTGAGCAGATCTCATGTTAATAGAGGCATGTTTTTTCTTAGAATCAGGAATGGAGAACACTGCATGCTCACCTAATTCACACACTGTAGTGTGTGGGATATGGAGGTAGTGTGGGATTCCTACCCACTAAACTGCACTCCCTGAAGTACCGGACCTTAGTCTTTACCTACGTCAGAAAGATTTCACACAATGACGTTGGGAGTAGCATGTGTCTCTCCTGTTTTGCCGCGGGGGTCTTATCAGATAAGGATGCGCTTTGGACGCTTACCCCTAAGTAGAAGTTGCTCATCCTAGTCAGTGGCACTACGGAGAAAATCATTTGGGTGAGAAGCGGCTTTTGCGTCACTTCGATCAGAGCACATTAAAATTTTATGCGGAATGGCGAGTGGGTGGGGAGTAACCCAATTATCTCATACTTGTATTAAGTGTACATGCGTTTTAATTCATAATACCACCTTTTAAGTTATTTCATGAAGATGTAGAGTTAGACCTCGCGGGTACCTTTCGTGTGCACTGAACAGCATATGAGTTTTGGAAAATGTAAAAGTTTTTGGTATGTACTTGACCAAATTTAAGGTATTCGTTGGACACATAATTTAATGCTCGACAACTTTCATTCCACACCCTTTTTTGATTCAGAATGGTCGTTTCCGTGTGACGGACGATTGAAAGTCACTATAATACATTTCCAGAAGAGTTGGTAAAAATCACCGTTTTTTGAGTGTCCATTTCAGTTATATTACTCGACCGAATTTTAAGAAGTAGATACCCATTCGACGTATAATTTAATGGTTTTTAATTTGTTATAGCGAAGTATTGGCTAGAATGCACTATGTTGGGGCTAGAGGCGAGAAACTGAAAAACGTCCGAAAATTTCGCGGTTTTTTGTACCCGCTGACTCGAGCGGCGGTCTAGGTACCGTGCAAATGTAGTATATTTCGATTAGACGTCAAATGAACCGATCAAAATAATAATTAGCTTTCCAACAGTTATTTCCAAGAGAACCTCCATAATAGACCCTAATTTGACTGCCATATACTTAAAACCAGTTGTACTTTATTTACATTATAAGGTCAGGTCAGGTATATATAAGATTATACATACATTTTGTTGTTTGTGATTGATTGTTAAGCTGTTGTCACTGTTTGCATTAAGTCAACCATACATGCGTACATCTTATATACATACAATATACAAAATATTGCCACATATTGTAATTTAGGGGTATAATTATGTAATTATTACACACTCGCATGCTGTTTACTATTTTATTTTATGAACATCTTTCAATGTATTTATACAATACTCATAAGTGCAATTTTGATGACTTATTACTAAACATATGACATATGATGGCGTAGTGAGATTTGGTTTTTCATTTGTTGACTGTGCTGTAGATGCTGTACTGAATTTTGACATGATCTGTCCTAATCATATCCATTTACTTTGACTCACTTTTTAAAAACTGATGCTTCAACAGTGTATATGTATATTAAACTTTTATTGACTGAACACTGGGTGTGGTTGAGTATAATTAGGAAAACAATTAATTGGAGCATCAATTCCAATGCTTAAATTATAATTTATCAGGCTAGATATCTTTGCTTTATGTAATTCATTCTTTATCATCGATTTATGTATCTAACTGTAATGGTTCTGGTAGAAAGAAAATTTCTGTGTCCAAAAGTATATTGAATCAAATATTTCATTTGTAGGTTGATATCATTTGTCTTTACCTTGATAAATATACACTTGGTACGGCAAAGCCTTATATTTGAAATTCTGCACATGTAAGATGAACAGAACTATTGACTGAGATAGAATGGTGTAACATCATTTAAAATAAGTTTATGTTTATTTCACCTTCTATGTGCTCATATAACAAATATATTTTTGTTACTTTATATTTAACAATGGTGAAGATATTTTCAACCTAGATTTACAGAATAGACAGATGAAATATGTATACAGAGGCTGACAATAACTGATTCCTTTTCTAAGATAGAGCTTACTATTGAAATTTACTTGCCCATGAGGCAAGTACACTTTTATTAAGTTAATATTTCATGCTTTAAAAATATACTTTTTAACATTAATATCACACAGTTTTCAAGTAAACACATTTTTTATGAAATTATCATTCTCTTTTAAATAATAATAAAGAAGAGCTACTGTTAGAAAAACACCCAGTTCACCCCAACCATGGTTAACATTTAGTCATCATTCAACAAAGTAAATGAATTGTTTTAAAATAGTAATAAAAATCCATTTTTGCATGTTGACGGAAGGTGAGTAAGTAAAATGCATATAGATATTGTTTGAAGATGTATTCTTTGAATTATATTAAAATTCACTCTTATTTATTGTAATCTATATCTTAAATTATTGTAGAATTTACTTTAGATTATAGATGTGGATTATAATAATTATAATTAAATTTCAATAAAATTATAAGAAGAAAATATCATCAGAACAAGGTTTTATTCACTTAAAACTTTATCATCCTTAACTTTTTTATTTTTCTATTTGGAAAAAAAAGTTTAATACAGAAGATATAGCGAATTTTTATTTCAGTTTAATCTACATTTCAGAAAAACAGTTAAGCATCGTGTTTTTTGAGATATAATCTAATAACATTGCTTTTCCTTTATTTAACGGAACATCCTGTGTATTATTAGTTTTTTGTAACCTGCTATTTTTTCATGCTTGTGCTAATATATACTCATCACATATCATATTATTGCTTTCGGCGTTCATAAGATATAGGTCTTTTGAGTTTTAAGAATTTGATCAAAATCAAGGAACCGCTGACTTTGTCAATTCACTGAATGTAGCAAAAATTTAATTTTATAGGCAGGTGCAGTGTGCTTTAAAAAGGTTATTTGTTAGGTTAATTTGTTTTTTCCCTACCAAAATGTTGTATCATCCAAGATATAAAACAATTTTAACAGTTTCAAACTTTATTAGTAGTAGTACTAGCAATTGTGGGGAGGCTAGCACCTGGCATGTAAACCACATGGGGTGCTTTTCCCAACCCCGCCATCTAGCAACTAGGGATGGGCACATTTCTTTAAACATCGAGGTTAACATCGAAACCTACTATCGATGGTAGGAAAAACATCGGCTGGAAAACATCGATGTTGGGAAACATCGATGTTTACAAAATAATAGTAAATTTACGAATTTTATTTTCTTTCGAAAAAAAAAATAGTTTGTAGTTTTGTAGGCATTAGAAAATGGAAACATATTCCGATGCAGATTATGGCAGGTGCAGGTTAAAAAACGGCTATTACTGGTTCTGTGTTACTGTCAGAGCCAAGCGCCATCAGTCTCCGAGCCTTAAACGTTCCTGTTTATGATGTTACTACGTCAATTAATCGGACAGGAATGCCCATTTATGCCAGGTAGCCGGAATTTAATACTTACCGCGTTCACGTACAGATGTCGCTTAACGCTTAAGTCACAATGTGCAAAGAGTAATTTGTTCAGTAAATTGATGTATTTTTTAGCTACTTACAGAGTTTCGAACGGAAAAATTACAGGACATTGGGATACGTAACGATGTTTCGATGATTACAAATAACATCGATGTTAAAAATATAACATCGAAATTACAACATCGATGTTTTAAACATCGATGTTCAATGGAAAACATAGATATTCGAAAAACATCGATGTTAGGTGCCCATCCCTACTAGCAACCATGTCCTACTCCTCGGTTTCATCACCAAACCTCTTTGATCTCAAAATAAAGGTCATAATGGTCTTCCATTTGGATGAAACTTACTTGGCTCCTCTGTAGAGTCCTTAAACGAAACAATTCTGTGATGACTCCCAAAAGCATCACATTCACACAGGTAGTGGTAAGACGTTTCTTTAGTCTCGCCGCATTCCTGGCAAATGAGATCTCTTTCGACACCTACCAATGTAAGGTGTCTTCTGAGAGTACAGTGACCTGTTAGCACCCCAATGATGGGGTGGAGCGCAGACAGACTCGCATCAAGAAGCCAGACAGTCTTGTTTCTCCCTGAACCTACATAAGTTGTACTTTATTTGCCTGGACAGCCCCACAAGAGCTTCAGCGCACTCCTGAACCAGCATTGATATAATGCTGGGTGCACAAAGTGCCTGGAGGGCCGTCTGCCCGACTATCCGAGCAAATGTATACACATTCCTCGGGGCTCATCCTCACATCCTGTCGTGTAGCTACAGACAGGAAAGCGTATACCTTCGTTTTGAATGCCGTGGTATATGCGCCCACAGCGTAACTCTCGCGCACCCCCAGGCCCGTCCCGGAGGACTACTGATCCTCTCCAGCCGTGATTCGTTAGTAAAACTAAACTTTCTTCATGGAAAAAATGTCTAAGTTACATAGGTATTCAATGCCAGTTATTCTAAACACACGAAATATATTTTATCATTAAAATGTTATATATCTCTCAGCTCAAATCCCTTGGATCTCCTTCTTACTACACAACCTGAATGCTATAAGATATCAGTCACCGTCCCCCTTGGTCGCTCAGACCACGGCATAGTCACTCCTTCCTGCGCAATGCAACCCGAGGTCACACAGTCATCACCCACGTATCGTTTGGCACTACAACTCCGCAAACTGGGACGAAATGCGGGATTACTTTTCCTCATTTCCATGGGCGTCTGTCTGCTTCTCTCATCCTGACCCCGCTGATATCTTACAAAACGTCACCGAAATTATCCAAGCTGGCATGGAATTATTTATCCCACGTACACAGAAAACCTCTTCAGCCACTCAAAAAGCCCTGGTTCTCTAAATCCTGTGACAAGGTCATACTTGAAAAGGTCAAAGTTCACAAAACGCTTCTACACAATCCCAGTCAAGAAAATCGTCAATAACGACGCAAGAAACCGCTATGTCCGCATTCTTTCTGAGGCAAAAAACTCGTTTAATAACAACATCAAAAACAACAGCTCCAACGGCGGCAAACCCTTCTGGACTCTTGCTAAATCTATTGGGAATAATTCTGCAAAAGCACGTTCCCACCGCTTGTCTCAGGGGATGAAATTGTTTCTACCGCCCTGGGCAAGGCTGAACTTTTTGCTTCGTTGTTCGCCGGCAATTCTACTCTCAACCCACCTCCAAATGTTCAACCACCAACAGTCCCCAATGTCGCGCATAAATAACGGATATTATTTTTAAAACTAAAAAGGTACGAAAGATGCTCTCTTCTCTTAATACCAGGAAAGCCTCTGGCCTTGACGAGATCCCAGCAATTGTTCTCAAAAAATGCGCACCAGAGCTTGCTCCTGTCCTGACTCGTATGTTTCAGATATCTTATAATAAAGGCATATTCCCTAGTAACTGGAAAACTGCTCGAGTACAACCCATCCCCAAGAAAGGATCCAAAGCGCTTCCTAGCAACTACAGGCCTATTTCTCTCCTTTCAGTCGTCTCTAAAGTGATGGAAAAGTATATAAACACTGAATTACTAACATTTCTTGAAAAACACAGTCTAATCCACGACAGGCAGTATGGATTCCGTCAGCGCAGATCGACTGCCGACCACCTTTCCTCTGTCACCCATTCTTGGAACAAGTCTATGGAACAACACGGTGAATCCCAGATTGTTGCTCTAGACATATCAAAAGCATTCGACCAGGTCTGGCACGCAGCGCTGCTTAATAAACTTCCGGCCTATGGCCTACCACCAAAACTTTGTACCTGGACAGCAAATTTCCTCTCCAACAGGAGCATATCTGTTGTTGTGGATCGCCATTCCTCTAAACTGTATCCAATTAATGCAGGAGTTCCTCAAGGTTCAGCTTTAGTCCCTACTTTGTTTCTTCTCCACATCAATGACCTCCTCTCTAGCACATCCAACCCAGTTCACAGCTATGCGAATGACAGCACCCTCCATTCAAATATACAATATTCTAAGCCTGTCTCTTTAGCCCAATTAGATGAGGATCGCAGACTCATGGAGGGTTCTTTCTCTTCTGTCTCTGTGGATCTCCAAAAAATATTAGACTGAGGAAGTAGAAATCTTGTACAATTCAATCCCACCAAAACTAAGCCTTGCTTTGTTTCTCACAAGAGATACACCAGCCCTAGACCCATCACAATGAACAACCAAGTTATTCAAAGTAATGAGTCATTTTCTCTTGTTGGCATTTCTGTGGATCGAAATCTTAATTGGCACCAACATGTCACATTAATTGCAGAAGCGGCTGCTAAGAAATTAGGTTTCCTCTTCCGGGCTCGCAAATACTTTTCACCAGCTAATCTCTATACCTTATATACTTCACAAATAAGGCCAAACCTCGAATACTGCTCCCACATCTGGGGTGCCGCTGCCGCTTCTACACTAGCTATCCTGGACTCCATTCAAAAGAGAGCTATATGTCTCATCGGTGACCCTACCCTCACCCAAAGGCTGCCATCCCTTGCCCACCGACGTGCCGTTGGTGACCTCTCTCTGTCTTTTATAGATATCTGCACGGGTACTGCTCAGAGGAGCTTTCCTCCATAGTTCCCCCACCTGCTGCTCCCAACAGATCTACCAGGGGAACAGAGCAAATGCACCCTTTTACTGTGCAGGTCACCAGACTTAGAACATCTTGTTATGCCCGCTCTTTTGTCCCGAGGACTTCCAAGTTGTGGAATTCCTTGCCGGCACATGTTTTTTCCTTCTCCTCCGAACCTCCAAACCTTCAAGTCCAGAATTAACAAGCTACCTCTTTCCTCCTTGTCAACACCCACGGTACGATAGTATTTAGGCTGTAAGCCCTCATGGTGTGTTGTTGAAATTAATATATATATATATATATATATATATATATATATATATATATATATATATATATATATATATATATATATATATATATATATATATATATCCTGAACAACTAAACCAAATATATGAGATGTACATATAAATGCAACCAAGAAAAATGACCAGTTATAACAACAAAAAGAACAAAAAAAAAACTAACATACAGGATGTTCTATCAATGAGAAGTGCACTGCTCAATTGTTTTTCTAAAAGTGTAATGAATTAAAAAAAAAACTACAACTCTTTCTGTTATCTTTTTTTTCCGAACCTAAATATAAAAGAGTTAGGGGGATTAAAGTATTATGTATTACTGTACATTGCTTATTTGTTGATTTTAATTTGTTCATCTTCCCCACTTATGAAAAGTTGGTATAATATTTACTTTATTCTAATTCACCTTTTAATACATAATTTTGGTCTTTAGGTGTTACATGTTTGTGGTGAATTGGGTATTTTTATGCCACTGTGGTTTCAAATAATTCAAGTTCTCTATTTTTATTTTCCAAAGAATGTATATTTTTTTATTACTATTAATAACCCAGGTTTGTTTAATCAGAGATATATGTTCTTCACTAAAAGCTTTTTGAGTTAAGTAATCTATATTGTCAGCAATTATGTTTCTAAAGCCTCGTAAGTCTAAAAATCCACTGAAAGCAGAAAAAAATATTTATGGGATCTTAAACAATCTAATATTAGCTTGTGATAAATAATAAAACGGAATTTTCTTTTTGCCATTTAATTAACACAGGTGAAGTGTTTCAGCATGTCCACTTTCTTTCATTCTAAAAACAAACTAGTCACTTTAAACTTAATTAAAGCTACAGCAATAAAATTATAACACAATTATTTTTAGAAATAACAATAATATAAATTACATAAATTAAACTTATCTCTTCAAACAAGTGACCATAGATAATGGCAAGAAAGCACCAGAGTTATTGGTTTGGGTTTAACTTAATACTTTTATTTTTTATATACTTGTTTCTTGTCAGAAAATTGTTATCACTAGTCACTATGTATTATTAGGTAGTACCTATCCAAAAATAAATTGGAGATAATTGTCGTTAGACCAAAAGACTCGTCACCTTGTTTTTTTAATCAGTTAGGTACCTTAAATTTCCACGAAACTTTAGTTAAATCTTTTAATAACACAGTTTCTATTATTAAATATTATTTTAGAGTCAATTATGGATATCAAGATATAACAAAACGATCGATTAGGCGCGTTCTCAATTTTAAAATAGAATTACAAGTTATAATAAGTTATTACCAGATGGCGTTCTACAGTTCAAACACTGTAGATGAACAGTAAAAATATCGTGTGCACAAATCGCTGGCGAAAATCATTCAGTATGTAAAGTTGAAAAAATTGAGTTAATTTTACATAAATGTTTGCAGTCTTTATTCCCAAGGGCCAGTGCTTGCATTCCATTACAACTAGGCCATCCATAGAACTGTTTTGGTAGGTTTTAATTAAATAAGAACTGTTTTATTGCTTTGACAGAAACAAAATTTGTTGCATTTTTTATGTGTATTTAAAGTTATCCATAGTGTCAGTAAATCTTGCAAAAATGATTTGAAATGCCATACCTCCACATACTGTTTGAAATTTGTTCACGTAGTTTGTTGTTCAGATTGTGTTTGTTATTGACATATGCTAACTGTATGACATGTGAATGTGTAGTGTTTTGGTTGTTATTTTTCTGGTGTATTGTTACTTACATCTTCTGACCTAGCTTGATAGAAATCATCACTAACTAAACATCTAAAATCAGAAGTAAACAGGTTTTTTGGTATTATTCAAAACAAGTTTTGTTTTTCACAAACCCTGTTTATTTTATTTATTCTTATCTGTGATAACTGTGTGTATTACAAACGTTATTTAACTTCTTTAGAACAAATACACAACATCGTTATTTTCTTAATATGATTCTGGCTAGGGCATTGCCATATAAATAAATTTCACTTCATAGGATGGTGCAGTTTTTTTTTTTTTTGCAAATTATTTATTACTGGTTTCATTTACCCTTGAATGGGGATATACTGAGACACACAGTTTAGGTCATAGGGGTCTAACCAAGGAACTTTTTTAGCAAGACCAGTAGACTCGGGCTAAGTTTTAGGTAAACATTTGTTAAAAGCAAATGGGTTACTAAATTAAGTTAATGTAGTTAATTTGTGAGCAAATTAAATTATATAATATTACATTTCTTCTAGAAGTGAAGAAAGTGGAACCTTTGGTGAATATTATTAATAACTATACTTTAGTAAAAGCCACGTCATAACTGCTTTTCCACCCAACGATCGTTTGACATACAAGTAAACTTTACAAAAAGATGAAACAGGCCCTATGTTATCTTCTAATGAAGTTAAATTTGTTAGTGAAGCTGTTCTCAGGTTAGAAAATACAGAGTTGTGGTAATGTATATTTTACTAAAGTTTACTTGCTACATTTTTTCTCCAGATCAGAATTTAATACTTGTCAAGTATGATTATCAAGCCCATTTCTTAGGTACACTGCTTACAATTTGGTCTATGACAAAAATTGTAGGTAGAAATTTTGCAACCAGCTCGTTCCTCCTGCCAACCCACCCACCCCCAAGTTTCAAATTATTAAGTATTTGCTGTATCAGCAAAAGAAAAGGCCGATCTATTTGCCAGTTTCTTTGCTTCAGATGTCACACTTGATCGACTGGGAAGGATCCCGTCAGCTATTTCAGCTGTCTGGTCAAAAATGAGAAAAATATTTTCCAGACATCTTAGTGTTAGACACATATTGGAATATTTAGACATAGGTTAGGGTAGGTTAAATTGTGAGTCGGCCATGCCGGTCCCTCCACTGCGACCTTAAGGTCTATTGTGGCTTACGCCTAGTTAACATAAAAAGTGGCAGCAGGGGCCGATGAAATCCCAACAATATGTCTTGAAATGTGTGCTCCTGAACTGACTCCAATTTAATTTTTTCTGTGTCTATAAGATAGGGGGTATTTCCATCATACTGGAAACAAGCTCGAGGCCAACCTGTCCAAAAAAAAAAAAAAAAATTATAGGTGGAAAACTCGCCCAATTTCTATTCTATGATTTTTGTCTAAATTTATGGAAAAAGTTATCAGTATACAGCTTACATAATGTCTCGAAAAATCAAATATCCCAAGTGATCGCCAATAAGGCCTTCGTCAAAACCGATCTACTAATGATATGCTGACATGTATGACTCATCTTTGGAGTTCTGCTCTTGAAAAATTTGAAGAAAGTCATGCAATTTCATTGAATCTTTCTAAAACATTCGATCGGATCTGGCATATGGCACTCAATAAACTTCCATCGTAGAGATTCTTTTGAAACTATGCTTAAGGACATCCAGTTTTGTGAAGGAGCGTCTCTTGCATATTTTTGTCGATGATGATCCATTGGATAAATTATAGTATTTAATGTGGCTTTTCCACGGGTTCCGTTTTGGCTCCGACACTTTTACTTTTGCATAAACGGTTCACACCCAGAAATCCGATCCACAGCTTTGCTGATGATAGCACTCTTCACAGTACATTCTCATCGAATCTCCCAATATCTACTTGTAGATCCTTATCAATGAGAGTCCAAGGAACCAATTTCTTAAATGGTGACCTGTCGGAGATTTTTAACTGAGTCTCTGCAAATCTGGTAATGTATGATGCCTCAAAAATACAGAAATACCTCTTCTTTAGGAAGAATGACCTATAAGGTCCAAACGTTCACATAGCTGGGAACATCGAGGTCGAGGCGGTTTGGCGACGGAACCGAGGAAGAGTAGAGCATGGTTGCTGGGTTGCTGGGGTTGGCAAAAAAGGGCCCATTGTGGCCTACTTGCTTGGCGTTGGCCTCCCCACCACTGCTACTACTACTAGCTGGGAACATACTGATCAAAAAATCCACACTCTCTTCATTGGGTATAACCACTGTGGCAGATCTTTGCTGTCATTTACTTGTTGTTAATGTTACAAAGGCAGCAGCAAAGAATCTGTTTGAGGTTTGTTTTCATCACAGCAGCTCCTTACACTGTATAAAGCACAGATATCTCAACAACTGGAATATTGTTTTCATATCGGGGTTGCTGTTCCAAAGACAACCTTGTCCTATGTAGATTTTATTCAGATATGAGCTGTCCGCCTTATAGAAGATTCACCTATCATAGTTAATCTCACTTCTCTAGACCACTGAAGAAAGGTAGGAGATCTCTGCCTCTTTTATAGTTACTCTCATCGACATTGCTACTTAGAAATTGCTTCGTTAGTAACTCTGTTTGCGACCTTTAATCAATAAACCCGTTTTAGTCTAAACGCTCACGCTTTTAGCGTAGAATTGCCCACTTGTTGAACAATTTGTTGTGAATCCTCATTCTTTCCTAGAGGGTCTAAGCTTTAGAATGCGCTCCCAACAGATACATTTTCGAAGACATATAATCTGCAACTATTTCAAGAAGTGAGTAATCACACACGTGGTACAACAATCAAGTTTATGATGTCTTAAAACATATAGGCCAGACCTTTCAAGAACTATTTCATAAAAAAAGTCTTGCTGAGGTGGAAGCTACTTTATCAAGCATTATTAAAATCTTGTGCAGTACAGATTATAATGTATTAAAATATATGTTGTAATGTCTTATATGTAATATCATTCTAAATTAAAAATTAAAAACACCAAAGAGATATTCGTATTTTTTTTTTCATTTTGTTCCACTTCATTACAATATAACATTACAATTAGCATAACCAATTCGCATATTTGAATGCAAGCATTTTTTTATTGGAGGATGTATAAGAATTTCTACTTTTAAATCTTACATCGGGTAACTATAAAATTGACAAGCAACTCTTGGCTACATATGTCTCAGGCAAAAACAATAATATAATTTAAACAAACTTACCTTACTTACTTAAAGTAGGTGATATCTACCTAGAAGATGAACCTTTAATAAGTTTTTAGTAGAGACTGTTTTTTTTTATACTAAAAGTGATATTTAGGTCTGTCAGGTATAAGAATTCTGAATACAGATGTAGATACTATGTCTCTGCCTACACACAGGTGTCTTCTCTTCTTTTTAACCGGTTTCACTGTTTGACAGCATCGCCAGACAAGAGAAAATTTAATTGATTTATACATATTCATGAAACTACAAATAAAAATCTGTTGCTAACGATATTTTTATCAAAAATTATTTGAAAATAAAAATGACAGATGACGTCTTTAAAATGTCTGTGTGTGAAGTTATTGTTTGATTCTATTTTCATGTTAAATATTGTCACATATCACGTAGACATTTTGAAGGCATCATTTTTATTTTATTTTTTAAATAGTTTGAATCAAAACGTAACGTAGGAACGGATTTTTATTAGTAATTGTCATGAATTTAGTTCTCCCGTCCGATGCTGTCGTCAAGCAGCAAAACCAGGTACAAAGAAGAAAACACACCTTTGTGTCTTAGAAGTAGTCTCTATGTCTGTATTTAATATGGACTGGTTTCACCAAGTAAGGAAGGGCAACAACAATTAATGATAAGTACAATTTGGAGAACCCAATTCATCACAATACAGTTTTTAGACCTGACAATCGTTTCGTTAACAAAGTTAGCGTCATTTGACGTCTGTTGACGATAACTTTGTTAGCGAAACGATCGTCACGTCTAAAAACTGTATTGTGATGAATCGAGTTTTACAAATTGTACTTATCGGTGCTCATCACAGATTCAAATCTTCAGTTATTGACCAATTAATCAATGAGAATTCTGCGTCTGTTAATTTTTAAATTGATCTGACAAAATTATTGGGCTTAATGCCATTTAAAAGGTTTTGTCTAGATCTGTGCGCATTTATCTAAAGTGGTACATTTATTTAAATCGACTTACGTTTTGCTTTGTCGTTTGTAGCCAGGAATTGATCCATATTTGATAGAAACCTGCATATATGTTCAACTTGGTTTTATATTTTTTTTAGTTTACTGTATTTTGCCATTGTTATCAAATACACATATCATTGGGTTATTATGAAAACAAAATAAGTATATTTGTGTGATTCTGAATTAAGTGCAGTTATATGGTAAAGGTTACTGTTAGTGCAATCAAAGATATGGTAAATAACCCGCATTTACTGTTTTAAGATTTTTTGTTTGTTTGCTCGATATATTCTACGATGAATGTTTCACTTGAGTCGCTCTTAATTCAGAAGTAATTAAAGTATGCTTATGTTTTATGTGTAGTAAGCCAGCGATATATGCTTTAGATTTGCACATTTTGGTTTGAAAGAAAGTGTGACAAGGAAACGCCTAAACTGTGTTCATTAGGTAGATGGATATGAACAGGCGGCCGGGTAGTGTACATAGCGGCCGCCTAGACCGGCTATTGTCGGTAAGGCTTAACATTGTAAAGTAGTCTAACCCGAGAACGATTAGTGAGCGAGTGTGGAATGAGGCTTCTAGACAGAGGCATGTACAATGTCTTAACGTCATCATGTCATTGCACGAGTTTGAAGAGCTGTTTATAATGCATGTCTTGTCTGTCTGCATGCAGGGGTTCGGTTTTGTAACATTCGCAAATAGTGCTGATGCGGAGCGCGCACGAGACCGACTACACGGCACCGTGGTTGAGGGAAGAAAAATAGAGGTGTGCATGAATATAGGCTCTACATGTAGCACTGGCCTGTCCCGTCCCTCCCCGGTAAAACAAGGTCAAAACCCCGTGTGGCTGGCTTGCTGGCTTTAGTGACTAACCGATAGCACTTCCCTGCTTCACACGTGTTGTTTTGACGTTTTTTTGCCGCACACACTCAGTACCAGTACAAGTCAGTATATTTGTAAGTCACTATTTCAGTTAGTATCGTGTTCCAATGTATGTACGTTGTCGCAGACGCGCGGCGCGGTACACAAGACCGGTACTAGATCCAATTCCCCTCCCTCCCAACACGGGCCGCCGAGGAGGTAAGTGGGTAAGGCCAGCGGTGAACGTCAGAGCCTTGGCCGGCCGGGGGTCTTGCCTCTGGTGTTTACCATGCCACAATCAAAAGTACTATTACATTTAGTTTAGCTTTAGGCATTACCAACTAGTGAAGCCAAAGATGTTTCATGTCTGTTGCACCTTTTTCATTCATTACCTAAGTTTAAACGAGTTTTTCTATTTATATCTCTAAACTTTGTAAACAGTTTGTATGAAATGATCACAGAAACTAAAATTTGTTTTTCCCCTAAACTTTATAAATGCACCTCGTCTCAACACATTTTTGCTAGCCCTAGAAAACTTAATTATGACTTATGTATACACAATAAGTAATATTACACTAACAGTTTTATAAGATATCCTGTTATGATAGAAATACATTCAATGAAGCATTTTATTTATAAAACAAGTTCACCTACTCTATTCAGAATGATTTGATGCTCGTATTTTTTTTTACTATTGCACCAAACAAATAAATTTAGCATGACAATCACAAAACTGTAAATAATTTTAAAAGCTGTAAATCATTGAGATTTATAAGGATGCTGTATGATACAACAAAGAAGAGCAGGAATAATGCTTTAACCAGAAATGCTAGATGAGCAGTATTTCATATTGTATCTTGTTTCTCTAATGTTGGCCGATTTCCTCTACTGGCCAATCACCAATGCCAGGCAGCAAATTCACTTTCCCATCCTAGAAAATTTTCTGAACCCTTCTATAATAAATGTAGGGACCTTTGACCTGAAATATATCAAAATTCATTTGTGAATCTGGCAGTTGTTCTTGGTTGATTTATTAAACGCAAACAATCAAAATTATGTGCAAGTACGAGTAATATGTATACATGTATCATGCCACAAGAAATAAATACTTGGCACTTCAGTTGTTTATACAAAATACTTCAGAAGGTAATACACACAGTTCCTGACAGTTCTACACATTTATATGACAATCACTAAATCAACACCATCTGGTGGTTTGAGTTGGGATTACATAATCCTAAGATCGGCAGTCAGAGAATGCCTTGTAGTCTTAGTTTGAAAGAGTGGTTTTATATGCTAAATGCAGGACTTGTTTATGTGTCAGTTACTGAATGATGTTGCAATCAAACCGGATAGACATCTAGGAGTCAAATTTTTTTTCTTAGGAACAATGTTTTCTATTATAAAAGAGACATTATGTGTTATGTCAGCGGTATGACAGATGAGAATTTAGTATTGTCTACCTAAAAAAAAGTTCTTCGAAATGAGGATCGTTCAGCACATGTTTATATTTAGGCATAAAACTGAAAAAATATGTTAATTCAATTTATTCTGAATTTGTAGTCCAACCGTATAGGTTACTTTTTTCAAATAATGTCCTCTATTTCTACTGTTACATTTATTTTTATACCTAAGTACATATGGTACAATAAAACTTTTTTGTCAAAATGTTTGCAAAAAATATAAATTTTAATTCACGAATCAGAAAGGTTGTTCTTAATGCTTTCTCGTACAATTATAAGTTTCAAAGAAAATGCTTCTTTATGAACTACATAGATTTTATGATCTAATGCAGATTATCAGTAAAAAATTTAATATTGGGTAATCAGAGATACTAAAACTATGAAATGTTTAATCACAACCTGCATTATCCACAATCCATTTATGAACATGATGATATAAAATTATACATGGTCTTTCATTTTAAATATATTGGATTTATAATGCCTCAAATACGTTCGACTGGCAGAATTTAAAAGTTCTGACCTTTCAGCAAATTCTTCTATGAAAATTCGTTAAATATATTACTTAGATTAAAACATAAAATGAAAGTGAAAGATATTCAAAATGACAAAACACATTCCTTTCATATAAAAGTGACATTCTGTTTACAAAGTGTAGTTAATAGGCAAAGCACTGGGTCAGAGGTTCAGTCGATTGCATCTTCAAAAAGTTGATACGTAGGTAGTCAAAAATCGTGAGTAACTAAACTATTGATTGATAGTTATTTAAAACAATTTAACATAAAATGTTACTTGGACTTTCTTTCTCCAAGTCTTTTTTCCTAATTTCATTTCCAGTTTATTTTTCTATTTCAAATGAGTTTAGATTTCAACAAGATGGTGCACATTATGATTGCTAATTTACGATTCTTTAGATGCTTACTTTCTACACAGGCGTATCTGATACTTTTTTGTAGGTAATTTGAAATTAAAGGGTAAGTAATAGATTAAACCAATAATATAACAGTAATATTAATAACCTCAGAAATGATGACTACAAAACGAATTTTGCATTCACTTTTATCAGGTAAATTTTTACTTAAACTTTTTGCAAATATGCCACTACATATGTATATGGAATTAAAAAATATATCCTGTCTCAAAATAAATTAGATCTCGGTGAGCCATCAAAAAAACAATATAAACTGACAACAGCCTTTCCTAGTTTTCCATCCTTCAATTTGTCCATCATATTTCTTCATTATGTCTTAAGGGTCAGATTAACAAATCGATCATTATAACATTATGAAGTAGCAAACATAGTAACAACTCTTCTTGTATTGTCTTAATAGTTCAACTATTATCATTAACTATATATTGAAAAGTTATATTCAATTGAAAAGGTAAAATGTTTCTCAAATATGAAGTTTTGGATGTTTCAAAAACAAAACAAACCTTGTTCTTTCTGTGACTGGTCAGCAAAGACAATACATTCTAATTTAGTAACTTTGTGACCAAATTATGGCTGGTTCAAATTTCAAAGCCTACGGAAATCTAGTTTATTTTGAAACAGTGTATATTTTCAATCCATTCTTTTCTATGCACATGTGTAGATTAGAAATCGCGGTTTTTATTTGAATTATTTCTATTTCTAAACGTCAACACGTCTGGGTTTGACATGGTTAGAGGAATTTTAATTAGAAGGCTTTTCTACCAGACAGTATAATTTAATCGATAATTCTACACATTTCGGCCCTTATTGCGCCATCTTTATTTGAATTTATAAATAATTTTTTACTTGTACATTATACTCAATAATTAAAGGTGTGTTGCACATTATTGTCACTTTTCACCTTTTTCTATTTATATTAATTAAAATTTGTCACTAAACGTATTTAGTTTCGCGTAGTTAACTTCTGTGTTATAACTTGATAAGTACGCCACTACAACCACCTAAAGAGAAGCACTAGAGATGTCACCTATCCTATGCAGTGGCAGGTTATCGACTACATGAACAGGTTTATATATTTTGTTTGATATTGATGATTTTTATTGCTTGAACGTCAATTTAGCATTTTTTAGAAGACTATCATAGTTTTTCAAACCTGCTGTCTTCTGCCACTTTTGATTCAAGATTCAACTAAAGTCAATATCAGATCAAAGACAGCCTAATGTCGCAACAAGTTGCCACTAGATCTTATAACGGAGATCTTTAAATAAAATACAGATATTATTGATTTTTGCTCTGTTAAGTTTACATTGTTCAAATGTTCTTTGGCTGCAGCAGCTGCCTGTCGCTTCCTTTTCTACACATTCAAAGCTGTAAAAATGCAGATTGTCTTATTTAAATAAAAAAAACTTGCTTTTACTGATGATGAAAAAAAAAGCTGACTTTGGTTTTATAAATATGTTCAGAAATGTCAATTTGGAAATTGTATCAGACTGTGTAAATGTTTAAGTAGACAAAAAGTAAATTTGATTTTCTGAAATGTACCTATGCTTCTTTTTCTAAAGTAATTTGTGCCAGCTTATAAACTAATGCCCTGTGTAATTTCTTTTATTGCTGAATAACTGTGTTGACTGTCACATTGTTAATAATTTTGTAAACAAATTAAATTATTTGGAAGGACATGAAACATCTTTGTGTTAGAAATAGTTTCATGAAATTACTGTTTTTTTAATTAAATGTGGCTGTTAAGAGGTTTCAATAATTTAAGACTTTTAAACCTTTATCTGGGTTGTTTCATTATAATTTAGAACATATGTGCTGCTTAAATAAACTTCACTCAGTGTTATTTGTAACATAACATGGTAGTTACTTTATGATAACAGGACTTCACTTGCGGATACCTTATAAAGTTTGGATACTTTGTTTTATAAACCCTGATCACGTTTTTCTTCATTAAATATCTGCAGGATCAGAGAAAAATACAAAAATCAAAATTTTGCTATAAACCAGTATTAAAAAAAAAGTGGCTTGCTATATGTTTGGTATGTGCTGGCTTCTTGATATTCTCTATAATAGGATATGATGTCAGTTTTGCTCAACAGTAGTGGTTGGTGTACCCACTGGGTGTCTAAGAAATTCTTCATTTAGAAAATGTCAACCAATGTTTCTTTTTTTACCAAATTGGTGTGTCCAGAAGAAGCTGTGCATTTAATTTAGAAACTTGTATGTAACTCCAGAATTTCAATAAAATACACAATTTTGGAGTACATAAAATAGGAATGTGACCAAAGTGCTGCTCACAAATACTAATTCTTTTCCTCGCAAATGATAGGCAATTCATAATGTATGCCCAATCAGTTTGTTCCTTAATGGTTTAAGCCTATACAATAAATCCTAAATGTAGACACCTCTAGGCATATTGATTTTGTGTAAGGCCAGTAATGTACATTCATAAGATAAAGTATTTATGGGTTTCGTGGGTGTATCACCGCTATACCCCTAAAAAAACTGATGAACACTGTTAAAAGAGAATGTAAAAAACTAGACATACCTAATTTATGTATGTATTATGTTTCTTTAGTGCTGACATATTTCTGCAACTATGGCCAATCACTGATGCCAGGAAGCAGTTTCACCTTGCTATCCTTGAAATTTTGCGGACCCTCCCTTTCTGTAAGGAGAGTAGGAATCTTGAATAATGTTTCCCTCTGAAGGGCGAAACGTGGAGGCATTCAACTTGCTGAAAAATAATGCCACAAACTCGGCAGATGTTAATTTTAACAGTATGTATTTAAAAATTGAAATGTGCCTATGGTTTCATTAAGACCCTTGACTTCAGAGGTACACTTTCTTACAGCTGAACCACCAAGACTGTAGCATATCCAAATTATTAAAGCCACCTTTTTCAATAAGTACTAATTTATAACCAAACTTTAATTTCTTAATTTTATGAGTTAGACAAAGAGGATTAACAAAAGTTGCAAGAAATTTATTTTTAATTTATTGTAGCTTTTTGAAGATAATTGAACATTATGTTCTCGAGATGCAATTAATTGAACAATTTATATATTCTTAGATTTTGTAAATTTGTAATAGTAGCCACGATAACTTTAAAAACAATTGAGATATCGTCTTCAAATTTGGTATACAGTTAGCACCCGACAAACGAACATTTCCAATTGTTTTTGGGTAAAATCGCTCTAGTGGGTAGGGGATGAATGGTGGTGATTTGGTGAAAAGATATTTTTTTCCTTAAAACTCGAGTACTACGTTTTGGGTTTGTTTATTCAAAAACTTTCGATTTCATCAAACATCTGTTATTCTGCGCTGAAATTAAATTAGGGGCAGAATGTGCGGGGGTGGAATACCGGTGGCAGAAATGTCGAATATTTTTTTCTAAAGCGGCGTAAAAAGTCAAAGCATATAGAAAACTTGATTCTAGAGCTAAAATTTGTTTGTCTGTTGCTCGGTTTGTCGGCCTGTACGCCTGCCTGTTAGTAGGCACAAAAACTTATGATTGAATTGAGATATCATCTTCAAATTTGGCTTACAGTTAACACCCACAGACGAGGATTTTTTCCTGGCTATCTGATGGTGACGTTGGATTTGATCTTGCCGATGACTTTCAATGTCAAAACAAGGTCAACTTCATATTTTCCATGAAATACAAGTAGAGGTTGATCATGTAAAGGTGAAATATTAAATTGTTTTGTAATTAAGCAATCGATAACAAATTTGGTGCACAGGTAGCTGTTCACAACTTGATAGTCTGAATTATTTATGAGTAAGATTGCTTCAGAGAAAAGGGAAGAAATAGTGGGTTGATTGGGGGAACTAACACTTTACTATTAAAAATCGAGTAATATATCATTTCAGAAGTTTATCGGTACAGGAATACGAATATTTTCTTTGTGGTTAAGTCCTGGTCCCTAAATTCATTTCATGAGAATGTCTTTCTGTTGAGAGTAAATTATCATAGCTATGTGGAAGCTATGATTCAATTTGCAGCACTATTTTTTCATTTGGTAAATGTGTACATCTGATATATTTGCTTCAGTCTTCGCAGGATATTGAATTTCAGAATTTGATCAAAATCATGATTAATCAGTCCAGCAGAGACTACAAAAATTTGCTTTTTTTTTATAGTCGTGAGTTTGGGAAGATGACTATCATATAGCTTTGTTAATTTATTTCCCTGTCTATGTGCTGTGTCATACAAAATAATAATAATAAAAAACAAATTTTGCAATTCTCAACTTTAATTTTCCTGTATAAAAGTAGTGCTGCAAATTGAATCATAACATACCTGTGGTAATTTATTCTCTTTAGAAGGACATTCTCATGGAATGAATTTAGGGCCCATGACCTGACCACAAAGAAAATATTTGTATTCCTGTACCCATAAACTTTTGAAGCGTTATATTACTCGAGTTTTATTGAAAAAATTTAGTCACCCCTTATTTGTCCCCTACCCCCTGAAGCGATCTTACACAAAAACAATTCGAGGCACTCCTTTGTCGGGTGCTAGCTGGATACCAGATTTGAAGATGATATCTCAATTTGTTTGAAAGTTATTAACCTATCAACAGACAGACATACATACTGACAGACAAAAAAAATCGTTCTAGAATCCAGTTTTCTGTATGTTTTGAGACTTTTTACACTGTGTTAGCAAAAAAATTCGTAATTGTTGTCAATATTCCACCCCCACGCATTCAACCCCTAATTTAATTCCAGCACAGAATACCAGATGTTTGATGAAATTAAAAGTTTTCTAATAAATAAACACTAAAACGTTATATTACTCGAGTTTTAACGAAAAAATGTCAATTTGCACCAAATCACCCCCCATTCATCCCTTACCCCCTAAAGCGATTTTACCAAAAAACAATCCGAACCATTCGTTTGTCGAGTGCTAACTGTACACTAAATTTGAAGACAATATCTCAATTCGTTCTAAAGTTATCTTGGCTACAAACAGACAGGCAGACATACAGGCTGACAGGTAAAAAATGTTGGTTCCTAAATTATGTTTTATATATGTTTTGAGACTTTTTACGACGTTTAGGCGAAAAAAATTTTCGAATTTTTGTCGCCGGTGCCACACTTCTACAAGTTGTGACGATGTGGAAGTAATAATGTCAGATTTTTATTACTAGAAAACATAAAATTTCTAGACGCTTAGAAAAATTACTATGTTTGGGAATTTTGCGAGATTAAAGCAAATGTGTTATAACATCTTTATTATTACTTCCACATTGTCAATACGTGTGGAAGTATGACATCGGCGAAAAAAAAATTAAAACATTTGTTTCGCTTGAATGTGTAAAAAGTATCATAACATATAGATAACATGATTTGAGAACGAAATTTTTTTTGTTTTAACTTTAGAACGAATTGAGATATCCTCTTCAAATTTGGTACACAGTTCGCACTCGACAAACGAACGGTTCGGGTTGTTTTTGGGTAAAATCGCTCCATGGGGTAGGAGATGAATGGGGGGTGATTTGGTGAAAATTGACCTTTTTTCATTAAAACTCGAGTAATATAACGTTCTAGGGTTTGTTTATTAGAAAACTTTCAATTTCATCAAACATCTGGTATTTGGAGCTGAAATTAAATAAGGGGTTGAACATGTGGGGGTGAAATATCGGTGACAGAAATTTCGAATTTTATTTTGCTAAAATAGCGTAAAATATCTTAAAACATATAGAAAACTTGATTCTGAAACAAAATTTTTTTTGTCTGTTGGTCTATCGGCCTGCTCATCTGTTTGTTAGTAGGCACAATAACTTTCTAATGAATTGAGATATAACCTTCAAATTTGGGATCCAGGTAGCAACCGACAAAGGAACACTTCGAATCATTTTTGTGTAAGATCGCTTCAGGGAGTAGGTGATAAATGAGGGGTAATTTGGTGAAAATTTACATTTTTTCGTTAAAACTTGAGTAATATAACGTTTCACAAGTTTATGGGTACAAGAATATAAATATTTTCTCAAGTCATGGACCTTAAATTCATTTCATGCTAATGTATTTCTGAGGAGAGTAGATTATTACAGCTACGTGGAAGTTATGATTCAATTTGCAGCACTATTTTAAACACTAAGGACGCCTCTTTTTACGAATTTGTGTATTTATAAAATCAAGTAACTGAATTAATAGTTTATCAGAGACTTTTAACATGTCTACAATACTAGACAATATATGTGTTCAAACAAATCCTACAGAACAACATATGGATGATCCACAGGAATAATGAAGGTGTAAACAACTCAATTTCGTAGCCGCCAAGAAGTTCATGTTTTAACATTTCTTAATTTTGATTTGTAACATGCTGCCAAGGTAGTGTTTAGAAGCTGTTGTGGTGCAGATTTCTAGCCGTCGCTCCGTTGAACCAGAGATTGATGAGTTGCTCTTTAAAATCTTATAAATCATAAATAAATCAAAGAATATTATGCTAATGGCCATTTTAAAACGTAAAAAGATTTTGGCTATTTCAAAAAGAAAAGAATTTACTTATATGTGTATAATTTCAAGGACTTTTGGGACACAAAATATTACAAGTGATAGATTGCCGTTGAAACATATTTAAGAGACCTATCATGGCATACTGTATTCATTTAAAATAATGGAGGTGTTATAAAACATTTACTGTAACATCTCAATATAGCAGAGTTTGTGTGTTTTCTTACTGCCAAGAGAATAACTGTTTCTCAATTACAAATACAATAAATAATTTATAGATTGCAAGTGCATCATAATGATAACACCACAATTGACCAACTACACAATCCTGAAGTCTTAGACTTGTGCAAGGGGAGCTTACGCACATTCAGACAAAGGACATCATCAATAACTCATTGGAAACTAGCTTTTAGATAATATAGCATGTTAGCACAAAAAGCAAAAGACACAGCAAGTGCGTTATGGCAATTGATTTTCACTATATCCAAAAAATTCTGATAATTCAATTTTTTAATTAATCTAGACATAATTTTTAATACATAAACAAAGTTTTTATAAATGAAAAGCCAGTTATTGTATTAGGTATCATGGTAATTATTACGATAACTGACACATTAACCTGTTTCACGATACCGATAATGACAGGTCAACAGCCTCGTATAATTAACATAAATCCATCAAAAAGCAGTCAGATCTCTTTTTCTCAGATCTAAGGTTGAAGGCACTGAGGCTTGAGAAGTGATTTTTAGTGAGATCTCCAATCTACCTTTACTGACTGCTTTTAGAAGTAGACTGATTAAGGACTTAGAGTACATTTAGATTTCCCTAACCTCTCCTAAAATTGGCTACAAAGTTGAGGCCAAAACGCCGAGTTTCAAACAATTTTGGTCGGGATTCAATGTGAGAACTAAGTGTTTCTCTTATTTATAACCGCAGAACTATTTTCAAACATATAGATACATTTTAACTGGCCAAAAGTATTGGATCTAACGGCTCTAATTTGAAATTTTTTGAAAGTTGTGATCTTAATAGCGATTTGTTTCTGATGAAAATTCGCTAAAAATGTAATAAAGTTCCAGTAACTTTCTTCTTAAAGCGCATGAAATCAGTGATATAAAAAAAAACTTATTGTCACTGGATATAGAAGCATTTGGTGGTTGCTTGATTTTAATCAGATTATTAATTGAAAGTTCCATATATTAGAAACAAGTAAATGTATGGCATGTATGTATCGGCGCAATTATAAGAAATAGTGGATTGTAAAAAGTGTAATATATTTAAAAAAAACTATGTTAGGACTGTGTCTCAAAAATGCTATAGCACAAAGCACAAAAAATATTCTCTGCAACTTTTGTCTTTATCATTGCTGTGTTTTTTATCAGAGACAAAGTATTTTGCTGTGGGGCCACGTCGACATCTCTGGTCAATGGCTGTAAGAGCAGTTATAAGGTAATGATGATTTTGAATGACACCTAGGGTATCCAATACTGGGATACCGAAATTTCTGAGATCCCGGACTTTTTCTGGGGTATTTGACTCCCAGTATTTATTGACCAATACCGAAAATTTTCGGTATTGTCGGAAGTGGTGATAACTTACTTGTAATACCTAAAAATTCAGCATATTCAGTATTTCCGTTATGTTCGATATTTTCGAGATTGATTTTATCTACATCGCATCGGTGACCAATGACGTATCCACATCACGGGATGTGGTGGTACTTCATACTAGTTACAGCATGGTGTATACGGGAGTGGTATGCGCTTGCACTGGCATCGGATTGGTTGTTTAGAGATTAACCTGTAACAGTAAGCTGTGTTTGGTTATCACTCTTGCGTTTTTGTGTAATTTGAAAGTCGGGAATCCCCAATAGGAAGTATATATTTTTATATTTATTGGCAGTAAATTAGTCTCATGATGTATTCTTAAAGTTGATAGGTAAATCCTAAAATGAAAAAAGGGACCACTGCTTAAAATCAGTGTGGAATTATTTTTTTAAAACAAACTAACATTGAAGCAGCCAAATGCAAACAATGTAAAGCGATTTTAAAAACAAAAGATGGATCTACAAGGGGCCTTCATGTTCACTTGGCTAGTAAACAGATTAATCTTCGGGACAATGATATTAATACACCCTCAACTTTAAAAAGTAAACAACAAAATTTAGAAAAAATTATTAATTTAATCCCTAGCAAAAAACAAGAACTTACAGATTTTTTTTCTTTCGAAGGGAGATAAATCTCAAAGCTGTGCTTGCCCACGTGAAAACAAAATTATTCCATCTATCTATCGCTATTTTTAATAGAGAATGAATCTAAAATGTTTAGAATCCTGATATGTTCGGTATTGAATACCGGGATACCAAAATGTTTTATTTGAATACCGAAATCCCAGGATTGAAAATTTTGTCTGATATTGAACACCCTAATTGCACCGTTATGAAACAATTCCATGATGCACATTTTTTGTCATATAAATTTATTTTAAAAATTGTTTCTTTTAAGTGAAATTATATCACATATTTATTCACTTTAAACATCAGTTCATTTTCAAATTGCTTTAATGCAGTAAGTTTTTGTGGAACCTCTCGAATTTATAAATGCAGTAACAGTTTGAAATTTTAATTAAGAAACAGTAATTTGTGATTTGAAACAGTCTATAAATTCCATAAGCCATATTACTAATTTAATAGAAATTGCATTAAAAATTATAATGGAATTTAGAGATTTTAGAAATAAATTGTAAAGAGTGTTAAATTATATATACATATATATTTTGTACAGCACTCTTTGCTCAGTCTAATATAAGCACTTGTTTTTTTTTTCTTTTTAGAGTTTTCTTGCTAAAAGTCAAAATGAGTGGTTATATTAGATTTTCAATTGAACACTTGCTAATTTACTTTTATGTCAAATAGGTGAACAATGCGACTGCTAGAGTACAAACCAAAAAGCCCCCTGCACTTCCAGCAGGTTTGTATTAGTATTGTTTTTATATAGACTGTACAGTGTCCAGATTTCATTGCTTTTGTGCGGTATCTCCGTTAAAAGTAGAGATAGAATAATATTGTGGAGGCCGATACTTGATGTAAATCCATTGTCAACTTAGATAAATAAACAAATTGATTTACACAATTTTATTGAACGTATAACAAACACAGTGTATTTGACAAAGTTGAGAACTTCAGCAAATCTGCAGTTATACGTTCAATAAAATTGTGTAAATCAATTTGATTATTTATCTAAAAAGAGATAGAATGTTTGTGCATAAGTGTTCTACTTTTTTTGTGAAGCTAATGATGCCGAACTTAAAACTGACATGGCACTCTTTGTTTTTGAGCTACAGGTGATTTTGAAAATTTGTCATTTTTAGGCACCCACCGTATCTCATTTATGTGATGAGATAATAAAACTGTGAAAACGAATTCCAATAGATTTTTTATGCAGAATTCACTGATGCAAATATTTTTTTCTATTATTAACATATGTTTTGATTCAAACCAAATATATGTTTTTTTAAATGGAACACCTGTATATTTTTGTCATTGGATCCGGCTTATTGGGAACTTTTTAAAGATATATGGTTATATATAGTTATTCTTTTAAATGGATAATTAAGGTGCATTTTTTGTATTTCCGTATATGTAGAGTATATATTGTTATTTCCTCAAAGAGAGCCCAAAATGAAGATTCCTAAAGTTAATCTTACTTTTTATAACAGGCAATGAGAAACAAAATAAAACAATGAAATAAACACGCCTTATTGCTTTACCTGTCAAATTGTTAGAGTAGAACAGTATTACGTAAACTGCAACCAATTATACCTATTCACAACCAAGACACCTCACAAGAGCGACGGAATCTGCACCATTTTCTTTATATTAGGTACACATAATAATTGCTATGTTTAAGAGTCTAAAATCACAAGTCCAATAGAAAATGTATGTAAAAGATATCCCAAACTTAACACTTTTATAAGGTAGATTAGATTTAGGAGGAAGCTGGCCTTTGTACCATCACATTTAAGGGCTTGTGATGTTCGTATGTGATTCTCTAGAACACCATGTCCAGCTTCATCTCCTTTAACAGCTTCCACAGACTTGATTCCTTCATGTATCTCTCAGCCTTTGATTTTTCTTTTCTGAGCCACTTCAACCTCATTAGGTGTACGGATTGGCATAGCACATGGAATTAGGGTTTCACCTTCTTCTTGGCATAATCTGCACAGTACTTCACCTGTCAGACTTATTTAATTTGTTTGTCTGTTGAGTTGACTGTCATTGATAGGCCTACTATTGTTCGAATGACATAGTATTTAGTAGGTCTTTTGTGAATTTTGGCTAAGGTTTTTTTTTTTTTACTCTTTGGCACGTATGTTGTGGGAGGTTTTTCCACTGCTCTAGTGTTGGAGTATCATTTATCAATTGAGAGACCAGGCTAGACTACAATTCGGCACATATAATGAGTCTTGTCTTTCTTTAGTAGTTAGTCTGCTTTATCTCATCCATTATGGCCTTCATGTGCTGGAACACTTGCTAGTGACATTTTGTTTCGCTTTCTAGCTCTAATGGAGTTGTCAGACGGTGTCATATTTTCTTTAAATTAATATCCATAGAACCTAGCGTCTGTTGGCTATCAGAGTATATAACAAATTTGTAAGGTATGTAACCAGAAACTCTTGCTAAAAACTTACTTCTTGGTCTCTATTTTATATATGTTCATCAGGCTGCAGACAGAATTTTTAATTTTTCATAATGTCATTACTTTTTTTTTATTTGTTTTGACAGTCACAAAAAGATTTAATTTTTAACTCTTTGTTACAATTCAGTATTTGAAATTTTTATATGGTTTGTTCCTAATTTTCTTATTTTAAATTGGTGACATGTATATTTTAGCTGGTTATCTTAGATAAATTTTTGACTTCTTATATACAAGTGTTTTTAAAAGGATGCCATACTGTTGAATCCTAAGGAAAAAATATAATAGCAATGCAACTTACATATTACATCTAAAAATGCACTCATTCTGGGATGCAGGAGATCTTAGCGAAGGGATGGGTTTTTGTATACAAGGTAGAAGTTTAAATTTTTTGGATGAACCATTCTTAAGGAAGAGGTGCGATTTTGTATACAAGGTAAACAACCTTTAATTACACAGTATTGCGATCTCGCTTATTAGGCGAGATAGGGGGATGGTGAAAGTAATAAAAATGTGTTGAATTTTTTGCCAGTTTACAAATTTTTCTCTTAAGCTGGAAATTTCCGGTTACTTCCAGAGGTATTCGATTGCCACAGATTGTTCTGGTTTCCTTCCTTTTGACCCCTTTTCACTTGTTTTTCATTATTATTTATTTACAAATAAAACATATTCGTACATTAAATGATATAAGAAATTATTTAAAGTGGTTATTTATTTTTATTTAATATTTACTGCTGTGTTAGTCAACTTTTTTCTTTGTAATGGACACCATATTATATTTTTACATGTTTCGGTAGTAGGTACGTATATAAAAATCTAAATCCAAACATGTATTACATTGCATCAGATCTTTGGAAATTATTTGAGGAATTAAGATTTTTATTTAGCTGTGAGAAAAAAATACCATAACTGCATGTGGCTGGTACAAAACGATCCACTATATGTCATTAGTATGATGCATGACCTGTTACTTGTTAGTTTATTGTGCTTAGAGTGTCAACTAATTGTTCATTTGTATATGGATAATTTTTCCAATGATACAAGATTAGGTATGTATAATATTTGAATTTGCAGTTTTAGAGATTCAGCAGAGGCTGCAAAAGTTTATTTTCAAAGCTACCCAGAGCGCTGACAACCTAATAGAATAACATTTGTAACTCCCGATGCAAGGAGGGGTGTTTTGTGTTTGACTTTTTATGTGTGTTTGTCTGTGGCCTCGTAGTTCATGATATGTATACCGACTTTCCAAAAAATCCGAACATCCAGTAAGAGTCGATTAATTGCAATGAAATTTTCTATACTACTATGTTTGTTGCTGATAAACGATAACAAAATGGACAAAAAAACAGGTGTACGCTTTTTTTTATTTTGCTTTATCAAAAATTATCACTTTTTATAGCAGTATGAGCCCAATTTATGAAGTAATTATGCTTAGGCGCCGTTTACAGAGCAAATTTAACCATTTAAGTTAATTTGAAAGGGGGTGCATTGTTCGTATGTTGGAAGCCGGTTTTTCAATCTGAAAATTTTTCGACTGCATAGGATGCAGTGTGTCAACAGTGTTACGGTGTTGGTGCAGGTGGTCTGGAAAAGGAATGCATAACCGTCGCCGTGGATCCGAACGACCTCGAGCAACTTCAGCACAGGAATATCGTCATTTGAGTATTACGGTTTTACAATGTAGAGTTTCCTCGACACGATCGATTGGAAATGCTTGGTTGGGGTTTTTTTAACGAGTCTCTGTGGCAACGATATATCGCAGAATGCGCGCTTTTGGGCTTCGTTCGTCTAGACCATTTTTATGTTTCCCGCTGACGCCTCAACATTGTGCTGCTCGGCCATAGTGGTATAACGGCAGATCAAATTGGGATGGTAAATTAAATCGTGTTGTGTTCTCTGACGAGTTACAACTCTGTCTTTGGGTCCAGGATGGTATCAGAAGAGTAAGACAATTATGTGAAGAACACAGGAATTTAGAATTTTCTGTGGAACAGCATACAGCCCCTACACAGGGGGTGATGGTATGATGGGTTGTGATAACATACAGTAGCTGGTCACCTTTAGTTTTTATTGACAGAAATTTGAATGCAAATGATTACATAAGAAATGTACTGCAGCCTGTTGCACTGCCATACCTACGATGGTTAATTCAACCTCTTTTTGAACAAGACAATGCACGAACTCATACACCAAGGTTACTACAAGCTTTTTACCAGAAAATAACCTGACCCTGTTTCCATGGCCTTCTCGCTCCCAAGACTTGCCAGTCAGTATATTTCCAATTTTAAGCAAGCTATGTGTGTTTGAAGGTTTATAATGGCGAGAAGGTTTTAAATCCCCTTTGATCAAAATCGGATCTTTTCATAATATCCTTTTGCCGGGGTTTCTGATTAGATGGAATGATAACTTGCATAACAAGATAAAACAATGCGGCAATGTACAACACAGAAGGTGTGTGCAGCCAAGAAATGACAATGTAAAATCACTTCTTTGTCTTATGTGCCATACAGGTGCATAAATAGTATTGCATCAAATGAGATTATACAGAAATTGTTTGATATTTAGATTTGTAATTTGGCGGGGTTACCTGCCTGTTAAAAAAATTAAAGATGGTGACCTCTGACAAACACCAGTCGCACAAAACAAAATAAACTAATATCAAAATATGGGTATTTATGTATAATTTAACCACACCAAATGTCAAATATAAATGTCAAACCGTTTCTAAATAATCCCATTTAGTGCAATACTATTTACACACCCTGTATAAGTAAAATCCAAGGACTTCAAGTCTGAAGATTTGTAAGGGCCTAAACATTCCTGTCAGGTCTGTCAGACATATTGCAAAGAAATATGATTACCACAATTATAACTTCACCAAAATACAGCGTCCACATCAAGCAGATTATAAAATGGGATTGACATTCTGTCGTTGGATGATGAA
Source organism: Tillus elongatus (assembly GCA_964006375.1). Taxonomy (NCBI): domain Eukaryota; kingdom Metazoa; phylum Arthropoda; class Insecta; order Coleoptera; family Cleridae; genus Tillus; species Tillus elongatus. The sequence continues at coordinate 106,928,967 of OZ023265.1, forward strand.
GCAGTTAAAACAGGGTCCTTATTTTGTCTGAAAAATGTTATGGACAGATGAAACTAGTGTTTTCAATTGTGGAATACTCAATAGACAAAATACACACTGTTCTGACAGTCAAAATACGCTATTTATCATGTGGTCAGGCCAGAAATGCGTTTGACTTTGAAGCTGCAAAGTATTTGGTGGCGGGGGTGGTGGTGGTGGTGGGGGGTCTTATAAGACAGGCGACCATTAGGCACTTCAATGCATCTCAAGTATTTCCAGTACGACTGGTGTTGTAAAAAATATTTGTGTTTGTTACAAAAATACACACCCATTGCTGGTTTAGCTTTTTTAAATAAATAAAGAAATAAATATAACACACAATGTGAGAAAACAATGAATATGTATACATAACTACTTAACATCTTAATAATCAGTGAATGATCATTGAAGGATAACTACTAAAAATATCAAATTTACATTAATTACTTAATATTTAATTACTATTGTTACACGTTTATTAGAGCTGTGTCTTTACAAGTTCGAATATTGTTCTCTACCAATTTCTGTCTTTCCTTAAAACTACAAAACTTATCTACCCTATGCTACAGATTGCTTCTTTCTGTGTACCTGAACCACATATTTGGAAGTGCCACCAGAGTCATCTTGCATAAATCTGCTGGAACATTTCTCTGGGGATATTTAAAAAATGCAGTTTATTATTCCCCCCATCAATTCAACAGACTAGCTTAGGAGCAGGATTAATAATGCCATTCATACAATTTCATCTCAAATCAGTAGACGAGATAAAAAAGAATAAGAATGTGTTTTAGTTAGAATGGGATACATTTTCAACAGCCAACGTGATTTTGTTTACCTTTTATTGTTTGTTATTGAATTACCTCTTATTTTCTCTTATTAGTTAAGCAAATTTTTGTTTCTTATGTTATTTTTGTATTTGTTATTATTATTAAAATCCAGACTTAGAAGTAAGATTGTAAACTTTTCTCACATAAATTATTCTTGACATAGTTGTCAAATGTAAAATAAATGGTAAGAAAATTAACAGCTATTTACATACTAAATGCTTTTAGACCATATAATTTGTTTTTCTCACAGCTCGCGAAATTTTTTCAATAAAAAAAAAACAAAACAAAAACATTAATAAAAATGACGCAATGTAATACATTTTTTTCACTAAGTGGAGATTGAAACCCAAATCACCGCACACATCTTTTTAAAGACCTGACGTCTTTCATTCTCTGATGACGCTAACTTTGCTAGTGAAACGATCGTCAGGTCTTTAAAAGATGTGCTGTGGTGATTTGGGTTCTCCAAGTGTGCTTATTGATTCATTTTTTTGGTTCAGATTTTTTTTTTGAGCTATCCAAATAAGTATGTAAAGTCTGACATGGCGTCCATAACAAAGAAAAGTTCATTGCAATAGTTGTAGAATAAAATCGAAATATTTAGTTGTCTTTTTACGTTAAAATGTGGTTTGTTGTTAAAAAAGAATATGAAAAATAAGTGAAATACACCAAGAAGAAATTTCAAAGATCTTGACTTCTTGAATATCTCTGTAAGTGGTGTTATTTGGATTTACAAATTTGAAATTGTACGAAAATTCTCAACATTTTTGTTAATTTAACCATCTCATCTCTCTTAATATGAGAGATGCACCTCGCTTTTGCCCCAATATAATTTAAATGGATTGAAATTGTTATCTTTTTACCTTTACATTTCTAGTAAAGCATCCTGACCTTTTAGTGACAGGCGGTATATACAGAAAACACCATTTACTAAAATTATTAATTAAGTTTTGTAGACATAGAAATACAGTATTGTGCAAGTTACTGGAATCATAGGCAAATTTTATGGTAAAATGGTTTATTGCGTACAAAATATAGTTCTTTTAAATGATAGAATTACCATTATATTAATTATCAAGAAATATGTCTGCATTTGGCGTCAGTAAGTTCTTTTACTTGTTCTTGTTCTTTACATTGACAACAAGTTTCTGACAGTTTTCAGACATCGCTCATCTCGATATCACACCGGAACGACAGCTTCTATCACCTGTATTATTTTTGTAGTACAATCGATTTTGCAGAATCTAGCCTAGCAAATGGCCCATAGGTTCTCTATAGGGTTTAGATCAGGTGAATTCCAGTGTGGACCTGTTATTCCCTTATCCTGGAAATGTTTGACCATTTCTTTCGATTTGTGACAGGGAGCGGAGTCCTGCTGGAGACCTGTTCCTCCTTGGGGTTGGTACCTTGTGAGTTTTTTGTTCAGATGAGGCTTAAATATTGATTCATATTTTTGACTGTTCATCATGCCTTCTATTGGCATCAGAGGTTAAACCCACATGTAACGAAAACACCACTGGATTTTTTTTGAACGGGATGTTTGATAGTTTGGGCAATGTAAGCCTGAGTCAGTTCTTCGTTTGGAGAGTTTTTAACAGATATAGGTTGTTGACCTTGAACTCCCAAGTGAGTTTAATTTGCAAATAAAACCTTTCCAGCATTCTGTAGTCCATTTGGCATATTCTCTGACCCATGAAATTCCAGCTTAAGACATACACATGAAAAGTTATTTATCACTGATCATGCTAGTTGATTTTTTTGTAAAATTAGAGTACATAATATTATGTGATTAAAATCGTTAATTAAATGTATACAATTGCAGAATGTCCTACTGCAGCGTATATTATGATTTCTGGTTGTATGGTGCTTGCTGGTTTTAAACAATGAGGTTTATATGTTTTAGTTGGTTGGATATGTTGCTGCAGTTATAGTTTCCTTGTTACTGTAGCATTGAATTTGTTTGGTTGTATAAAACCACCTTTGTAAAGCCTACATTCAGGTAATTTGCTTTAAGTGTGTTATTTAATTAATTATTTGGGTATATGGTGGGAACCTAGTTCCTGTTATACACACAAGACATCGGTGATACATCTCAGGACAAGGTTTCTCACTTAAGATTTTACCATTAACTTCTTTATTTTTACATTACACAAAAATGAAAGATACAAAACTTGAAGGAGATTTCGTTTTTATTTTAATCCGTTTTTTGGAAAAAAAAACTATTTGTCTTTTTGAAATATAAATTAAATATGTTTTAGTGAATTTTCGTAGAAAAAAATTCACTAATGGGGAGATTTTGTTAATGGCTAGGATAAGTTCGTAGCCAGAAAAATCGAGCTAGGTGTTCCGTTTCTTTCGGATTTTTATTTTATTTTCCAGAATATAATATAGTAATAGCTATGGTAACCAAATTTGATATGTAGTTTAACATCATAAAATGTAAACTACATGCCAAAATTTAGATCGTCCGGTTAAAAGAATAAAATTTATAAACACGTAATGAAAAAATGTTTGGTGTCAGATCATTTCTATGAAAATTCACTACCATTCTGGCTGATTGTGCCAATATGGGAGGTAGGATCCATATACTTCACCCCTAGCCTAGCGTAGATTAGATTAAATTCAATGTGAGTGGGATATTCTAATCTATCTACCACGAGCTTAGGTCTATTATTGCTTCAATTTCGCCCATATGAGTGATGTTGCTTTCATGTTTCGAAGCTCACAGAGAGGTAGCCCCTCCCTGAGTTCGTCCACACCTGATACCTGCCAGTGTTTGCTTAAATTTCACCCAACAAACCCAGCTCTCCACTGAAGACAATATTTTTTAGGGTGAAAGTTGATCTGGCAGGTGTCCTGCAATCTGAGTGAAGTCGCTTGCCCATTTCAAAGCTCACAGAGATATAGCCCCTCTCCAAGTTTGTCTGGACCCGTCAGTCTGTCAGTGTTTGACTCGAGGCGGTATCATATGGAATCCCGCTCCCGAGCAGCATCCAAACGAGGTCGTGCCGTTTCGATGCTCAAAGTGGAGGCTTCAACCTCCAGGTCTAGATATCTCAGCGCTCTGGCTTCGCCTAGACTCGACACACGCCAATGCTAGACTCAAGGCAATATCTCACAGAGTCCCGCTCCCTAGCATCACCTAAGCGAGATCGTTTATCTGTTTCGAAGCACACAGTGGGGGTTAAAATCCAGGTGTATACCACACGCTAGAGATCTGAACTCCCACCAGGTTCGTCTGGACCTGACATGGAATCTCGCTCCCGAGGAACATCCAAGCGAGGCCATTTGTCCGTTTCAAAGCATACAGAGATAGCCCCTCTCCGAGTTAGTCTAGACCCTATAGCCACCAGTGTTTGCTTAAATTTCACCCATCAAGTCGAGCTCCCCGCAAACGACGATATTTTTTAGGGTGAAAGTTGGTGTGACCGGTGTACTGCCATCTGAATGAGGTCGCTTGCCTATTTCGAAGCTCACAGAGAGATAACCTCTGTCCGAGTTCGCCTGGACCTGAAATCCATCAGTATTTGACTCGAGGCGGTATCATATGGAGTCCCGCTTCCGAGGAGCATTAAAGCGAGGCCTCAACCTCCAGGTTCGTCTAGACCCGGCCCCCAGTGCTAGACTCTCACTAAGCATCCCAAGTGAGATGTCCGTTTTGAAGTACGCAGTTTGGGCCTCAAAATCCGGGTGTATACCACACCCTAGAGACAAACCCGCGAGCGCCCGATTCAAGGCGGTATCATTCGGAACCTCGCTCTCAAGTAACATTTATGCAAAGGGGGTGTAGCACACCCTAGAGATCTCAGTCTCTCTACGGGTTTGTCTGGACCAGACACCGGCCAGTTTGACTCCAGTTAGTTGTATCATACGACAGATAGGAGTTACCGTGGGTTTATTATTTTATTTCATCCCCGGGCCCACGGTGGAATGGCCTAGGGCAACTGTATCAGTAATAGGTACTCGAGAAACATTCATGTTAAAATTGTATCATTGGCGGGTATCAGGTGTTCAAACGTGCATGGGTGTAAGTTAAAAGCTTGCTTAATGCATAATTGAGTAACAGATGACCATGAGATAAATAATTACAAATTTTGATCAAGAATAAGCAACAACAAACAAAATGCAGTTTTTGCTGGTAATGGACACTTTAGCATTAGTGGTGGTCATAGACTAGTAATAGTCACTTGCAAAATATTTGGCTTACAGAAATTTAAAAACATAAAAGATATACATATTTATTTTATAAATAATATGACTATGTAGTATTATGTATTCTGTGCAGCAGGATGAGCTACCCTTCACTGAGGATAGAGACCATCCTTCACTCGTTATTCACCCTAAATTTGTGAATCAGGCTTCCAGGCAGTTACCCTTTACTCCTGACGGATCCAGTGAAACGTATAACTGTAGAAAATCTAACTATGAAGCACTCTATAGCTCGCTTTTGGGCATATCTTTGGATGGTCTTAAAGGATGTTTTGATCCAAATCCTGCATGCTTCATCTTTTATCATCAACTGCACGTGTTTCCAAAAATGTTCCCTTATTCAAATCTAAGAGCCATAAGTACCCAGCATGGTTTGATGCTTTCATTATTAGAAACATCAAACGAAACGCCATTTTGCACATTACAAAAATAGTGAATTTGAATACCAACTTCAAGAATGTAGATACTTGAGATGTTATCAAGTGTCAGATGTCTAAGGCATACAATGCTTACCTGCATCAGGTTGAGTCATCCATACATGACGACGTTAAATCATTTTGGTCATATATGCTAAATAAAAGGCGATCTTCAAGGCTTCCTGGTTTGATCAAGGGTGATGATGGTGGCACTTTTTATACACCAGAATTTATAGCCGATGAACTTGCAGGTTATTTTCAGAGTGTATACCTTCCACCTTCTAATCGTCTTCTCAGCTCTTGCGAATCTGGCTAAAATAGAGTTTCTATGCTGGTGAAGTTGGAAAGTAATACCTCAAATTAAGAACGAAGCATACAACTGGCCCCGACCTAATCCAATCCTTGTTTTGAGATTGTTCTAGTGTCCTAACAAAACCTCTAAGTTTCATATTTAACTTAGCGCTCAAGACTGAGACCTTCCCAATCTTTGGAAGATGGCGAAGGTTATTCTCATTTTAGAGTGGCGAGAGGTCCTGGATTTCCAGACTAGACCAAATGCTCTTCTATGCAATTTTGCTAAGGTATTTAAAATCCGCAATTTATCATCGCATCTACGCATCTGTCAAAAACATGATTTCACCATGTCAACATGGCTGCCTGGAAAAGAGGTCTACATATGGGGTTACTCGATAAACTTAAAAATGCGGGTCTCTCGGCCTCTCTCTCTCTGTGTCGTTTTTTTAGATTCTATTCGTTATTACACAACTTCAGATGTCCCTCAGGGATCCAACTTTGGGCCTTTACTCTTAGTACTTTTCATTTATGACTTGGACTTTGTTTTCGGGCCAATCACCTTATTTTTGCTGACGATCTTAAAATGTATTTTTCTATAAGTGGAGCTGATGCGTCTGCGTGAAGCTTCAATGTGCAATAGATAGAATTGATGAGTGGTGTGTTGATAATAGACTGTGCCTGAATTTCTCAAAGTGAAGGGTGGTCTCATATGTAAAGAAAATATTTTTCACTGAATATCATTACGTCATCAATACCTCATTGATCCTTAGATGTAGCAGCACAAAAATATCTAGACATTACCTTTGACAACAAATTATCTTTCAAGTTACACTTAGAGGTGGTAGTAAGTTCAGCACTTCTTATGCTTAGAAACTGTAATAAGTTCCATTACAAAATGACACTGGAAACTCTTTATTTTTCACTTCTACATACCAGACTCGAATATGGAGCACTCATTTTTCTCTCCAAATTATACTTCTCAAAAGTGTTGCCTTGAGTCAGTTCAGAGGAGGTTTCTGAAATTTTTGAGGTTTAAAGTTTGTAGGAGAATGTCCTCCTCGTGGATTTGATCATTTGATACTACTTCATACTGTCTTGAGTCTTGTAGGAACGTTTCCTCTATAAGATTCCTTTATAAGCTTTCAAATAATTTGCTAGATTGCTCAGAACGCTTGGACAGATGAAATTTCGTGTACCTAGAATAAATTCTGGAAGGTGTGTTACTTTCTACTTTCCAAGATTTCAAGATCACGTATTCACACCGCCGTTAGCAATTATAACTCCATAAGTAACATATTTTATGTGAGATCGATTATTTAAGTATAGAAGAGCTCATTAAGGTCGCATGTACCAGTTTTTGTTAGTTAGTCTTTTATGTTTTTGAAAATAGCGGCTAATTGGTGACTGTACTAATGTATATCATTTGTAAATTTATTTGTCCTTTAATCGGATGTAAGCCAATTGGGCAATAAAATTATAAGTAAATAAGTAAGATAAATAAAGTATATTATTTGCAATACGTGGAAAGTTCAGGCACTACAAATGCCCTTTATGATCCCCTTAATGTCACCTTTAAAGTAATACAATATATCATCTTTTTCAGGCCATTTCCAATCGAAAGCAACCTTAGGCATTGATTTTACCTCTGCACCTTCAGAATCGAATGTCATCACCACACCTGTAAATGAAAATTATCCTTACTATATGCGTACGGTATTTGCTATATATTTTTTTTATATTTTACCTATAGTTGTGGTAATGGGGTTAGCATGTATACGTAGGTACCTACATAGATATATATATTTAGCTCGATAGACTTCCTTATTATATTGCGCAAGCTCATAATTTCTTACAATCAATTCTGTCAAATCTGAATTTTCATCGCTAATATCCGTGTCTTCATCAGAGACATTTTTTGAAGCGAGATGGCACAATATAACCTTGAGATTTTGACCCATAGAAAATTGTATAAATTGTATGTTCCACCTTGTCAGGTAAAATAAATATTTCACTAGATTTATCTAGAATAGAAATGTTTTGAGATGGATTGGTTTGATCTGTGTGATGCTATATTATGTTGCTTCTGATCTGCTTTGTTGTTCCAGTGTTTTGTGTTTTGCTGTATTCTGGTGCGTCTGATGATCAATTTTGCAGTGTATTATGTTTTGGTATTAGGTATGACTAACCTGAAATGTGTTCAATATGTCCAGCTTCAATCTCCTTTTGCCCTAATTTAAACACAATATTTTCTGGTCATTATTCATTGTTTAAAAATGCTCTTTTACACCCCCCAGATCCTTATTGTCATTGTGTTTCTACTTGTACCAACCTTCTTAGGTTCTATTTAATTATTATTATTTTTTTTTTTTTGTTCTTTTATCATCAGTCTATTTCTGCGACTATCCGACTAATCACAGACGACAAAGAGCAGTTTCACCTCACTATCCTAGAAATGTTGCTGAACCCCTGCCTCTGAGTAAGGAGGGTAGGGATCTTTAGCTTGCTCAACATTGCATGCACACGGAACCTACGGCTTTACGCCCCCTCTGAAGGGCGGAACGTGCATACATTCAAATTGCTCGAATACAATGCCATAACCTCGGTTGATGTTAATGTTACAGTATGTACTGAAAAAGCGAAAGGAGAACCCGGAGATCGAACCCAGTACTCTTTGGTTCAGAGGCACACGTTCGTACCACGGAACCACCAAGGCTCTTGGATTATATTTAAAATACATTTATTGTTGTGGAAGTGGGAATTCTTTAAAAACTTCTTCAGTAATTACTACAAAAATATAAGGTGCAATATCTTTTAGAAAGTTATCAGACTTCAATTTTCAAACTTTCGATGCACATTCAAATTTTAAGGGCTTAAAAACTGTGACATGGCTAACTGGATAATGGGTTGCATTAGGAAATAATGCAATTACGACTTGTTGAATTAAATTTGAACGTTGACCGTCCACAGAATGAACAACCATTGTTCATTTAAAAAAAATGTTCTTTTAAACCCTTCCAGTTCCTTGTTATCATTTTCTTTCAAATGTTACCAACCACCTCTTTTTTATAATATGAACATCGTGTACTTGGGTTCTATTTAAAATACATTTATTTTTGTGAAAATGGATAACTCTTTAAAAACTTCCGTTTTTGAACTTTTCATGTTAAAAACTGTGACATCTGCCGGCTGGGGTATAGGTTGCATTAGAAAATAATGCAATTAAAATGATTACACTGTTTTCACATAAAGTACTGGCTAGTTTAGTTTAATGGGAATGCTGACCATCCACAAAAAAGCTGAATGTTATATTTTTTAATAATGAAGAAAATAGTTTCCATATTCAAAAAACACGCCAGAATTCATTCATCCTAAATCTGAGCGGTCCAGTGCCCAATCTTCTGGAATTGAATCCACGATACCCTTTGGGATTTTCTTATGTTGACATATCACCATAGATGCCACTGTGGCGCCATCTGCACAAAACGTAGCTATTACGGTTGTTTGCTTATTTGATGCATTTGAAGTACTCTCATAGAAGTCTTCTGAAATTTTGGAGGACTTTACCACTTTTGTCACTGTTATAATTCTTTCTGGTTTATTTAATATCTCTAAACTTATTATCAAAAGTAATTAGAGATTCCAGAAAACTGTTGTTCAATACTTTCTTTGGAAACTGCAGCACGAGCTTTGGTTACAGCTTTTACATGTTTCTTTTTTATTAAAGGATAACGCGAAAGAAATGCTTTGAGCCATGTCCTTCCAGGTTCTGAGTCTTTGAAACAAGTTTTCCTTGTTATTTCTGGGATAATTTTTTGGCCTTTAATCGAAAGATGCTATGGACAGGAAAACCGGTCCGTGCCGTGACTAGTAATCAATTTTCGAATGTTTTTTCTTCTGCTAACGTAAGGACTGCTGCTGGCCCCATTTCTCTGTCCAGGGAAGCAGTTTATAATTTTTTGTTGCATCAGTATGTTCCTGGAAATTCTAAAGGTTTGGGCAGCTGATTTTTTTGCTTGACTCATTCATCACAACTGTTACACCTAATTCTAAACTTTTTTGCCACAATCCAAATACACACACATACACAGACAGATATATATATATATATATATATATATATATATATATATATATATATATATATATATATATATGGTGAATCCCCTGTGACTAAAATGATAAAATGAAATATAACTGCTCATGTGTCAAAATTATAATTGCTGGACTTTACTGTTTTGGCATTGGACACTCAGGGTGTCCACTTCTAAAAAACACGATTTTCTTGTTTTAGTAGTGCTGACTCCCATTTTTATTTAAAAAATTCACTAATAGGGAGGTATCGATGGTGAGACTTTGCAAAATGTTTTTCAAATAAGCGCGAACTAAGACCCATAGAACCCATATCCGGGGTCAGTTTGAATTATATATATATATATATATATATATATATATATATATATATATATATATATATATATATATATATATATATGTCTGTCTGTCTGTCTGTGCGTGCGTGTGCGCGTGCGTGCGTGTGTGTGTGTGTGTTCAACTGATAACTCAAAAAATAATTAACCGATTTTGATGAAATTCGCCAAGTACTTTCTTTTATTAAATCGGACAAGGTTTTCCAGGAAAATTTTGAGTTTTCTTTCGAAAAACAATTTTCTTCGATTATTCTATGAAGACTGTATTCGCTTGGTTCCAGATCTGGCGAATTAGGTGGATACTCTAATAGTTCGAACCCAACCCAGTTGATCTTATACACTGCAATAACTGACCTGTCGTTTGGTGCATTGTTTTATAAAAGAGTAACATGGGATACCGTCTCTTCCTCTCAGTCTCTAGATATGTTTTTCTTGGCGATGTTCATGTAGGATACAATGTCCTGTTACCAGGCTTATCTTTGACCTGCTTAAAGCTAGTATTGCATATCTAAATTTTTGGTCTAAGTTTGGTTCCATTTTCTTCCTTTGTCAGCAATATTCTATATTGCTCCAGTTAATTTGGTATGTACTCATTTGTTGACTATGGGCCTGATTGTTGCTTCTGTTACCCTTATATTGTCTAAGGTCCAATAAAAAGTAGTATCAGATCGCCCTTTTTACTAGGTAATGTGCTCTTTCATTGTCATATATGCCCTGGCACACACCACAGTTTGGCTCAGTTGCAGTCTATAAGGTTGCGAAGGTTTTGCATGATGATCTAGACTGTCTTTGGTCTATGATTTATAATTCACATTAGCTACACAGTGGGTGGCAAGTTTTCGTCAACCATAGTTTGTTAAACAAATTTCTATTGTTAATTGGTGCTGGTCTGTCTACGGGGAAGCCTTGCTTTCTGGGTGTTGATTTCCATTAGCATCAGAGATTATAATTTGCTTATATTAGGACTCTTTCTAAGCTTGTAGACCAGTAATAGCAAACAAAGTATACCATTGTCAGCAAACAAAATGGCAGCAGAAGTCAACATTGTAAAAAATTAATTATGATTATGCAGCCAGTGAGCAGTCTTCTTGAAGCCATCAGTAATACAGAAAGCTTTAATCTTGAGTAGTGTGACGCTTGATTTTCCTATCCTAGTAGACTGTTACCCAGCATTCAATCTTGTAAGGATTAATATATAATATTATACAATACTGGCGGCTACAATAATTGGATGACTTTCAGTATTACAGTGGCTTCGGTCTTATGAATAGGTTATTATATGTGACTTTTACATTTATACAGTGAAATTAGTTACTTAATTTTATAACTTTTCATTTACAGTTCCTGTAATACAGTGGTCTGATGCGACACTACGAGCGGGAGTAGCGGCCATACAGAGAGGTAGAGCAAGGGCAGCGTATCCTGCGGCGGCGGCGGCGGCAGCAGCAGCGGCGTTTGCCAGACATCCAACGCCACTGGCTGGGGCTCTTCATGGGTACACACCAGTGCTAAATACTCTACCAGTAGATGGTGGCGTCTATTATGACCCTTTCCTGGCTGCTCATGCTGCAGATCCAAATAATTATAGGCTTCAGGTAACTTTTAATTAATTACAGTTTGTTAACAGTTGTTACACCAGTCTAGTTTGTTTTTCTTTATTAATTAATAACAGTTACCTAAGGCTTAAAATCTAACATCTGTAAACTTTAACTATCAGCTAAAATTCTGACTTGATGGGAATTTATTAATTGTATTAATTTTAAACCTGGAAAATATCCAAGGCTTCATCAGAAAAGCTGCAGGGCTTCACTAACTATTGCTTGCAAATAATTATTCACATTACACCTCACTAAACAACACCATGCGGTGGATAGAGAAATAGTGACAAGAAAGTGAGGTTGGATAGGACACCCTTAGGAACTCTGAGAATAAATAGTAAATTATTGTTTAGATTGGAATCGGTGAGGAAAACGAAGAGTTGGCAGGCCCATTCATACATGGCGTCATTGTCAAAAACTAAGAATGTTGGAACCACATGGGATGAAGCAAAGGCATTGGCGAGAAATAAAACCAGCTGATGTACTCTCTTTGAACCAGCTGATGTACTCTCTTTGAACCAGCTGATGTACTCTCTTTGGACCAGCTGATGTACTCTCTTTGAACCAGCTGATGTACTCTCTTTGAACCAGCTGATGTACTGTCTTTGAACCAGCTGATATACTCTCTTTGAACCGATTTTGTACAAAAAATGCATTTCTAAGTCGCCATTTTTAAAAATTACTACAAAATATAAATAAGATAAATTGATCACTGTGGCAATTACAAACACTATTAATGTTACAAACTGAAAGGTTACAATTGTTTCAAAGGCTAACCTGACTAAGGATGAAACACAATTGAACAAACCTCATATGTTGGTACTATGGACACTATGTGATGCTACTTTTATTAAACAATTGAAGTTTTACTATTTATCGTTAGATGGTGTGGAAGATTACGCCCATATCAAATGTCAACTTTTAATATTGTGAACTTTTCCTTTTAACTAACAAAACAGAAATCTTAAAATCCTAACCAAACTTGATGTGTCAATTTTGGAGATTTGTAATATTTATAAAATTATAATTGTAAAAGTAAATCAATTATTAATTCAGCGTATTAAATACATAAGAAAAGAAACAAAGGAAGTGGTATTTGAGTGTGAATTTCAGCCAAAGTGTTCACCGAAAGTTGCTTAAAATAATATCTTCCCAACTTTATTACAGGTGACTAGGATTATTGTACCTATATAATTGAAATGGAATAGTCAATGCTAGGAAGTAAGAGGTATGTTTCTTTTTTCAAGCTTCCTGTTAGTCAATGCTAATATTACCACCCTCTTTTGACACATTCTGGATAACTCTGAAAGTTAATTAAATAAATATATAAATAAAAATTCATTAAACCGGATCTTTCTTTTACTACTTGCTCGCTCTATTTGTTTAGACCCGTCTGCATACCTACGGGTGAGTTGTTTGTCAGCCTCTCACTATATCTATCCTATGCCTGGGGGTCATTTATGACCCTGTCAAATGGGACTATGAAGTCCAGTTTAGCTGGCATTTGATATGTTGGTTTGACGAGTGACTCCAATGGAATAATTTTCAGGATCTTAAAGTGGTCAACCAAGTCTCCTAGTTTAAATTTGTCCGCTTGAAATAGTCTTGAGGCACTTAGTGCTGTCTCCCTCTTCACACATCTGCAGTTGAGGAAGATTCAGCCTCTGCATTTTTTGCAATTTGCTTTGTGTTGAGGCTTGTTTCATTTTTGGCCATCATACTATAGATGCATATGTGACCATGGGTTTAACCACAGTTCGGTATATCCAATATACCATACTGGGGTTCAGGCCCCAGGGTCTAAGGCAAGATCAGACTCCCATTGTGGCTCTCAAAACAGTTTTTCTGAGTGTATATTACAGATCAGTTTTTGGTCTAAGAAGATCTCTAATTAATTTCGTTGGAAAATTGTACTGGTATTCCATTCAGGGTGGGCGCTTTTAAATTTGGTTTCCTTCTGTTCACGAATGAGACAAGAACTCCCTTATGAGGATTGACATTAGACTCCTCTATCCCACACCAGTTCCTCACTATATTAAGGGCTGTTTGCATGAAGCTGGATATTACAGCATCATTACTATTATGACAATATCATCTGCATCTCCTTGGACTATAAATCCTGCTCCGCTCAATGTAGTCATAAGTTTATCAACAGCGAGCGACCACAGCAGAGGTGATAGCACTCCTTCCTGAGGACAACCTTTTGTCGTCTTCACTGTTGCGTTGGTTTCATTTGCAGTAGTTGTGATAACACGACTTTTTAGCATTGACTCAATCCATCTGACAATGGGGAATTCCACTTCCTTTTCTTGTAGGGCCTATTTGATGGATTGATGAGGTGTTGGCAAAGGCACCCTCTATGTCATTGAATCCACTAAAGGCTACTTCTTTGGCCACAACAGTTTTTTCTGTACCCCTCACTGAACAGTGTAAGGCATCTAATGGAGCAGTTTTCTTGTGAGGGTTTCACTTTTAATGTACTGATAGAATGCCTTCTCCATGGTCTTTAGGAGAAAGGATGTGAGGCCAATAAGGTGGTAGGACTTTGCTTGGTCCATAGGTCGACGTCCTGTTTTTGGTATAAACACCACATTTGGCTCTCTCCATGCCTGCGGAATATAGCCTAGGATTAAACTAGCTCTGAAAATTCGTTGCAGGTTGGGTTTTAATATGTGAAAACCTCTAGCAAGGCTGGAAATATACCGTCTTTGCCAGGGGATTTATAAGGTTTACAGAGGTATCCACGGTTGGTACTAAATGATAACATATAAATCTAAATTATAAAATTATAGATTGTTGGGGCCTTAAATTCAAAGCCTAGTGAGATATTGGCAAATATGTATCTTATATGCATGATATTATTATTATAGGTTCTACGGACCTTTCTAAATAATTTTCCAATGATTTAGTTTCAAAACAGTTTATGTTGATAATATTTTTTGTTAAGGTAACATTAAATTAATATTAGAAAAGTATCTACTGTAACTGTGTTTCAAAGCTCTTTAGACAAATATTCCTATTTATCAAACAAAACCAGTTTGACAATAATGGCATTTTACCACAGATTTTTCCAGTAATACTGTATATTAGGGGCCAACCGGATTTCGATTTTTTATTTTATTTTTAGAAACATGCTTAAAACCACTCCAGTATGGATAAGCAACCATAAAAGCTACGGGACTCAGAGTGAACAAGGGTGCTCTGGTGAGAGGAAAAATTTCAGGGCGCAGAAACTGAGATAGTAATGAATTTTCATATGAAGACACCTTACAGTGTTGTTGATGTGTTGTCGCAGGTATATTCTGCTCTCATTCAACTGTTGTAGTTTTTCAGTGGAAAAAATATAAGCGTTTGATACCGTTGTTTAGGGAAAGTTTTTCTTTATCTATTAATGTGAAAATTGGAGTGATAGACATTGTTATTTGGATTGTTGTGGCTGAATTTGAACGTATAGAGAAAAGTTTTTGTATTGGGATTATCAGAAGAAAAGCTAAGATTGTTTTGTGGTTTAAGAAATTGAATTTCTCTTTCGCTGATATTGCCATTTATAGATATTATAAATAAATAAGAAAAATTGGTAAATAATTGTTTCTCATGCAAAATTGATCTTATACAGTATGATCAAAAACAAATATTAATTTGTGACTATTTCCAGGCTAAGTTTTGTATACAATGTTCCAAACTAACTAGCACAGAGGTTAGAGCTGTGCAACTGTCTCAGAGAATCTTGATATTGCCTGTAATATTTGTACACAGGAAATAAAAAACTGATGACCAAAGCAAATAATGCTGAGGTTGTTACTCCACGAAATGATATGGAATCCTCGTTGGATCTGTTTAGAAGGGAAACCATATCGATGATTTCACAACTAAGCAGTGAGGTGAAAAATCTAACAGATTCAAATAGGGAGCTTGTGAGTTTGGTTTCTCCAATGTTGTAAACTGGTAGTACCAAAAACACTTTAAGGAATTCTTCATCCATGAATAAAATCGGTAAACAAACAATTATAAACAATAGTACAAAAACAGTAGAACAAACTAATTCTGCTGATGAGCTACAACATCGAAAAGTCACGGAAAAAATTTATCAGAGTTTGCTAAGATTGTTATCGGTACTGGAAATACTCAGTCAAAAGATCAAATTCTGAGAACAGCACCAAAACGAAATCCAACTAGTCAAAAAGTAGCAATACACGTTACTCGACTCCATCCAGAGACAACTGAAGAAGAGTTGAGTAACTACGTAAAGAATAATTTTCAGCTGACCGCTGAGATAGAGAAACTTCCTTCGAGATATCCAACAATCTATAGTTCATTCAAAGTTTCTACTACCAAGCCTTGTCTTAAAAAGTTGCTGAATCCTGACAAATGGTGTGAAGGTGTTGCTGTCAGAGTATTCAGGGAAGATAAACTGAGGGGAGTTGGTGAGGAAAACGGAACACAAAGGTAAAGATAGGGGAAAAACCGGCAAGAGTTTACTCAAATGATCCCTCAATAATGATAAAATTATATTATCTAAATGTACGTGGACTGAGGACGAAATTAAGCGATCTTTTACTGGCTACGGAGAAATCGGAGTATGATCTGATTATCTTTACAGAATCTAGACTTAATGAAAATTTTTTTTGATATTGAAATAGGATTGGACGATTTTTTTGTGTATAGATGTGATAGAAATAAAAATTCTAGTGTACATAATTATCTAGGCGGTGTTTTAATAGCTGTGAAGTCATTGATTCCATCTGTAGAACTGTCTCTTAATGAAGAAACTATTGAACACAAAATGGTTATGATTTCATGGGATTCATTGGCGATTTTGATAAGTCTTGTTTATATTCCTCCTGATTCATCAGTTGAAATATATGAAAAATATGTCTCTAGTGCGGAAAATGTTTTGAGTTTAGTTAGTTATGACTATGTTTTAATAGCTGGAGACTTCAACCTTCGTGAAGTAAATTGGTTAAATGATGAATATGGATCAATGGCAGGTGGGCATGTGTCTCAGAAATGTAAGATTATATCGGATGTAGCTGCTTACTGGGGACTGTATCAGATTAACTCTATTAGTAATATTTTTGGAGACTATTTGGACTTGGTTTTTTCTAATATAGTGAGGTTCAATTATCAGCTGCTGAACCATTTCTGAAATTAGATAAGTATCCATCCCGCGCTGGAGATAAACTTGGAAGTCTTTAGAAACAATCTTGATTTAATAGACTATGACTACTTATATTATAATTTTGATAGGACAGATTTCATTAGCATCAATTATTATTTATCTAATGTTAATTGGGATATTTTAGATTCTGAAAACCTCAATATAATGATAGATCGGTTTTATCATGTTCTCTTTGTAGCCATTGATTTGTTTGTTTCCAAATGTAGAACTAGAAATAGAAAGTTTCCACACTGGTATTCCGCAGACTTGAGACAACTTGTTATTGACAAAAAAATAGCACACAAAAATTATAAGATTAGCAACTCTCAATATCATTATAGTATTTTTAGTAGATTAAGAGAACAATGTAAAAAAGATTTGTTATAATGAATATATAAATAATATTCAAACAGCCATAAACGTAAATAGTAAAAGTTTTTGGAGATATGTTAGATCAAAGCAAAACAAATTCGATATTCCTAAAGTAATGAAATATAATGACACCCAGATAGATGATGTAGATAAAATTGTTGACTCATTCTCAGATTTTGTTGGGTCAGTTTATAACAATTATAACAATAGTGTTTCTATAGATTGTAGTGAAGAGTTCTCTCACAATGCGATCACGGGTATAATGAGGGTAGAAATAGTGAAAGTTTTTGATGCCATTACGCAGCTTGATCATAACTTAGGTGCTGGTCCAGATTTGATTCCTGTATGCTTTTTGAAGCAATGTAAATATATCTTGTTGGATATTCTTGCTAAGATCTTTAATTTGTCACTACAGTTAGGTGTTTTCCCAAATGCTTGGAAGATATCGTTCTTGGATCCCCTCCATAAAGAGGGTGACATATCTGATATAAAAAACTACAGATCTATAATAAAGAATAGTTTAATTCCTAAGATATTTGAAAATATTGTAATGAATAAACTAAAACCGTTCGTTGAAAGACAGTTAACTTTAAAACTACACGGTTTCGTTAAAGGTAGATCCACTGTTACAAACTTACTAATATATGAACATTAATTGTCTCAAGTCCTTGAGGAGAGGTCCAACTCGATGTGATATATACTGATTTTTCAAAGGCTTTTGATAAGATAGATCACCGAATCTTATTGATAAAGCTGCAAAAATTTAGAATTTTTGGAAATTTGTTGGTCTTCTTGTCTAATAGAAAACACATAGTTAAGATAAAAAATTATCTATCTAAAGAGATCGATGTGACTTCGGGTGTGCCACAGGGCGGCCATCTCTTACCATTACTCTTTAACATATTTATCGATGATGTGACTCTGTGCTTTGAATATGCAGATACACTTTTATATGCAGACGATCTGAAGATGTTTATTGAGATTAAAACTCCTGAAGATAATTTGAAATTACAGGCAGATATAGATAATGTGGCCCAGTGGTGTAGGAATAATAATATGTTTGTAAATAAGAATAAATGCTACTGTATACAGTTTTCTACATCTAGAAATATTTCAAACTTTGATTATAAAATGAAAGATACTGTCTTAAAAAAAGTTGATCAAATAAGGGACCTGGGAGTATACTTTAGTAGTGATTTGACATTTGGTAATCATATTGAATTAATTACAAATAAATCCTTGAAAATGCTGCGATTTTTGAAAAGAACATTGACAGACTTCTCCGAAGTAAACTGTTTAAAGTCTGTGTACTGTGCATATGTCAGATCTGTGCTTGAATACGGCAGCATTGTTTGGTCGCATTTCTATTAGAGACATAAAGATCAACTTGAAAGAGTCCAAAAAAGATTTCTTAAGTTTGTGGCATATAAGATGGGTATCATAACTGACCAAATTGATTACTTACAACTTTATTATCAATTAAATTTGAATACTATCGAACAACGAAGGGTTAATTTTGACCTTTGCTTTTTATATAAATTGCTGAATGGTGTTGTTGATTCTCCTGACTTACTAGCAATGATTAAGTTTAGTGTTCCTTCCAGAGCCTTAAGACACCATGATCTATTTAATGAGAGGTTCTGTCGTGTCAATTATACTTTTCATTCCGCAGTTCCTGGAATCTGTAGAAATGCTAACAAATATTGTGAAAAAAATTGATATTTTTTTTTGTAAGCTTAGTTGAATTTAAAAGAGCGTTAGAAAATAATATTTTTTAGATCTATATTATTAACTTGTTTGTAATTGATTTGATTTTTGATTGTAAATTAATTTGTGAATTGGCTCAGACCGTTAATAAATTATTATTGTTATTATTATTATTTTACACTATTGATACGGGATATTACTAAAATTAATACTTTAAATTTAAACAGACCTTGATGATCGGTTTTAGAGTTTTTGAGAATTTTTTGAAAGTGTTACTATCTATATCTTCCAATTATCCAAAAATATTTTAATTTTGTGTTCGACAATGCACAAACTCTATTTTTTATGAAGCTAGAAAAGTAAAATTTGGTATATCTAGGTATGCTGGAAAAGAAAGTATCTGCCAAATTATAAACATGGCCAGTATTTTTCCTTTTTAATTGCCTGGATGATTTCGTTTTATCCAACCTAATTGAACCGCTTTTTCCAACAAAAAATGTTTTTTAAAAACAAATTCTTGTTAGTGAATTTTCTTAATAAAAATTCACTAATATCAACAATAAAAAATATCTGCTGAAAACTATAATTTTTGATTCAAAGGTGACCAAGTTATTCAGGCGTTTTAAAGATAAATGAGAGCTGGGTCGAAACATATGAAATCTGGAAACTGTTGTTTCTATAAAATATTAAAGTGAAACAAAAAATATATATGTTAGTTGGGCTTCCGGCGTTTCAGCAGCCTATCTGTCGTACACGTTGCTGCTTGGCCAACAAGACTATATAACGAGTGTTTTTTCGCGTGATGTTATATCCGTAGTGTATAGGTAAACCATTAATCTTTTCACTATATGCTGTATTTTTAAAATGTATTGAATCTCCCAGTTAAAAACGATAACTTTTACAATCACATCATTTTTAATTTCATGCCTCTGTCACTCTGACGTCATGCGAGAGCGGGTTGTATGTACTTTACTTTCACGTTCGCGCATTTACATGGTGTTGGCTGAGACTTCTTTAAGGCAAGCTGGGATAGTATGTTTTACTTGTTACTTTTATTGTTTGCTCCTGTGGTATGTATCAATCTACGCCGGGCAGCTAACTACTCCATCTTCGTCAGGCATTCGACTTTACCAACTTCAACTTCAAAAATATTTTTGCGTATTTTGGGTGAAAAAAATCTCTGTTAAGCTGATTTACGAACTCGTCCGCAGTCTTAACGAAATGAAGATATGTGCCAAGTTTTCTTCAAATCAGCTGAGTATTTTTTGAGTTATCGCTCATATATATATATATATATATATATATATATATATATATATATATATATATATATATATATATATATATATATATATATATATATATATATATATATATATATTATATACACATACATATACATCATACATACATATAAAAATTCAAATGGACCTTGGATATGGGTTCTAAGCGCCCCAGTTCGTGCTCTTTGAAAAAAAAACGAAAGTCTTTCCATCGTTACACACATCTTAATTTTCATTAAGAAAATTCACTAATAAAGAAGGAGCGTTGACAAAAACAGCTTAGTTGGACTTCTATAAGCAGCCTTCTTCATATTTTGCATCAACATTTCCTCTTAACAATGTGCTCCCCCCTCCAGCATGCCTATTGGCTATAGGTAACTCAGTTTGCTTAGGGGTTGAAGGTACAACTTTTTTTTGTCATTTATGTACAAAAGACCCTACCAACCAGGCCTGAACGACCTGGCCTAACTTTACCTGACGAACAAGACGTTGGACACAAGACAGCAAAAAAATGCGTTAATAAACAAAAAAATTTAAAATGTTAGGCTAAACTTACTGTATGTGACAGGCAACAAATTCATAATGTCAATAACTCGGTCACAACAGATTCCCAGAATGTGAAAACGAATTTCCACAACATGAAAATAGTAGCAAGAATGCATATATAAGGTAATAAACTTATCTATCAGCAGTTGATTTATCTAAAACTAGTTGACCCCTTATATGCAAGATCACCATTTATTCAGATACATTCTACATGAGTAAAGATTGGAACTGAGCACTGATAAGTACAATTTGGAGAACCCAATTGATTATAATACTGCTTTCTGATCCGTTTACTCATCCCCTTGATAACGTTAACTTTGTTAGCAGAACGATCGTCGGGTCAGAAAACTGTATTGTGATGAATTGGGTTCTCCAAATTGTACTTATTACATTCTACATGTTCAAGAACCATTTACAGAATGCAGTTCATAAAATAAACAACATAATTAAAACCCAAAATGTATATATGAGAGCAGATGCTGATGTTTCGCTTCTATATATTTAGAGGCTAGGAACAATTAATTATTTATATTCTTTAACATAATCACACAAAGTTGTTTAGAAGGGTTGTTGTATACTATATGCTGAGACAAACCAGTTGCTTCTGCTATCTGCCTGCTCCTAATGTGTCAGTCATACAGAACAAGATCATGGATTTTTTAATCATTTTCTTGTTCAGGTCTGTGTGTGTGGGTTTGCCTGTATATATGTATGTATGTTTGTACACATAAAATCCTTGTAACTATGAAATAAAGTGTGTAACAAACCAGCCAGACTGAATTACTTTAAGATGTATTCTTGTTTTTTTATCTTTTATTTTTGCTATATAGAAAGTCATTAGTTCAACCAATATATAATTTTTTAATTTTTGCTACTTTTCTTTTCATTTAATGTATTGAATAATATGTTTATAATTTGCAGGCTGCAGCGGCAGCAGCTACACCATTGTTAAAGACTCCCTTGTCAACTGCACAGCAAGCAAGTTATGCGGCGGCAGCTACGTACACTGCTGTAGCTGCACGTTATGGAGCAGCTCAACCAGTGGCTGGTTATGCAGCTGTAGCTGGTTATGGTCGAGACTATGCAGATCCATATTTAGGTCATGGCATTGGACCTATGGCTGGATATGGCGTAAGTTGACAACCCAATGAAAAATGAAGTTATAGTTTTTAGTAGCTATTATTTCTGAACATCAACAGATCTGAGTTTGACATGATTAAAAGGAATTTGGAATTAAAAAGTTTTTTTACCACACAATACACTTAATTGTTAACCCTATGCGATTCGACTCCTTTAAACCATCTTCAGCGGTTAAAGGCTATTCCTGTTTTTGATTACAGAAAAATGTGCTGTATGGAATGTTGTCAAAGTTTTAATTTTCATCTATTGTCTTCAGATTTCCAGACGAAAATGACATTGAATAAGAGAACAGAAGAATCTTCAGACTTGAAGCAGCTGGAGGATGAATATAGACGACACATATTTTTTATTTTTATTAAAGCCTTTAACCCCTGAAGATGGCTCAAAGGAGCTGATATGCGTAGGGTTAATAATTAAATGTATTGTCTGGTAGAAAAAGCTTTCTTAATTCCAAATTCCTTTTAATTATGTTTTCAGTAGCAGTGATAAATTTTGTTGTCAAAATATTATATTGTTGAATACAATATACCAAGTTAATAAGCATTTGCATTTGTTAGGTGAATTTAGCACATACTGTAAAGTGTACTTTGAAATTTAGGGTATCTATCTTCCAGATTTTTTTATTCCTATTCAGTAATTTGATCGAACAAGAAAAATTAATACAGGTACACAGATGGCAGTTTTGAAGAAATCTTTTTCGCTTTGTTGCACATCCAGTGTGTCTTTTGCAGGTATTCCCAATTATGCCAGCAGTTTCATAAGGATAACTTTTAGGCCCTACTCTCAATTCACTTCATGTCGATCTATAGCTTTTGTAATTTGTCTACAATGATTTAGATTATGTAGCATTAAGAAGATTAGCTTTGTGTTAAAGTATTTTTTTCACTTAATGCATAAATGCAAAATATTTTGTATGTAAATTTATATATTACATTTTTTGCATTTATTATCGTTTCAGGCTGCTGTATATCGAAGTGGATACAACAGATTTACACCCTACTGAACATATCTGCAGCTCCATGCGGCCTATAATTCAATACTCAGAAAAACTCGTCTTGTGTACGTAGCACAAAAGAGCACAAAACAAGAGCCAAAGAGCTGTAACTCACTAACGTAAGCCCTTGTGATAGCAAGCTAACCCAGCTCTCTCGTTTAGTTAAGTTTTAGTTAGTTTACTAGATTTAAGTTACTTCCACTCTCTTATATAACACAACAGAAGTTTTTTTTTTATTACTCTTATTGCTTTAAAAAATACTCGAGTACATTATTTTTGCAAATGACATCAATTTGTGCATGGTATATTTTGACTATATATTTTTTGTTGTTGTCTAATTAAGTTCTGCAAGCAGTTATGTATTATGTTGTTGTATTTGTTTTTGTAGTTATTGATTTATGATACGTAATAATATATGCCATAATAATTTCATACGTATACTTTTAATGTCTGTTATTTTTAAGACAGTAGTTTTTTTGTTAATTATTTTTGTTTAAAGTGAAGTCTACTACTTGATCTGAGGGGATATATCCAAAAGATAAGTTGTACAACAGCTGTTTTGTTAAGAACGTTAGAGCTATTTAATATGAAAATAGTTTATAATTATTTTTTATAATCTATGAAAAACCCCAGTTATGTAGGTATTTTCGAATGATATAATAGTAACGTCTAAAAAAGCTATTGGTTAATATTGTCTTACTTTGGATTCCTTTTAGCATATTTATCACAAGTCTTAAAACAAAAGAAAACAAATATTTTTTATATTTAATTTAAATAAAGGTTATCCATAGTAACCAACATTTGAAATGGGTTCGAAACAAAATAATGTCTAGTCATAGAGTAAAAGAGTTAATTATTCCATATGATTAGTCATTCCAATACTGTTTTATATGAACAGAGAACAACTTACTGCAGGTATAAAAAGTGTATTTTTACAGAAAAACACAAGAACCCATAAAATTCTTGGCCACAACAAAACTTTAGTTATTTGTGCTAATGGCAGTAGCTACTGGCTAGATAATTGAGAAAAGCATGTAACCAATTTAAGCGTCATAACCAAAAATTAATAAATACATTTTCTGTTCTTTTACATTTTACCATAGCTTTTTTTTTGTTTATTTCGCTACCATAAACACACTTCTTGCATCACAACTTTTCTTCGTGCCATGTAAGTTTCCTTAATCAAATAAATCCATATGCACAGCGGCGGTGTCATGGTAGATTGGTCTGTACATAGAAATATTTCCGTTCTGATACATTAATGTGTCGACTTTAATAGTCTACATCACGGATTACATAATTTTTGAGTGAATTTTCCAATTTTATGATAGACTAGTTTTTGAAAATAATTTAATGTGTTGCCCTTTATTTCTAAAAATTATGTTACAAATAAATTCATAAGAAAAATAAGTATTTATTTATTTGCTTTTTTTTTATTGAAAGAAATCAAATAACTGTAGAAATAAGCGAGTATCTATTGGTACAATAACAAACTGTCACTGCTGTGTTATCAGATATGTAGCTTATATCAGTTATTTCTTACAAATCAATACTGTAGCTTGTAATAATTAACAAAATCAGATAACTCTTTAGTAGTAGATATTAGAAAAAAACACTGGACATGTTTTGTATTTACATAAAATGGAATCAAAATACAGCCATTGTTTCTAAAGGGTATTTAGAGAAGTATCCCGATACAAAAATCCAGCTGTACAATGTTCAAAAAATTGCAGTGAAGCTATTGGAGGATAAAGATTTGAATTAATTTGTTTAAACAAGCGAGTTTTTAAGCCCAATCTAGATCTGATTTTAGATTTCAAGCAGCTTAGAATTCTTTATATTTTATACCATTATATTTTGTCGATATTGCCAATTAATGTCATGTGTCTCTAAATACTCTTAACAAGCAATGACATCAATTTAAAACATGTCTTAACTTTTCTTATTACTGAACAGTCTACCTTTGCTAATTATCACAACCCACACCATTGATTTGTAGAAAACAACCACTGCAAACTATACGACCCTGCTGTAATAATAGTTAATGACTGTTCCACAACAGATGAACTCCATTCCACCCGAAAAAAATAATAAAGTTTTCAAAAAAAAAAAGGTAATGCATCTAAATATGAACAAAATTTAATATGGCATCCACACAAAACAAGGTGACTGCTTAAAAGTTAAAATATTTTGCAAAACAAATGTGACCAGTCGATTTTGCGTATTTTTTTAGATTTTTGTTCTCTGAAAAATATGAACTATAATAAACTTTTAAGGTAAATTGAAAAAATTGCACATTTTTGTTTACTTTGAATAACTTCAGAATTATTTCGGAATTTTACATATCAAAAACCAAACATGGTATCACCTTAAGAACTGCAATCTGTCAAACTATTAATAATAATGGAGATGACTGTAGTAAGCCAACAAAAATTGACATCCTGTTCAATGAGTCTCAATGAGTTCCATCAAATTGTCTGTAATAATGCTCGGCCTTCTTACACTCGAATTGAATTGGATTACTGGATATTTTTAAAGTAATGACCAACAGCATACAACACTTGTTTCAAAATATTGTGATTTCTTCTGTAAATGTAATATATCAAAGATGTCAAATAATTTATAGCTAGTTGTATAAACTTACAAATTGTATCTGAACAAAACTATTAAACGGATTATATTATTTAAATGTTTTATTTGTTTTTTTTTATATTATAAAAGGAGCTTAGATCTGAATAGTGCCATAAACAATGTATATTAATAATATTTTACCTATTAGAATATAATGGGACATTTTGCTTTATTAAACCACTTACTGTCTAAAATACAAACATCACAAAACAATCTAAAGCTAGGTACAGGAACATGTGAATTGCAAAACCTATTCCTATTGGTTCATTTTAAATAATATAATAGGAAGAAGTTTTACAGTTCGCATGCATATGAAGGTAGCTTAAGAGAGTTATCATAATCCAATACTAATCATTTTGTCAATTAAATATTGTTTTTCTTTGTATTCCAAAAATTGTACCATCTAAAAAAAGTGATGATAGTACACACACAAATGAGAGTTTAATAATAAAAGTTAGAGCTATAATGACATAGCCTGTCAAATATCAGGAATTTTCTTTTATCTGCTTGTTAAATTGAAAAAAAAGACCTAATATAACATCGTTGTATCGCTTAACTTTCTTTGAATTCCGTAAAAAATGTATCAAGTTATTGCATCCACTTGCAGTGATTTTATTATTGTCATGAATAATACCATAAGTACAAAGAAATACGAAGTTTCAAATCATAAAATTCTTTAGTATCTTGAGATTGTTAGGTATTAAGCTGAAGAGTTGATCCAAACTTGAAGATTTTAGCCTAAACAAACAGAAAGGGTATATTTAAAACAGAATTCAGAAGATGTGCACCTCTTCAAGCTAAAATGTCCAAGTCTGCAATCATTCCATGCTTTACTCATTAATTTAAGGTAGCATAAGAACAAAGTAAAGCTTAGTTATGGATGCAGATACTGGTTTCTCCACAAAAAAACATACTGTATGAACAAGAGATTAATTTGAATTAATGAATATTGGAACTAGATGTTGGGGAAAAGTTAGAAAATACTGTATTTTCAAGTAATACACCTTTTTTTATTAATGTATTAGCAAAAAGCCTCTCATACAAAAAGTGTAAGTTTATTTTCGGTTAAAACATATATGTAAATTTATTTTGATCATTAACTCGAGTTATCATCACCCTCAGCTAAATTGTATGATATAAACAGACATCCCAAAATTTTCAATTCCCAGTAAAACTTTTATCTTTTTCAAATACGTAAGAGTATTACCCAATTTTATTTCTGAGAGGACAATAATGTTTAAAAGATTTTAATTTTTGAGCTACCTATTCACTTGTTAGAGGGAAATAGATAATTCTAAACATTATCGAAGGTGATTGGGTAGAAACATGAGAATTTGAATGTCTTCAGTGGACTTTAATTATTTGACCCTTAATATATTCACAAATTGTAAGCTACAATCTTAAGCTTCTTTGTTAAAGGTACGTTGTTTACCAGAATTTAGTTAAACACTACTACAACTACTTTTGTGAAACTCAGTTCAGTACAAGATAATTTCAATTTGATTGAATGTTTTGCTACTGCAAATCTACCTAGTTTTGATTCATCCCCTGTTCAAACGAAACTTGCTGGTGAAACTATCGTTAGGATTAAAATTTCATTGTAATAAATTGGCTTTCTCTTTTTAGTTGTTATTGTTTACCACATCTCCCAAGTTTGTCATACCTAATGAAATAGGCTGGCATTTAAAATTATTTTGCTTTAACGATAGGAATTCTATTAGGTTTCCAGAAGATTTGTCTTAAATTTATCATAACTGGAATCAATATTTTCTAGTAAAAAAAA
The DNA here is from genome assembly GCA_964006375.1 of Tillus elongatus. NCBI lineage: Eukaryota > Metazoa > Arthropoda > Insecta > Coleoptera > Cleridae > Tillus > Tillus elongatus. The sequence continues at coordinate 106,956,370 of OZ023265.1, forward strand.
TGGATTTAAAATGTTTCTGTCAACAGCAACCAATTAAAATATTTAATAGTGGTGTTAGTATAATGATTAACTGATATATAAAGTATACTACCAAATACTTATATATAGCTGTACATTTGCACTACACCAAATGCACTGCCAAAATTAAAAGTGGAAACTGCAGCTCCTGTAGGTGCTATATTTAGCTGCAGTATGTACCCCGTAATGCCGAAATAATGTTTTATGTTACTTTATCATACCAACAATTTTGTCCGGATTGGGTTTTTCTAATATGTATCCCTTTGCAATGACATATTTATGTTAAATTTTAGCAGCTGCAATACATGCTAAAATAACTAAATCTGGATAAAAATTGTGTTGCAGATTGAAATAACATTAAATATTGGTATATGAGATACATACTCGAGTTGATTTTTTCCTGCTGCCAAGTTATTAGAAGTTTTAACTCTTGTTTGATATTTTTCCCACAATTTCTGGAAACAAGTTGTTGCTAAAAACTAGGAAAACTAATATGATGTATTCTACAGCCCATGTCACCTGTCACTACTAATCAATGGTAGATGATTGTTAAAGTTAGATCTGTACAATTATGCTGGCTGCTCTAGTTTTAGGACATCCCTAAAAGGTCGAGATGGGGCTAGTTACTCAACTAGTCCCATCTCAACCTTTTAGGGACACTTCTAGTACTTATCCGGTTTATATAAACAAATTCTAACAAGAGGACACAAACCCGAAGTCCTAGAACTAGAGCAGCCAGCATAATTGTATTGTAAGGTAAGCTTCTCTGTATTAGAAATATGCCTGTTCCAATACACAGTCACTGAAAAGGCTGCCCGCCCTTAAACAACTTTTCTCTGAATACCTTGAGTTTTTACTGCTATAATTGCAAGTAGATGAATGCACATTGTTTTTCTTACAATGGTGTCATTTTTTATACTCATGTCACTAATTTTTTATTGCCTTTGATACAACAAAATATCTAAAACAAAACTATGTGCTCATAAAATGTTGACATTTATGATTTATTTAATAAAATAGTGTCTTCTAAAAATTGCACTTCATCTAGGCTCAGAATGTATCTGAAAAGAAAAATTTTGAATATACTTGGAAATAATTTCAATTTATGTTGGTTTAATTTATCCACGCTTAATGTTTGTCTTACGTAATTAAACATCCTATTGAAAAAGAAACAGTGTTTGTAGATTATCATGTCAAGCTGTTGAAATAATGATGTGTATTTGCTCATTTTGTCTATTAATTATTGTTGTATAAGTAGAGTGGAAACATAGTGGTTAGTCTATAATTTTACTTTATATTTTGATACTCTTTGTTTTAGAAATGTAACCATACATTACATATCGATACTCTCTTATATAAGCTCTCTGTTGATAGACAGTAAAACATTAAAAATTTTCATAAATAGCTTTCAACTAGGATGTGTTTTCAAGTGATATTAGTACAAGTTATTAATTTTTATGAACTTGTTACAGTATATGTATTATTACACAAATGAGAATTAAGATTTGTAATATTTCTTTTTATACTTTAAATTATGCTTATATGTAATAATTTGTATGTTTATAAACTTCATCATGGACGCACATAATTCGAACAATAGGAAACACATCCATTTTAAAGCCAACAACTTCTAGTCTTGTATATATTAAAAGTTCATACAATTTTTAATTTAGACCTCGTCTAATAAAACATCTCCACATTGTTGTAATTTGATATGCAAAATTATTCAGCTGCAAAGTACACTGTTTTTTTTAGGTGTATTTAGCAACATTATCCATTATTTTAAACAAACAGTTTTGCATATCAGATACATATAGAAACATATTAATTGTAGGGAACATATTCAGATTACAGTGGAAAATTATTCTGTTACATTTATACCTGAGATCATGCAATAAACTTATTTCATATTATTACTTCATAAAATAAAGTGTTCCATTAAAACTGTGTCCACGTTACTTTGTAAAACCAGCCCATTCTTAAAATAAATATTGAAATGTACAGGTTTGAGTTCACCATTGGTTATTGTTTTATTTATTTGTCCCTTAGCCCCTTGCACCATCTGATTGTTCTCATTTGAATTTGTTGTACATGTTGCTTTCTTACAATTAATTGTATAGATATCTCGAACTAATACAGTTACTGAAACAAATAAATAGGGAAATGGTGCAGTTAGTCAACCACATCAAAATGGCAGTTTGGAAACGTGAAGAAAAATCAAGGACTTCTGGATAATAATAATCAGAATCGCAGTTTATTTATAAAGAAAAGAGGAATACAATTTAGATATTCTATAATCATAAACTGAATAGACACACAGTCAGATAAGCATAGGTTGTTTGTGACAATAATAAAACCTGTTTATCAATTATCTCTGCATACCACAAATTTTATATGCGGTTGACATAAAAATCTTGCACTTGAATCAAATCTTGACTGATTCGTTACAAAAATGCCTAAGATCGTAGAATAGTGCATCACCAATAAACAGGAGCTTAGTGCTAAGAAATGCAAATGACCTTTTCAAGTAAGAAGATTTCTATTTCTCATCCCTACAATATTGGTAATCAGTTTCTTGAAAAGAGTCTAAAATTACTGACTTAGGTGTAACCTTTGATAGTAACCTGCACTTTCACCATCACATTGCACCTTATTTCTTCAGCAATTAGAAGCCTTGACTTTCTAGTGCGGAGCTCCAGTGCTTTAGACATACTGATACAATATGTGCACTCTATAATGCATTTGTGCTACCTAAATTAGAATATGCGAGAATATGCTGGTCTCCCTTATAGTATTGTTGAGTTCATGCTGGAATGGGGCGAGCGTAGATTCCTCAAATACAAGCTTTTCTGAGTGGAAGCTACCCTGAACAAGGATATCTCCAGGATATTTTGTTGGCTGATTTAAATAGGAGTTCACTAGCTGACCGAAGATCTCTTGCAAAAATAACATTTAATAACTTAATTCATGGCTGCATCGATTCACCTAACCTGTTAAAACAGTTAACTTTTTATGTCCCATATCCTGGTCCTAGTTTACTATCCAATCCCGCATTCCACCTACCCATTCCAAAAACAAGGGTTCTAAAGATCACCTTTATACACAAGTATGGAAGCGTGCAATAGTCTCTGATGACATCTTCACGCCTGGTAATGTAAGGACTTTTATAGTTGCTATTTACGACGATTTAGAATGTTGCTCTATAACATGAGTCTTGTTTTCTTATTTTATAGCTGTTACAATAAGCCTTTTTTTGTTTTATGGTTTATATTATGTAATACGGAGATGCTTTCTCTGTTTAAAATAAATAATCTAACACATCATGACAACAGTCCAGTTAAAATTCACATGACATCTCGTGAGAATTAGTGTGTCTGTGGCCACAATAACTAGAACAAATTGAGATATCGTCTTCAAATTTGGTATACAGTTAGCACCCGACAAACGAACGGTTCAGATTGTTTTTGGGTAAAATCGCTCCAGGGGGTAGGGGATGATGTGAAAATTGACATTTTTTTGTTAAAACTCAAGTAATGTAATGTTTTAGGGTTTGTTTATTAGAAAACTTTAAATTTCATCAAACGTCTGGTATTCTGTGCTAAAATTAAATTAGGGGTTGAATGTGTGGGGGTGGAATATCGGTGACAGAAATTTCGAATTTTGTTGTTGCTATAACGACATAAAGTCTCTAAAAATATAGAAAACTTGATTCTGGAATGAACATTCTTTGTGTGTCAGCCTGTACGTCTGTTAGTTGGCGCAATAACTTTGGAAGGAAATGAGATATCATCTTCAAATTTTGTATCCAGTTAGCACCCGACAAAGGGAACACTTCGAATTGTTTTTCGGTAAGATCGCTCAGGGTGTATGCGATAAATGAGGGGTGATTGGTGAAAATTGGCTTTTTTTTCGTCAAAACTTGAGTAATATAACGTTTCACAAGTTTATGGGTACAGGAATATGAATATTTTCTTTGTGTTCAAGTCATGGACCCTAAATTCGTTTCATGAGAATGCCTTTCTGAGGAGAGTACATTATCACAGCTATGTGGAAGTTGTGATTCATTTTGCAGCACTATTTATTCTTTGTGGTTTGCTTGTGGATTTGTGTTATAAAAATTGTGTTTTTTTAAAAAGTAAAAATATTTTAAATATCATGCTCTACATAAGAGCAGACAAAAACAATCTTTGAGCTGCCAAACCATCCAGGTATCTGTACCCATTATGATGGGCAATAGTCAAGAAATTTACGCAGTAAAAAATTATAATCATCCCCCAGAGCAATTTTACACAAAAACAGCCTAGACCATTCGTTTGTCAGGTGCGAACTGTATGCCAAATTTGAAGACGATATCTCAATTCGTTCTAAAGTTATTGTGGCTACAGACACACAAAAGTTTTTGTTCCCAAATCATGTTTACTATACGTTTCGACACTTTTAATGACGTTAAAGTGAAAAAAAAATTCGGAATTTTTATCACCGATGCCATACTTCCGATGTGGAAGTGGTAAAATTTGGTCTCCTAAGCTGACCACAATTGCATGTCGCAATAGTCATAGCCCCATACTTATTTAAATTAAATTGGAACATGCCATGACTGCACTCAATCAAAAATGTAACTAATGCATTTTGTATAAGCATTAGAGATGTTAAAGCTTTGAAATTCCAAACTGAACCAAAGCTTTGATACTTCTACGTGCTCATTTGGAAGAAAGTGTAAACCTAGAAGTGACATCTTAAAAAAATGTAAACTTGGAAGTAAATTGCGTAAGAGAATTTGGGCCTATCCTTGGTGACATTCAGCTAGGATTTTTTTGTACTTTAACGTCGGTGTATTTCCGCCGCGACTATGGCCAAACACCGACGTCAGTGAGCAGTTTCACCTCTCTATCCTGGAAATTTTGCTGAACCCCTGCCTTTCTGTAAGGAGGGTAGGTACTTTTCGTGCCCAATATGCCATGGACAAGTGACCGACGGCTTTACGCCCCCTCCGACAGGCAGAACATGCAGACATTCAACTTGCTCAAATACAATGTCACAACCTCTGTTGATGTTAATTTTGTAGTATGTACTGAAAGTGAAAAGGGAACACTGGGAATCGAACCCAGTATCTTTATGTGCAGAGCCACACATTCTTACCCCTGGACCACCGAGGATCTGGCCACAAGAAAGAATGTTAGATTTGAGAGGTAAGTATGTGCAAAAACCGAGCCACATCACAACATTAACCCTTCACTGAAACCAGCAATGGTGAAAGTTAATACACACGATGGGAAGTCACCATGGAAAGAGAACTTTTGTCAATTTCAAGTTGTGGCAAGCATTAACAACTGGAATGATCAGAAAAACGCAAAGTTTCTTGCTGCCAGCCTTTAGAAATGATGCAATTTTGGTTCGTCTCAACATCCCAGAACAAAAGACTCATAAACCAGGAACAAGATATGAAGTCATAAAGGATAATAATGGAAATGTATCATCAGAAAACGAAGACATTGCTAAAACATCGGAAAGCCTATCTGGAAGGGTTGTATCAAGGAGAAGAAATAAATTGTGAAGAAAATTATACAGAGGAAATAGGGAAGATCAACCAGATGATCTGGCTTGCCAATTTCAAGAGTAGAATTTGACCAAGCCCATAAAAAACGCAGCCAACGAAAACATTCTGGTGTAGAGAAAATACAAAATCTTTCAACTAACTGATCATTAAATGTTATAGATTGGGAGAACTATTCAGTAAAAGTATGTTTATTCCAAAAACGGTGATGTAATGAAGATTCTGCTAATGACAATAAAAAATAGAATAGGAAGCAAGGAGAGGGAAATATAGAGATAGATTTATTGCTTTTGCAAACCTGAAAAACAATTTGATAATGTGGATTGAAAAATATTGTTTTTTACAAGGGAGAGAGCGGGAGGGCACGTTATTTTGAAACTATACAAAAATCAAAGTGCTATAATAGATTTTAATGGATATGAAATTAAAGCTAAAATAAGGAAAGATGCCTATTATCGCCATATTTGTTCAATTGAAGATACAATAATAGGTTGCATGAATCAAATAGACATAGTGCTGATAGGAGAAGCAGAAAAAAATTACAAAGATGCTTATGGTATGCTGGATAGTGTCTTAAAAAGAGTAAACCTAAAAATAAATATGACAAAACAAAACTTATCACGATATAGGTTAGGTTGGGTTAAATTGTGAGCGGGCGATAATGGTCCCTCTACTGCGACCTTAAGGTCTATTGTGGCTCACGCCTAATTGTCTTATATTTCACCCAACAAATACAGCCTCCTAATGAGGTCGACAATTTCTGTGGCCGAAAGTCGACCCAGGTCTTCTGGTGCAACCTGTCTTGCCAAAAAGCAGGTAGCTTGTCCTGTCCACAGCCGGACAGGAACATAACACGTGCCCTGCTGTTTCATCACTCTCCATACACAGCCGGCACTCAGTCTCTTGACTGAGACTAATTCGTTGCATGTGGTGACATAAGCGGCAGTGTCCTGTATACAATCCGAACAGAGTTTTCAGTTGTCTGTTTAGCTCTAGAAGTAAGCCCTAGACTCTGAAAGGCCATTTATGACGGCCTTAGTGTGCGCTAAACCTGGCAGACTTTGCCATTGCTGGATGTCAAGTACATCTGTTGCAGGCTTGTTCCCCAGATTCTTCAGCATGCCCCCTACAGATTACATTGTCTAACTGTAAGTTCCAGTTGAGCTTCTTATCTAGAGTAACCCACAGATATTTCGCCTGTTACATAAATGGACGAATGAAATGGAATGGAAATGAAGATATAAGTAAGACCAAGACTGTGAAAATAAATATAAAGCTAAACGGCGTGGACAAGTAAAAATGTTCACATACCTACGGAGGGTATCATTATGAATGATGGTAAATGTAGCAAATAACTGAGGATTGCGATGGTAAGGCTAGCATTCAATGAACAAATTGCTTTTCTCACTAACAGATATTTTAACTTTAAGCCGAGGAAGAGATTCATCAGATCATACTTATAGCATGTTTGTAATATATAGAGTGGAAAGACTTTGACTATGAAGAGAACACAGGATTTTGCAATGTGGACTTAGAGAAATGACAAAGACAGTACACGGATAAAAGTGTATGTGAAGACATGAGAGAAGATGCTTACTGAAAGAAAGAGGAGAAAAACAAAATTTATTGGTCATATTCTGAGACAATAACTTTCTAAAAACAACATTTAAAAGACACAAACTTGGAAAAAAAGGGAAAACTTCTGCAAAACCTGGCACAATAATCGATAAGAACGGAAGCTACAATTAAATGAAAAGAGCAAAATTTTCATGAACATTCTATGCTCTTCTTCAGTGAAAAAAATAAACAAAAAATACTTTTTTTAAAGTTTTATTTATAAACTAATACATTTTAATCTTATAAATAAAGTGAATTACAAAATGTTCCATATGCAAAGACTAAACAAATCATCGTATATAATCAAATATACTCAGTGCTTGAAGACAAATCAAATATAACGTTAAGAAATTAAAATACAACAATCATTTCCAACTTAACAAATATACACATATAAAATACCTTGGTGACCCTGGAATTTTTTTAATTGTTCTCTCCATTCGTTACAGTGGTTTCTAGATAGCCTGAATCATATGAAATGCAAAAAAGAACATTTAACTGGCAACACAGTACTGGAATTGTATAGGATAAACTTCAAGAGCAGTAAAACAGTTCATTGCAAAACAGATACTTTTTAAAAACATTTTGTTATAGGTATTAGAATGATACAAACCAAAAAATAAATACTTGCTGGCTTAACTCACATCAATAGTGACTTCAATATTTGAGGTCTACTTCTGTAAAATTTTCTGAACCAGTTTGCTTTAATTTCGTAAATACAATCTGTAAATGGTCTAGCATATAAAGAAGGAAGAATACCACTTCTATTTCCAAATACATAAATGGAAAACGTTAAAAAAAACACCATTAATAAGCAATTGAGTTGGTGAAGCCAACTAAAAAAATATATATGGTAGCAAACCTTAGATATTCATTACTGGATAACACATCTTATTACTAAGTACCTTTTTAAAAAAGATGTTTGCATTATAGTGGTATATGGAAAACTCAAAATTTTGCCGGAAAACCTGATCCGATGTTCCGGACTAACGAACTTGTCTAATCCATTTAAATGTTCTCTCAGAAGTGGAGCAAAGATATTATAATTGTATGGTAGTGGAGGGAAAACAATTTGAACATTTAACTAAATAACATACTTGCATTCATTGAGATTTTCTGTTATTCTTTAATTGATGATTTGATTGCCAGATCCAAACCAAAATATAAAAAAGTCATGAGCAGTTTTAATTGGCACACCCTGTACATATAAACATAAAAATTGAAGCTGATCCCGGATATGAGTTATAGGGGTCCTAGGTCGCGCTCATTTGAATTATTTTTTTTAATTCAAAATTCGAGATCTCACCATTAGTGAATTTGTTCTACGAAAATTCACTAAAATGTAACCTCAAATTTAGCACACTTTTTTTCAAACGCCTTTGCCATCTGTTTCTTAGAACCTTATAAAGTTTTAGTAAGTGTCAATGCAAGTGTAGATTACTTTTAATAAATATTGAACATTTTTTGCGTTGCTTTAAAGTTTCTTTTTACATTGTTAATCTGGCAATTAAATTGCCAAATCTTGTATCTGTTCTTGATGTCTATCCTCTCAGTTTAGTTACCGCTTGTAATATACAGAGTAAACAAAACGTCCTTTTTGTTTTTTCATAGAATTTTATTATTAGCCTAAATTACTTTTCAAATCAATAATATTATTCTTCAATTATAAAATTTCATTAAACTATCAATAACGATGACTATTTTCTTAGAAGATTACATATGTAATAAAATGTAACCCCAATAAAATGATAATATACATTTCCTTATAATAAAAATTGACTGTATTTATCATGTCATTTAACTATATACACTGATACAAATTTTTTCGATGAAAATACGTTTTAAAGTGTTCTTCTTTGAAGGACATCTATAGAAACATTGTTTTTTTTTTAAAGAAAAACTATTTAGTAAGCAGAATATTCTTGAGTTACTATAATTAGTAAGTATATAACCATATACAGGTGAGCCACTGAAAAATTTCCAGCAGTTTTCTCTGTTAAATGAAAACAAAAAATGTGTGGACACACATATATTTTTTTTTAGGTGGGACATTTTTTCACTTCAATCCTTAAAATCTTTAATAGCTATGACATATTTTAAAGGGCATTAAATTATCTTCCCAATTATTACAGTTTTTTCTGGATTAGTAGTTCTCAAGAAATTAAGTTACAAACTTCAAAATGAATTTTTACAGACATTTTTATTGTTTAAAAAAAAGCTGACCAGAAGTAAACCGATCCTGCCCAATCATTTAAACTTTTAAATGAAAATTATTTATAATTACAAGTACACAGTATTTACATAATAATTAGAGTTTTTTTGCATAATATGTCAATTTTTTCTATTTCTATATTTATTTCACTAAATGAATAAATGTTGTAAGGCTTGTGTTCAATTTAACCTCAATTGTTGATTTTAAATGACAATTCCTTATATTAACTTAACCGCTTAGGGAAACTACTAAACAGATGACATATTCAGTAGTGGAGTTTCAATTACGATACTGTTTACTCTCCCCCTAGCTTTATTTATATTGCAATACATTCACTGGACTATTTTCAAACAATAGCTGTAATGTTAGTTACTTCAAGCACGGACTTGTTTCCTTCTAATCTTCAAAAACAGGTAAGCGATGTGGCTTAAAAACACACAAAGATAATAACTAGGGAAATGGCAGTGGCGGCTCGTGATATAAAAAATTATGGGGCACAACTCTACAAGACAAGTTGTGGGAAATCTGTATGCAGCCAGGTTCAGGGGCATTTACTTTTTCTGATAAATTTTACCAGATAAGTCGTCTACGCCTTGCTGAATCCACGGAGAAGGCTGTATACTATTGCTTAAAATACAAAGGAAAGAGAACAGTTTATTACTTTCGGGACACCCACATAACCTTGTCATACCAGTCTATATTAAAATATCTATTAAATTGACTCACTTTTCCTGCAGTTGATTTTTTACTATTCAACGCCGCCGAGGTAGGCCTGCCAAGTCTTTTTATAGCTATTTTATCCTCATAATTTAGAGCACTATTTTCAAATAAAGGACACTACTGAATTCATTTTTAAATAGATTATATGATACACTTTATTAAAGTGAAATGGACAGAAGCACAACGCACAAAAGATTAGTGACAATTGAACTGTTATAGAACTACACATCCAAAATGTACACTGCGGCTAGATAAAAATAGTGGGATATGCATCTATGGCCACTGGTTTATCACAAATACTATTTTATAGTTCTCGCTACATTGAGGACCTCATTTCACATGTGTCCTGGCGGTAAAAGTAAGTAGTGGCTACTTCGCTTTGTCAGACAAGGAGCTTAGGAAATATTGGCGGCACGGGTCCCCAAAACATTTAAGATTCTGATTCTAATTTTGTCAATTTATTATTTTAACAAACTTATTGTTAAGCACACTTGGAGATCCCAAATCACCACAACACATTTTACAAAACCTGACGATCGTTTCACTAATCAAGTTGGCGTCATCAGAGGATGGATAATTCTAAATATCTTATATACACAACTCTATTCATATTCTTCTGCAGGTAGTCGGTCACTAACGATTCAGGGAGGTTCAACGACACTGAAATTAACATATTTCGTTTGGCGGAAATATCTGTATTCTATTATTGTCTATAGCACATGCTTCTATCGGTATTTATTTTATAAAGCATTCTATCAGGAGACTGCCCATAGGCTGCGGACCGAGATTTATAATTTTTTTATTATTACTATATTTAGCACTGTATATATACTTTTAAATGGGTTTAGCTGTCCTGGTTGTCTAACATTTTTAATTACTTTTACATTCCCCTCATTAATGTGGTAATTATTATCCCAAATATGTCGGGCGACAGAAGATCTATCTGTAGCACCATATTTTAATTGTGCTAAATGTTCTGTAAATCCAATTCCAATAGATATTGTACTGTCAAGTGTAGTGTTAAGGGAATTTCAGTGGAAGGCACATGCCCCTGATACCAGCGGCCACTGGACAAGAGAATGCTAATCTAAAGTTACAATAATTGTTGGATCATTTTATTTCTCTAAACTTATTCAATTTTGAGTATACATATTATAAAAATGACTTACATACACTCTTGAAACAATTACAGCTCAACAAGAACCGAAACATTGAGAAACTAGTTCGAACTAAAGCAGTTGAAGTATATTCATATGCTCAGAGGGGTCCTACTTGTAATACCAGAACAGTAGCACATTCCTGAGATGTTTTCTGTACAACTGCCCAACGGATATTAAAATATCACAAATTCCACTCTCACAAAGTCAAGTTAGTTAAGAAGCTAAGCGAAGACGCTAATAAACAAATGTTTTTAATTTTGTGAGATTATGGGGGAGTTGATAAAAAATTAAGTAATTTTGTTTAAATATTTGTTTCTCTGGAAAGTGAGTATTATTTCTTTTGAAATAGTTAACCGTCATAAGTGTCGATATTAGTCTGACCACAATTAGACTCTTTTGGAAGTGCATACCCGGCATCCAGAAAAACTAAACGTGTGCAAGAATTTTTTGCATATCATTGAAACGTTTTTCTTACCTGAAAATGTAAATGGATATGTAGTTAAATTTATTAGAAATTTTAGTTACTCAAGTTTAACAGTTATATTAAACAGAATAATTAATGTAATGATCATACCAAGGTAAAAATTTGATTTTTCAACAAGATGGTGCTCCTAATTATTACGGAATGTCTGTACAAGAGTTTTCGCATTTGACTTTTCCACATTGATGTATGGGGAGGAGATCTGTCTCCCTTGGATTGATTGTGAGGGCTATCTCGAGTCAACAATTTATAAGATACACCTCATTCTATAGAAGACTTTACAAGGTTATAGAACATTTTCAGCAATGTCTATGTGGTGGACCTTTTAAGCATTTAAATGCCTCAAACATTCAATAACGACGCCCTCGTGGCGCAGGATGCTAGGTATCAGCCTACTAAGCGAGAGGTCCCGGACGGGCCAACGAGAAGTTGCCGCAGCCACAAATAATAATAATTTTAAAAAAAAACATTTAATAGGCAATATTTTATTTTAAATTTGAAAAGTTAATTACTCGAATACTAATGGTTGAAAAATATAAAAATGGGTATCTTTAGAAAGAAAATTAAATGCCCTTTAAAATAACATTTCAAGCTACACCTTGCTAATGAATATTTTAAGGATTAAAGTAGCCGTCACTTAATGATGCAATTCAGAAAAAAATGTGTCTCATTTAAAACTAAAATTGATATTCTAGTGGTTTTTTGCTATAATGGAGAGAACCTGGCTGCTGGATTGTTGTAGTGTATGTCCCTGTATTATATTATATATGGTGGGCTTAATAGGTAAGTAGGGGCTTATTGTCAATAATCGACGAAGCAAAAAAAAAAAACAACTAATTATTAGATGTGTAATGTGACTATATCTTACTGCCGGGAAATACAACTATGACAAGACAATAAGAAGCTATTTGATGTAGACAGAATCTGACTAACAAAATTCAATTGGTTAACTAACTTAAACATCTGCTAAAATTTAGTTTGTAATCATTCACCAAAATGACAATCCATTTTTTTTTAAATAAATTTTTTCGTAATGAGTTCACTAATTAAAAAGTAAATAAAATAATATAAACAAAAATATGCTACCAATCCTTTCAAACCATATTTTTTATTGCTCTGTGTTAAAATAAACTAAACATATAAAGAAACTCTCCATAAAAACTGAAAACTGGTGTAAACTCGCTTGGGAAATAAATTAAATGCTGTCTTTATTATCACCTACTTTTTAAAAAAGTCTTTATAGTATAACATAGTTTGTTTCTACTTTACACTTTGAAATAAAATGCAGGTCTTGTTTACTTTTTTGACACAATCACAGTTGCTCTCATGTTACTATATTGGTAGTTCACCATTTCAATTACACAGAGATATTATTCAATAATTTTTCATTTCTCTTTAATTAAAGATCTCGGCATTTCAAGAACAAGCCTGATTTTAAAATACTTCATACATTTTTCTAAATTCATTAATATTACATATTATTTAAGACTTCTCATGTGGTTTTTAAAAAACAAAACTTGTGATGAATTTCTTACACTCTCTCTTGTCCATTAAGTTGCAAATACATTATTGGAAAAAATTATCGCACCACCAATATTTTGGCTTTAAGCAATACATTAAACAGAAGAGTAAAGCACCTATACTTCTGACACACACTTTTTTTTCTGATACAGAACAACTCCAGATCGATTTGCACTGGCTAGACCACCTTGCTAAAGTGTTAAAAATATTTTGTAGAACCCTTGTGTAGGTTGTCAACCTGTAAAGCACGGGTTCGATTCGCAAAGAGAACAAGAAGCTGAACGGGTTGTAAAATAAATAAAATATATACATCACCTAAACTGGGAAAAAAACCTTGTCATATCAAAACTTAAACTAAAACACAAAATATACGGGCAGTGAGATGATTTTGTAACAGATTATGAATTCCATTCATCTATGAGACAAGACGGATAACTGAAAAACTACAGGTAATAACTGGTTTCCATGATTAATAACCGATGCAGAGCAGGTGCACGTTAAGCACCTTATACCAAACTATAATCTTGAGAAGATAGAGATTCGAAGTTGTCCCAAAAAACAAAAACAAAAAAATATTAGCTCCAAAAGTGCTTGATCTACAAGAAACACACTTGATATATAAATAACGCTTACTACATGGTTTCCCGAAGTGCACATTGAAATTAATCAACACACTGTAAATGGTTGGTTTTACACAGGCCACTGTTGTTTTGAACAACTCTTTTGTTCACCATCACATAGGTAAAAGTAATATTTCATGCAATAATTTGAAACATTTTTCTTGTTGATTTTGATTTTCCAGAAAAACAGATATACCTGAAGTAATAGCCAATTTTTTTAATGGATGTAGTAAATAACACAAACCTTGAAACCCATATTTCAAATTTGATAAATGGAAAAAAAGAAATTTTAGAAACATTGATAATCAATTATTTTGTTCAATGTGAAAGATAGGTCTCCAGCCATCATTAAGTTTTTGATTACTCTTACTGTTTGCCATTTGGTTGAATGGAATAAGATTCATTTAAAACCGACATTGGTATTTGCACTGTTGAAAATTAAAACTTTTGTTTTAAAATTTAAAAGTAAAATAGCATTGTTTTTTAAGCTGAACCAGCAGAAGAAAAGCAATTTGTGTAATTCAAAAGATAAATGTCCCATGTCCACAACAAATCTGTTGCACAGCTTTGAGTAATTTTCGGCTCACAAACAACTAAGGCCTATAATAAGCATAATTCATATTCACAGTTTGACTATTGAAATTAAACAGTTTCAGCAATATTAAATTTCATTTGAAATTATCTGGCCATATATCTATGACTTCTAATACTTTTAAATAGTAATTTGTGCAAAATCACCTTATTTTAAGGTCATCACACCACTACTTTGAGTCGGTTAATAGACATAACACCTGGCAAATCGGTAGGTAAAATCAATTATATACAGTAACTATTGCCACATTTGATCTACCCCAGGAACATTTTTTCACTATAACGTAAAAATTAAATATAACCATTACCTAATGTTGTCTATACTATGCACACAATTATTTTTAGTGGAAATACAGCGTTCACATTACCTTAATTGAGCTTGCAAATATCAATGTGAATAATATTGAGCTTTTAGGATAATTATTAATCATCAAGCACTGACCAAATTTGTTGAAAGATTCTTATTGTGCATGGGATACTAATTAATATCCCACAGGATATTTGAGGCTTCGCTGTTTTACAACACAATAACTAGTTAGCTTATTCGCCAAAATAAACAGTACCGAAGTTTTGAGTGCTGTGGAATTCCCCACCTAATATGCTTTTATCATATTCAGCTAATATGGCTGGTGTTAAGTCTTATAAATACATAACTCAGAAGAAAGTGTTTATAGTAGAGCACTTTTCCACTCATATGGACATGGCCAGAATAATAGCTCATGTTTAAAATAATTCTCAGAAAGATATAGACAAGAGTTCAACAAAGCAGCCCCGATTAAAAGATTTAGCAATATATTGAAAAAATTCGCTGCACTGGTAGTTGTCAGTGCAGAGGTAGTATAGGAACAGTTTTTACCAACAATAATCATGGATGTTTTTGATCAGGTCATACAGTCTTCAAAAAGAAGCCTTCCACAAACTGTGTATTAACTGAATATTAGCAAAACATCTACACGTCAATTGTTCAGACCTAATGGTAAAAATTGGACAATGCTGAATGCTATGAACAAATGTGTAAAATAAATTTACTGCAGACGAGTGTTGAGCCTAGTGTACAAAGTTATTGACTTTTTTGAGACATATATGGTTATATCAACCACGACTGGTACCTTGGATCTGAACACTGATATGTAATGTAATAATTGTAGAGAAACCACTCTAAAGTACCAAAGTTATCATTTGGGTACCCATTTGATGTGCCATATCCGGATATCGAATCATTAGTCCTTATTTGGTTGAGGACAACCAGAGCCTAAACTGCAATTGCACAAGAAATGGTTTCAATTCACAGGCAATAGATTCACAGGATGTCGCAACAAGCGTGGAAGACATTGAGTACCCTTCTCATTCACCTGATTTAACATCACCCTGATGCATACATACATTTGGGGTAAGCTGAAGGAGTAATTCTTTTGGTCAAATATTATTGGATAACTACAACAAAAGATAAGAACCTATCTTGAGCAACTGCAGTAACCTCTGTTTACAAATATGAAGGGCTCAGGCATCAATAATAGTAAGTAACATTTTTTACAAAAATGAGTTTGAAACATTGTAAATAATGGTTAAGTACATCTCTTTACATGTAACAATTCTTGTTTTGACTGTTGGTCAATAGATGGCGTCAGCCAATTAAATGCAACTACTGCTATGTTATTTTTGTGATGTAAAACATAAATGGCTGGCTGTTTTGGTTGAGGCGTCCAAGTTACAAAGCAATTCCAGTGAATATACAAGTGATAATCATAACTTTTATAGCAACAGTGAATTTGACGACTCTGATGCCGATCCTAAGTATGAAGAAAGCAATCATTCAAGAGAAATTCAGGTCAAAATGTATACATACTCAAATTGTAGTCATTGTAATGTAAAAAATGATATATGTCGTCTTAAAATGATGTAGACAATAATTGCTTATGCAGGTAGCATTGTTTACATTTAAATTGTTTAAAAACTACATTTTATGCACACTTTATTAAAGAAATGAAATCTTTTACAAAAAAAATGTAAAAATATGAAGAAAACAGACAAGAAACAAAAGCAAAACATATAAATCCAAGGATCGTAGAAATATAGGAAAAGCATATAAATGCTATCGTAACAAAGGGAAAAACTTCCATCAAAAGAAGTAGGACATGATTGCCAATGCAAAAGAAAATAATTCAACTCAAATGAACAGGAGCGGCAAATATTATTTACACATTTTTGGTCGATGGGGGAACTTGAATTCTCAAAACACGTACTTCTTTGGACGCATTTCTATAGAAGATGCTAAACTAAAAACTAAAGGAAAAGATGTTCAATCCTGCCAGGCAAGAACTGTTGTAACCACGTCACATTGCAAAAATATATTTTTTAGCATTCCTGGTTTACAAGGTAAAAAGGGAAAAGTTGAAAACCTCGTAATGAAAAATCAAGGTAGGTTGCATCACCTGCAGTAGATAGAAGAGGTTATCATAAAAATCATAAGTTAAAATTCAGAGAGGAGCAATTAAATTTGACAAGAGCTTTCATAGATAAACCTCCAAAACATGAAACTGAATGCTGTGACCATAACAGAGAATTTGTCAGCTAAGATAAACTCCACAGAATTTTTAGTGAAGAATATAATATTAAATTCAAAACCCCCAAAACGCATACATAAGATACCCCTGCTAAAACATTTTACTAAAAGACGTAAGGAATAAATCTAAACTGGATCAAGTGCAGCAGCTGCTTTTAGAGAAAAAAAAGTCATATAAGAAAAGCGAAAGCAGGCCACGAAGCCATTAAAAGAACGGCCACAAAAGAAACAGAAGAAAATCCGGGAACATATGTTATAACTTTTGACCTGCAACAAGCACTATCGACGGTAAAACTCTCAACCAGGCCAATGTTTTATCAGAAAAAACACCTGAACCCTTCATATGTTCAATGATCTGGAATGAAGCGAATTTAAGGGCAATGGTGCAAATTTTGAACATCTAACTTATATAAATTTGTAAATAAACACAATTTTCATTTTTGGTTGTTTATTTTGGCAAATACGGCAATATTAATTATTATACC
Source organism: Tillus elongatus (assembly GCA_964006375.1). NCBI lineage: Eukaryota > Metazoa > Arthropoda > Insecta > Coleoptera > Cleridae > Tillus > Tillus elongatus. Next base: position 106,973,912 of record OZ023265.1, read on the forward strand.
TCTGTGCAACCCTCTAAAATTTTCCAATCTAATAATCACTGATAAAATAACCAATTATAACAACAACACAAAAGACTCATCCTCTCTTTACTTACAGATAAATTAATAATCCAACTGTTTGTGCATACTTCCAGAAACTTCATTAGAGTTGGAACAGATTTTCAAACAAATATCTCCATGCATTTTCAAATTTTTTTTAGAAAAAATGTTCACCTTAAAAAAGCAACTCTATCTAATTTGTTACGTTTACCAACAGAAACTTCAAAATAATATATACTAATATCACTTTGCAATTATTTTTTTAAAAATATTTTTATGATGAATTGATAGGCTCAAAAATGTATTCTATGAGAACAATTCTACTGTAATGTTATTCAATGTTCGTATGTAATTTGTTTACAACTTCTAGATGTCTTTATCTCGTTACACAATTAAGATGATCAGTGTAAAAATGTTCCATCTTAAAAAATAGGAAAAACAAACACATGTGAAACAATAATAAATGACATAACTGGATTACATATTAAGAAAACTAAACCTAAGTTTCAATATTTTCCTCTTAAATAATTGCAAGTTTATTATAATAAAACCCCATATCAGACTACATTAAAAGAATTACACTGCTATTAACACCTCTATCAAATGTGTCTGATATTCTAAAGCAAGCAACATGCAAAACCCTATTAAAATTATGACTTGTTTTAATCCTAGTGGTGAATTCCAGTTTCAACATTTGAAACTAAACACTTTTATAAGCGAATAAAGAAAAACGGGACCAAATAAGACTACACAGATAATTTAGTAGAAAAACATTACCATTCTTTTCTTTACCTATACTAGATTTTTTATATCACAATTAATGTGAAAATATTGGCAATGTTTAAATATGATAACGTTTATGACCACGAATTTGTTATAACAAAAACATAAAACACAGTCATAAAGTTTACCCAAATATTAAATACATCATTATATCATTTAAACATTCATAAGAGAAAATTACTTTTAATATATTTTTTCTGCTGTCGAGCCCACAAAAAAGCTCACACATTTTCTGCATTTTCTTTAAGTACACACATATGTAAATAGTTCGAATTAACAGGAGCAAAAGCATAAAGAATATATCGCAGCATTGTTATTAAAAGTTCGATATCCAGCTGCCTCAGGTGGTTTACTGGGTAATGTATAGAATTATGAAATGTTTGCAAAAAAGAATGCATTTATGAATAATTTCGTTTTCCTTATCCGAAAAGGTCTTCCATTGTGTTGAGTTTTGGCACCACCTGTAAAGTAATAATAAAACAAAGATAAAAACTTGTATTAACTTTAAATAATAATAATGCTTTATCAGCTTCATACAACATATATAAATTACCTGTAATAAGTGTGAAACTTCTTGAAACAATAAGGAAAATTTTCTTTTTACATAGATTTCAGAAAATGTATGTAATGCTAGACATCTTTCCAGTTCACTCCAAACGATACAAACACTGTGGATACTGAAGTGATACATGTTTTAGAAACACCTTGTCAGATGTCACTGCCTATACAAAAATTCACGAAGTTAAGCGAGAAATACCACGTCACAACATAATGTGTCCTGGATATGATCTGATTACAGGAAAAATACTAAAAGAAGCAAGTCCAATGTAAATATTATACAAAGGTTCCAATCAAGACAACTGAGAATTATAGCAGACGCTCCATGGTATGTTACAAATCATACTTTATATACTGACCTGAACATTCCTTGGGTCATAAAATCTCACAGAAAGCTTCAAAACACCATACAAAGCTAAAGGTACATCAAAATAGGACTGCAGTCCTAACAGAAGATTCTGCCCAAGGACGTCAGATCTTATCCACGAAAGTGCTACTTTGGAGTCTGACCAGGCAAAAATTCCTGATAAACTAATATGCTGTGGAAGAGAACGAGTTACAAAGTCTACAAGATCTGACAACAATACAGCAGCGCAAAGCTCCAAACGAGGTAAGGTTATTCTTTTAAGAGGAGCTACCTTCGACTTCGCTACCACTAGCGACACATGTTTTTATGCATGTCCACAATTCTAAAATAGACACAACTTGCATACGCAACTTCACTTGCATCACAAAATGCATGCAATTCACATTTGAGATGCTTATTATTTAAATGTCTAGGAATTTTGACCTCCTTGATCACTGGTAATTCCGACTGGAACCTTTTCCATTGCTTAACAAAGTCCAAGGAGGGTTCATCATCCCAATCTAGTCCAACAATCCACAAATGTTGGATCATACGCTTGGCAAACAGAGTGAGAGGTGTCAAAAAACCCAGAGGGTCGAATATCCTGGCTAAATTAGACAACACGGCTCGCTTTGTACAAGTTGTGGAAAGTTCATTAATTTGATATGTGAAACTGTCGTGGTTAGGTTCCCAACTTAAACCTAACACTTTGACATAACTAGGTTGATCTAAATCAAAACAGACGGTCTGCTGTTCTTCTAATGGAACATCCGCTAAGATCACCTCTGAATCGCTGGACCATTTTGCCAATGCAAATCCACCCTTTGCCATTATCAACGTGAGTTCACGTCTAATATTCAAAGCTTCCTCCAAAGAATCAGCGCCTGTCAGTATAGACGTAGATTCCTCAGTCAGTATTTTTTACCTGTTGGAAAATGCTTTTCTTCGTCAGATGCTAACCGGCGACTAGTTCTGTTCGCTAAATAAGGATAACAGCTAAGTCCAAAAGTAACTGTGTTCAATCTGTATTCTTCGATAGGTGCATGTCTACTGAATCTCCACAGAATCCTTTGGTAATCCCTACTGGACGAACGAATATTCTTAAAAACATTTGCTTTATATCTGTTGTAAGGATGAATTTGTGTTAAAAAAATTTTAAAAGTATTGTGACAATATCCGAATGCAATTTAGGTCTAACGTACAAAGTATCATTTAAAGAAACGTTGTTTGTCGACTTCATAGAGTCATCAAAGATAACTCTTACTTTTGTCGTAGGGCCATCATTATATAAATAAAATGAATTGTCCTATGAAGCCGACTTGACAGGAGACATATAACCTAAATCCAAATAGTTCCTCATAAACTCTCTATACCCTGTCAACAATTCAGGATTTTTATACAATTTATTTTGTAATACATAAAATCGACGAAGTGCCAAAGTCCTAGTATCCCCAAAGATAGGATTTTCAATTCGAGGGCAAGGCCACTACATATTGAAAATTATCAGCATGATAAAAACTTTCCCTAAATAGCCTTTCGCAAATCTAATCCTCTGGAGAGGTAACGAAATTGTTTGGTATGGTTTAAATTTCCCATGACCTTTTTATACTTTTATCCAACGAATCCACTGAGCTACTGATTGTACAAAAACTAGAAGCTGACGGAGAACCTTTGAGCTCAGTCTTACCCATTACAACCCATCCAAAGACAGTTTCTATTGCTGTAGGAATTCCCGGCCTTTCGATGATTCGATTAGGTTTTACAACAAAGGGAAATAATTCAGCTCCTATCAATAAATCTATAGGAGCCGATTGATAGAAAAACTTATCTGCTAGACAGATCGACTCAAACTGCGACAAAATATCTAAGGAGAATGTTTGTTCCGGTAGAAATGTACAGATTGCAGGCAAAATATAAACCTCTATATGAAACACTGGCTCCAAACGACCGACAGGTTTAATAACACAGTCATTCCCCTCGAAACAGCTTTATCCAAGTTTCCGATTCCAAAAATACACGACGATATTCTGCGACGAGACAAACCCAAGCGTTTTATACATCTTTCCGAAATGAAAGAGGCACTGGCTGCCGAATCAAGAAGTGCACAATCAGGCACAAAATTGCCACTAAAAGCCACCACTTCTACTAGAGCTGTAGGCAAAATAACCAATGATTTCGAAGACTCAGAAATGTTAGTAAAGGCAGAAACGTGTTTTGTTGTAATTGAAGATTCATCCAAAGTACCAGGACTAGATTTCACCTCTGCTACTTCTGCACTAGTCGAATTTTTGACCAACTTATCAAAAAAATGTAATAACGAATGATGCCTAGATCCACATACCTTACAATTTCCAGAAGCCGAACAGCCTTTTGCTTCATGTCCGGAATGTAAACAATTTAAACATAGATCCCTACTATTACTGAATTGGTATCTAGCATATGCAGTTTTAGTCTGAAATTTCGAATACACTTCTATGTTATGAGTACCATCGCAAAATAAACACAATTTCCTTTTATTAACCGAAATAAAAGAAGCAGTACTATGCTTATGAGCAGACGAAAATTGTTTAAAACTACTATTAGCTTTTGTATATTGAATAGCATTCGAAGTTTCTAAGGGTTGGCATTGTGCCTCCAAAAAATCTACTGAATTATTATAAGTAGGCATTTCAACTTTTGAATATTCTATTTCAAATCTATTTCTGGTTGAAGCATCCAGTTTCTGTAAAAGTAAATTAAACAACACAAAATTCCAACTTGTTACAGGTAACTTAAGCAACTTTAAAGTTCCTGAAAATATACTCACTAGACCCGAAAGGTCTTTTGTATTTTCACCTTTCACAGAAGGGCTATAAAATATCTTATTCCAATAAAACTATGAAAGTAATCTCCTATTCTGATATTTTTTAACCAAACTGTTGTAAGCTATCAAATAATTGTTTGCTGTAATCGGTAGCGAACCAACTAAACCTAATGGTTCTTTATCCAATCAACTAAGAAGATACTGAAATTTATTTATATCTGTAGGTTGGCCGTGTGGGATTGTTGGAGCCACATAAATTAAATGTGCATAAGTGTAACAAAACAATATATTTAATAATTTAAGAACAATAAACATAACTCTAAACATAGAGCAAAAGGGCGTAGCGTCTGGCCTGTCACTCGTAACTTAACATAATGATGCGATGATGCTCTCTGCCTTGCTGTTTTCAATCAATAACCGGCTTCGCCCGAAGTTGTAGACTTTGTAACTGACAAATTTAAATTTAAAAATTGGCGGGAGATGCCTACAGCTTCGGCCAGCCTCACAATTGATCGACCCGATCAAACTTAACTTTTTAACTTCATTTTAATAATAGCATACAACACATTTATATTCCCCCATTTAACCTACTCTAAAATCATGAAGCAAAATTAGGTAATTATACAATTTAATGACTATAGCTAACAAATAGATCTCAAACAATTAATCAGATTTGCAAAAGAAATTCAATACATACACTAAATACATAACTGATTTGTCCTAAATTCGTAAATATGACATAACATTATCCCACATAAGGCTTCATATCCATAAATATCAATCGGATTCAACATTTTTCATAAGAGTGAATGATGTTCATAACACGTACATAAGATTTCCATAATTCACATAAGGTTTCACAAAGCAAGATAAATTACATAAGTTTTATAAATTTACATGTCTGAACATCTGAACATCTGAACTCACAAGTCATAAAGGTAACTACACATATGTACTAATCAATATTCATAAATCAAAAGTGTTTTAATAAGTTCATAATCGTAAGAAATAATTTTGTTTTCCTTAATCAGAATAGAGCTTCAGTCTCGTAACATCTACTATTCCATCATAGGGTATATTGATAATCTGAAAACCAATAATATCGATTGCTGCATATCTGTCATTCGGCAGCACTGATTTTACAACATATGGTCCTCTGTACTTCGGTATGAACTTTTTGTTGACACCTGGAGTCACATCTACATTTGCTATCATAATGTAATCTCCTACAGCATAAGTATGTGGTGGTTTGTGTTTGTTCTCATAGTAAATTTTGTTTTGCTCTTGAACTTTTTCTATTTTCTCTGCAGCCTTTTCTCTAATTCCTTCCACTTTATTAGTCTTGACTATGCTGTTGGTTACTAATGTGTTTAAATTATCATCATTCAGAATGTCCAGTATGTTTCGCAGGTTGTCAACCCTTCTGGTTGAACCCAAATAATAATGTAGAGGGAGTTTCACCTGTTGCTCTACTTATCGTGTTATTAATACAAAATTCTGCATCACTTAAATGTTCATCCCATTTATTAGTTTCTATGCACAATTTCGCTAACAATAGAGTTAAGATCCTATTCACTCTTTCGACTTGCCCGTTTGCACGCGGTGCCCCAGTAGCTATGGACTTCATGTTCATTCACAAATTCCTCAAACATAGTACCCCTATCAGATACAATCCTATCTGACCTGCTATAATTTGCAAAATATGCCTGCAAATGTTTAATTACCTCTTTTGACTTGGTGGTCTTGGTAGCATATAGCTTAACAAATTTAGTGAAACTATCTGCAACTAGAAAAATATATGTTACCTAATTTGGTTTTGCTTAATGGACCATAATGGTCAATATGTAAGCACTCAAAAGGTACTTTTCCTTTTGGTATATTATTTTAAAATCCCTCTACTTTACCAGATTTTGGAGAGAACTCTATACATTTCAGACAGTTCGAAATATGCCGTTTGATTTTTTCTTTCATTTTTGGAAACCAATAAGAACATTTAATTAGCTCCATCACCTTATCGACACCAAAAGGACCCATTTTATCATGATACATGTAGATAACACCATGTTCCATACTAGCAGGAATATAGAATAAGATATCATTCTTTTCTTTTCGATATACAAGCCCATTTCTCATCTCAAATAATGGAAGTTCTCTTTCCTCCAACAGTGATCTAACGTCAGTTATATTTTTGTCAGTATTTGTTTCAATGCTGAAGTTTGCTCAAAACTATTTCCCTCTAAAGCATGCTTATATTATTTATTATTTCCCCCGATGTTCTACTATATAATTGTAATTCTGCAGTATTAATGTCCATCACATAATTTTAGGATGTATTTCCTTTTTTGACAATGTCAGTTTCAAACTATTGCAATCGGTTATGATTTAAAAATGTATACCTTGTAAATAAATATCTTTAAAGCGTAAACAATTGATAAACACTCCAGTTCGTAACTATGGTATTTACTTTCTCCTTGGGATGTACGCTTACTGAAGTAAAATACAGGATGAAATAAATTATCATGTTTTTGCTTTTACGGGGAGAGGTGGTCAGCGTTAGGGCTGCGAGAGGGTGTCCTCAGGGGGGCGTTCTATCCCCCCTGCTGTGGTCCCTCTTTGTGGACGACCTGCTGGCTATCCTCGGACTCTGGGAGGTTGAGGTCCAGGCGTATGCAGATGATCTCGTCATAATGGTTAGAGGCAAATCTGAGGAGGAACTGTCTAGTACTCTTCAAGAAGCACTAAATGTAGTCAATGATTGGTGCCGTAGGGAACAGATGTCTGTGAACCCTCGCAAAACGATCATTGTCCCGTTCACCAGAAGAAGAAGGTTGGACAAATTAAAACCACCTAATCTTATGGGGGAAAACATTCCATTTTCGGACCAAGCAAAATATCTGGGAGTTATCCTAGATAAGAAGCTCAACTGGGACAGACAGTTAGAAAATGTTATCCGCAGGGCTAAGATGTCCCTGTGGACCTGCCGGAGAATCTGTGGGAACAACTGGGGAACAAACCCCCAACAGATGTACTGGCTCTATGTAGTGGTTATCAGACCTATGATAACATATGGAGCCATAGTTTGGTGGCCTAAGGTACTTCGTGGTACCGCGAGGGCCAAACTGGCTCATCTACAGAGACAAGCATGTCTGATGATAACGGGAGCGATAAGCACCGCACCATCAGTCGCTCTGGAGGTCCTCCTCAATATTCCCCCACTTCACATATGGTTGGAGAGGGTGGCGAGGTGGACAACGTACAGACTAATACAAACGGCAGATAACATGCCGAGGGAAGTCAGTCTGAGGGGGTCCGGACTCCTTGATGACAGTGATTGTCACAGGATTCTGGGAATGGTCTCGGACTTGATGCCTACAAAAATCAGCAGAGATCTGTCTTTCAAGACCGTCCTCCCGGAAAGGGAGGACTGGGACCGGAACCAATCGACCCTGTTGAGAGCGGACCTCTGCTGGTACTCTGACGGCTCCAAAACCAATATGGGAGTAGGAGCCGGGGCATATGGGGGCAGCACCGATGTTAGACTATCAGCTAGCCTCGGCAAGTACGCAACCATACACCAGGCAGAAGTTTATGCCATCGAGATGTGTGCAAGGGAAAGCTTAAAAGACCTATGCACAAACAAATCGATAAAGATATATGCAGATAGCCAAGCTGCAATAAAGGCTCTTGGTTCCTACCGGTGCAATTCAAAGACGGTATGGAGTTGTAAATCTGCCCTTAACGAATTGGGCAGCTGTAATGAGGTGTCGCTGGTCTGGATACCTGGTCACTCGGACCATGATGGCAACGTTGCGGCAGACACGCTTGCCAGGAGTGGTGCCCGGTGTGACTTTGTCGGACCAGAACCGGTGCTGGGAATAACATCTTGCACAGCAAAACGCACCTTAAAGACCTGGACAGATAGAAGGACAATTCAATATTGGCAAAATCTTCCAGGATTAGCTCACTCTAAGGCCTTCATAAATGGCCTGTCTGAGTCAAGGGCTAAGAAACTTCTAGAGTTGAACAGACAACAACTGAGTACTCTAGTCGGCCTGTATACAGGACACTGTCGCTTGCGGCATCACATGCACCGTATTGGGATCGGTCAGGAGACCGAGTGCCGGCTGTGTATGGAGAATGACGAAACAGCAGAGCACGTGCTGTGTTCCTGTCCGGCAGCGGATAGGACTAGACACCTGCTCTTTGGCAAGGTAAAGCTTGCTCCAGAGGATCTGGATCAACTTTCGCCCGCAAAGGTTATCGACCTCTGTAAGAGGCTGGATTTGTTGGGCGAAATATAGACATTAGGCGTGAGCCACAATAGACCTTATGGTCGCGGTGGAGGGACCGATATGGACCGCTCACAATCTAACCTAACCTAACCTAACCTTGCTTTTGCACTAAATTAGCACCAAAGCTGTGTCCACTAGCATCACAGTGCAATTCAGTTTCTAATAAAGGCGAATACAATGCTAACAATGGACGTGACACGAGTTTATTCTTTAAAATTTTGAAAGCTTTTAATTCTAGTTCACCAAATACAAATTTTAAATCTTTTCTCGTTAAATCGTAAAGAGGTTTGGCAATAAAAGCAAAGTTTTGTATAAATTTTCTAAAGTAACTGACAAGACGTATAAATCGCTGTAAATCAGAAACGGCTTTAATATGATCAGGGTTAGGCCTGATACCTCCAATATCAACTTAATATTCTAAATAAATTATATTGGTCTGCAAAAATAAACATTTATCAACTCTTAACGATAATAAGTTATCAACCATGAACTGGAGAACTTCTTGCAAGATATTTAAATTTTCATATATCATTTCTGTTGCTATCAATAAGTCATCCAAAAAAAGTAAAATGTTTTCGTCATCTAGTAATCTGCGAAATACTCTATTAATGAACCTGGTAAATGCTGCGCCAGAATTACAAAACCCAAATGATGCCCTAACGAATTCATATTGCCCCCAAGGCATTACAAAAGATAAATATTTACTATCACCCTCTTTTACTTTCACTTTCATTAAATGCATTTTGTAAGTCTAATTTTTCTTTTAACTTATCTAATTGGTCTTCTATTAACAGCAAATGAAACCTATCTTTGACAACTTGCTTGTTCAATTCACGAAAGTCGACACATAACCTAGCTTGACCAGATTTACGTTGCACTAAAACAACGGGTGACAGTAATCTGAGTCGCTCATTCTAATTATTCCTTTATGAAGTAAATCATCTACTATTTCTTTTGCCTGTTTATTTTCTGTGTAAGACATGCGTCTTGCTCTAAATGAAAAAGGTTTATGGTCTTTCATCAACCTGACTTCCATTTCATAATTAATTAACGGTTCTGATGGCTTTAGTGGTTTAACACAATTATTATAAAATATATCCCTAACGTTACCTATGACCTGTGGTTCCAGAGATTCATTTACCCAAAATCATTTTCTTCACTAGTGGCCTTTACAATCTGTAGTGGATTAACAAATTTACTTCGATAGAAGGATTTGAAATGAAATTCTTACCTAAAACACACTTACATTTCATAGTATTGCTGGGAACAACACAAAGTTATTTCAACATTAATATCCTGGAAAAATATCAATCTAAACTTAAATATACCTAATACCACCAAATGACTGGCATTAATACCCATCCATTTCTGTGTACCAGTGTATTCTTGCCTTAAGCTTAAAGGCACCAAGTCTTCGCTAATTAATGAAATTGGAGCTTCCACTATCCACGACACAGTCAAACTCCACTAATTCTGCTTCAATCTGCGTTGCAGCTTTCACTGTGTATGCTGGAATTTCCTCGATTGGCAGTTAAACTGCTTGCCCCTTGATTACTGTGTTCGGCCCCTCTGGTGCAGTCTTTCTCAAAATGCCCTCTTACTTCACAACTGTAACATGTTCCTCGCTCTCATCTTGGATGTGGACATTCAATCGCCCTATGGTTTGGTTTATTTCCGTAAAAACAAACTAATCTTGGAGACACATACATATTTCTGATCCTTTGTTTAAATTATTTGAAGAGGACGCCATGTTAGAAGACGCCACGTTTTTCCTTGCCCCACTAACTAAGCGTTCATTGTCCGTTATGGACGACATCACTTTTAAAAAGTCGGGCAATTGCGCAAACCCTCGAATTTTGGCCTGAGATTGTAAATTTATGCTGTCCAATCCATCTATCATATAATCAATGATATCCTGTTCGGAAAGTTTCAGCAAATTTCCCATCATAACTTTATCATGGAAGTAACTTGCAAATTTCTCACCTCTTTTTCATTTTCTCGATTCAAACCTTCGCATCAAGGACAGTCTATCGTCTCGAACATACCAAGCATTCCACCTTTTAGCTCATTTAATTTTAGAGCTACATGGGTGGCTTTTGAATGAAACCAACGATGTGCGACACCATTGAGTTTTCCAACTACATTTAACAACATAATTTCGTCAGACACATGATAAGTTCGTTGGATTGTTAATATTCTATCCCACCAGGCTTCCACGCTTTCAGTATGCGTTCCTGCAAATGATGTCAACAAAGACACAATTTCTACGGTTTTTATATTATATCATCCTCTGTCTAACTAGATGGCTTGTACAGTCATGGGCGCCGGTTGCGAGAGAGCAGACATTCTTCCCGATATCGACTCGCCAATTCCATTGATTCTATGCTCACGATCAGCTTCATCTTCGCCTGCCACGTATAATTCGTTACTATGTCTTCTGTTGTCTGACATAATGTACTCTCGATTACTTCCTTTGTTACACTTCACTTTTTTAACTTTGCTCACTAACCCCACACCTGAAAAATTTGTAGGTTGGCCGTGTGGGATTGTTGGAGCCACATAAATTAAATGCACATAAGTTTAACAAAGCAATATATTTAATAATTTAAGAATAATAAACATAGCTCTAAACATAAAGCAAAACGGCGTAGCGTCTAGCCTGTCACTCGTAACTTAACATAATGATGCGCTCTGCCTCGCTGTTTTCAATCGACAACCGGCTTCACCCGAAGTTGTAGACCACGTCTTAACTGACAAATTTAAATTTAAAAATTGGCGGGAGACGCCTACATATCTGATAATACAGTATTATTATGAATTAAACTATTATAAATATCAGCAAAAGTCATCCACTCATTTAAATTACCACTAAATGTTTTTAATTCTAATTTAGGAAGTCGAACATTTGAGTTATTTGCATCATCTGATGAACTAGTATTTGGACAACTAACATTTTTCACAGTAAGTTCATTATGAATAGCTTTGTATTTATAAAACGACCCTGTAATATCAGCCCTAATTTTATCCTGACGATTAAATTCATCATTATCTTCATCGGAAATTAAACCAATAACATCATTGTGTACTTTTCTGAATTCATCAAAATCATCTAAAACATATTTATCTCTAGCTTTTAATTCAATTATATTTGATCGAGTAGGGGCCGCTAATACTTTCACAGCGAATTCACAATTTTCGAAAATACTATTACCCAAGGTAGTTCTCTGCTTAATAGGCTTTGCTAATTTATCGGAACTCATTTTATTAAATCAACTAATTAACTTACAACGAAAATAAATAAAATGTTTAACCCAGCTCTTATCGAAACTTTATCTACGCTCACTGTGATAACTTAATATTTTCGGGTAATTTTAATTGCCCATATATGAATTATATTATGAATATGAATTACAATGAAATATTAGACCATACAAGTGTATAAATATCGAAAAGGACGATAAATTTTAATAGAAAATTGTCTAATCTATACTTATCTTTGCATACGATCTCCACCATAGGACCACAGGACAGCAATTAACAATAATTGTTCCATTAACTCAGTTTCATGAAAAACGAATATTTTCAGGATAGTTATCAATTACAATTTGTCGCACAAATCACGTGAATAAAAGGTCAAAACTATCCGGTTAGAAGGGAAAAAATATATATATATTTGTCACGACGCACGCCACTAAGTGCTTTCTTCGATTGGACTGTATATGATTTAATTAAAATTATTGCGAACTACAGCTACAACCCACCTGGTTCAATTCTCCATCTTGACTCTTCTTATCGCTGCCCTGTCATGCACCTTTTACAGAGTATATCGCAGAGTTTCAAGAGTAGACAATATATTAAGACAAAGTTACCAATAACGAAACACTTGTATGTCCTATTTAGAAAAATACCAAATATCTATGTACACTAAAATTAAACAATAATAATTCAAACACAGTATTGAACAAATGCGATTCAACTAGCCTCCTCATATCAAGTTTTTGTATGGTCGATACAACCCAGGTAACATAAGGAGCTCTGAAAAAATGAAAATATACTTATTTTCATACTTTTCACATGTAATTTGTTTTTGTATTTTTATGTTCTAAAAGAGAAAAAAATCTGAACGCAGCAAGTGCGTTATGATAGTGATAGAAATATTTTTTTCTTATAACATAGAGATCTAAATTTTGGTATATAGTTTACGTTTTATAACATAGATCAACGTACTAAATTTGGTTGCCATAGCTTTGTTATTTTCTGAAATAATTTTTTTTAAAAAGAAAACCCAAAATCTTCCCGGAAAACCTGCTTCCATTTTCCTGGCTAATGAACTTATCCAAGCCGCCACTCACAAAAGAAAGGTACCTGCCAAGTTGTGAGTTATCGTTGTGATATATATATATATATATATATATATATATATATATATATATATATATATATATATATATATATATATATATATATATATATATATATATATGTATATATATAAATTGAAACTGACCCCGGATATGGGTTCTCGATGTCCTAGTTTGCGCTCATTTGAAGAAATCTTTTCAAAATTCAAAAGTCGGGATCTCCCCCATTAGTGAACCTTTTCTATGAAAATTTACTAAAAAGAAAGGACAATATGTTTTTATGAAGATAGGCATGTGTAGATTTTTATATTCAAAGTATATTATTTATTGTCAATGGGGTACATTGGCAGTCACTTATAACAACTAGTCACTTGTAAAGACCAAACCGTAGACAATTGGCTAGATTTGTATATACGGTAATGCTTTTATGTCTGGATATAACGTAGTTGGTTATAACGACGAAGTCTCTTTGAACGTCCTGCTACTCTCAGCCTCAGACTGGATAAAGCAACGTGCGAGCAGATGAGAATGATGTCGTCACACCACCATGTGTTTAATATTCTGATTGGTCATTTTCTGTGTGATTTCCGGAATTGCTGATACACACTTTTATGGAATAATACAATATGTGTGTATGCATTTGGATGATATTTTTGCGAAGTCCTCACAAACAAGACACGTGACGTGGAAGAAGACGAGGATGACCCGAACATAGAATTTGAGCCTCTATCAACATTAGAGGCTATTGAATCTTTAAGATTTGTGCGAAAGCATATCTCATTTAATGACAAGTTAAATGAAGATTTCATTAAGAATGCAATAATATTGGAGACAGCACTGGAGAAGAATTATTTTCTACAATCCCGTAACAAAACAAAACTTACACGCGTTATCAAAAAATAATATTCATGTGTTTACTTAAATTTTGTTTTTGATAACTCGATTGTATATCTCTAAATAAACTTGTTATAATGTGATTTGATTGTTTTATTTTTTTATATAAAAAAAAACTCCAGACCTATATAACAACGTCGATATATAAGGAACGGAAATTCGTCAGTCCCTTGATCGTCGTTATAAACAAACTTCACTGTACTAATAAATCCCTTAATTATTGTGAAAACTAAATATAGTTAAAAATTGTGTAAGAGAGTACGCTGATTGAAGCACACAGATATCCATGCATATACAGTGTGTCCAAGATAAGGAGGGCGACAATGGCGATCTCCAAAACGGTAGCAGATAGATTTGGTTAGATGGGAGAAAAGTTGCGCACTCAAAAGCCCAATAAATTGGCAGTTAGGCATCTCCGACAATTTTTCTTGTTTTTGAGGTACCTGGAAAAATTAGGATTTTTTATATTTTACATTTTTTTTCTGGCCTTAATGGCGGAACTACACTAATACCGATAACACTTCTCCACAGCAACTTTTCACTTTCTTTAAGTAGCATTGCTAATTTTTGAATCCGACGTTTCGTTTTTGCGGGACCATCATCTTTTTATTTAAATACGGCCCTTATTTTCTGTTATATTCTGTAAGCCCTTTCTATTGCAAATTCAGCGATGTGTCACACTTTGTGGTTTAGTAACATTTTAGTCTTTATTTTTTTCAACCTTAACCAAGAAAATTCCTATTACGGACCTATACATAGCTTTTGAACTTAAATACTAAACAGCTAGCTATATCAGTTAACATTTTATGTCATTTAGGCGTTTAATAATAATCCAATGGATGAACTGAGGCAATAATATAATGGAATAAACACAGAACAAATAAACTTAAATTAAAAAGACAAAAGTATGCTTTGGAACATAAATTGATGTGACAATAGCCATCTTTGTATTAACAGTAATATTAATTTTTGACACATTAGTTTTTTGTTTAATTTATTGTGTAATAATTAGTAACTATTTCTACTAAATATGTTTTCTAACGAAGAACAGTATGACATGTTGGCATGTTCTGCTACGGAGCGTATGTATTTGCAGAAATATCCGGAAAGAAGACAGCCAAATAAAAGGACTTATAGCAAATTAGTGACAAACCTTAAAGCATATGGTTCTTTTAAAAACCTGTATCAGTCCGGCAGATGGAACGAAACGTTGGTATATCAAAATCAATGGCATATTTTATTTTACGAAAACAAAAATTACATCCGTACAAGTACAGAATTTGTCAAGGACTCAGACCAGGTGATTTTGAACGACGTCGCTTATTCTGTGAGTGGTACACAAGACAATTTAAATTTTCCATGTCAAATAATATGGTCTGATGAAAGCATGATTACGAATAATGGTGTTTTCAACAGAAGAAATGTTCATTATTGGCCTGAAACCAATCAACGCTCAAATAAAACGTCGAAGCTTCAACACTGTTTTGCTTTCAATATGTGGGCTGGTGTCTTTGGTACAATGATTGTAGGACCGTTTCTTTACCACCATACCTTAACATCAGAGCACTGCCTACATTTGCTACAAAACTATTTAGAGGATGCTCTCGATAACATGTCTCTGGAGACAGTTTGCAACCCTGACCAGCGTGTTCACCAGATATTACCCCGCTTGATTTCTTCATATAGGAATACGTTAAGAATATTGTATATCAGCAAAAAAAAATTTACAGAACAAGATCAGAGGAGGTTAGTTCTGGAAACATTTGCCAGTATTACTCCACAAATGTGAACTAGGGTTTTAGAATTCACAGTTAGAATGTGCTATTTGTGCTTGGAAAATAGTGGAAGTTTATTTGAACATATGCTCTAAATTTAGTTGTTTTGTTTGTATTCGGTTTTTTTTTTAATGTTTAGGTCTTCTGGTAATGTAATGTTATTTATTCCATGAAATTATTGCCACAATTCATCCATTGGATTATTATTAAACGCCTAAAAGATATAAAGTGTTAATTGATATAGCTAGTTGTTTAGTACTTTTAAAAGCTATGTACAGGTCCGTTCTGAAGATGTTATTCCACCCCAATTTTTTTACAACTATCACATGAAAATGCGATATCAAGCTTTACATTTCTTCTTACCCATATTTACCATTTTTATACTGACTCGCTGATATATCATTACCCTCTGAAGATGTTATTTCACTTTTTTTTTTACAACTGGCACATATAAATGTGATATCAACAACAGTTACAAACTTTGCATTTCTTCTTGTCTATGTTCACTATTTTTTATATTCACTCGGTGAGATCGTTATCACACTAAAAATTCAAGTGATAAATATAATCTATTGTTGACCAGTAAATGTTTCAAATTTTAACCTTGCATAAGCTATATTCAGTACGGCACGCTGTAAAATTATTATCCTTCAATAAATACTACTACTACCAATGAACCAATCAAAAAAATGTATGAAGGGTACCCAAAAGACACCGAGCTGGTGTTATGGTGGGCGGAGTTTTTGTAGTAGGTTCTGCGTTTTGCCACTAGGAGCATATAGAGCAACAATTCCAGAGTCAGTAAGCCAAGTGTCGTCGCTAAAGAAAGTTCTGTTTGACTTGTGTGAGTTGTTTTGTGTGCTCTTCGTTTGGCAATGGCTGATTCTCGTGAATAGCATGTGGCCGTAAAGTTTTGGTTTTCAGTTGGAAAAACTGGCACCGAAACTCTTGATATGTTAAAAACAGTCTACAACGATGGTGCTATTGGGAAAACTCACATGTTGAGTGGTTTTCCCGTTTCAAAAGAAGTTAAATGTCAATTGATGACAAACCTCGCTCTGGTCGCCCTTCCACGGTTCGAACCAATTAAAATGTAGAAAAAAAAACACGAAATCATCCTCGAAGATTGACGGCGGACCATTGGCGATGTTGTGGAGCTGGTGACTTCCAAATTTGTACCTCGACTGCTGAACAAAAGCAAGGTCGGGTGGAAGCATGTTGTGTGCTTTGAAAGAAGAGTTCTGAAATGATACAAACTGTGTTTTTAATGTTATCACAGGTGACTAATGATGGTGCTACAGTTACGACCCTAAAACGAAGCAACAATCAAGCCAATGGAAGACTCCAAGTTCGCTTCACCCCAAAAAGGCTCGTCATGTAAAATGAAACGGCAAAAGAATGCTGATTTGTTTTTTCGATGAGAGAGGAGTTTTCCATCCAGAGTTTATTCCACAATGTCAGACAGTTAACCAGGCTTTTAACCTGGAAGTTTTAAAAAGAATGTGTAACAGTTTGCTGTGGAAGAGGCCTGATTTGTGGCAGACGGGCAACTGGTTTTTTCACCACAATAACGCCTCTGTTTACACAGCCATGTCTGTGTGCCAATTTTGACCAAAAATGGCATGACTCCTCTGGCCCCTACTCACCCGACCTTGCCCACTGCGACTTCTTTTATTTTCCCGTATGAAATGAGACATGAAAAGAAAGCGTTTTGCCGACTATGCTGAGATGAAGAAAAAAACGACAGAGGTGCTGTCAGGCATAACAGAAGACGAATTTCAAAAAGGTTTGGAACAATAGAATAAAAGATTATAGAAGTGTATTAATGCCAGTGGAGAGCACTTTGAAGGGGATTGAAAGTTTTTCGTTCAAAAATTAAATAAACAAATAAAAAAAGTTAAGTTTCTTTTGACTACCCCTCGCACTATTCTATACATGAAACAACTCTACTAGTATGTGTGCAAAATATCAGAATTTTCCACCAACCTTTTACAACAAAAAGTATCCAAATGGAGGCAGCAGCTTTTGCCTGACTATGCCTGTGTAAACCTTTTTAATATAATGATTACATCGATATTTCAGATTCGCCTGACTCAGCCAAGATATTTGTCAGAAATCGATAGCATTACATTGGCGTCCTATACAGACATGCATAAATATTGACATAGATTTTTTAGTCATTTATTTCCTTTCTCACAAGCCACTTATGAATTTTGACTCCCTGCACTTTACATGCCAGTAAGCTCTAAACTGCAATTCACTACTATTTTGGACACCAACTACAGGTGAACCACCAGGAACTGCATCGATTAATTATGGGAAAACCATCATAATGAAAAATCAAAAAGTTGCTACTGTACTAACGCAATAGACAATGTGCATGTTTGTTTTCTTATCACATCTGATAAGACATCCCCCAAAGATGATTTTAATTTTTTTTTTCACATACTACAAAAATAACGAAGCAAAAAATATTTGAAAATGAAAATTTCTGAAATGGCGTAAACAACCTCCAGATAAACCTCTAAAAATATTATGTTTGTCACCCGAAACTAAAAGTAACCACAGCGATATATATAATATATGAAGGTGTATATCATCATAGTGACTTTGAAAGAATAACTGATGGAAAATATGTAGGAGAAAATTTAGTAATATGTCCAAAACACGCGGGCGAAGACATAACCTCAAAAACTGATGAGAATCAAATAAATAAAACAAATAAAAATTTTATAGCAAATATTAAAATGAGACAAGAGGAAAACTTAAAAACGGAAATACTAGAAGAACTAGCGAACAAAACCAGGAACATAAACAATTCAGTAGTGTCAGATGGTTATAATGCTGAATTAAACTTGATAAGGGAAAACTCACTTCTAAAGCAACTTAATAAAGAACTAATGGATAAAAACAGACTATTAGAAGAACTATTAGACAGAATAAAAGAAATGGAAAACCAGGCAACTATAAAGAGTTTTACTGAAGTAACTAAGGGAATGAAGATGCAACAAGAAACAAGAATCCCTAAGTTATCAATTAGAGTAAAAAACAAAGAAAATCAAACAAAAGTAAAAGATATAATAATGCAACAAATAATAAACCATAAAAATATTCAAGCTAAAAACATCTATACGAAAAGTAGAGATGACATGATAGTTGACATTACAAATACGGAAAGCATGGTCGAAGCTGAAAACATTTTGACAAAAAAATTGGACAGTGAATGTGATATTAAAATTAGCAGCTACAAAATCCAAAAATTTAAATTGTAGGAATAAATAACTCTATATGTATGGATAAAAACAATATTTAAAGTGACATTAATATTAGAAATTTCAAAAACTGTAATGGTAAGGGTCATTTATTACACATGTATACTAATAATAAAAGTAACATTAATACAGTATTAATGGAAGTGCCAGCTGAAATTTACAGATACATAAGGGAAAATGGGAATAGACTCTTTGTGGGCTATCAAAGTTATAGGGTCTACGATTTAATCAACACTAGCCCTTCTTTCACCTGCGGAAGGTTTGGCCATAGTGGGTCGAAATGCTAAAATATTACAGTTTGTCTAAATTGTAATTTTGGTAATACAAAATTCAAAGCAAATTATAATACTAATCATTCACCTTTCGATGCAGAAAAGTGTGAGTATTCAAAAAAAAAAGATAAAAAAATATATTGACACCACGGATGATTATCCAATAAAGCCTACACTACCCACAGGCAAATATGCATATACTAAATGGATGAATAATAACCAACAGCATACATCAACACCAGTTACATTATCTGGAAATACATGAGGGGTCAGCAATTTCAGTTATTGTATGATATACAAGCAGAAGTTATTCAACAAGAATCCTATAGTGATCTTAAGAGTCTTACTAAAGAAAGACATTTGAAAGACAGTTTGGTTCTATATATAAATATTAGAAGCCTAAATGTCAATCATTCTAAACTTAAAATTTTTATTAAGAGCCTGAGAATCAAAGCTTATTTAATTGTATGTGCTGAAACATGGAACCTTGAACGTTACCACTATTACAAACTTCCTGGATATAGTATGTATTATAATAATAGTAAGATAAATAGATCAGATGGTGAAGTAGTATATATATATATAGGTGAAAATGAAATTGAAACTACTTAAATAGTAGAGGTAGGTAGATTAAAAATTATCAGCTCATGTATTAGGTTGAAATATCTGCTCTTTATCGATCACATGATCTGCCCAGTCCAAAATTCAATACCAACTTGAAAACATTTTTAAATAAAAAAACAAATACAAAAATGCACATTATAATTGGTGACAATAACATAGATATATGAAAATATAACTCTGTAAGTCATGACCTTTTAAACAACTTGCAAGAAAGAGGATACATCCCAGGTTTCATTGATGTGACAAGACCTTACGAAGAAAGTAGTGAAAATGGAACATGTATAAATACTATATTCATAAAGGGTGAATCAATTTGTACCAAAACTTTTAAGCTACCCACACCTGATCACTAACCTTTGTTTGTAGAAATAGACAAACCACAGAATGTAAAAATAAATTAATCAAATCATTCATACAAGTATAAAAGATTATATCATATAGCTAGTTCGATAAACTGGGATCAATATAAAAACCAATAATCCTAATGAAGCTATAAACTCAATTACAAAGGAAATACAAAATTGCCTAGAAAGGACTGGATCACAAGTGCAATAATAATCTCTTGTGAAAAAAGAAAAAGAATATTTATATAACAAACTAAAGAACGATCCAAACAATGAACAACTAAGAAATATATATATATATATATATATATATATATATATATATATATATATATATATATATATATATATATATATATATATATATATATATATATATATATTTAGTTCCTGTTTAAAATTTAAAAATGTTGTATTTAATAAGGAATTGTTAGAACAGATTTTTATCCGAAGAGAATATTGATATGGTTGGAAGCTGTTACGAATGTAGGCAATGATTGAAACATTAGATGGGAGAAGAAGGTAATTAAATTTTCGTACGTCAAAATCTGAAGTTAATAACTTTTGGAAAGCATACGTCAAACACATTTGGGCCAAAACGATTTAAATTATGTCAAACAATATATGTACAAGTCTCTGACTTCTTTATATGGACATGATGTATTATTATATACCAATAAAGAAATAATAATAATAATAATATATATATATATTGGGTTAAAATATTAAATAGTCATAAAGGCTGCTAAAATAAAACATGAAAAAGATTTTATTAAAAAAATAGTAATAATCGTAAAGAATTATGGAAAATTATAAATTCTACGCTTAACAAAAAAAGACAAAAATAAAAATCACGGGACGCAGCAAGTGCGTTATGGTAGTGAATTTTCATAGAAATGATCTGGCACAAAATATTTTATTATAACTTTTTTTTCTTGTAAGATAGTACTCTAAATTTTGGTGTATACTTTACTTTTTATATCGTAAACCTACCTACCAAATTTGGTTATCATAGATTTTTTATTTTTTAAGATAAAAAATTTTTTCAAATGAAAACTCAAAATTTTTTCAGAAAACCTCGTCCGATTTTTCTGATTAATGAACTTATCAAAGCCATTTACAAAAGGAAGGTACATGCCAAATTTTATCAAAATCGGCTCATTATTCTTTGAGATAAAAATTTTTTTCGAATGAAAACTCAAAATTTTCCCGGAAAACCTCGTCCGATTTTCCTGACTAACAAACTTGTCAAAGCCATTTACAAAAGGAAGACACATGCCAAATTTTATTAAAATCGGCTTATTACTTTTTGAGATAAGAATTTTTTTCGAATGAAAACTCAAAATTTTCCCGGAAAACCTCGTCAGATTTTCCTGACTAACGAACTTATCCAAGCCATTTACAAAAGAAAGGTACATGCCAAATTTTATCAAAATCGGCCCATTATTTTTTGAGTTATCGGTGTGATACATATACATATACATATATATATATATATATATATATATATATATATATATATATATATATATATATATATATATATATATATATATATATATATATATATATATATATATATAAACATATAAAAATTGAAACTGACCCCGGATATGGGTTCTAGGGGTCCTAGTTCGCGCTCATTTGCAAAAATTTTTTCAAAATTCAAAAGTCGGGATCTCCCCATTAGTGAATTTTTTCTACGAAAATTCACTAATATTATATATATTCTATTTATAATAAAGATAAGGAAATAATAAGCAAACTAAAAGAAATAGCTGTATGTAAAAGTATAAAAGATTATATCATATAGCTAGTTCGATAAACTGGGATCAATATAAAACAAGTGCGTTATGGTAGTGAATTTTCATAAAAATGTTTTATTGCAAATATGTGTGTTTTCTTTTTAAGAAAGCAGGCATCAATTTTGGTTACCAGTATAACCTATATAGTAAAAACAATGCGCCATATTTCATAAAAATAACTTTATTGTGTGAAAATGTACAAAAATTTCCAAAAGTAAACTTAAAGTGTTCCCGGAAAAACATGTTTCTTGGTCAACCTTATAACATAACATAACATAACATTTATTTAACCATCAACATTTACATGGTTCGTCGCACATAAAATAATAAAATAATTGTATACTGGACTTACACATGACAAATAGTGGGTGACAATATACATAAAATAAAACAAAATATAAAATGAGCTGACAAAAACACACAACAGTTAATTAAAAATTAAATTCTTCAATTGAATATATAGGTCTCTCTATTAATTTTCTTTTTATCACAGATGCAAACTGTCTTCTAGGCAATTCCCTGACCACCACTGGAAGTGAATTAAACAACCTAACTCCAGTATACCCATGGCTCCTCTGCGTGCGGCTTATCCTGTGATGAGGAATCACAAACTGACTTTTACCTCTAGTTTCGTAACTGTGAACCTGTTCATGGGAGATAAAACTGGCCTGATAGTCATAAATGTAAAGAAGGCAAGTAATTATATAACTTGCTGGTAGGGTAAGTATTTTATACCTCTGGAATAGTTCTCTACAACTGTGGTCCTGAGGAACGTTAGCAATCGCCCTAATTGCTCTTTTCTGTTGTATAAAGACACGTTCTGCATGTGGCGAGGATCCCCATAGCAAAATCCCATAGGTTGCAATGCTTTGAAAGTGAGCATAGTAAGTAACCCTTGCGGCGCTTTCATCTATGATGTATCTTATTCTACGGATTGAGTAGATGGCTGAAGATAATTTTTTACACATATGGTCTATGTGGGGTTTCCAGCTTAAACAACCATCAATATGAAAGCCTAAAACTTTAATATTTTCGCCTGAGTTCTGTAGATAGTCCCTGGTAGTTATGACAAGTCTTGATGTTTTTTCTGCATTAAGCAATAACTTGTTTGCCTTAACCCATGCTTCCACCTGCTGGATGGATTGGTCACCTTTGTGTTTTATAAGGTCTGGAACTGCTTTATTAATTAATGTCGTGTCATCTGCGAAGATGCAACTTCTGTCTGCCCTAATGTTTTCGGGCAAATCGTTAATATATAATAGGAAGAGCATTGGCCCCAGTATAGAGCCCTGTGGTACTCCCAAGTCTACCTGTTTAAAATTTGATGTGGTATTTTGCCAGCTAACCAACTGCACCCTGTTCCTTAAATATGATTGTAAAAGTGTTCCTATTCTGCCTCTCATTCCATAATATTCCAACTTAGAGATAAGGATCTGGTGGTTTACCATATTAAAGGCTTTACTAAGGTCAACGCACAAAAGCTCGGCATTTTCTTTGTGATTAAGTGCTTCCAAGACAAAATCAACTATATATGTCATCGCCGTAGTTGTTGACCTATTTCTTCTGAATCCATGCTGTGAATGGTTTAGAATTTCCTGCCTATCAATATAGCTTGCTAATCTCTCTTTAATAAGTGCTTCCAAGATTTTCGAGATTATAGGGAGAATACAAATTGGCCTATAATTGTTGCAATCGTTCATGTCGCCATTCTTTGGGAAAAGAATTATCTTTGCAATTTTTAATAGATTTGGAAATATACCCTGAGCAAAGCACATATTGACAATTTTGCTCAGTGGGTCTGCAATCACGTGGATTATCCTTTTTAAAAGTACTATGTTTAATCCAAAGATATCACAAGCTGACTTATTTTTCATCATCAACACCACCTGCATAATTTCACGTGGGGATGTGTCCTCGAGAAACATTGACCCATTGCTCCGCAGTTTGACACGTTTTATATAGGAATGGCACTTTTTTGACGTGTCTTCTACTGGCACCAAATTATCCTCACCAATTCTGGAAAAATGGCAATTTAGACAGTCCGCACTTAGTGTACTTGCTCCTTGGTTAATCCTCGAGGTTTTTATATTCGAATTTATCAACTTCCAGATGATTTTAAATTTATTATCAGCATTTGTAATTCTATCTCTGTTATAGTTTCTAATAGAAGTGTCAATCTGTGTCCTTAGTTGTTTCTTTAGGCTTTCATAGAGTTTTTGAATTATCATCTCTTTTTACTCTAAAGATTGTATATGCAGCATCTACCTGATTCTTGAGTTTTCTGATAATTTCACTCCGGAAAATGTGTTCTTTAACAGAGATAACCCTCTTCCTTTTCACAGGGAAGCAATTTTCAAAGCTTTCCATTAGAGCTTCGTGGAAACGAACATAAGATTCTTCAGCATTTGGTACCAGAAGTGAATTCCAGTCAATGTTTTGCAACTGGTGTATGAAGAGCTGAACACTATCACTGTTATTTGTATCCCTTACATTATGAAACTTATCCTCTTGTTTGTTGTTCTTATATATCAGGAGCTTTTGCGCAAGATGGTCCGACAGGTGTAAATTCACAGTTTTCGCTAGACAGTTGTTTAGGTTTATGTTTGAATAAATATTGTCTATACAAGTTGCAGATGTCTTTGTTATTCTAGATGCTTCTGAAAATAGATTATAAAGTCCATAGGATACAAACAGATGATGCAGCTTGGTACTCTCCATTGTTGACTCCAAAATATTCACATTAAAGTCTCCAGCGACGAAAAGGTTATTAACCCCACTATTTATTAAAGTACCAAGTGCAATGTCAGCTTTTTCCATAAAAACTTGCATGTCAGCTCCCGGGGGGCGATAAACTGATAGAACGGTCATGTCTAGACTTGGAAGTCTAACTGCAGCTATCTTTATACAACCCTCAACAGACAGGTTAGTTATCGGATCAATTGATTCATATTCCACTCCTTCTCTTACCAATATCATAGCACCACCACGAGAAGTTGATTGTCTCGTAAAGCAATTTGCTATTCTGTAGCCTTGTATTATGATTTTGTTTACGTTGTCATTAGTCAGCCAATGTTCTGTAAAGCAAGCTATACAGCAGTCTTCCATTTTTAAACAATTTTCTAGGCAATCTATTTTCCTAGGCAGTCCTTGTAAGTTCAGGTTAATCAAAGCAAAACAACTTTTTTGAGAATTTTTATGCATCGAATTTTGCATTATCTCTTCCTCGAAAAAACCTATATCTGGATACTGTTACCCCAGTGGGCCAATTTTGAGCATCATAAATTTCACTTAACAGCGCAAAGTCTGCTTCTACCTTGAAAGATATACTTTTTGCACCCTCTCTCACCGGACATTCTTCCACAGTGAAATCACTTCGCTTGAAAGTTTTCTGAAGATGGTTCAAAATAGTTTCCTTTTTTGTGTTCAACCCCACTCTTCCCAAATGAATGACAGCTTTTTTAGCGACAGCTTGAAAAGTAGCTGTATTATTCTGCGTCGAACCAGTTCCTATAACCATATTTTTCTTCTGTTTAATATTATGGGTTTTCTCTACTTTATGCATTATGTGATCGTCATTTAATTTTTCAAGCGTTTGTGATACTCTCCCATCGTATTCATTTGACATTTTGGGATCCCTATATTTCACATGCTTTGTCATACCTTCATTGGAAATTTTCGGCAACGTGGCAACGCTGCCACCTTCACTTTGCAAGAAGTTCTTTTTATCGGCGGTTAATAGTTCAATGATAAGATTTTTATCATTTATTGATTTCTCCAAATTACTATTTAATATGCGAAGGCATTCTATTTCCTTTCTATTAACTTTGAGTTCACATTTTAGATTGTTTACATTCACACTGTTTTCCAGGTTAGGAATCACTTCAGCCATAGAATCACTAAAAACATCCCCGTTACAGTCACATTTCTTAGAACTTACAAAACTGCGAAGTTCTGGACTAGTTACAATATTGTCTGGAACACTATTTTTCAATATAATGTCTATCAATACTTCTTTTTTAAATTTGTTCAGCTCGTTAACAAGCACATTTGTCACGGCCATGTTAATATAAACTCATATATAGGTTAATAGCAAATTGGGCTATTCAAATATGAAGCATTTGATCAAAATTCGCTACCATAACGCACTTGCTGCATCCAGAATTTCTTTTCTTACAAACATGCATTATATTTCGCTGGAAAATGCAAAAATGCAATAACATAAGGCGTGATTGATTAAAAAAAAAAAAATTTGTATCACCAACGACTTATGAGCCATCCTGTGATTGTAGAAATATTTTTTTAAGATGTAGCTCAAGACACCCTATAATTAATATATACAAATTTTTTTCACATCTTGTATAAACGGATATATTGAGGTTTATTGATTTTTTTACGAAAATTCGACAAAAATTATATACCATTAAACGATAAACTCTATAGCTAAGACTACTGCCAAGCATCAGAGAAAGGGTCTATTTGAAATGAATTTTCTGGAAAAAGTTTAGTAAAATAAAGGACAATGACAGCTGAAACTAAGACTTCAGGGTTTGTAAAACATCCTTCTTGAGACATTTGATTTCTATAGCCCGTATTAGATTCAAGTTATTTGCCTAAATGTTGCCGATTTTGACGTTTTAAATCGCAACTTTGACGTTTTGAGGAAAACCCCAATTTATTTTTCTTTAAATGCCTATAACTTTTTTGTCTTTTGACCTACATAGCTAAATTTTGGTAGGTAACTTACCTATAAGGATCTAAGCCCGCGTACCAAATTTGGTTGCCCTTACTTTGTTAATTTCGGAGATATAATTATTTTTTTTCGAAAGAAAACACAAAATCTTCCGGGAAAACCTGGACAGATTTTCATGGCTAACGAACTTCTCCAAGCCATTTGCAAAAGGAAATTATTCACCAAATTTAATCAAAATCGGCCCATTCTTTTTTGAGTTATCGGTGTGATACATACATACATACATACATATATATATATATATATATATATATATATATATATATATATATATATATATATATATATATATATATATATATATATATATATATATATATAAACATATAAAAATGTAAACTGACCCCGGATGTGTTCTGGGGGGCTAATTAGCGCTCATTTGAAGACATTTTTTCAAACTATAAACTCAATTACAAAGGAAATACAAAATTGCCTAGAAAAATCCAAATATAAAACAACACCTAACAATAAAAATAAAAAAAGATTGCCAAGAAAAGACTGGATCACAAGTGCAATAATGATCTCTTGTGAAAAAAAAAAAAAAAAAGAATATTTATATAACAAACTAAAGAACGATCCAAACAATGAACAACTAAGAAATATATATATATATATATATATATATATATATATATATATATATATATATATATATATATATATATATATATAAATTAGGTTAAAATATTAAATAAAGTCATAAAGGCTGCTAAAATAAAACATGAAAAAGATTTTGTTAAAAAAATAGTAATAATCCTAAAGAATTATGGAAAATTATAAATTCTAAGCTTAACAAAAAAAGACAAAAATAATATTATATATATTCTATTTATAATAAAGATAAGGAAATAATAAGCAAACCAAAAGAAATAGCTGAATGCATGAACACATATTTTATTAAGGTGGGAGAAAAGCTTAGTAAAAAAATTAAAACACCTATCAATAAACAACTTAATCTACCACCATCAAATACAGACAGTATATTCCTAAGACCTACAGATACTTATGAAGTGCAACAAATTATAGAAAATATGAAATTTAAAAATGGTGGACTAGACAATATAAATTAAAAGACACTCAAAATACTATATGTCTTTATTGCAGGCTCTTTAGCACATATCTTTAACCTCTGCATTGAAAAATCAATATAGCATAATGCCTTAAAAGTAGCTGAAGTTGTTCCTATACAGAAATCTGGTAACAAAAAAGAACCTGTTAATTATAGGGCAATATCACTTGTTTCGAATTTAACAAAAATACTTGAAAAAATATTTATGATAGAATATTTAACTTCATAAGTAAAAGTAAAATATTGTCTACAAAACAGTTCCGTTTCATTAAAAACAAGGGAACAAAGGACGCCTTAAGTTATATTGTAAGTAGAATATATCTAGGCAAAAGTCTTTGATACCGTTAATCATAAAATTTTACTAGGAAAACTTTTTAACTATGGAATTAGAGGAAATGCACTTAAAACTTTTAGAAAATTACCTTGGCAGAATGCAGAAGGTTAGGATATATCAGACAGAGAGTGAGTTAAGTAAAATAAATACTGGGGTCCCACAAGTGACAATTCTGGGACCACTGCTGATTGTAATTTATGTTAATGATCTATTGACGAGCATGCCTGAGGGCTGTATATTGTCCCATGCTGATGATATGGCTGTGGTATCTGCTGGTGAAGCATGGAATGAGGTAGAAAAAAAAATGAATAGATACTTGGAGGACGTGGCTGTTTGGTGAGCACTGAACAAATTGTCTCTAAATATAGATACGACTGTGTATGTAACTTTCGGAAACTATTGTGGTAGTGTTCCAAAATACTTTGAAATGCAAAATAAAGCTAAATAAAGTAAAGAGTTGAAAATTGTAAATATCTGGGAATAAATTTTAATTTAAATTTAAAATGGGACTAACACATTGAATATATTGTAAAACAAAATATCTAATATTTGTATTCTATAAAATTTCTAAATTTATGGATAGTAATACCCCAATGATAACCTATTACACACTTTCCCATAGTATTATTAATTATGGAGTGATTGCCTGGGGTGTTGCTTATGGGAATCAACTGGATATATTACAGAGATTACAAAATAGACTACTGAACATAGTAAATGGAAATAATTTGGTGAAGATAATCCTATGAACCTAAAGCAATTATTTGCTTTTGAATCCCTTAACTATAACTATAAGACTCTTAAAGGATATATACATTAACTCAAATAGTAAGACAAGAAATCAAGTCATACCTCTACCTTAAATGGCTAAAACTGTGAGTGAAAAAAAAAACAGCCACACTGCTATTAAACTGTATAACAACCTTCCACGTGAGCTTAAGAAATTAGATAAGAAGAAACGGTCCACTATCATTAAATTAAAAAAAAAAAGGGGTTATGGCAAATGTTGTGATTTGATATATAAATCTATATAAACCAAATATAAAATGTTATGAAATATTGGTCTGTAAGTTAGTGTATAATATTAGTATGTAAGTATTAGTATGTCCTGCGAACAGGAAACTGTGTTTTCCTCTGCAGGATTACGATTACAGTATGTGAAGTAATGTAATTTACTCTGGCAAATAAATGAAATAAATGAAAAGAAAATTCCTAATTAATACCAAACACCACTATTTTGGCTTCATGATCTGTGATGTCACTGGACAGTACAAATGTCAACAATGAATTTGCTTCTCTGTGTTCACATCCTGTGTTGCAAGTTATTGATTGAATATTCGCTTCTGCACGTCATTTTATTTGATAATATGGAAAATAAAGCTCATAAATACTGTATAGTACCAATGTGCACAAATAAGACTGTAAAAACTCCGGGGAAACTATTTTATTGTTCCAAAAGTGGCTCAAATTCGAAAGCAATGGTGCAAAGTTAATGGGCGGGATGAAGGAAAAATCAACAGCTATCTGAGAAAACCGCCTTATATTGTTTATGAAGACCATTTTATGTAAGTACCTCCTCATTTTCACAATGAATATTACTGATATAAGGTTAAAATTCTAATCATACGTTATTAAGTTGGGTTGTAATTTCCATGTGGTCAAGGTATGTTTATCTGTACATATTAAGTATTTCACATTACATATTACTTTTAGTATTAACAACAAGCAAAAATCATGGTTATTAATTAACGAAATTACTGGGTGTGCTTCCATTACTTATCTGTAATTAAACAGCATTGTGCAATTAAAAACATATGGTAGATTTGAGATTATGTTGTTGTCATGTTCTTGACTTCATTCAAAGCAAAATATATTACAAATCGCATGAATAAGTACGTGATATATTTAGCTAAATATATGCTCAACTAGCATTGGCTTCTTTACAGATACCTTCCAGATTTTGCTTCTTTTATTTCAGCACTTTATAAAGTCTGGATTTTCACCAAAGAATGATGTCATCATAAATTAATCAATTCTTAAAAAAATATCTGATTGCGCCTGTTGAAAACCTTTGTCTCCCAATTTATTACCTACACTTTACACTATTCAACCAGGAGAAACACAATAAACGAATAAAATGTACCCCGATGTTGAGAAACAAGCGATCATACTTACCAGACCATAAGGTAAACACGATATTTATTTACTGCCCAACTATGTCATGACCAATAGCACAACATTCGCGGTCACATGATAATGATTCAATTTTTTTAAATTTTAAAAGTCTTTTGCTGTCCACTACATATGTTTTCGGGTATATTCATGGAACGTTCTGTGTATGAAAAACTATTAGGTAAATGTTAAATTCATTTAATGCAAAATCCATACAAATTGTCTATTGAGGGACACTGCTAAAATATTGTCAGACTAGTGGTACTTCCGGTTATACGGGAAGTAGATGTCAACTTTCTTATTTGAAATTAGACACCCAGTATATTATGAATTTTGAGATTCTGCTTAAAATTCTAAATACTTTTTTGTATAATGTCATAGACATAAGTCTTTTTGAGATATTTGATTTTTATAAAATTGATGTTTTCAGACTGAAATATATTGATATTTTTTACTCATACACACGAATAATTATTATTGCTTTCCTGGTAGATGAAATTATTCAATTTTATTGATAGAGTGTGTTTGAAAAAGAAATACGAAAATTAATATGAAAAAACTGCTGAAATTGAGTTTTTCAAATGAAAAGCCCCTATTTACATTAAAAACAAGGAAAATTGTGTATGAGGTTGTTTATTCAAAAAAAAAAATTAAAAAAACGTAACTTTTTGATGTCACCTTAGTTGGCTATGATGAAGTATGCAATACAATTGTCAAGCACATACTAAATTAATGTCACATGCTTTTTAATTACTTCAAACAACCATGGCAGGATGTTTAAATATACAAATGATGAATGTTTAACTTTATTTATTCTTTTTGGGCACTGTAATAGAGTTATTTCCAGAACATGTGAAACATTTGCGAACTGATAAAGACAAACACCAAATATAGTTAAACAATTATCGAAAACATCAGAAATTTTGGATGTCAGAACAAAAGTTCAGAGAAGTAAACCAGTCATAAACAATGAAAATAATGAAATTGCAATTTGGGATATTTTACCGCATATCCGACAAAAGTACAAACGAACCAACCAGTAAAAGATTAAAAAAGAGTTACATGACTTATTTTTGCTCTGACTGATTCCAAATTTCTAAGGTTTTCAATAAGACGTTTTAATTGTATTTGGTGTTGGTTTCGGTTTTTGAGGATATCGGTTCGCAAATGTTTCACATGTTCTTGAAATTGCCCAAAAATGATAAATGCCCAAAAATTACAATGCCCAAAAATGATAAATAAATTTGAATAATCGTCATTTGTATAATTGAAACATCCTGATCGTTTGAAGCAATTAAAGAGCAAATGACATTAATTTAGCACCTGCCTGACAGTTGTATTTTAAATGTCTCGCTGGCTAATTAAAGTGAGATCAAACTATTGTACTAGAAAAATAAAAAAACGGCTAATATTCCAAAAAGTCATGTTTTTTTTTTTTTGAATAAACAACCTCATATAAAATGTTTCTGGTTTTTAATGCAGAATAAGGTTAAATAATCAAAATAGGGGCTCCATTTGAAAAACTCAAGTTTCAGCAGTTTTTTCAAATTCATTTTGATACTTCTTTTTCAAACACTGTATCAATAAATTTAATAATTTCATTCAAAGACTGTTAGATTACGTCCTCATCTATAAGGAACGCAATCCAAAGTAAATAATTATGTTATGTGCATGAGAGACAAATATCAGTTTTGACGTAAAAGAAGACTTAGATGTATGACATTATACACAAAAAGTATTCAGAATTTTACACAGAATCTCAAAATGTCATAATTTTATTTATTTATTTATTTATTCATAAACCATCCAACAGCTTAAAAGCCAATTTAAGGATGGGCCAATACACAAAACATAATAACTAACAACAATCTAGCTAACAATACAAAAAAGAGTCACAAATTAGATCACTTTGAAAAACATTTTTATCTCTGATATATTACATGAGAAGATATCTAGGCGGTCCTGCAGTACAGAGTAATCATTGCACATCTGGTAAATTGGAGACGATCGCAGCAATCGTGTACGAGCAGTCGGGAGATAGAATGTGCCTGGAAAACGTGCTGCAATACGAGGCACATTGAAATTAAGTTGCTGAAGCAGACTAGGGCAGTCGAACACAGAATTAACCAGTTTATATAAAAATATAATGAAACTGCACTGCCTGCGCATCGATAGACTCTGCAGACTAAAGCGAAGAAGTAAACTTTCCTGAGGAAAACCAATAGACGGATATCGACCATCCTCACGAAAGCTAAGAAATTTTAGAAATTTCCTTTGCACTGATTCCAGGCTTGCCACATGTATCTCATAAGTGGGAGCCCACACAACTGAGCCATATTCAAGTCGAGACCTAACCAAACTGCCAAAGAGCAGGAGGAGGGTGTCAGTCTGTGAGAAATTTTTGCTGTTTCTTATCAGAAACCCTAGAGTTTTGTAAGCAGAACTGACAGTCTGCTCATAGTGTGGTTTAAAAGATAGAGTACCATTAAAAACAATTCCAAGGTCCTTAACTGTCCTGGGGCGGTCAAGTGGAAGCCCTCTTATATTGTACCCGAAAGTGATTGCGTGCTTATTTCGAGTAAAGGACATCACACAACACTTGGAAACATTCACAGATAGACCACTCCGACAACACCATTCAACAAGGATCTGAAGACAGTTCTGGAGCCGCAAACAGTCATCAACACTCGAAATATTTGCGAAAATCTTAATATCGTCTGCATACATTAAAAAAGGAACATGTAAAACATGTTTAACTGGGTCAATAAATATATTAAACAGTAATGGACCGAGTATGGAACCCTGCGGCACTCCCGAAGTTACGTGATAGGTGTTAGATTTGAAGCCCCCAACCTCAACAAATTGCCTCCTTCCATCAAGGTAAGATCTGAACAAGCCAAGCAAGCCCTCGGAGAATCCGATAGCCCTCATCCTGTCAATCAGAACAGAATGATTTAGACAATCGAAGGCCTTAGATAGATCAGTATACACAACATCAACCTGTGAAGAGCGGTCAAGAGCGGACGCAATGAACTGTGTAATGTCAACCAAATTCGTTACAGTCGATCTACCTGGAATGAAACCATGCTGAGAAATAGAGAGTCTGTTTTTGATGTGAAACAGTATTCGCTGAAAAAGGCAGGCCTCGAAAATTTTACAAAAGACACATAGTATGGCTATTGGTCGATAGTTTGATGGATCACCACTTTCCCCCGCCTTGAAGACAGGGAAAACCCGTGACAGCTTCCAAATCGCGGGGAATGTTCCAGATCTAAGAATCAGTTTAAAAATTTTCTTAAGTGGAGCCAGGAAAGCATATAAGCAGTCGCGCACCAAAAAACCAGGAACTAGATCAGGTCCACAGGACATGTTAGCCTTAATTCTCTTAGCGGCTGTAATAATTTCGTCATCTGTAAAGTCATCAACAAAGAACATTGTGATGTCACCCGAAGCCAGACTGGCGGCTGTAGGCGATGAGGTGGGGGTGGAGCCAGAACATCCCGCAAAATAAGAAGCAAAACTGTCAGCTGCCTGCTGCTGGTTAGAAAAATTCCCAATAGAAAAGTTTTGACGGCGTCGAGAAGAGCAGTTCCAGAATTTTTTAGGATTAGACCTAATCTCTCTTTCGACCCTCTGAAAGTAATTGACTCGAGAAAGATAAATGTCTCTCTTAAGTTTTTGTCTCAGCTCCCTAAATCTATCCAGAAACTCCACATTTCCAGACTTCTTAAACTTACACCATAATGAATATTTATATTTTATACTAACCTTAATTTCTTTAGAAAACCACGGGGGATACGTATTACATGCTCTTGGAGCAGTCATGGGAACATACATATCAAACAAGTCGTAAATTCTGGAATAGAAAAAGTCAAGCATAGAATCGACATCCTGAAGCCCATCCATGCCATCCCAGCACAAGTCGCTGAGCTCCGCATACAATCTGACAAAATCACATTTTCGAAAGTTATATGACCTTTGCCTAATAGTGTCACTAGCAGGGGAAGAGACCACAGAACCACTGAGCGGAAACTCTATGATTAAGGGGGGATGATGACGATCAGGAATCACGGGCGAATCAGGAGCCTCCCCCACCAAGCAAGTGTCAGTAAACAAAACTACGTCAAGAATTCTGTTGTTAATATTCTCAACATGATTAAACTGTCCAAGGAGTAGTAGATTACAGAAATTTTGAAAAGCAGACACACAAGCGGAGGGGTCGTTCTGACGACAAGAGGCATATTCAGGCATGTTAAAGTCACCAACTAAGAATGTCTCGGAACCATATTTTATGCACAGGGACTCGAGAGCTTCAAACAAGAGGTAGTAGTCATTAGTTGGAGTATTGGGAGGTATATAAACAACAAAAACATTAAGCGAGGCCCGATGATCCGAGACTCTAACCCCCACAATGTCAATATTAGAAAGAGCATCAAGGCCTCCACAGTCCCTCCGAATATCAAGGCGACGAGTTGCAAAGCGAGCGTGCACAGCAAGCAGAACGCCACCTCCCCTAGTCTTACATGAGAAAGAAAAATCCCTATCTGATCTGTAGACAATATATTGATCATCAAACAGTTCGCTACTATAGATGTCACTATCCAGCCAAGTCTCAGTGAAAGCAAAACAGTCAAGAGGATATGCCTGCGAGCAAACAAAAGAGTAAACATCATTGGTTCGTGTCCGGAGGCCCCTGACGTTTTGATAAAATATGTTAAATTGCCTCTCCATAGAACAGGCAAAAGAAGAATGATGATTGTGTCCAAAGTTAACGAAAGATCCAACAGGTTTGTTTGGAGACTGGGTTTCCACCCCGACATGGCATTGTGGTAATTGCTATTTGATCTGCAGAATCTCTGCTCTCATCGACTGCAGCTTTTGCCTGTAAACCGCACAGTTATGGTCCCAGGCTGCATGATCATAGGCAACTCCTGCCTTTACCTTAGCCGCATTGAAACAGTTCACACAACAAAGAGTAGTAGCCACACAGTTTTTCACAGGATGGTCACCAGAACATTTAGGGCATGTGGTTTTGCCCTTACAAAATTTAGAAGTATGGTGGAAGCCCGAACAGTTGAAACATCGCGTGATATCGATACCATCGTAAACAGAGCAGCGATCATACCCGATAAAAATCTGACCAATATCTAAAGCCGACTTATAAGAAACATGATCAACCTGCAGGACCGCCTGATAAATTCTACTATTATTTTTTAGATGATCAGTAGAGATAAACTTAAAATTAGAGTCACCAAAGATGTCACCATTCTGCAACTTAATTAGTCTTACTAATTCATCCCCCTCGATCTTCTCAGAGAGGCCAACGATACGAATTCGCGGGTGTTGATGTGTAACTTCTTTAACACTATATTCAGCTGAAAGACTGCTCTCAGCTAAAGACTTGAATTTATAATATATAATAAACTGGGTGTCCAATTTGAAATAAGGAAGTTGACATCTACTTCAGGAATAACCAAAAACACAACTAGTCTGAAAATACTTTGGCTGAGTGTTCCCCAATTGCTCCACCGTACCAAATGTTGAGATTTTTCCTGATGACGGTTTTCCCATAATCCATCGTTGCAGTTTCCAGTGGTTTACCTTGTATAGTGTTCTTCTTTACCTTGTGTATTTGTTAGAGTGCGAAATTTCAAACTGAACCCCAACTCGCACTGAATCTTTGGTTTAATGTTCACGCTAGGCGATTTTAAAGTACTTCGAAGTTCGAAATACGTAATTCTCCAAAATAGTTCGAAGTCCATTGCTCAAAACTACTTCGAGGTAGAACTTTACAGGCATTCAATGCTGCCAAAGCTAGCAAAGTTGTAACTCAGTAATCGCCCTGTTAACCTGGTATTGGTTCCATTGAGTATGTAGCCTAATTTCAGGAGATTTCATTCATACGCATTTTGACAGTTGGTGGGTGATGAGACCTGATAGAGCCATTTAACAACCACAGAATTATTTTTTTATGTATATCCTAGCATCCAAATACGTTTTTCCGTTACAACATTATGATGGCAATGTTCGAAAGCTAAACCTGCAAATTGTGTTGGACTTTTCCCTTTTTTAACAAGAAGAATGGGGATCTACAAAATACTACATACCAAATATTGTATGCTACAATATATCTGTATTTTGTATTTAAGGAAATGATATATGTAAAGAATTTTAATTAGTTCGATGTACGACTGTGAACCTTAGACTTATTATTTCCTAGGTTCGAAGTTGGAGGTAGCATATTTGCATGGCTTCATTCATAGTTCGGTTCGGAAAAAACTTGGGATCGCACACCTTTAGTGTTTGTATCTGGTAAATTTGTTTCCTGTTTAATAAATGTACAAATGATACATCCACTGAAGAACTTATATCAGAAACCCCTGGGTCCAAGAAATTAATTACCTGACTGTATGGGATAATTACAGTTTGTAAAAATTTAATCTGGAGTCACTTATAGATAGTCAATAAAGCAGCAACTAACCTTGTGTATGTATAAATGTGTACCTAATCCTTAGAGGTGGAAGTATCCATGGGACTGGCTGGTTGTGGAGCTGGTATAGCAGGTTTAATGAACCGCTCACTAGGTCTGCGTGCATGTGGCGCCTGAGGAGCAGGAGGACTGCTCGAGCCTATTGGATGCAATATTCCTGTATTCACTATACTGGAAGCCGGGGGTATAGGCTGGCCACAAGAGTGACATCGTAAACATGCACCCACGATCAAAGAATCACGTGGTGATGGTGCTTGCATTGAGCCTGGAAACATTAGGTTTTATAAATAAATTTAAATGACAATATTCTTTGGTGGTATTTCATATTCATTTGTCATAAAAATTATAATATATTTTTAATGAACATTACGAAGCCAAACCAAGCTAAACTGTATAAATAAAAGAAAAATGTACGTAGATTTCAAAAATATATAAATTACACATAAATGTCCATACAGCAACTAATACAAACAAAATTAAAAGTAGGCTGAACAAAAATCATAGGCTAAAAATTCGTCACCTGGGTAGGTTAGATTAGGTTAGGTTTGTTTGTGAGTGGGCCATACCGATTCCTCCACCGCGACCATAAGGTCTATTGTGGCTTACGCCTAATAGTTATATTTCGCCCAACAAAGCCAGCCTCCTGCAGAGGTCGATAATCTTCGTGGGCAAAAGTTGATCCAGATCCTCCGGAGCAAGCTTTATCTTGCCAAAGAGCAGGTATCTAGTCCTGTCCGCTGCCGGACAGGAATACAGCACGTGCTCTGCTGTCTCGTCGCTCTCCATACACAGCCAGCACTCAGTCTCCTGGCCGATCCCAATACGGTGCATGTGGTGCCGCAAGCGGCAGTGTCCTGTATACAGGCCGACTAGAGCACTCAGTTGTTGTCTGTTTAACTCTAGAAGTTTTTTAGCCCTTGACTCAGACAGGCCATTTATGAAGGCCTTAGAGTGGGCTAATCCTGGAAGATTTTGCCAATACTGGATTGTCATTCTTTCTGTCCAGGTCTTTAAGGTGCGTTTTGCTGTGCAAGATGTTATCCCCAGCACCCGTTCTGGTCCGACAAAGTCTCTCTGGGCACCACTCCTGGCAAGCACGTCGGCCGCAACATTGCCATCATGGTCCGAGTGACCCGGTATCCAGACCAGCGACACCTCATTACAGCTGCCCAGTTCGTTAAGGGCAGATTTACAACTCCATACCGTTTTTTAATTACACCGGTAGGAACCAAGAGCCTTTATTGCAGCTTGGCTATCTGCATATATCTTTATCGATTTGTGTTTGCACTGGTTTTTTTATACTTTCCCTTGCACACATCTCAATGGCATACACTTCTGCCTGGTGCATGGTTGCGTACTTGCCGAGGCTAGCTGATAGTCTAGCATCGGTGCTGCCCCCATATGCACCGGCTCCTACTCCCATATTGGTTTTGGAGCCGTCAGGGTACCAGCAGAGATCGGCTCTCAATAAGGTCGTTTGATTTCGTTCCCAGTCCTCCCTTTCCGGGAGGATTGTCTTGAAAGACAGATATCT
This sequence comes from Tillus elongatus, assembly GCA_964006375.1. NCBI lineage: Eukaryota > Metazoa > Arthropoda > Insecta > Coleoptera > Cleridae > Tillus > Tillus elongatus. Next base: position 107,012,429 of record OZ023265.1, read on the forward strand.
ACTGATCTTTGTAGGCATCAAGTCTGAGACCATTCACAGAATCCCATGACCCTCAATGTCATCGAGGAGTCCGGACCCTCCCAGACTGATTTCCTGCGGCATACTGTCGGCCGTTTGTTTTAGTCTGTACGTTGTCCACCTCGCCACCCTCTCCAACCATATGTGAAGAGGTGGAATATTAAGGAGGACCTCCAGAGCGGCTGATGGTGTGGTGCTTATCGCTCCCGTTATCATCAGACAAGCTTGTCTCTGTAGATGAGCCAGTTTGGCCCTCGTGATACCACGAAGTGCCTTAGGCCACCAAACTATGGCTCCATATGTTATCATTGGTCTGATAACCACTACATAGAGCCAGTACATCTGTTGGGGGTTTGTTCCCCAGTTGTTACCACAGATTCTCTGGCATGTCCATAGGGACGGTTTAGCCCTGCGGATTACATTCTCTAACTGTATGTCCCAGTTGAGCTTCTTATCTAGGGTGACCCTCAGATATTTTGCTTGTTCCCAAAATGGAATCGTTTCCCCCATAAGAATAGGTGGTTTTAATTTGTCCAACCTTCTTCTTCTGGTAAATGGAACAATGATCGTTTTGCGGGCGTTCACAGACATCTGTTCCCTCCGGCACCAATCATTCACTACATTTAGTGTCTCCTGAAGAGTACTTGCTAGTTTCTCCTCATATTTGCCCCTAACCATTATGATTAGATCATCAGCATACGCCTGGACCTCAACATCCCACAGTCCGAGGATAGCCAGCAAATCGTCCACAAAGAGAGACCACAGCAGGGGGGATAGAACTCCCCCCTGAGGGCAACCCCTCGCAGCCCTGAAGCCGACCACCTCCCCCTGCAGCGAGTAATAACGGTCCGATTGTAGAGCATGTTTCCGATCCAGCCACAAATGGTAGGTTCCACCCCTCTAGCGATAGTGGCTTCGTAGAGGGAGATAGGTAATGCATTGTTGAATGCTCCTTTAATGTCGAGAAATGCAGCCACCGCCACCTCCCTGTTATCCAGGGAGTGTGTGATCTTCTCGACGAGGTTATTGAGTGCTAACTCAGTAGATTTGCCAGTTTGGTAGGGATACTGGTGGGTATTAAGGGGGTTGTTGACAAAGATGGTCCCCCTAATGTGTCCGTCCAGTATTTTTTCCAATCCCTTCAAGAGGAATGATGTAATACTGAGAGGTCTCAGTGATCTGGGTAGGAGGTCATTACGTCCCAATTTGGGAATGTAAACTCCCCTAATCATCGTCCAGCTGGATGGAATATAGTTTCAAGCCAGACTGACTCTATACAGCCTGATTAGGAAAGGTAGGAGAATCTCCAGTCCATTTTGTAGAAGGACCGGTACCATCCCATCCTCCCCTGGCGCCTTGAATGGCTGGAAATGTTTCACAGCACACTCCACCGCCAAGGCTGTAACTATTCTCCGAGCAACCTGCCAGTCCTCCCTCCGAGGGTGTTTAAATCGACCCTCGGCTGGCCGGACATCTTCGTTGCTCAGGATCAGACAATCTGGGAAGTGTGTGTGAGCTAAGAGCTCTAACGTTTCTTTCCGTGATTCAGTAAAGGAGCCATCTGGTCGTTTTATCGATCCCAGTTCCTGGACACGGTCGCGTGAGAGAATTCTGTGGATTCTGGCGCTGCTGGGCAAATTAGAGATGTCCCCGCAGAACGTCCTATAGGATTCCCTCTTAGCTTTTCTTATCTCTTTGTTGTACTGTGTTAGAGCTGTTCTATATTGTTCCCAGTTGCATGTTGTCTTAGCACGATTGAAGAGACGTCGCACTTCTCTTCGTAGTTTTTAGAGGTTATTGTTCCACCAAGTAGACCCTCGACTATCGTTTTTTGACTTTAGTGGACAATTTTCGTGATATGCTGAGACCACAGCTTCCCTTACCTGTTCTGCCGCAATCTCAATCTCTTCACGATCCCTCATTGTGGGGATAGCGGACACGAGTCGGGTGGCGAGGGATTGCTTGTACCCCTCCCAATCCCTGGGTAAGAATGGCCCGCAAGTAATCTCCTAACCCTTCTCTTGAATATAATTTGCTTTAATAAAGCGGCACCTTTTTCCCATTAATTAACTCTGCTGCTAGCCCTGTTGACTCTGAGATAGGACAGATGTATATAAGGTTTCAGTCTTGTATCAGGATAATCTATTATTAACTTGAATTTGTTTATCTTGTTACTTTCTGCCCTGTCGCGCATGCAATTTCGAATGAGATCAAGTGTGAAGAGACAGGGACAATTAAAATGTATGACTTTAACATAAACCTTCCCGGATATGGATCCTTCTCAGTGTTCCTATTGTAAAAAAATTGGTGGAAACACTCGGGGGTAAGAAGTTCCTTACCTGGTGAAAGTGGCCTAGACTGTGTGGGTGATGGGTTATACTGGGGCACAGGAGACACAGTATGTTGGCGGGGTGCTTGACCTTGAAGAACCTGCTCGTTGTAGTGTCGTTCCTCTTCCATTTCCAAAGAGCTTTCACTTTCTGAGAGATGCCTGCACAAGGCCTCTCTCCTCTCAACCTCTAGTTGCAATTTTCTTTGTAACCTGAATTGATTATTTTAAAATAAGAGTAAATATAACAAGCGTTTATGTTGGTCTAGTGTCTACTTTTCATACCTGAGGTTCTCTTCCTTGATATTTCGTTCCTCCTGTGCATAACGCTGCATCTTCTGTGTATGCTCCTGCTGTGAAATGGCAAGATTCTGACGCAGTCTAGCCACTTCAGATCTAAGCGTTTGTATGTGGGCACTCAAATTTGTAGCTGTATCTCCACCATTGCTCATGTCTCTGGGAGAAGCTGGATCTGATACGGGCTGGTCCAATTTTATCTGCAGCATACGCTTTTCCGCCTCCAACTTATCCATTCGTTTCCACAGCTTGTTCACCAATGCTTCCTGTTCCTGTTCTAGAGTATTCTCTAGTTCTACCTGTGTATGACAAATGGTACGTTATTCGCTCAGTATTATATTGGCTGATTATATAGTCTTTACAAATGATCATCAATTAAATGAATAAATAAAGATGTCAACTGATTCTCACATTATGATATCAATACATCGCCACCCTTAAGTAAAAAATCAAATGAAATTCTGAACCTTTTAATTAAAGTTAATATACATGGTACCCTAAATTAACGGGGCTGCTCAGTAACCACCAGCTCTAGAGAAATAAGTAGAAACGGAAATTATGGACACAATTTTTAAAAATCTTTATCATGTTTGGACGATACAGGGTGTGGATTTGCCATTTTTAATAATGTCTGTAATGTTTTTTGGATATAAAATTTTTTAACACAATTTTTCAAGTAGAATTAGATATCTTCTTAGGAGTTCTAGTCAAAAAGTTAATGAATACAAATTATTTTTTCAATGGGACACCTTTTTAGCTTATTTCTATTGTTTTTAATTCTCTTTACAATGATAAAACTATATGTTGGTGCAAAAAGAGTTAATTTTTATATCATTAATTAAGTTTGATAATGTGTGATTAAATTTAGTAGATTATTTTTCTTAAGCTTTAAATGGGTGTGATTTAACAGCCAATCAGAAAAGTAACTACAAAAAAGATATCTGAATCAACAACAAAATAGTATAAACAGCTTTAAATTATTTTCATGACTAAAAAGGATATTACCCACCACAAAATAAATTTGTGTGACAAAAATGTTTAATGAGCGACAGAAAAAAATTAGTATTTAAATTAAATGCATTACACGAGAGAACTGGAGATTGCACGACGAAAATGTATTAACCTTACTAAGCCAGCACCAACAGAAATAGACAAACTTAACAATAAAAATGTATTCATACACGATGACTTGACATCGACAAAACAATATTGTTAAAAATTAATACAAGAAAAGTGAGATTTTTCCAGCGAGTGGAATGTTTTAAATTTCAATAAATTCTTCAACTTGTTGGTCTTCTATTCTATTTCATTTGTCCAAAAAAGTTTGGATGCAATGATAAATCTATCTTCAGCCTTACACGTTTGTAAAGAATAGATATCTTTTTTCAAATTTTCATTTGTGTCAGACATTTTAAAGTATTTTTCCATATTTTTCAGGATGTGAAAGAGGTACATTATGCACATTTTAGATATACCAAATATATTTATAAAGCCATTAGCTTCACTAGCATCAGCAATCAGCAACTGTGGTTTCCACTCGAAGTCAAAATTATGTAGATCATCGAAAATAAAGCTGCAATTGCAAACAGATGAAAAACCTGATCTTTATCACTGGTCCCGGCAATAATTAAGGGATATCCTGGCCCTATGACTTTATGTGTTGAGTCAACTTGAACCATCTGTATTTTGCTTAAATTTTCTAACAGCCTTACAACGGAAATAACAATTTTTTGGTCCTGTTTTCTGAATTAAATGACTTGCAATGTACAACATATTTTAAGACAAATCATATTTTGAATGTGAAACTGTTTCTTTTTGTTTACACCAGTCAGTAATTTCTGTGCCAGATATATATGAAACGCCATATTTCTCATGCCTTAAGATTCTTTAAATAATTAAGGAGCTTCGATTTTTGAGACTCAGTCATATTGTTTCGTCTAATTGCAGCTAAAATAGCGTTAGGTTTTTGTATGCCATCTTCATATTTTTGTGTATTGAAATTCTTCAATTTGTTACCTAAACCTCTAGCAGGGTCTATTTTATGGTTGTCATGACCACATTCTGTTGTGAATAAGAACACTTTAGCACCTGTAGCATGTAGTACAATAAATATAATCCAGCTGGGCATTCATTATTCCTGTACTTTCCTGCAATGCAACGGTACTCAGCACCTTGGATCCATCTAGATTTGTTTTTAAGGACGATTTTTTTCCATATCTTCTTTAAATTAATTTTTTTTTCCGCTTATGCAGAATCAAGCTCCTCCATCTTTAACCACATTCGATTTTTTTTTGTCGTTTTTGTTTAGATTTCACAACGTTTTCTTCTGTCTCAGATTCGTCCTTTACTGTACCTACCTAATATTAATTATTAATTAATGTCTAATTATTGAATTATACAGATATTAACTTACCAACATCAAAAGTAGTCGTTGAACGGTTAACTTTGTATCGTGAACATGCCATAGAATGAGACAAATATGTTGAGATAATCAGCTGATCGCGGGGTGTTGCATGCACAGCCATATTAGCGAGAAATTGGGTATTATGTGGCTTTGTATACATTTTTCTGTTGTGCATTGCCTTTTTTAGTTGTTTGAAGGTTTCTTTTGGCGGACAGTTGATTATTCTGTCGTCAGGAGGATTAACCAGACCGCCGAAACATTTTCTAGACGTTTTATTACATACCACATTTTTGTCGCTAGCTACCTTGTAATAGCTGTGCGAGGGTCAATGTTTATAACAAAAAAAATTGTCGTTGATTAAATATTTTTTCTTTTTAATTGTCTGTCGTGACATTCACCTATTCTAATGTGCAGTTAATATTTCCCCATTTAAACTTATTCTTATTCTGCCTTATTTATAATGGGACACATGTGTATCCAGAATGTTGTATTGTTTTATTTCTTTAAGATGGGCTGTGCACACAATATGGCCGATTACCAATGTCAGCAAGCAATTTTGTGTACTAACTTAGAAATTTTGTAGCTACATCTAATTGTACATACAAAATTAACAAAACAATGGTGTTAGATATAAATTAAATAATTTAAAAAATTACACAAAATGTTGTATATTATTCAAAGTAATGTTAAAAACAGGGAGGTAAAATATCTTGGACGTATTGGACTCTAAGCTAACCTGGAACGATCACGTTAAAAAAATACTGTGTAAGGCAGTTATGACCCTAGCCAACACTAGGTGGCTAACGTGAGGACTAAGACCTAGTATGGCCCACTGGCTGTACACAAGGGTGGTCAGATCATCGCTAATATACACGGCACTGGGTCTGGTGGCCTAAGGTGACACAATCCAGTGCCAAACAAAAACTAGGCAAGATCCAAAGGATGACCATGATTTCAACCCCAACAGCCGCCGTGGAGGTGTTGCTGGATCTGACCCCCCCCCCCCCACACACACACACACACACGCGCGCGCGCGCGCGCACACACACTTGGTTGTCATGGGGGAGGCTAGGACTATACAGACTAGCCTGCAATGCTAGACTGAAGATCAACCCAACTTGCAGGGATCACTACAAAATTCAGGAGATCGTGAAGGAGCCCATGCTTGAAATGAGGTCAGACTTCAGGAGCCCGTGAATCTGCAGGGAAAACAATTTTACAGTCGAAATCCCCGACCGCAAGGCATGGCGGGGGGAGACGCCGGGTTTACTACCGGACGCGCTCGTCTGGTTCACGGACGGATCCGGCGGAGAGCGTGGGACGGGGGGCAGGCGTTTATTCGGAAGGACTAAGGGTAAGCCACAGTATTTCCCTCGGAGCTCATGTAACGGTCTTTCAGGCCGACATGTGCGCCATCTTACACTGCGTGCGGGAGAACAATAGGGAGGCTACACCAACAAGCGAATCCTCATAGCCACAGGCAGCACTTAAGGCCTAAGTAGCCCACGGGTAAATTCGAGGCTGGTAAGTGAATGCAGAGACGAAACGAGCGACCTGGCTGGGCAGAATGAGGTCACCCTCATCTGGGTGCCGGGTCACTCGGGGGTCAAAGACAATGTAAAAGCTGACAGTCTCGTGAAGAGAGGGACCAGAACCGGTCCTGGGTGTGACGAAAAGCACTGCCAGAGGAGCCATTAAGCCCTGGGTCAGAAACACAACGTGTACTGGGCAGACTGTTCAGGGCTCAGGCATGAGAAGTCAGTAATTGAGAAACTCAGTTCAAAGAGAGCTGTGGAGCTGCTAAATCTTAGCAGAGGACAGCTCAAGAACATAACAGGACTCTTTAGGGACACATGGGCGTCAAGAAACACCTGCATAAAATGCGGCAGTTAGAGAGGAACCTAGCATGCAGACTCTGCGGCAAGGAAGAGGAATCAGCCCAGCACATCTTGTGCAAGTGTAAAGCTCTGAACCACAAAAGGCAACTGATCTAGGGTCAGCCTAGACCGGAGACAGAGCAACATAAAACTTCACCCTACCAATTGCTGTGCAGACCAGTTCAAGGCGCAGTGATTTTGGAATGGGTGGGGTAGAAAAAGAGCATGCACAATAAGCTAAAGGCTGCAGTTCTATCGGGGCGGCAAAGATGCGGACGAGCCCTAAAGGGGAAAAACGTTAAAAACTGCAAGACAAGCTAAGAAAACAAAGTGCAGTATTTTTGAAACTTTAATAGCCGTATGGACAAACAAAATTTACACCCAAAAAAATTTTTTTAATAAAGAATTATTACAAAAAGCACATAATTTTTTTTTGAAGTCCAGTGACATAACTCTCTCTTAGGAGGCTTATTAAACCACCACAACCAAAACATAATTCAGAATTTGCTTTGGATTTTTAGCGGATTTTTATTTTAAAAAAATTGAAAAATGACCGCAAATCGGGGCTCCTCGAACACGAAACCAACATTTGAATATATATATATATATATATATATATATATATATATATATATATATATATATATATATATATATATATATATCTGCACAACTCAAAAAGTTATTAACCGATTTTTATGGAACTCGGCACGAATAATTTTTCCGAAAAAAAAAGTTATTTTTATGAAATTTGGTTGGTATATTGCCCTCGTAAATACCTTACTACATACCAAAACTCAACTTTATAGGTTCATAGAAAACTGAGTTATGCAAGCATTTAATGAAAATTCACTACCACAACGCACTTGCTTGCACTTGAGATAAGTTACTGTTATCATAGTACAATTTTTTAAATGGCTTCAATTTTTTTCCCTGAAGCTGGATGCATGTGTCTCTGCAATTGGGAAAGAGAGAAAGAAAAGGTTGCATTTTCTCCTTAAAGAAATCTTTGAGATTAATCTTATTAAATATACAGCATCGTATTAAAGGTAGAATAACTACTATTCCAAAAAGTTTTATTGTTATGAACCCTTATACTACCATTAAACTGATATTTTACATATGAAAACTAACCTTTTCCCTACGCAACTGCTCAAGATTGGTCTGCTTGGCCAGCGTTTCAGCTTCTAGTTTCTCTATTTTCCTCATGAGACGGTTGACAAGGCACTCTTGTTCCTGTTCTAGAGTTTGCTCTAGTCGGCACTTCTCCTGCCTTAACTGTGTGAGCTTACGGCTGAGATCGTTGGTCAGGCACTCTTCTTCTCGTTCATAATGATGTGCTAAAGACTCCTTTTCTTTCTTCAGAGCCTGGATTTTCTTCAACAAGGTGTTCGAAATGAACTCCTCTTCTTGTTCTGCCTTTGCTTGCTGGTAACATAAGTAAGATTTATGAGAAAAGACTTTACTGAAAGGCTAGTCTGATTATTGTATTTGAAAAAGTTTTAAGGGTGAAGAAATATATAGTAAAAATGTATACATGTATATATAATTTTTAAATGGGCTTTTATCTGTGAGCTATGAAAGTGTCTTCAATTTCCTAGATACTGTTATACATATTCAATTCTTACACGAAAGTTGTAAGAGTTTACACATATGGAATGTTGATAAAAATCAATATAAAATTACACGAGAAATTCAAAAATTAACTTAAAAAATGATGTTACATTGATAATTAAAAAGTTAATAGTCCTTTTCTGTGTAACCAAAAATGCTATGTAGGCGTCAATATTTTTATTTATTATTTAACTGGACTTTGTCTAAAACATAAATCTGAACATTTTAAAAACATAAATCCTCTTAGATTAGGTTAGGTTTGTTTGTGAGTGGGCCATACCGGTCCCTCCACCGCGACCATAAGGTTATTGTGGCTCACGCCTAATAGTTATATTTTTTATTTTTTATTTTTATTTATTTATTTATTCAACGGATTAACCATTTACAATAATAATAAGAACATCTAAAACTACATTAGTCTTAAATAATCACAATATGAGAACATAAAAAAAAAAAAAAAGCAAAACATAACCTGTATACCCTATGTATGACAATTAATCAATAACACCTCTCAAAATTCCTCTAATTACACGGTCAGAATCATTAAACATGTCCAAGAGCTCCGAATACTCATTTGCCGTTCTCGCCACTCTCGACATCGGACTGAAAAAGCCATAATTGGTTCGATGGAAGGGAACCACAAAAACCTCCCTCGCTCTCGTGCAGTTCGGAATCCTTAGAGAGACTAACTCAAGCAAAGAAGGACTATCAATTTTATTCACTAATAATTTGTGCAAAAAACAAACATCACTGACAATCCTTCTACCTCTCAGTGACTGCAAGTGCAGCCGATTCCGCAAATAAGAAAGGTTAAGATCATTTCTCTGCAAGCCCATTCTGTAAGCACAAATTCTTAAGAATCTATTTTGTACGGCCTCAATCTGATTGATATAAATATTGTAATTCGGGCTCCAGACTACAGAAGAGCATTCCAACAAAGAGCGAACCAGAGCACAATACAGCCTTCTAAAGCTATTGCATGAAAAATCCAGAGTTGATCTATGAATAAATCCTAACATTTTATATGCCTTAGATACTATGCACTCCATGTGATCCCTAAAAGATAATTCCCTATCCAATACAATGCCCAAGTCTTTAATCATTTCCTTCCTCTGTAAAGCATCAGAGCCCATGGAGTACACAAAGTCAATGGGAAACTGAGCTCTAGTGAATGTAATGCAGAAACACTTATCAACATTCAGAGTCAGAAGATTGTCACCACACCACCGAGCAAAACGATTTAAGTCTTCCTGTAAAAGTAAAGCGTCCTGTCTGGAACGAACAATCTTGAAAATTTTGATATCATCAGCAAACATCAAAATCTGACTATGCTTAAGTGAATGTATGACATCATTGATAAAAAGATTAAAGAGGACTGGTCCACAATGTGAACCCTGAGGAACTCCTGAAGAAACAGTAATACTACCAGAAATGAAGTTCCTGATCTTTACACTCTGGGACCTACCCATAAGGAAGCTGCGCACCCAAGACAACAAATTGGCATTAAAACCCAACAATGCAAGTTTTGACAATAATAAGGCGTGATTTACCTTATCAAACGCTTTGGAGAAATCTGTATACACCGAATCAATCTGTAACCTATCCTCCAAAGCTGAGACCAATACATTCTGGTAAAGAAGAAGGTTGGTCGTTGTAGATCTTCCCTTAAGAAAACCATGCTGCTGTTCGGCGAAAACATGTCTGCATTCCCAAGTTATATGTCTAGAGACAAAAAAGTCCAGAAGTTTGGGTATCTCTGACTGAATACAAACAGCTCTGTAATTAGTAACCAAGTGCTTTGGTCCCTGCTTATGAACGGGCATCAAATAAGAATGTTTCCAAACATGTGGAAACTCACCAGACAATAAGGACATGTTAAAGAGAATCCTCAGTGGAATTGCCAAGGTGAAGGCACAAGATTTTAACAGATGGGAGGGGATTCCATCTGGGCCGTAACTAAGTTTATCTTTCAAACTACAGATACGATCAATAATATCAGCAGAAGTAACACTAGGCACAGTCATATTTACCGACTCACGCAAAAAAGGATCGGGACCGACACCGCCAGCCTGTACCTCATACACAGAGAAAAAACTAGCAAAAAGATCCACCGAATCATGCAAAGAATCACTCCTAACATCATCATAATACATAGCCTCAGGAAGATCATAAATCCTCCTCAACTTGTTAATATAAGACCAGAAAGAACCCGGATTGTTTTCAAAATTATTCTCAGTATAAGCAATAAAATTTCTGTAACAAGTATCACGAAGATTCCTACATTCCTCTCGGAGACCAGAAAACCTAATATAATCATCTATTCTACCATATTTTTTATACTGACTGTGTACCCTCTTCTTCTCAGTTATCATGCCTCTAAGCTCGACACTAAACCAAGGAGGGAAACATGATTTCTTACATCTCTTAACTGGAACAAACCGATCCACAGCATTAAACAGAATGTCATAAAAGCACTTCACAGCATCATTTATCTCCAATGACTCAAGATATTCCCAGTCAAATTCGGAAAGAAAATAATTCATGGCACAATAATCAGCATTACGAAAGTCATAAAAATACTCTTCATAGGGTTCAGTTGGGGGAGTCTCAAGTGAAAAAGAAATGTCTAGGGGCACATGATGTGCAGTAGCAGGAAAAACCGGATCCAAAGATGCATCAACACATATGTTATCTATATTACTAAAAACTAAATCTAAAGTTCTATTCAATCTATTAAGTACAAAATTTTTTTGGAACAAGCCCCAAAAGCCAAAACTGTTAGAAACAAGTGAGGCTGATGGACTGTTACCACTAATAACTGGAGCACTCTCAGCACTGCTTGACCAGGTAACGTTTGGGAGGTTGTAGTCCCCACAGACAACGACCTCAGAATTGGGATGATCAGACAACACACTGTCGACCGAATCACAATGGTGTTCATATATAGCAACTTCTGAATTGGGTGGAATGTAACAAACACCAAAAATGAGGCTCCGCCTTCCTATCCTCACCTTCACATAAACTTCGTTAAGTGAAATATCACCAGCAATCCTAGTAGAATCAAGGTCTTTATGCACAGCTATCAGCACACCACCCCCCCGATCTCTGATATTGCCCGGAATACTGTCACGATCACTACGGTAAATATTATAATTCATAAAAGAGAGTTCAGCATCAGAGTGGGAAGCAGTAAGCCACGTCTCCGTCAACATAACAACATGAAAACAGCAAGAAGACAGACCCTGTCGAAGCCTGGGTAATTTTGTTCGTAGTCCACTAACATTATGATAATGAACAAACAAGGAATTCTCATCACCAGGAGTGCTTAACAATAAATGGTCATCCGACACCCCTAGTTTTTTTTGGGGGGAACAATAGTCGGAACACCGTTAACATACTTAATCTTGAGGTTTACTTCACCATCATCCACCCTCCGCCTCAATTCACTGATCACAGACTTGGAGTATGCACTTTGCCTAGGGGTTCTGTCCTGCCTAACTCTGACATTACGATACAAATGATCATCCTTGAGTCTTCCAGTCCTGCGCAGAATACTAAGTACCTGATGTTCATCAGAGAGAGTAACCTTTAGAGGTCTAGGAACGGATGCACTGCTGGAATGCCTACCCAGGCGAAATAGCCTAATCTGGGAGTAATCACCCTCAGGACACAACTTGTGGAGGATATTCTTCACTTCCAGTCTGTCAACATCACTCTCACCACGGCTAGCAGTAGACCCAGACTCAGATTCGGGGAGTCCAAAAATAATAATATTTGACTTCCTCTTGTCTCGCTCACGAATCTCCTGTATTATATCCTCTATATAGGAGTCACTACCAGCTGGAACCTGTACAGTATTGGGCAACTCTGCTGTTACCTTCAATTTCTCAAGCTGCTTCTCGACATCACTAATTCTAGCAATCAGGTTTGGCAACTGTTTGAGACCATCCTCACAATCAGAACACAGAAACAACAGCTTCCTCTTCTTCAACTCCATGCATCTAATCTCAGAGGCACTAAGGTCTGAACACTGCTCACAGAACAAGAGCTTACAGGTGTCACAACTAAAGGTCTTACCAGTAACACCACATTTTGAGCAGTCACTCATGATTTATGGACAGCTGTAGATAAACAGTATAAAATGAAATATAAATAAACTGATAAAGTTAAAAGCTTTTTCCATCAACACAATACCAGGAGATAAGATAACCACGGTGCAAAAAAAATAACTGTTCAATTGCAGAATACACTCCAACAAAGAAAATTCAAATGTAACTTCCACTACAATGTTCAAAATCCGTAACCAACACTACCACCAGTGCACACAAACAAATGCTGCAGCTCGTCATAAACCTTAACAAATTTGGATATACAAAACTTGTGATAAGAGCCATAAAAGTACAAGCAGATATTTCTGATGTTCACACTTTGCAGGTATTTAGCTTTTTTTTCGCCCAACAAAGAGTACTTGCTAGTTCCTCCTCATATTTGCCCCTAACCATTATGACTAGATCATCAGCATACGCCTGGAGCTCATCTTCCCACAGTCCGAGGATAGTCAGCAAATCGTCCACAAAGAGAGACCACAGCAGGGGAGATAGAACTCCCGCTGATGGCAACCCCTCGCTGCCCTGAAGCCAACCACCTCCCCCTGCAGCGAGGTAATAATGGTCTGATTGTAGAGCATGCTTTCGATCCAGCCACAAATGGTAGGTTCCACCCCTCTAGCGATAGTGGCTTCGTAGAGGGAGATAGGTAATCCATTGTTGAATGCTCCTTCAATGTCGAGAAATGCAGCCACCGCCACCTCCCCGTTATCCAGGGAGTGTGTGATCTTCTCGACGAGGTTATTGAGTGCTAACTCAGTAGATTTGCCAGTTTGGTAGGCATACTGGTGGGTATTAAGAGGGTTGTTGGCTAAGATGCTCCCCCTAATGTGTCCGTCCAGTATTTTTTCCAATCCCTTCAAGAGGAATGATGTAATACTGAGAGGTCTCAGTGATCTGGGCAGGAGGTCATTACGTCCCAATTTGGGAATGTAAACCCCCCTAATCACCGTCCAGCTGGATGGAATATAGTTCCAAGCCAGACTGGCTCTATACAGCCTGATTAGGAAAGGTAGGAGAATCTCCAGTCCATTTTGTAGAAGGACCGGTACCACCCCATCCTCCCCTGGCGCCTTGAATGGCTGGAAATGTTTCACAGCACACTCCACCGCCGAGGCTGTAATTATTTTCCGAGCAACCTGCCAGTCCTCCCCCCGAGGGCGTTTAAATCGACCCTCGGCTGGCAAGACATCTTCGTTGCTTAGGATCAGACAATCTGGGAAGTGTGTGTGTGCTAAGAGCTCTAACGTTTCTTTTCGTGATTCAGTAAAGGAGCCATCTGGTCGTTTTATCGATTGCAGTTCCTGGACACGGTCGCATGAGAGAATTCTGTGGATTCTGCCACTGCTGGGCAAATTAGAGATGTTCCCGCGGAACCTCCTCCAGGATTCCCTCTTAGCTTTTCTTATCTCTTTGTTGTACCGTGTTAGAGCGGTTCTATATTGTTCCCAGCCCTTTAGTTCGGTCCGACCTGGCGGTCCCGGGCGCTTGGAGAAGAGCAATGTCTATCTGCTCCTCCTTCAATTTCATGCTAAGGAGGTATGTCACTGCCTTAGCATGATGAAAATTTGCCTGTATGCACCTAATAGGTCTGGTGGAAGGATGTATCCTGCCACCTCCTCTACTGGGGCCCATTTTTTTGGTGGATTTGATCCCCCCCTGCCGTGCCACTTCCTGAGGGAATAGCCGGGGGATTGGATCCCCCCCCCCCACTCTCGGAAGGGCCCGCTTCATTATACAATGAGGAGGAGGGATATTCAGAGTGGATAATGTCCACTCCCACCCCTCCAGTTACTTCACTGAACGTCTTCCTGACCGCACCCTCTCGGGGCTTTTTTGCCCTCTGTTGGGGTGTGCTGCCGTCCGACCGGTCGCTTTCCGCTGACGGCGCCCTCAGTAGCGGCATCAGACTCCCCGGGTCGTTTTATCATACCCTCAGAACCCTCAACCCCCACCCGAGCCCGTCGGGACCCGACTTCCGTTAATACCTGACTCAAGGCGGTTGAATATGGCACCCCCACCTTGAGCAGACGACTTAGTTTTTCATATTATTCTAATGTACGTTTGATCTGTAAGACCCTGTATATTTAAAGTAGTACCCCACTTAAAGATTGCGCTCAAGATACTAATATTAACAGGGCTGTCAATTGTATAGATCCCACATCGAAGACATATTTTTTATGCCTGACACACTTAGTGAAAATAGTTTATGTAATGTGTGGTGTCTCCTTATCAAAAACCCTTCTAGTTTGAACAAGATCGCAATGGCACCTGTTAAAGGCTGTCACTTCTTATCTGCCTTTTCCTTATTTATTTATTTATACAACCAGTAACAGTGCCACTAATCTGGTAAGTAGATTACAAAATAGAAGTAGATAAATAAACAAAATAGTTTATAGTCCTAATGAAATAAAACAAAATAAAACCAAATATGTCAGTCCACAACCAATTTCAGACAAAATAACAATACTATTAAATAAACACTTAACCACACTAAGCTAAACCAAAATCAAATCAAATGCAAAAAAGTCAGTTAATATCAACAATAGAATAAGATTACATAACAGCTATATCATTACAGATCACTAGTTATTTGTTAAAAAGTTTTTAACTTATTATAAGTTATCACCAAATACACCCATCCCCCTCTCATGAAAATAGTTACAGCTATGACAAACTCTGCCCAAAACATGTTAGTCCTAGCAAGTGAAAGAGCAAACAGTCTCTGTGTCCTCAATAACACAGAAGGAGCATTGAATTTCAACCCCTTAACCGGAGCTATACAGTCAACAGTATTGTGTAGCAACCCATATAAAAACTCAAACCATTAACTGCCCGCCTCAGCTACAGGATTTCAGAATTTCATCTGCTGTATATAACAAAATTCTCAATTCCCTGTTGCGGATAGACCAGTCATGACGTAGCACAGGTACTTGGCAAACTTCCTCCCAACTGATTCGAGCAAATTATTATCAATTGAAAAAAAAAAAAAAAAAGGGCTCCACACAACATTGTCATATTTGAGAGGTGGTCGAACAAACACACAGTACAAGCATCTGAAGCAGTCATATTGAGTGAAAGGCTTACATGTTGTCATTATAAACCCCAGTGAACACACTCAAGATAATGATCATTGACTTTTTATTAAAAATGACACCTAGATCCTTAACAGTGCTAGGTCTGCTATGTTAAGTAGTGTATTATCCACCCTGGCGCTTGACCTGTAGCTGGTGACCATGGATATGGTCCGACTGGGATCATTAGCCTTGGTGAAGGCAACCAATCTAGGGGAAAGACCCGAACAAACTGAAACAAAATAAAAATAGGAAAGATGGCAGATAAACACGCGGAAAAAAAGAGGCAAAAACCGAATCAAGTACCACTGAGTACAGCAATAGTGAACAGACGGGAAGAGAGTAGAAACACCAAAAAGACAGAAGAAGACACCAGAAAGTTTATGTGACGAATTGTAAAAGAAAACGCCATGCTTAAGGACCTGATACAAAGGACCGTAACTGAAGTGGAAACCTTCAAAGCATTAATAACGAAGATCCCAAAGGCAGAAATAAAGACGGCTATATGCAATCTGGATAGATACACGAAAATAATGCCTGCTGCCACAGACTTTATTGAGGGAATTATCCAGGAGTACACTGTATCTGTCACAGACAAAGAGCAAAACAAGGAGCGCAGAATAACAAAGGAAATAGGCACCCAAACAGTAAATGAGAAGCAAGCAGAAAAGGAGAAGCTCATAAACAAAATAGAGTATGCTCTAAACAAAGACCTCAGTGAAACTAAACTACCGGAAATCACAGAGCTCAAATGGCTGGAGGAGACATACAAAAAATGCCAGGTGTGTAAAGATGATGCAGGTTCCCAAAAAGACCAAATGATCATCTTGAAAAAGGGGGCTGAAATAAGTGATCCCCAAATGAAAAAGATTGCTGAAAACAATCCACAGATTCAAGCTATCCTTGAGAAAAAGAAACTGGAAGTAGGAAAAATGACATGCTGCATTTTATCAAATAGAATCATCACTGATGACAAAGAAGATACGAGAGAGAATACTGAAAGATACACCAACCTAATAATGGCGGGAGAAGTAAAAGAATCACCATTTGACTAAGCGATCCTGAAGAATAACAAACTTAAAGTCGTAGGAATAACCAACAGAAATCAAAGAGACACACCCATCTGTCATGCAACAAAGTGGGTGGATGAAGTTTGCCTAAGAAAGATCCTGGAGTATGTATATAGAAAAGAAAAACAAGGAATAACCGCCTACAAGACTAGAGGGAACAAAAAAATGAAAAACATAGGTGATTTATATACGGCAGGAAAGCCTTCTCCTCTAGTCTGTCATCCATATGTCCATATGTTCGTTTGCATGTTGGTCCGTCTTGGGCATATGGATTTATTTATTTTTTATTTATTTATACAACGGATGAACCATTTACAATAATAATAAGAACATCTTCTTAAATAACCTATCACAATATCAGAACGTAACAGAAAAGTAAAACATAACCAGTATGACATTTCAATCAATAACACCTCTCAAAATGCCTCTAATTGAACGGTCAGAATCATTAAACATATCCAAGAGCTCCGAATACTCATTTGCAGCTCTCACTACTCTCGACATTGGACTGAAAAAGCCATAATTGGTTCGATGGAAGGGAACCACGAAAACCTCCCTTGCTCTCATGCGGTCCGGAATCCTTAGAGAGACTAACTTAAGCAAAGAAGGACTATCAATTTTATTCACTAATAATTTATGCAGAAAACAAACATCACTGACAATCCTTCTACCACTGAGTGACTGCAAGTGCAGCCGATCCCGCAAATCAGAAAAGTTAAATTCATTTCTCTGCAAGCCCATTCTGTAAGCATAAATTCTCAAGAATCTATTTTGTATGGCCTCAATCTGATTGATATAAATATTATAATTCGGACTCCAGACTACAGAAGAGCATTCCAACAAAGAGCGAACCAGACCAAAATACAGTCTTCTCAAGCTATTGCATGAAAAATCTAGAGTTGATCTATGAATAAACACCAATATTTTATATGCTTTAGATACTATGTATTCTATGTGATCCTTAAAAGATAATTCCCTATCCAATACAATGCCCAAGTCTTTAATCATTTCCTTCCTCTGTAAAGCGTTAGAGCCTACGAAGTACACAAAGTCAATGGGAAACTGAGCTCTAGTGAATGATATGCAGAAACACTTATCAACATTCAGAGTCAGAAGATTGTCACCACATCACCAAGCAAAACGATTTAAGTCTTCCTGTAAAAGTAAAGCGTCCTGTCTGGAACGAACAATCTTGAAAATTTTGATATCATCAGCAAACATCAAACTCTGACTATGCTTAAGTGAATGTATGACATCATTGATAAAAAGATTAAAGAGGACTGGTCCACAATGTGAACCCTGAGGAACTCCTGAAGAAACAGTAATACTATCAGAAATGAAGTTTCTGATCTTTACACCCTGGGACCAACCCGTAAGGAAGCTGCGCACCCAAGACAACAAATTGGCATTAAAACCCAACAATGCAAGTTTTGACAATAATAAGGCGTGATTAACCTTATCAAACGCTTTGGAGAAATCTGTATACACCGAATCAACCTGTAACCTATCCTCCATAGCTGAGACCAATACATTCTGGTAAAGAAGAAGGTTGGTTGTTGTAGATCTTCCTTTAAGAAAACCATGCTGCTGTTCGACGAAAACATGTCTGCATTCCCAATTTATATGTCTAGAGACAAAAAAGTAAAGTAGTTTAGGTATCTCTGACTGAATACAAACAGCTCTATAATTAGTAACCAAACGCTTTGGTCTCTGCTTATGAACGGGCATCAAATAAGAATGTTTCCAAACATGTGGAAACTCGCCAGACAACAAAGACCTGTTAAAGAGAATCCTCAGTGGAATTGCCAAGGTGAAGGCACAAGATTTTAACAGATTTCTTCCAGGATGTGTTTTAAGTACTCTAATTGACTATGAAGTTCCGACTCCTCTACAATTGCTCTGGCTTTGTTAACTAGTGTTTGAATAACTGCTCATTTCTGGCTCCAATGGTGCTTGGACTATGTCTGAAGCTATCAGTCGGTATGGGTGCGCTTTTGATATACTGTATGCCCTTAGTCACCTGATGGTTTACACCTCAGTAGTACATCGAGAAAACATAGTTGTCTGTCAGACTCCTTCCCTATGGTAAACTTGATACTTTGATGAATATTAATATAATCTAAGAACTGTTTCAACTTGTCTTTACCGTGGGCGAAATAACAAATGAGTCATCCACATGTCACAACAAAACCTATATTATGTATATATATATATATATATATATATATATATATATATATATATATATATATATATATATATATATATATATATATATACATATATACACATCCTGCGCTGGATATGGCGTCCATGCATTAGGTATTTACGGTAGATGTGGCATCTGCTGCGATATGGTTCTGTATATCGGACGTCATATCGCATTGTTGATTATTTGGCTTCTATGATCATTTTTTACTTTTATGAAGTTATTCTGAGATTTTCATTTGACGCCATAAACCCGGTTTTTGGATGAAAGCCTATATCTTAGTTCAAGCTTCTACCGCTTGTTATAAGTGGCGCCATCACGAATCAATATACGCAACGTATATATTTTTACAGTCAACGTTTAGTTTACAGTGGATACTGCGTACAAGTATTGTCAACGTGGCTTATCATTTGTTCTGGTTAACACTGGACTTTATTAGCATAATAAGGACTCCTGCCTTTTTATACGTTATGGGTCTTCTGGGGCGTTTGTTTAAATGTGTGACGTTATATATTTACCTGATCTTTTTTCAAAAATATTTACATGGAAAAATATTTTAAACTCATTCTAGAGAACAGCCCTAATAAACAAATCGCAAATAATAAATATACAAAATAATTTTAATTTTCTATTGTTTTAATTTAGTTTTATTAAGTACTTCACATTTAAAGATTGCTTAGGCAAATAAAACGTCAAAAATAAGAGTGAGAATAAAAAAGTATGTGGAAGTTTGATTGTGTTGAACTCAGTTATTTTAATAAATGCAGTCTGGTAGAAAAGTACTGTTTCACTTAAAATTATGAATTTTGTTTGATTTAATACACTAACATAGTTTATCAACACTATTTTTCTAAAACCTCTGATATCACCTAAGTATTTCAAGCAAGGTTCTTGTACAATCTCAGATGGGTTCTTGAGCAAATGAAAAAATACGAAAACTTTTGAGAAGCCTTGCGTAAAAAGTGCGAGTGTGTCTGTGTGTGTGCATGGGAGGGTGTGCGTGTATGCGTGCGTGTTTACATGTGCGTGTGTAGCACAATTTTGTAAACAAGATAACTTTGAAAAGCATGAAGGTTATGACTTAATTTTTTGAATATGAAATTCTTGGAAGCGTAAAATAAAGGTTATTAAAAAAACCAGCCCTATCATAATATTCTTTGTGTTTTTTTTTTGTCTTGAAAATAGAAAACATTGCTTAGTTAATAATTCAGCAAAACGTTAAAATGTGTTTTGAAATAGTCTTTAAAAATTCAAACAAAACATCTCTTGTAATTTTTTACTAAAAAAAATTTTTTTTAGGGACAGTATTTGATAAATATTAAAGAACAAAATTTATCTATAACAAAATAGCAGTCATTCATAAAAAATGTCTTATTAGTTAAAACAACATCATTCAAACAAGTCAAATATTTATTATAAATATGCAGTAGCAAATGCATATCTCCTTATCAGAAAAGTATATAAAACTTGACCAAGATAAAAATTATATTGTATGTTAAAATAATGTACAATGGGATACTAGAAATACATATTGCGGCTAAAGGCCTACTATATGATTACGTGGTATGCTCATTAAAACTGGCCAGATATAATCCAAAACAATAATGAGTAATACGATTACCTGTATAATCAAAAATGTGTTTGAGAATCCTATCAGTTGGTGAATTTTTTTAAATTCCAATAATAAAACCGTCTAAGCTTTGATACCACTAGGTTGACTTACCTGTATATACCTACTTTTCAGTTGGTTTAAAAAATATATAAAACATATTTTAGGTTTGTTTTACAAGAAGTCGTGTTTATTGTGAGTTATTTTTTAAATTTTGTAAAAGTTTTATTTAATTAAAATTAAGTGACCTGAAAACTTGATTTATTTATACTGAAATCTTGCAAAATTTGGTATTGTATTAATTGCGAAACCATTTTTTGCTTAGAGATAAAATATAAAAATTAATAATATACTATCAAAGTAACAAATTAACAATATATTTATACATATCATAGAACAACTTCCTACTGAATATATTTAGGATGAGTATCACCTTGAAGATAAATCCAGTTTATTTGAACTATTTCCAACACTTCATAATTAATTTAACAAAGAACATATTAAAAGCGATTTAATTTATTTTAGTTCAGTCTCAATAATTTTAATAATATTTATATTGTGCTGTTTAAGTATTTTCCAGCTGTATCTATTCATGATCAGTATAAGTCCGAAACTAAGTTCACTTCCAACTAAATGAAGTTTTAATTAATGTTTTTTCTTTTTATGAAAGGGGTCATGAACGGTAAAGCTAGTTGTGTGTTCCAAAAACATAATGAACTTGATTATTGTGTCACCAGATGGGTGTTTACTCGCTTCTTAAATAGTTAGTTTATATGTCTTCAGAAATATGTCTGCTGGGCGGGCATTCCAAAGCTTAGATGGTCTAAGAAAGAACACAGATTCATATCGAAGCATTCAACACATAGATAATTGGACACTACAAGTGTGTGATTTTCGACTAAAAGGGGTTGGCCGAATAAAGGTTGCAAGTGGAGGTACCAACGAAGCAATTTCTAAGGAGCAATGTCGATAATAATATCGATAGAAGAGGCAGAGATCTCAAACCTTTCTTTTGCAGTCGAGAGAAGAGATTGCCTGTGATATAATGAATATCCTATAAAGCGAACAGCTCGTTTTTGAATAAAATATATGAGGGACAAGGTTGTCTTTGGGGTAGCATGTCAGACATGAGATCAGTATTCCAACTGTGGACGTATTTGTGCTTCATACAGCATCAAAAGCTGCTGTGATGAAAACCAAATTTTCACTTGAGACAGAAACCCAAGCTTTTTGCTGCTGGAGCTTGTAGGTGCCAGCAAAGATCATCTGCAAAAGTTATACCTAATATAGAGATTGTGGACTTTTTGGGCAGTATTTTCCCAACCATCTGGACTTCTGGGCCCGGCAGACAGGCTGAACTCCATCTTGTTTCCAGGAAGATTAAACTCCTCCATTTTATAGGACCTTGAAATGAGGCGACATAAAATTGGAGTCGGTGCAGGAGCACACATTTTAAGAAATATTGCTGAGATTCCATCAGGCCCTGATGCCTTTTTGATGTCTAAATTTTCAAATATGTGCTTAACAGTACGATGCCTAAATAATGTTTCTCCCATTTTAGACTTTACAGCTGGAATAGTTGGTGGGATCGTTTATTGCAAAACACATGTGGAATTAAAAGCAAATACACTGGTGAATAGATCGGCCTTTCTTCCGAAGATATGGCGAATGCTCCATTATTTGAAGCCAGTAACTACTGCTTTTTGGCAAGCTTTATTTTGATTTCAAATCGACGTTTTGATGAATGAGAAATATGGGTTTCTATGCATAATAAAATAATTTCTGTAATGGAGTTGACACATTCTATGGGATTATTATTTCGATACATACATGTATATGTAAATATATATAATGTTTAATTTATCACTAATAGACTTAATTTCCAAGGTTATTTAATAAAACACACATACATCCTGCTTTATTTGATATGCTGCTGTTTCCACTACTATGTTCAGCTAACACCAATAGAAGTCCTTTCCTTTGGAAGAGTAAAAGTAAATTATAATTCACAAACGGCTTTACACCCCTCTGAAGGGAGGAGCATAAAGCATTTTACTTTCTAAGGCATATTAGTGGATGTTATACATGGACCCAGATTCTTAGAGTCACTCCTCTATCCAATTAGAGCTACTAAATGGACTGAGTTTATAATGAGAAGTTTTACGTTACGCATGGCAAACAGGTAATATTTAGTAAGTGTGGTTTGGGAAAACGTTTTCAGGACTTGGATTTCAGGAGCATGCAGAACCTTAAAAAATAGTACTGCAAATTGTCATCATAACTTCCACATGGCTGTGATAATTTATTCTCTGCAGAAAGACATTCTCATGGAATGATTTTTAGGGCCCATGCCTGGACCACAAAAAAAATGTTTGTATCCCTGTACACATAAAGTTTTGAAACGTTATATTACTCGAGTTTTATTGAAAAAAAGTAAATTTTCACCAACTAACCTCTAATTTATCCCCTACCCCCTGAAGCGATTTTATTCAAAAACAATTTGAAGCGTTCCTTTGCCAGGTGCTAACTGGATACCAAATTTGAAGATGATATCTCAAAACGTTCGAAAGTTATTGCGCCTATTAACAGACATGTACATGCCAACCAACAGAAGCAAAAAAAATTATGTTCCAGAATCAAGTTTTCTATATGTTTTGGGACATTATACACCGTTTTAGCAACAAACAAAAAAATAGAAATTTTTGTAAATAATATTCCACCCCCACACATTCAACCCCTAATATAATTTCAGCACAGAATACCAGAAGTTTGATGAAATGAAATTTTTCTAATAAATAAACCCTAGAACGTTATGTTACTCGAGTTTTAATGAAAAGATGTCAATTTTCACCAAACATCAAAACATATATCACCTATAAGATTTATTATACCAACTATAAAGAAACAGAAAACATAATATAGGTGGCTTACAAATTACTAAATAACAACAATCTTATTATAAAAACAACAAATATAAACTTTCTCCTTGATCACGACAAGCTATGTTGCATTCGAATAGGACATGAATTTATTCCATATTTGTTTTTGAATTTATTTGATTCGTTTTAAAAATCTTTGAACAATGAAAAAGGTTCAAAACAAATGAGAAATGATAAGTGTTATTTAGCTACTAATTCACACAAACATTTATCTCCTCAAATACAATCAGATATAAACCAATGCACAAAATTCTATCAGACAAATGCATTAAGTATGGGATAATACATAATTATCATAAATGTTACCCGGATATTTCTTTTATAATATAATCTGCCAGAACATTACACATAGTTACACCAGCCCAAAAACAAAAAATTACAAAAATGTTTTCTAGAACAAGGAAGTTAGTAATGAGTATGTAGAACCATATTGCTTTGTATAACCTTCAAAACTCTAATTGAATGCATATTCTGGCAGAGGTATGGTTAGAAAAACTGTCCTTATATACTAAAGTTACTTCGAGTGTTTTAAGAGCGTTTACTATTTCTGAGAGAGTAAATATATAGAAACTTTGTTTACATTGTCAACATTCAACTGACATGGTGAAAGATCATCCAAAAACACAAACTGCCCTGCTGAACTTACAATTGTAGTCAAAAGGTAATGCTTCAGGTGAATACAAATTATAGCTACCCATACTAACACAAATAGATCATTATTCACAGGTAAAGCTGAAAGTCAAGATGCATTAGCAGAAGAATACCCTACAGACTATCCTGCAAACTGACCTTCCTGACATGCCCTGACATCAGTTTACCCAATTAAAAGCTAAAAGAAGGAGGGGGGGGGGGGGGGGAGAAAAGGAAGGAAAGGCCAACCCTGCCATACATCAAGGTCATGTGAGCATAATGCATACTTTTCCTTCTTTTAGCTTTTAATTAGCTAAAAGAAGGAAAAAACTGATTGATGTCAGGGCAAGTCGGGAAGGTCATGGCAGGATTGTGTGTAAACAGCACCTCAGGGAGGTGTTTTATTTCATTCGAACGGCAAAAACTCATGAGTCGTAGCCATGTTAATCACTGACTGTCGAGAGACGCTCATGCAAATCCTCGTTGGTTCAATTTGACATTTGCCTATCAAGTGCATTTTCACGTCGTTTTTCTACATTTTTGAGGAAATTATGTACGAAAAATGGAAAATATCATACAGATGCATTAGAGTTGGGTAATATCTTCTGTTTAGAATGATAATGAGCGATGCATATGTTAAAAGTGCATTAACCAACCAAATCGGATCAGCTTTTTTGGAAAGAATTCTACCATAAATATATATATATATATATATATATATATATATATATATATATATATATATATATATATATATATATATATATATATATATATATATATATATATATATATATATATATATATATATATATATATATATATATATATATATATATATATATATATATATATATATATATATATATATATATATATATATATATATATATATATATATATATATATATATATATATATATATATATATATATATATATATATATATATATATATATATATATATATATTCGGAAAGATTTCCACGGTCTTTAATGTGAGACATAATTGGTTCTCGGGTTGAACTGCGTCCAGAATTTATGAAAACCCGACGTTTCAGCTTCTGTTTTGGAGCCATTTTCAAGAGGTAAAGGAAATATGTAATGACATGAACTCTAAGGCCTCAATCTGCCTACACCTTAGAGTGGTGGACAAAGGTGGGTTGGGTTGTTGTAACTCGATTACGGGGCCTCAATCTGCCTACTTGTATTGTATGTACCGTTTTATCTATCTGCTTCGTTATCAGTAAAATTAGTCGGGTCATGGTCAATTAAATCAGGGGTTTTCGTCACAGTACTTAAAGGATGAAGAGGATTGCAGGTATTCATTGAGTCAGGTAATGGGAAAATAAAATTGTCTATTGAATTTATTGTCTTTTTGTGTGTTTATAATGAATATATAATAGGTTTCCAAGTAATCGGAAGACGAAGACCCTCATCTCTCTTCTTTAAACAATCGGGACGTTTTTCTATCTCGAACGCTTCGGGGATAATTCTGGTTTTGAAGTTGTAAACCGGGGCTCTTGTTTTGGCATTGTCGAAGTCTATTTTGTGTCCCGTATCAATATGATGCATGGCCAGCACCGATGAGGGGTCGGATTTTCTAACTGTGAGGGTGTGTTCATATATTCTATTGTAGATGCGTCGATTTGTTTGTCCTACGTAAGTTCGGGAACAGTCGGAACAAGGAATTTCTAAACTCCATGGGATTCTTGGGAATCGTATCCTTGGCAGTTTTTATCAGATTGGACAGTTTTTGCTCTGTTGTGAATATGATTTGGAACCAAAACCATACTTTATTCATGTATCGACACTTATATGGATCCACAAATGTATCGATACTGCCCAATACTACATGCAGTATAACCCCCTTTTTGTTCCAACCCCAGTCTCATAAAACAGTGTTTTTGGGGAACATATATCTACCCAGTTACAGAAATGTTCTTTAATATAGACGGTTATGATTTGAGAGATACCAATTTGTACTAATAAAGGTGTGGATTTTAGACTTTACTACAATACTTTAATTGAATTGAATGTATTTTCAAAGAATAGGAACTAATAAAGCACGGCAGAGCAGCTGGCAAATCAAATAATTTCCCCTACTAAAAACAAAACAAAGAAATAGGTAGATTTTTACACCATCTTTCTCGGCAATCCAAGACAGTGATTTGACATATTTGCTGGGTTAAGTTTAAACAAATTACAAGTATGGGTAGAAGAGTAAACCAAAAACAAAAGTTACTTCTTTACTTACAAATGATGACACTAAAGAACAGGAAACTATGACAGATTACTTACAATTATAACAGAAGCCTGCCTAAGACCTCTATTTTCCTCTTGGAGTGCTTTTACTCTCAATTTGTAGGTCTCTAGCTCCACTTTTAGAACTCGGTTCTGCTGCTGAAGACTTTCTATACGTTTCTGTAGTTGTTCTCTTGTTATGGGGCTGGGGGGCATCATGATGGGACCCCCATCGATACTACTAGAGTCAGATTCGCTAGCCGAATCCGCCATACCTTTAGAAAAACGAAGATCAGATAACAAATAGGCAAGTAAAAATATTTTAACAATAACCACTCAAAAAATCTTGACACTAGTCTGCTATCTCTGCACTTTTATTATCTGTTTGTATAAGACTTTACCCAAGAAGAATTTTAGTTCTTATGGTAATACTAATGAACCAACCTTTGGTTTTACACTAACTTTTCGAATCGTTATAAATTAAATTCATGAAACAGAATGACAAATTTTATTTCTTTTTCACGACTTTCTTGACAGCCGCCATTAACAAGTGTTGCTAATTGTTGGATATAAAAAAATATCTTGTCGAATATGCACAAGCGCATTGCATGTTGCTACCACTGTCGCCAATGGTACTAGAACAAAAGGCTTGAAATTATCATGAAGTATAATAAGTTTCTCCATTGTAATGACGCCTGTTTCTGTTTGACACAGGGTTGCCAACTATACGGTAATTACCGTGCTTGCACGGTAACTACCGTACCTGCACGGTAATTACCGTACCTGCACGGTATTTACCGTACCTGTGCGGTAATCTCAGCCGAAATACGGCATACGGTCCAAACTCAACACCGTACACAGAAATTTGAGGATCCAGTATTTCGTGAAAAAGCCGACAAGTTACTGATTGATTTCTACAGAAAATTCTAATTTATTCATTTGTACAGTACTCTATGCTGAAACCTATGAATGAGGATTAGTAGTCGCCATCTATATAGAAGGCAGGAACCAGAACCCACGAAGAAAATCGAAACTGTGTTCCGGTGGCAGTAGAGATCTACGCGGTGTCTACTGTGAAGTTATTTTTCTGGAACTCGGTGGTGTGTCAAGTACCAGTAAATCCATAATCCATACACAAAGCAAAGAACTTCACTATATAACTTCCTACCTACTCTAAAAATATCCTGCATTTGCGTCTTGCGTTATTTTGTAGTTTCTAGTCGCTGTCTGACAGTCTAATGTTTATTACGATCTACTAGTATTTCTTTTATGTAACATTCTACAAATGAAAATATATAATAAAACTATACAACGTGAATGCAGTTCCAATATATGAGTGATAGAGATAATGACAGTGGTAACGAATCCAGCGTATTGAAAAGAAAGCAAACGCCTGTCCATACTGATAATTTTTTCTTATTTACCTAACAAAGCTGTGAAAATGTTATTCAAGTTACCTGTACATATACACAACAGAAACGATTATATAAATATTCTCTTATTGTGATATAAAGATATGGTTTTGTATCTTGAAAAAAGTCCATTTCATGACATATCTTCACCCCGGCACTGCCACTGAATTTTCCAGTTATTCTGTTGGTAACAAGTTAAATTCTAGCGAAAAAGAATTTGCATATTTTAATTATATTAAAATTTAACATCAGAAAATGATTGCCTACTTACTTAATCTATTTTCTAAAACTGGCAAACTAACGAATCTAAACATCTAATTAATTAATATGGTATTGCGTTTTACACAGTCTTCTAAAGATCGAATTTTTTCATCGTCTAATTAATGTACGGTAATTTTACCTCAAATACGGTAATTTGAAATGCGCGGCACGGTAATTTGTAATTTCTACTCCAGCTGTTGGCAACCCTGGTTTGACATTAGAGATTATGGAGTTTGTCTTTTATTTTTATATTCGTATTTATTTATTTAAATTGTGGTATTTTTCTATTTTTAGAATAATCTCTAAAATTTTAGTTCACCTTCACGAAATTTAGATCTAGTTTGATGAGTGGCTAGTAATTTTACAACCTGCAACCTGTAGCTTATTTTGGGATAATGTTGCAGTTTCACTCATCAGGAAACTTTTATCTACATAGCAAATTTGGTTGTTGCTGATCTAAATTTATCTAAGAATAAACCAAAAAAAAATAATTTTGCAATAAATAGCTACCAGGTTGACAATAATAGTTCAAATGTTCATTTTGTTTGACGTAAGACTAAGACGTAAGTCCATTGAATGCGTTTAGAGTAGGTGCGGCAGCGGCAGCCAATATCAGTAGTAGACTTTGTTAAATCCTAATGTTTGTTTCTTTAAAAAATTCATTTAGTATGTTACTTGTTTTAGTGTTTAGTTCCGTTAGAATTTGTTGGAATTGGTGCTGTTATTTGATTTTCTCTAAGTTTTTTTTGTATAGGCCTTATTTTGTTGTTGGCGGTTTTTATAGTTAAAGAGGGGGTGCTTCTCATACAGTGCTGTTGTTACTGCTTTTAGTGAATTTTCTTTAAAAAAATTCACTAATGAGGAGATCCCGACTTTTGAATTTTGAAAAAATTTCTTCAAATGAGCGCTAATTAGGCCCCCCAGAACACATATCCGGGGTCGGTTTAAATTTTTATATGTTTATATATATATATATATATATATATATATATATATATATATATATATATATATATATATATATATATATGTATCACACCGATAACTCAAAAAATAATGGGCCGATTTTGATTAAATTTGGTGAATAAATTCCTTTTGCAAATGGCTTGGATAAGTTCGTTAGCCAGGAAAATCGGTCCAGGTTTTCCCGGAAAATTTTGTGTTTTCTTTAGAAAAAAATTTATATCTCCGGAATTAACAAAGTAAGGGCAACCAAATTTCATATGCGGATTTATTTCATTATAGGCAAGTTACCTACCAAAATTTAGCTCCGTAGGTTAAAGGATAAAAAAGTTACAGGCATTCAAAGAAAAATAAATTTGGATTTTCCTCAAAACGTCAAAATTGCGATTTTAAACGTCAAAATTGGTGAGTACATTCCTTTCGCAAGTCGCTTGGATAATTTAGTTAGCCAGGAAAATCCGCCAAAGTTTTCCCGGAAAAATTTGTGTTTTCTTTCGCAAAATATTTATATCTCCAAAATTAACAAAGTAAGGGCAACCAAATTTGGTAGGCTCGTTTATATCGTTATAGGTGTGCCACCTACCAAAATTTAGCTCTGTAGGCCAAAAGACAAAAAAGTTATGGGCATTTAAAGAAAAATAAATTGGGGGTTTCCTCAAAACGTCAAAGTGACAATTGAAAACGTCAAAATTCGCAACATTTAGGCAAATAACTTGAATCTAATACGATCTATGGAAAGAAAATGTCTCAAGAAGAATGTTTTACATACACCGAACTCTTAGTTTCAACCGTCATTGTCCTTCATTTTACTAAAATATTTCCAGAAAATTCATTTCTAATAGACCCTTTCTCTGATGCTTGGCAGTAGCCTTAGCTATAGAGTTTATTGTTTAATGGTATATAATTTTTGTCGAATTTTCGTAAAAAATCAATAAAGCTCAATATATTCGTTATTATACAAGATATGAAAAAATATTGTATACATTAATTATACGGTGTTTTGAGCTACATCTTAAAAAATTATTGCGACAATCACAGGCTGGCCCATAAGTCGTTGGTTATACAAATAATTTTTTTTTGTCGAAAACGCCTTATTTTTTGCATTTTCCATCGAAATATAATGCATGTTTGTAAGTTAAGAAATTCTGGAGGCAGCAAGTGCGTTGTGGTTGCGAATTTTGATTAAATGCTTCATATTTGAAAAGCTCAATTTGCTATTAACCTATAAGGTTGACCAGGAAACGGATTTTTTCAGTAACACTTTTGGTTTACTTTTGGAAATTTCTGTACGTTTTCAAACAATCAAGTTATTTTGATGAAACATGGCACATTGTTTTTACTATATATGTTATACTGGTAATCAAATTTGATGCCTGCTTTTTCTATATAGGTTATACTGGTAACCAAAATTGATGTCTGCTTTCTTAAAAAGAAAACACACATATTTGCAATAAAAACATTTTTATGAAAATTCACTACCATAACGCACTTGCTGCGTCCCGAGATTTTTGAATTCAATTTTATCTAACTCGTATCTGGGATTTTTGTTTGCTGGACTTAGTAAGGTGGAGGCAAAGTCTAAATGCGAACATACTATTTATTTATACAGGGTAATTTGTATGACTGGATCCAATCCCCACCAGGTACCACATAGCACCCTCATTATATTGAGCCATTCATTTATTCTATTTTTGATTGTCTCTATTTGTGACCTCCAGTTAAGCCTTTCATTTATAATAATCTCAAAGTATTTTTTTCTCCCTCAGGGCTCGTCCGCGGCCTCGCCGCCCCGATGGCACTGCAACCTTTGCTTTGTCCAAATATTTGGTTTTCTCTTGATAAGTGTAACATAAGAATATTATTGTTTAGTTATATTTGGTATTAATGTCAGGTTGGTTGGCACTAGTTATGTTTCTCAGCCTGTCGATATGCCATATTTATTATTATCGTTGTCAACACGCAATTATCATTCTTGTCATTCTGGTTTATGAACTATGAATAATGATTTTGTTAAAATAAATCACTTATTAACTTAGTAAAACGTTGTTATTAACTGAAACTACAACGTTACATGGTGTCAGGTGTGGTTCATTGTTCATCTCAAATAACCAGCAAAGAAAATGCCAAGTGACGAAGAAGGAGCTGCTAGGGCTAGCGTGGGAGTCCGACCGCCGAAAGCGTTCAATTTTGGGGCTGAAAATCTCTCTATCGCTTGGAAACAATGGCTACAGCAATTTGAGTGGTATGCTACAGCTACGCAATTGGGGAAAAAAGCACCTGAAATTCAAGCTGCAACTTTTATGGCAACATTAGGATCAGACGCCGTCCCAGTGTTTAACAGCTTCAATCTTACGACAGCGGCACAAAAGGATTTAGCTACATTGAAAGATAAGTTCAATTCTCATTTCATACCGAAAACAAATATCGCTTTTGAAAGATACAAATTCAATAAAGCTTGTCAAGAACAAGGTGAATCCTTTGATGAATTCGTGACAAAGGTCAGAAATTTAGCTAAAACGTGTGATTTTCAAGCACTTCATGATAGCTTGATAATGGATAAACTTGTAATTGGAATACGTTCCGATAAAGTGCGAGAAAGGTTGTTTGCGGAAGAAAACTTAACGTTGAATAAATGTTTGTCAATATGTAGAGCTAGTGAGCAAGCTACAAAGCAGCTAGCTGAGTTGAAAAGTGAAGATATTACAGTTAATAAATTCAAAACTGAAGCAAGACACAAAATCGTGCAAAACAAAGTTACGACTGAAGAATTCGATTGTAAAAGATGCGGAAAAAAACACCGACGACAAAATTGTCCAGCATTCAATACAAGTTGTGACAACTGCTCCAAAAAAGGTCATTTTGCATCACAGTGTTGGGCTAAAACAAAATCAAAAGTCAACAAGAAGCAAGAAAAGAAAGTTAACGCTGTAGAGAATGAAGAATCAAGCAGTGATGAAGAACTGTTCATAAATTCATTGAACACAGAACTAGATGAAGATAGATGGACTGAAATTATTGAAATTAAAAGTAAAAAATTCCATATTTATCTAGACTCATGTGCTGATTGTAACGTCTTGCCTTGGAAAATAGTCAAGTATTTTAATGAAGAGTTGAAACCATCGAAAGTGAAAAGACTCATAGCATTTGGCGACAATAAACTTCAAGTTGTGGGAGAAGTCGATCTGGAAGCAACTATTAAAAATCAAACTGCAATTGTTAACTTCAAAATTGTTGATAAGAAAGTTCCTGCGATTCTAGGAAGAGAATCTTCTACTAAACTGGGCCTTATTCAAAGAGTACAAACAATTTCCATACAGTCAAATGAGAATCTGTTTAAAGGACTGGGTTGCCTCAAAAATTTTGAATATGATATTGATTTGGTAGAAAATCCTAATTTCCACATCAGGGCCCCTCGAAAAATACCACATTCACTTCATAAGGATGTTAAACGTGAACTGGATGCAATGGTTAAAATGGATGTGATCGAACCAGTCAGTGAGCCAACACCAGTGGTCAGCCCAATGGTTATTGTCAAGAAAAATAATAAAATCAGACTTTGCCTTGATCCGACTGATGTCAATAAAAATATTTTAAGAAGAAGGTTTCCCTTAACAACAGTGGAAGAAATTGCAGCTAAATTAAAGGACTCAAAGTATTTTACATTGTTAGATTGTAAGAGAGGATTCTGGCAAATCAAAGTTACAAAGCGCACCCAACAGTATTTGACATTCGCAACGCCATGGGGAAGATATTCATGTAAAAGATTACCATTTGGCCTCGCTTCAGCACCAGAACTATTTCAGAAAATCATGTCTGATTTATTAAAGGACATTTCAAACGTAGAATGCTCTATGGATGATATTTTAATTTATGCCAAATCCAAAGAAGAGTTAAGAAAAATAACTGAAAAAGTATTACAAGTTATTCAAGATTCTGGATTAAAGCTCAACAAAGAGAAATGCAAATTTGAAGTGAAGAAAATCAATTTTCTGGGTCACGTGATAACAGAAACAGGACTTGAAAGTGATCCTGAGAAGATTTCAGCGATTAAAACAATGAAGACTCCTGAAAATAAGAAACAACTTCAAAGACTGTTAGGTATGGTAACCTATCTAATCAAGTTTATTCCAAATCTGTCAGAAATTACGCAACCACTACGTGAATTATTAAAAAAAGATGTCGTATGGCACTGGGAACAGGAACAAGAAGTAGCAGTCAAGAAAATTAAAGAACTTCTAACTTCGCCGCCAGTCCTAAAGTTCTATGATGTAAATAAAGACGTAACGCTGTCAGTAGACGCAAGTTCATATAGTTTGGGAGCTGTCTTAATGCAAGAAAATCAACCAGTTGCTTATGCATCGAAAGCACTAACGCCAGCCCAACAGAATTACCCACAAATTGAAAAAGAAGCAGTGGCTATCAAATTTGGGTGTAAAAAATTCCACGAATACATCTATGGCAAAAAGCTATTAGTAGAAACAGACCATAAGCCTTTGGAAACAATTTTCAAGAAACCAATTCAAAGTGCTCCTCCTAGACTTCAAAAAATATTACTCGAACTAACATCTTATAGGCCAGAAGTAAAATATGTCAAAGGAAGTGACATTCCTATTGCAGATGCTTTAAGCCGTGACTGTAATAATCAAGAAATCGTGACCAAAGAAGAAAAAGATGAAGAGGAAGTAGTAATTGCCTTAGCCATGTCTGAGACTGCGCAATCTGAAATCACAACAGCTACAGAAGCTGATGAAGAGTTGAAAATTCTCAAGAGATTTATTCTAAATGGTTGGCCAGATAGCATCAAGGAGTTACCACAAACTATTCGCCACTATTTCAATTTTCGAGAAGAACTCTCAAGTTACAACAATCTAATTTTTAAGAATGACCGAATCATAATTCCTCAGTCAAAAATTCACCACATGTTGAAACAAATACATGCTGGTCATTTTGGAATTCAAAGCAGCTTAAGAAGAGCCAGACAACTACTGTATTGGAGAGGGATGCATGAAGATATTTCTAACTTTGTAAATAAGTGCAGTATTTGTCAGCAGACTCAAAGTTCAAATCCAAAACAACCAATTTTGACGAAACCCATTCCAGACTTGCCATGGCAAATAGTCGCAAGTGATTTGTTTACATACTCTAATCGTGACTATATAGTGATAACTGATAGTTACTCCGGTTATTTAGACTTCAAACGACTTAAAAATTTAACGTCCCAAGAAATCATCAAACACTTAAAAGACTGGTTTTCAGTGCATGGAATTCCGGAAGTTTTCGAATCAGACAATGGTCCACAGTATTGTTCTCAAGAATTTAAGAAGTTTACAAAAATTTGGGGTTTCAACCACATTACTTCAAGCCCTCGATTTCCACGTGCAAATGGCTTAGCAGAGAAAAGCGTTGCCATTGCGAAATCAATCTTAA